>CM016724.1:34060843-35260843 GCA_005771605.1 Scutellaria baicalensis | reverse complement strand
TGATCAAGTTCTCCTAGCCATTCTTGAAAATGATGTGGTTGCCTCTGGTGGCGATGTTGGCTCTTTCATAAAAGGTCTCCACCAGGTTCTCATCGTATTTCTCCTAGTAGGTGGAGTAGAGACCCCAGATCTGGGAGTCCTTTAGGCACTCAATGATCTCTTTGATGGTGTCTGTGTATGCAGATAGTTATGAGGATGTTCTTGCTGACCAGGCGGCCGTCGATGATGTTTCCTGCCTTGGGTGCCATCTCAGATAGGATGAAAAAGAAAAAGGGAGAGAGTTGGTAAATAAGAAGTTGCAGAGAAAATTGAGAGAATTTGAAATGCTTAAAGTGAAGGTGAGAGAGATTTAGGATTTAGAGGGTTTTTGATCAAATGCATGAAATGTTTGATCTTCTGGCAAGTTGATTTGATCACTAGATCTTTTCCTTTACTAGAGAATCTGATCGGACGGTCGAGATTTGAATTTTATTCCAAAAGTCATTCCTTTGGACGACTTAGATTTTTTGTGCGGGGTTTCTTTTGTAATTTTAAAGAGTTTGAGGGACTAAATTGCAAGAAACCGTCTGCCTCCACCTGCAAAGGTGGTCGACATTTAATGCTCCCATGTCGCTGAGTGGGGTAAATTTTCCAATTTAGCAACATTCAGTTTTTAAGGTAGCTGGAATATAATACATGGAGAAATAAATGTTCCTCCATAACTGCTCTCTTCCAGTGACCTTGACTGTTGATATTCCCGAGCATTAATGACTCTTAGGTCTAGTGACCTGGTATTTAGTGACCTGATGTCTAGTAACTTTATACTCAGTGTTAGGATGTATACTATAAGCCTAGCTTTTGTATGAACATCTTTTATTCAATGAGAATCAATCACTTTGGTCACATGTTTGCATTTTATATTTGTTATATATGTTTATGCAATGTCCAATTAATTTATATTATAGATAACTTGGTGTGTGGTGCCACACAGAAGATCTTGTTATCAGTTTCTTATAAATTATAAATAGTAGCTCACAACCAAGATGAATTTGGACAAATCATCGGAATGGTTGTAGTGTAATTTGGTATTAGTTTGTCTTGACTATAAAACTACACTAGTATACTTTGTGTGTATTGAGCAGGACCATTTGAGGTTGTTCGTTTTATACTGACTATATAATAAAACAAGACCTCTGTTATTATGGATGTGCGTTCTCTTAATCCCTATATAATAACAGCCACGTATACACAATATTTGTTTCTTTAATTTGCCAATGAGTGAGATTTATTTATTAAATCAATAAACTCGGTGAATTGGGAAACAGTATTGTCTATATGGTGTACTGTTGATTATAGAAGGAATCTGTGTCCTAATTATTTAGGATGATGATGTCCCATTGAGGAGCTCATAAGGATTATCATGTAAACCCTGCAGGTGGATTTAATCCGACATGATAATAAAGTTGAGTGGTACTACTCTTGGAATTAGATGTTAATTAATTAAGTTGTCAGTAACTTATTTAATTAACGGACATTCGATATCTTAAACACAGGGAGATAAACGTGCACATAATAAGAAGGAGCCCATATTATATATGGGATTGGGACGGTAGTTCAATAATAATTCTTTAGTGGACTGAATTATTATTGATGGGTTTAATTTATGTGTTCGGGCCAAACACAGGATACTTAAGCCCATCAGGAGGCCCAACCCAATTCCTCCTCTAGGTCCCTGGTGTAGCCTATTTATAGCTTTTTTTCATCAGCGCCTCATATACACAGATCACAGAAAACACGTGATAGTGAGAGAGAGAGCAGAACTGAGATTTCTCGAAGGATCGTTGGCCACGCAACGTTCGAGAAAGGCTGTAGGAATACATCAGAAGATCAAAGAGGTCTAGCGTTACGAAAGATCAATTTTGGCTCGTTTTCTTCTAGATTGATCAAAAGGTATAACTCTTTTATTCCGCTGCGTTTGTTATACCTAGCATGGAACCCGATTAATTAATTGCATAGAGCCGGCGATCCGTCGGTTCCAACACTCAGTGACGCTAGGATCTAGTGACCTCATTTCTAGTGACCTATCGATCAGAAACCTTTTGAGAATTTCAAGATTTTCAGCGCTCTTAAGATTTGACCTTCTGCCTGAGACATAAACGAGGATTAGAACATTAGGAAATCATTTTGATAAATCCTAATTTACTCTTAAGAGAAAAAAATGTGAGATTTATATAAGGGTTTTAGGAAGGGTTTCTGATGTCGATGTGTTTTGTCCTTCTCCAACTAGTCAGTTGCTCCGGCGAATAATGGATTGAGCTCTGTGATCTCCATTGGTCCTTCTAAAATGACGATCCACTTCTTGTCGTGCATGGAGGACAAATGAGCCTGCATCGAGATTTTCTAGTCTCCATAATCTTCTATAAAAAACATGGGAACTTTCTGATTATGCATATCCATGATGTGAGTTTTAAAAGAATGTGTTTTCAAGGAAACGAAATATGGGAATGACCAGCTCAGGTTGGTTTTTAATCCAACCTACTCTGATACCACTTGTTGGTCCCAAGTGGTAAAAGGTTTAGAATGGGGATGTGAATAAACCTTCTCTGGTTTTTCAAACTTTTCTCCAAAGATATACAATTAAGCTCATTGCGTAGGTTGCTAAATAGCTTACTGCTCAGTGATACTGCACTAACCTTTCTGGAAGGTTACTAGACAGTTTGAATTTAGAGTTTTGTGCAGCAAAAATACTTTTATGAAAACACAAGATATTGAAATCAAATTTTAATGCAGGTGCAGTATGCTGCTTGTTAGATATGAAACAAGATAGATATAAAACAAGATAAGAAAGCACACAAAACGATATACAGAGGTTCGAAGGTGGAGTAATCCTTCTACGTCCTCTCTGCCTATTCTCAAGAGGGAACTTTGTCAATATTGTTGATTTACACAGCCCTAGCAATTACAACACAAACTTAACAAAAGAGTAGCATGCATCTCCACACATGTTGCTTGCCTACTCGTGTGCGTCCTTACTCTTTCTACAAAGAGTGAAAGCTTAGCAGAAAACTGTTCCCAGAACTAAACACTCCTAAACACAGTCTATAAAAGATATGTTTACGATTTTCTTCAACTTGGTGCAGCAATCTTAAACTTCTAAGTGCAGGTTACTCTCCTGTAGCTTGCTGCTTCGTCTGAGTGGCTGAGGGTCTTTGTACTTTGATCGCACATATCTCTTAGGATTTCTCAGTCCTTTCCCCCTCAGCCCCTGGCTCCTCTCTACCAGCTACTTCTTTGTCTTTAGCTTCTTCTTTTTATATGATAGAAAATCCACCCGTTGAAGAAGACAGATCTTCCGCATTTAATGCTTTAGATCTTCATAGTACACTTCATTAAATGCGGCTGACTTTGGAGCATACTTGTTGTCCACGTGTCTTCCCTTGATTGGCTTTACTCGCTGGTCTCTATTGGTAACTCAACAATATTCTTTTTAGCTTCCATCATAAGTTTGTGTAGTGACTTACTGCTCCGAAGTCTTATGTTATTGTAGAATGACTTTCATAGGTTGCTACAGGTCGATCCCCGTTTAGCAGGCGAACTTTCGATCGAAGTGGCCATAATAGTTGGATTTATTTTATTCCATATTTATTGCCTATCTATATGTTTGTTGTTTTATCAAGCATGCTTTTATATGTTACATGTTATTGCATGCTAAATTCCTTTTTTTTTAAATAACTAAGTGGGAGAGGGATTTATTTTGAATAAATCCCATGGTCTCCATTACTGGTTTGTAAGTGATACATTGAAACTTGCGCGTTGGCTTTAAATGCCTTCCTTCATATCGGATGAGTTTGATTGCGGATCACTAGATCAAACTTTCTTTATGGATAATTATAGGATATTATTTAGGAGCGTGTAATCTTCTCCATCTGAAGAGACACAAACCTAGATGATTGACTTGGTATTAAGTAATGGTATACACTTAGGTGCATATGATAATATCCTCCCCATCGGAGTAAGTGCTGTTATTTGCATGGCTAAAGATAAACCAACTGTTAATTTTATTTTGTTTGTCAAGATAATGAAATTAATGGGTAAAACCTCCTCTAACGAATGTTTGAATTAGTATACGACCACACTATCGTGGCATACAAAATTCACGGTGTATTGAGGTGTTGGTGAATTTAATTATATTGTTTAAGGGAACGATATAGGCTTTAAATTCTATATGTTATGACCTGTGTATTTATTTATTTATTTATATGATTCTCAGGATTTCATTATGTCTTTCAACCCACTTGCTGTTATACTCAAAGAAAACAAACTTACTGGTCCTAATTATATTGACTGGAAAAGAAACCTGGATATTGTCCTAACTGCCGAAGAGTACAAGTTTGTACTCCATGAGCACTGACTTGACATGCCTGATGAAAACTCTAGTGAAGAGGAGAAAGTGCATTATAGGAAGTGGGTTAAGGCAGATGAGATGGCGCGGTGTTACATTTTGGCTTCCATGTCAAATGTACTGCAACATCAGCATCAGGCCATGCCCACTGCCTATGATATGATGCTCAATCTCAAAGAACTCTTCGGACACCAGAGTCGGGCTGCCAGACAGGAGGCAATGAGAAACTTAATGACGACCACCATGTCTGAGGGGACACCTGTGAGTGATCACGTCCTTAAGATGATGGCTCATTTGAATGAGATGGAAGTCCTTGGAGCTGAAATCGATGGGGAAACCCAGGTCGATATCGTGCTCCAAACACTGCCTAGGAGTTTTGAGCAGTTCCGCCTTAATTATAATATGAACAAAAGGATGTACTCCTTGGCGGAACTTCTGACAGAACTCAAATCGGCAGAAGGACTATTTTGTCAAAGTGCTCAAGCTTACGTTGCTGAAAATGTTTCTACTTCTAAGCCGAAAGGTGGAAAGAAGAAGAAGAGACAGAATCCTTCGGCGAAGAAAGCGAATGGACCTCAAAAGGCTGGACCACAAGGTGGTGTGAAAAAGCTGAAGGGCAAGTGCTTCAGATGCAAGCAGCCTGGACATTGGAAGGTGAATTGTCCTCGTAAAAAGGAGAACAAAGAAGGTACATCTTATTCACTAATTGTTGAAACATGTTTAGCGGTGTTATCTACCGGCACCGGGTGTGTAGATACAGGAGCCACTGATCATGTCTGCAATTCTTTGCAGGGGTTCCAGGAAACCAGGCGACTTAGTGAGGGCAAGATTACCATCTACATGGGCAACGCTTCGAAAGTGGCGGCTGTTGCAGTGGGAGATGTTTATTTATCTTTTGATAGGAACAAGACTTTGGTTTTGAGGAATTGTCTTTACGTACCTTGTTTTAGAAAGAATTTGATTTCAGTTTCTAAGTTGTTTTTGGATGGATATTCTGTTTCTTTTGATGGTAAAGTGGTTGTCAAGAAAAATAGGGTTATTATCTGTTCTGGTACGTTGGTTGGCAATTTATATACTCTTAATCCAAAAACTCCTACGATGCAACAAATGGAAATTAATAATACATCTTCTAACTCAAATAAGAGAAAAGAACCTTCAAAAATGAACCAAACATATCTTTGGCATCTAAGATTAGGTCACATTAACTTGAGTAGGATTCAAAGGTTGATAGCCGATGGACCTTTGAGTTCATTGGAAGTGGAAAACTATCCGACCTGCGAGTCCTGCTTGGAAGGAAAAATGACCAAGAGGCCTTTTAAAGCCAAGGGGTATAGAGCCAAAGAAGTGTTGGAATTGGTTCATTCTGATTTGTGTGGTCCTATGTCTATCCAAGAAAGAGGTGGTTTCGAATATTTTGTCTCTTTTATAGATGATTTTTCGAGATATGGATACATTTATTTGATGCGCCGCAAGTGTGAGTGCTTTGATAAGTTCAAAGAGTACAATGCTGATATGGAGAAGCGTCATGATAAATGTATCAAAACACTACGATCTGATCGTGGTGGCGAGTACCTCTTAGGAGAGTTTAGGAATTACTTATCAGAGGCTGGGATTCAATCCCAATTGTCTGCACCTGGTACACCCCAACAGAATGGTGTGGTGGAACGAAGGAATAGGACTCTCATGGAAATGGTTTGATCAATGATGAGTTATTCGGAATTACCGAATTCGTTTTGGGGGTATGCCCTGGAAACGGCGGCGTACATTCTGAACTTGGTACCTTCTAAGACAGTACCCTCTACTCCCACAGAATTGTGGAATGGGCGTAAGCCTAGTCTGAAACACATTCGGATTTGGGGTAGTCCAGCACATGTGCTGAAGGGAGATGCTGATAAGTTGGAATCTCGTACGGAAGTTCGGCTGTTTGTGGCCTATCCTAGAGGAACGAAAGGTGGTTTGTTTTATAGTCCTAAAGATCAGAGGGTAATTGTTAGCACAAATGCCCGATTCTTAGAAGAGGACTATGTAATGAATCACAAGCCCATGAGTAAAATTGTTCTAGAAGAAATAAGAGGGGAAACTCCTACCTTAGTACCAACGGTACAAGATGAGATACCACAGGGGTCCGCACCATCTGTCACTAATGATACACTATTACCACAAGTGCCTCGTCGTAGTGGGAGGGTTGTTAGACAACCTGATGGATTCATGTTTTTGGGAGAGTCTTCGGACTTAGTACCTGGTGAACATGAATCTGATCCTTGGACCTATGACGAAGCACTCCAAGATAAAGATGCAGAATCTTGGCAAAAAGCTATGAATTCTGAATTAGAATCTATGGATTCTAATCAAGTCTGGGAGCTAGTAGAACTACCAAATGGTGTAAAAGCCATTGGATGTAAGTGGGTCTACAAAAGAAAAAGAGGATCAGACGGGAAAGTAGAAACTTTCAAAGCAAGGCTTGTTGCGAAGGGGTATACTAAAAAAGAAGGCATCGATTATGAGGAAACCTTTTCGCCGGTAGCCATGCTTAAGTCTATCCGGATTCTTTTGTCTATTGCTGCTCATATGAATTATGAGGTTTGGCAAATGGATGTCAAGACAGCTTTCCTTAACGGTAGTCTTGAAGAAAACATCTATATGAAGCAACCAGAAGGATTCATTGCAAAGGGCAAAGAGCATCTTGTGTGTAAGCTTAATCGGTCCATTTATGGACTGAAACAAGCTTCGAGATCTTGGAACATCCGTTTTGATGAGGTAATCAAGTCTTATGGATTCATTCAATGTCCGGATGAGTCTTGTGTATACAAGAAGAGTGACGGAAACGTGGTGGTATTTCTTATACTATACGTAGATGACATCTTGCTCATTGGCAACAAAGTCAAAGTGTTGTTAGACGTAAAGGTATGGCTATCCAAGCAGTTTGATGTGAAGGACTTGGGAGAAGTTGGACATATTCTTGGGATCAAAGTTATAAGGGATCGCAAGAAAAGGATGTTATGCTTATCTCAGGCTTCGTACATTGATAGTATCCTAGCTCGTTTTAGCATGCAAAACTCCAAGAAAGGCTTTCTACCTTTTCGACATGGAGTACCTTTATATAAGGAGATGTGTCCTAAGACACCAAAGGAGATAGAGGATATGAAGGCAGTTCCTTATGCTTGGGCCGTAGGAAGCCTAATGTATGCAATGCTATGTACGAGACCAGATATCTGCTTTGCCGTGGGCATGGTTAGCAGATATCAAAGTAACCCAGGACAAGGACATTGGATTGCGGTAAAGCATATTTTAAAGTACCTGAAAAGGACTAGAAATTATATGCTGGTTTACCAATCAGATGATTTGCTTCCTGTGGGTTACACGAATTCTGATTTCCAGTCGGATAGGGACAACAGTAAATCTACCTTGGGTTATGTGTTTACCTTGGGAGGTGGAGCTATAGTATGGAGGAGTGTTAAGCAGAAATGCGTTTCGGACTCAACCATGGAAGCTGAGTATGTGGCAGCCTCTGAGGCGGCCAAAGAAGCTGTATGGCTCAGAAACTTCATGATGGACTTAGAAGTGATTCCTAGTTTGCCTAAAGCTATCACAATTTATTGTGATAATAGTGGTGCAGTAGCAAACTCGAAGGAACCACGAGCCCATAAAGCAAGCAAGCACATTGAGCGCAAATACCACTTGATACGAGACATCGTAAAACGAGGGGAAGTTGTTGTCGCCAAGATTGCATCAGCCTATAACCTAGCAGATCCTTTCACAAAGGCCCTTCCGGCGAAAGCCTTCGATGAGCATGTTGAAGGAATGGGAATCGGATGTATGGTAGTATAGATGACAGCATAGTCTTTTAGTATAAGTGGGAGATTGTTAGGATGTATACTATAAGCCTAGCTTTTGTATGAACATCTTTTATGCAATGAGAATCAATCACTTTGGTCACATGTTTGCATTTTATATTTGTTATATATGTTTATGCAATGTCCAATTAATTTATATTATAAATAACTTGGTGTGTGGTGCCACACAGAAGATCTTGTTATCAGTTTCTTATAAATTATAAATAGTAGCTCACAACCAAGATGAATTTGGACAAATCATCGGAATGGTTGTAGTGTAGTTTGGTATTAGTTTGTCTTGACTATAAAACTACACTAGTATACTTTGTGTGTATTGAGCAGGACCATTTGAGGTTGTTTGTTTTATACTGACTATATAATAAAACAAGACCTCTGTTATTATGGATGTGCGTTCTCTTAATCCCTATATAATAACAGCCACGTATACACAATATTTGTTTCTTTAATTTGCCAATGAGTGAGATTTATTTATTAAATCAATAAACTCGGTGAATTGGGAAACAGTATTGTCTATATGGTGTACTGTTGATTATAGAAGGAATCTGTGTCCTAATTATTTAGGATGATGATGTCCCCTTGAGGAGCTCATAAGGATTATCATGTAAACCCTGTAGGTGGATTTAATCCGACATGATAATAAAGTTGAGTGGTACTACTCTTGGAATTAGATGTTAATTAATTAAGTTGTCAGTAACTTATTTAATTAACGGACATTCGATATCTTAAACACAGGGAAATAAACGTGCACATAATAAGAAGGAGCCCATATTATATATGGGATTGGGACGGTAGTTCAATAATAATTCTTTAGTGGACTGAATTATTATTGATGGGTTTAATTTATGTGTTCAGGCCGAACACAGGATACTTAAGCCCATCAGGAGGCCCAACCCAATTCCTCCTATAGGTCCCTGGTGTAGCCTATTTATAGCCTCTTTTCATCAGCGCCTCATATACACAGATCACAGAAAACACGTGATAGTGAGAGAGAGAGCAGAACTGAGATTTATCGAAGGATTGTTGGCCACGCAACGTTCGAGAAAGGCTGTAAGAATACATCAGAAGATCAAAGAGGTCTAGGGTTACGAAAGATCAATTTTGGCTCATTTTCTTCTAGATTGATCAAAAGGTATAACTCTTTTATTCCGCTGCGTTTGTTATACCTAGCATGGAACCCGATTAATTAATTGCATAGAGCTGGCGATCCGTCGGTTCCAACACTCAGTGACGTTAGGATCTAGTGACCTATCGATCAGAAACCTTTTGAGAATTTCAAGATTTTTAGTGCTCTTAAGATTTGACCTTTTGCCTGAGACATAAACGAGGATTAGAACATTAGGAAATCATTTTGATAAATCCTAATTTACTCTTAAGAGAAGAAAATGTGAGATTTATATAAGGGTTTTAGGAAGGTTTTCTGATGTCGATGTGTTTTGTCCTTCTCCAACTAGTCAGTTGCTTTGGCGAATAATGGATTGAGCTTTGTGATCTCCATTGGTCCTTCTAAAATGACGATCCACTTCTTGTCGTGCATGGAGGACAAATGAGCCTGCATCGAGATTTTCTAGTCTCCATAATCTTCTATAAAAAACATGGGAACTTTCTGATTATGCATATCCATGATGTGAGTTTTAAAAGAATGTGTTTTCAAGGAAACGAAATATGGGAATGACCAGCTCAGGTTGGTTTTTAATCCAACCTACTCTGATACCACTTGTTGGTCCCAAGTGGTAAAAAGTTTAGAGTGGGGATGTGAATAAACCTTCTCTGGTTTTTCAAACTTTTCTCCAAAGATATACAATTAAGCTCATTGCGTAGGTTGCTAAATAGCTTACTGCTCAGTGATACTGCACTAACCTTTCTGGAAGGTTACTAGACAGTTTGAATTTAGATTTTTGTGCAACAAAAATACTTTTATGAAAACACAAGATATTGAAATCAAATTTTAATGCAGGTGCAGTATGCTGCTTGTTAGATATGAAACAAGATAGATATAAAACAAGATAAGAAAGCACACAAAACGATATACAGAGGTTCGAAGGTGGAGTAATCCTTCTACGTCCTCTCTGCCTATTCTCAAGAGGGAACTTTGTCAATATTGAAAGTCCTACGTGGATCTGCAAAAACAAAAACAAAGTTGTCCCAATCAAAGTACACGGTGTTGTCAGCGGTGTCGACAACACCAGCGTAAAACACAGCGGAAAAATAGATCGAAATAAAAGTTACAGAACACAAACAATTTATCCACGAGTATACAAATACTCGTGGAATGCCTTCAGGGCGAAAACTCCTTTATTGATTTTGTGTATGTGTACAAAGGAGAAAGAAAGATCTCTAAAAGAGACTCTTTCGAACAAACGACTCAATACGTCCTATGAAATGAATATGAAACCTAGGGACGTATACAAACTATCTCAGTTGAACACTCCGAAGAACACCTATACTAAAAGTCAAGAGTATGCAAACTCTATGACACACAAGAAAACGATGTTGCCTATCGGTGTGAACAACACAACTCTTGACACAAGTGTACTGCCTATACTAAACTGCTTTAGCTCTCGATTCTGTGTATCTCTTGATCTTCAGCAGCTTCACCTATTTATAGACCTTGAAGTACACTGTGTAGACTCCACTTCCCATGATCTTGGAGTACTCCATGATCTCCATGACTCCATAATTCACGTGCAACATGGGAGTGGACTTGTTCTTGACATTTTCAACCTTGCTTGACTACTTCAACTCAATCTTCTAGATCTCTATCTTGACTTGATCTTCTTTGGACCTTGTTCGCTCAACCTACGTTCTCAAGGCTCGATCTTACTCTTCAAATAATCACGTTCTCACTTGTATTTATATTTGCTTTGAATCCTACCAACAAAGAACATACAACAACTTCCTAAAACTTAGGAAGATTTGTTAGATGTGATTTGAGATTCAAACTTATAAAACACGTGATTTTACCAAGTCAAATCTTAAGTGAGAGAATCAAATCTTTTTCAAATCTTTTCAAATGAAAATATCCAATTTAAAATCTAATTTGAATTTAGGATAATATTGAAAAAGGAAAATTATTATTTGTTGGAAAATCCAACACTAAGAATCTCCCCCTATTTTTCTTTTTCAGCTCAAAACCTAAATCAATTAGATTTTTCTCCCCCTTAATTCAATCTCCCCCTCAATCCTGCAAAACATCAAAACATCATGACAAAAAGACAGTGATAATATCAAGATTCATCAAGCAAAACATAAACACCATCGATTAATCAAAATGCAATACTAATGTTTGACATACCAAAACTAAAAAACTTAAAATAAACATCCTTTAAACAGAATATAAACTAAAATAAAATCTAAGGAAAAAACATAACAAATCCAGCAGAAAACAGAAAAAACATCCAGACATCCAGCAACTTCATTCTTCATCTTCATCATCACCTTCACCATCACCTTCACCTACTCCCCCCTTTTTGAGCTGAAATGAGGGCATCCAAATTGTCTCAGACCTGGATCAGACCATCAATATGCTCGGAGAGGGATTGGCGTTGAGAAATCAACTGTGCAAGGAGAGATGTGCCAGTGTTGCGACTGGTGTTGCCAACCTGCGGGGCAACACCAGGGGCGATTGGGAGGTGACAGACCCGATTCCCTTGAAGCAGAGCCTTGGCAATGGTGAGTGGGGGCTGAGGAGGAACCATACTCTCAAAAGTAGACAGATTAAGGCCTTGGAATTTAAGGATAGCGGAGATAAGAGAAGGGTAGATCAAGTAGGTCGAAGATGAGGAAAATTTTTCAGCAAACCTACCTAGATTTTGCAAAATCAACCTACCAAAATTGAAAGGCACTCTCAAAACTATCCTATAGAGCAAATTTGCTTGCTCCTCAGTCACCACAGTGGAATTCGAAGAAGGCAACCAATTGTGCACACAAATTTTGTGTAACACGGCAAAAAGGGAAGTTAAGGACGAAGCTGGGAATTTTTTGGACCATGACAAGACCTTCCCCCCCGTAATTTCAGAGGCAACAATATCAAGAGAGGGGAGAGGAGCATCCTCAACAATATCAGGCAAATCAAGGACAGCATTCACATCTTTAGACAGGAAAGAAAACAAACTCCCCCTCACATAAACCACCCCATACCCGTAATGGCTAGGATCACTCACATGCTTATGCAAATTAGCATAAAAATCATAAATCACAGTAGGGCAGTAAGAGGGAATGGTAGTCAAGCAATGCAAAAGTTTTCTAGAGGCTAAGAAATCAACTAATCCTAACCTAGTGAAGGACTCAAGATGCAAATTACGTTCGGCCAAAATGGGTTTTTGGCACAAAGATGCCCAAACACTAGAGGAAGGCTTAGTGTAAAAGGTAGTGGAATAAGCTTTGGAAACCTGGAATGGGGTGCCCTTGGGCTGGAAAACAGGGGAGTCATCCTCCTCCTCTGTCGAAGGATCGACAGGAGCCTTCCCCTTATCCGAAGGTGTTGCCCTGGTGTTGGCAACACCCGGCTTGACACCGGAAGTTTTCAGCTTCAAGATGACCTTGGAGAGGGTGGTCTCCATGTCACTGTCAGATTCAGTTGAGGAATCGACATTTTTGGTCGACTCAGGGTCCACCTCCATAGAGATGTTGGCCGAAGAGAGCTTTTGAACTTCAGGCTCTCGGGCAGCTGGAGCAGGTTCATCGGCGGCCGAGGTCGGTTCGTCGGCGGCAGGGGTAGGTGCAGGACGTTTCCTTTTGACAAGGACAACGTCGGGAGTCACCTTCCCGGCAGCGCGCAGATGCTGAGAGCGACGCTGTCTCTCATTGATTGGCCGATTGGATGGTTGGAACTCCTCTACATCAACTGGGTCAGAGGAAGCCCTCGATGGACCCTGGGCAGGCTGGGAGGAAGAAGCAGACGCCTTAGCAGTCTTCGCACTCTTAGACCTTGCCTTCGATGTGGTGCGAACAGAGGGAGTGGGGGATGTCTTTGCTGGTGTTGCGCTGGTGTCGGCAACACCATCCGATGACACCCCTGTGGCAGGAGGAGCAAGGAGTGCGGGATAGGATTCCTTCAATTTCTCAATGAACTCAAGTACTGCTGGGGGAATGGAGGAATCAGCCATGGAGAGGATTTGAGGAGGACAGAAATTAGGGCTAAGGGATTTTTGGGGAAGAAGAGAAAGGGGATCGATTTCTGGAGAGAGAAGAGAGTATGAGAGCAGGAGAGAGAGTGAGCAACAATTTTGAAGTGGGAGAGACGCACGCTCGATTTTTCAGTATTTAAACAAATTTTTGAGCCTTTTAGATTTTTAGATAACATCAAGAGATTTTAAATAGATATGAATTGAAGATAAAATCTCAACAATTTTGCACAAAAATATGAATCACAAAATTCGAGTTTTAAATTTGAAATTGAGTCATCCAAAAATCAAATATATCCACTATATATTATAAGGATTAAAGGCAGATACCTAGGGATGCATAAAATTTAAATCCCACAAAAATCGCACATAAAGTAACAGACTGGTGTTGTCCCTGATGTTACGTAACACTGCGATGACACCATAGAAAATTTTGGCTCTTGAAATTTTTTTTCTTTTGTGCACACTAAATTAAATTTACACATACTTGATCTCAACCAACCTTTTGAAAAGAGAGCACTGTCGTAGCGAGCGCCATGCTTCTAGTTACTCGGTTGTGAGATCAAGTTTTATCGAATTGGTTGTGATATCTCCTACACCTTTTGACAAGGAAGCATCGTCGCAGCGAACGCCGTGCCCCGAGTTACTCAGTGAGGTCACACAA
The DNA here is from genome assembly GCA_005771605.1 of Scutellaria baicalensis. Classification (NCBI taxonomy): domain Eukaryota; kingdom Viridiplantae; phylum Streptophyta; class Magnoliopsida; order Lamiales; family Lamiaceae; genus Scutellaria; species Scutellaria baicalensis. The sequence continues at coordinate 35,246,821 of CM016724.1, read as the reverse complement.
CACATTTAAGCATAGTCACTAGGCTGCCTGAAAAGCATCGTCGTAGCGAGCGCCGTGCTCCAAGTGCTTCGTGACTTATATCAATTATTCGAACAAAGGTGCACTTTTATTATGAGCCATTAACAAAATAGGTGTCCAAGCAAGTGTTTTCACATAAGAAACACACTGGTCAGATACAAACAAGCATATATATGCCTAGAAAGCCTAAAAATAAAAAATTGTTCTAAGGGTGTTAAGAGTGGTGTGAGCAACATGAACGATAACACCCGCAAAAACAGCATGCACATTCAAACAATGCATAATCCGAGAGACTTCTTTAAGGAAGAAAATCTCTCTAAATCTAAGGCTTTTGTAAATATATCTGCTATTTGGTTTTCAGTGGATACATAATCAAGTTGGATTAACCCTTTTTCAACTAAATCTCGAATGAAGTGATGCCTAATATCTATGTGTTTAGATCGAGAATGCTGAACAGGATTTTTGGAAATATTAATTGCACTCGAATTATCACAAAATAGGCTCAAAGATTCATTTTCAAAACCATAATCATCAAGCATTTGTTTCAACCACACAAGTTGAGTACACCCACTCCCGGCGGCCACATATTCGGATTCGGCGGTGGATAAAGAAACACAGTTTTGTTTTCTACTATGCCAAGATACTAAGTTATTGCCTAAGTAGAAACAACCACCACTAGTACTCTTCCTATCATCTACATCTCCAGCCCAATCAGAATCACTAAAACCCACCAAATTAAGATTAGTGTCCTTAGTATATACCAAATACCTAAATCTATCGAACCGGAAACATACCTTATGATACGCTTCACTGCTTGGAGATGCGAGATCTTAGGGTCAGATTGGTAACGTGCACAGACACCAACACTATACATTATATCCGGGCGGCTAGCAGTCAAGTAGAGCAAACTGCCGATCATCGATCTATAGAGGGTGTTGTCAACACCATCGGCAACACTGTCTTTCGACAGCTTTTGAGTCGAACCCATGGGGGTTCTCATAGGCTTAGAATTTTCTAAACCAAAGCGAGATACCAAATTTTTGGCATACTTGCTTTGAGAAATGAAAATTCCTTCCTTTAATTGCTTAACCTGCAAACCTAGAAAGTAAGTTAGCTCTCCAATCATGCTCATTTCGAAGGTAGATGACATAGCATGCACAAAATCATCAAGATCACTTTGACAAGTAGATCTAAATACAATGTCATCAACATAAATTTGAGCTATCATACAATTACGATCAGTTCTCTTAACAAAGAGAGTACGATCGGCCATGCCTCGAATGAATCCAAACTCAAGTAAGAAAGTGGTCAATCGACCATACCAAGCTCTAGGAGCTTGTTTTAGTCCATACAATGCCTTCTTGAGTTTGTAGACATAATGAGGTTGATAAGGATCTTCAAAACCTTTTGGTTGTTCAACATACACTTTCTTATCTAAGAACCCATTCAAAAATGCTCCTTTTACATCCATTTGATAAAGGGTAATTTTCAAAATACAAGCAATTGCAAGAACTAACCTAATCGATTCAATTCGAGCAACGGGTGCGAAGGTCTCATCGTAATCGATGTCTTCGACTTGTGTGTACCCTTGTGCTACAAGTCGTGCTTTGTTTCTTACAATGTTCCCCGACTCATCCGATTTATTTTTAAAAATCCATTTAGTTCCAATTACATTAGTATCGGATGGTCTAGGAACAAGAAACCAAACATCATTTCTAGTAAATTGTTCAAGTTCTTCTTGCATTGCTTGTATCCAAAAATTATCTTTTAAAGCTTCAGAGACATTTTTGGGTTCAATTGGAGAAACAAAACAGTAGAATTTTACCTCTGAAAATGTGGTTGACATACACACATGTCTTACCATTTCCTTGTAATTCACGGGATCTTTTCTACGAGTTCGAACACCATCGTTTACTCCCCCTATCACCTGTGTGGTAGGGTGATTTTTTCTGATACGAGCAGGTGGATCTCTTCGAACTTGATCAGGTAGATCATCATCACTTTCGTCGGATTCAGGATCTGCCGATGTTGTCACTGGTGTTGCCGCTGGTGTTGCCTCTGGTGTCACAACACTGGGGGCAACATCAGTATTTCCAGTTTCATGAACAACTGGAATTTCAACTAGATCAGTCACGGCATCTTCATAAGATTTACCTGTAAGATCAGAGAAGTCATCAAACACAATATTAACTGATTCTTGAATAGTCCTAGATCTTAAATTAAAGACACGATAAGCATGACTATTCAAGGAATATCCAAGAAACACGGCTTTGTCACTTTTTGCATCAAATTTAGCAAGATTATCTCTATCATTCAAAATGTAGCAAAGACACCCAAAAACATGAAAATGTTTAAGATTAGGCTTTTTCCCTTTCAAAATTTCGTAAGGGGTCATTTTGCTACCCGGTCTTAAAAAGACTCGATTTCCAATATAGCAAGCCGTGTTCAATGCTTCAGCCCAAAAACGTCGTGAGAGGTTCTTGGAACTGAGCATGACACGAGCCATTTCTTGCAAAGTTTGATTTTTCCTTTCCGCAACTCCGTTTTGTTGAGGAGTTTTAGGAGCCGAAAATTGGTGTTCAATGCCTTTCTTTTCACAAAAATCAGCAAATAATTTGTTTTCAAATTCCTTACCATGGTCAGACCTAATGCTCAAAATTTTAGAAGAAAATGAGGTCTTAATCCTAGTGTACAAAATCTTGAATTGAGAAAATGTATCCGATTTTTCACGTAAAAAGAAAATTCAAGTATATCGGGAAAAATCATCAACAATCACATAAGAATACCTCTTTCCTCCAAGACTTTCAACTTCAACTGTTCCCATTAAATCCATGTGTAAAAGTTGAAAACAATGAACAGTACCTTGGTGTTGTCCGTGGTGTGATGTAACACTGTGGGGAACACGGGTCTGTTTACCTTTAAGGCAGTCTCCACACACTATCTTACCATTGTGATTGAGGCTTGGCAGTCCTTGTACAGCCTCAAACTTCATCAACTTTTGGAGAGTTCGAAAATTCACATGGCCTAATTTTTGATGCCACAAAATCGTGTCATCAAACTTAGCCTTGTTACATGTGACATTTTCTCCAACAAGATAACAATTGTCATGAGATCTTGTACCTGTCATGATACACATGTTAGACTTATCATAAACTTTACAAGAATCCTTAGTAAATTTTACCTCAAGATTGTCATCACATAATTGACTTATGCTAATTAAATTAGCCATAAGACCATCTACTAAAAATACATTAGACAACCTGGGAAAACCTGGTAGATTAAGAGTTCCTTTGCCCATGATTCTACCCTCCATAAGTAACGGATCCTTCGGTAATAGGCACAAAATTACACAAGTATTCTTTAGTGCCCGTCATGTGGCGTGAGCAACCACTATCAAAGTACCAAGAACCTGAAATGTTAGACTTAAGAGCAGTAAAACCAACTTGGCAGACTTGTGCAGTTTGTTTAGGAACCCAAACTTTCTGTCCAACAGTGGTGTTGCGGGCGGTGTTGCGTGACACCGAAGGTAACACCAGACCATTTGCTCAATCATTTTTCAATTTTCGACAATATGGTCTTATATGTCCAGGTTGAAAACAGTAATGACAAACATATTTTCTTTTCCTATGACCTGAACCGTTGGATTTTATGGACTCTTTCGATTTTTCTTTCACAAAGTTGATCTTAGCATGTGAATCGACAAAAAGGTTTGGAAAAACATTATCAACAGTTTTACTTGATCCAATACCTGATTTTGTTGAATTACCTGATCCCATGATTTCACTTGCCTTGGAAGAACTCGAGTTCCATTTTGCAATTAAGGATTCCGTCTCTTCAAGCTTGAATTGCACCTTTCCAAGTTCTATGTCCTTCTTGGTGAGAGCGGTTTCCAGCTTTGCAACTGAGTTTTTCAGCACATCATTCTCCTTAGATAAAGCTTCCTTTTCCTTGGAAATGGCTTCCTTTTCCTTGGAAACAATTTCTACAAGCTTGCATTGCTTTTTCCATTCCTTAAGCAAGGAATTATAAAGACCATGAAGTTCTTCAATGGCTTCATCTTTATCTAAGTCATCTCCAGCAAGTGAATCTGTATCATCACAAACAACATTAAGGCAGGTTATATTAGCAAAATCAAACAGTTCATACCTCTGTGGTGTTGTCGTCGGTGTTGTCTGCGGTGTCATGACACCGATGTTGTCAACACCGTCGGTAACACCAGTAGCGATTTTTGCAAACAAGGTTGTGGAACTTTCAGTTTCAACTTCCTCATCATCCTCATCGTCTCTCATGGATACCCAGTGATTTTTCAGACCATACTTCCTCAAAGTATTGGCACACTCATTAGCATAGTGACCCCAACCCGAACAAGCTCGACATTGGATGGTATCGAGATGTTTGGGATCATTCCATCCATGATCTGAAGTTGTCTTCTTAGGTTGACGTTTGGACTGAGATGATGATCCAGTTGGCTTCCATTGAGATCGATCATTGGACCGATTGAATGGTTCCTTCCCTTTCGAACGAGGCTTCTCCTTGTTGAACTTTCTCACCATGGTGTTGAATTTCTTGGTCAACATAGCTACATTCTGCCCCTCGATGACTTCCTCCAATGGTTCATCATCTTCTCCAGATTCTTCATTGTCTTGAGCTTGCAAGGCTATGGTTTTAGTCTTGTAGCCCGCTTCCATTTGGCTTTGAAGGTTGAGCTCAAAGGTTTGAAGAATACTTTGAAGTGTATCAAAGTCCATTATCGAAAGATTGTGGACCTCCTCAATGGCGGATACCTTGATGTTGAACCTTGGTGGCAGCGTTCGAATGGCCTTAGACACGAGTTGCTTGCGTCCAATTGGTTCTTCAAGCATTTGGGCTTGATTCGAGATGTCCCGGAGCCTCTCAAAGTAGGTTCCAATGTCTTCATTTTCCTCCATGCGCATATTCTCGAACTTGGACATGATCAGCCGCAACCGAGCCTCACGAACACACTTTGCACCTTCAAAATGCTTCTGGAGTGTATCCCAAGCATCCTTGGCATGGGCAGCGTTCTGGATCAATCGAAACACTTTGTAGTCCACCGTTTCGAAAATGACATTGATGGCTTTCTCATTGAAATTAGCATTATGGATCTCATCGATTGTCCACTCGGTTTGAGGTTTGAGAACCATTTCACCATGGACTTCCTTCATAGGAGCATTGTAACCCTCCAAAACGGCAGTCCAAGCACGTGCATCAATGGACTTGATCTTCGATCGTACACGAATCTTCCAATAGGCATAGTTGGAGCCATCCAAAATTGGAAGGCGTCCAAAGTTTGGATTGCAATAGTCCGCGTCCTGCATGGCTAGATCCACCACTTAGTATGTCAAGTGATGGCTTTGATACCACGTGAAAGTCTTATGTGGATCTGCAAAAACAAAAACAAAGTTGTCCCAATCAAAGTACACGGTGTTGTCAGCGGTGTCGACAACACCAGCATAAAACACAGCGGAAAAATAGATCGAAATAAAAGTTGCAGAACACAAACAATTTATCCACGAGTATACAAATACTCGTGGAATGCCTTCAGGGCGAAAACTCCTTTATTGATTTTGTGTATGTGTACAAAGGAGAAAGAAAGATCTCTAAAAGAGACTCTTTCGAACAAACGACTCAATACGTCCTATGAAATGAATATGAAACCTAGGGACGTATACAAACTATCTCAGTTGAACACTCCGAAGAACACCTATACTAAAAGTCAAGAGTATGCAAACTCTATGACACACAAGAAAACGATGTTGCCTATCGGTGTAAACAACACAACTCTTGACACCAGTATACTGCCTATACTAAACTGCTTTAGCTCTCGATTCTGTGTATCTCTTGATCTTCAGCAGCTTCACCTATTTATAGACCTTGAAGTACACTGTGTAGACTCCACTTCCCATGATCTTGGAGTACTCCATGATCTCCATGACTCCATAATTCACGTGCAACATGGGAGTGGACTTGTTCTTGACATTTTCAACCTTGCTTGACTTCTTCAACTCAATCTTCTAGATCTCTATCTTGACTTGATCTTCTTTGGACCTTGTTCTCTCAACCCACGTTCTCAAGGCTCGATCTTACTCTTCAAATAATCACGTTCTCACTTGTATTTATATTTGCTTTGAATCCTACCAACAAAGAACATACAACAACTTCCTAAAACTTAGGAAGATTTGTTAGATGTGATTTGAGATTCAAACTTATAAAACACGTGATTTTACCTAGTCAAATCTTAAGTGAGAGAATCAAATCTTTTTCAAATCTTTTCAAATGAAAATATCCAATTTAAAATCTAATTTGAATTTAGGATAATATTGAAAAAGGAAAATTATTATTTGTTGGAAAATCCAACACTAAGAATCTCCCCCTATTTTTCTTTTTCAGCTCAAAACCTAAATCAATTAGATTTTTCTCCCCCTTAATTCAATCTCCCCCTCAATCCTGCAAAACATCAAAACATCATGACAAAAAGATAGTGATAATATCAAGATTCATCAAGCAAAACATAAACACCATCGATTAATCAAAATGCAATACTAATGTTTGACATACCAAAACTAAAAAACTTAAAATAAACATCCTTTAAACAGAATATAAACTAAAATAAAATCTAAGGAAAAAACATAACAAATCCAGCAGAAAACAGAAAAAACATCCAGACATCCAGCAACTTCATTCTTCATCTTCATCATCACCTTCACCTTCGGCATCACCATCACCATCACCATCACCTTCACCATCACCTTTACCTACTCCCCCTTTTTGAGCTGAAATACAACAAAGAACATACAACAACTTCCTAAAACTTAGGAAGATTTGTTAGATGTGATTTGAGATTCAAACTTATAAAACACGTGATTTTACCAAGTCAAATCTTAAGTGAGAGAATCAAATCTTTTTCAAATCTTTTCAAATGAAAATATCCAATTTAAAATCTAATTTGAATTTAGGATAATATTGAAAAAGGAAAATTATTATTTGTTGGAAAATCCAACACTAACAAATATTGTTGATTTACACAGCCCTAGCAATTACAACACAAACTTAACAAAAGAGTAGCATGCTTCTCCACACATGTTGCTTGCCTACTCATGTGCGTCCTTACTCTTTCTACAAAGAGTGAAAGCTTAGCAGAAAACTGTTCCGAGAACTAAACACTCCTAAACACAGTCTATAAAAGATATGTTTACGATTTTCTTCAACTTGGCGCAGCAATCTTAAACTTCTAAGTGCAGGTTACTCTCCTGTAGTTTGCTGCTTCGTCTGAGTGGCTGAGGGTCTTTGTACTTTGATCGCACATATCTCTTAGGATTTCTCAGTCCTTTCCCCCTCAGCCCCTGGCTCCTCTCTACCAGCTACTTCTTTGTCTTTAGCTTCTTCTTTTTATATGATAGAAAATCCGCCCGTTGTAGAAGACAGATCTTCTGCATTTAATGCTTTAGATCTTCATAGTACACTTCATTAAATGCGGCTGACTTTGGGCATACTTGTTGTCCACGTGTCTTCCCTTGATTGACTTTACTCGCTGGTCTCTATTGGTAACTCAACAATATTCTTTTTGGCTTCCATCATAAGTTTGTGTAGTGACTTACTGCTCCGAAGTCTTATGTTATTGTAGAATGACTTTCATAGGTTGCTGCAGTGACCTTCATGCCTTAGAGAGTTTGATGTTTTCTTTCGCTCAACAACCTATTCATAAAGAGACTACATCTATATTGTTCTTCTTTTATATATCAAATATTGGTTTATGTCTCATCAAAACAAGATTTCTTAATATCCCAACATGGTTAATAAGAAAATACTTTAATTACTGTTCTTATAATAATATCGTGCATGTAAAATGCAATAACCTTCATAATTTGCATTTGTACGTGGTGATACTCGTGAAACATTCTTAATGCAATCCATATATTTCACCGTAGCATAACATGATTAAAACACGTCACTTCTCAAGTTTAAATAAACTATATTATATCAATCAATAAAAATATAAAAGGAAATACTATGTCCTTGCATTGTAGTTGCAAATGAATTTCCACTTCCCTTGTTTCTGAAAACCCTTGGTCTCTGGTATTATCTGGAGATAACCTAAAATATCAAGTATTTTATTAGGCTATTAAACTTAACTAAAGCAATTTTGAAGGATTAAAGTATATTCGTAATATTTAGATTTGGTAAATACTTCCTAGAATTGTTTTTGCAGGTTTCTTTCTATATAAACTCTTTCATTATTTTGGTGGATTAATCAATTAATAGAATCCAATTCCTATAATTCTGAGAAGGTACACATACTACTGACTTTTGATATGACAATTAACAGAACTAGTAAGTTTAATTAGTAAATTCCTTAAATTTATTCATTTGACAACACCTACCGAAATATCTCATCGAAATATCTCATCTTAAGCTAATTTAGTTGAATTTTTGTAGTGGACAAATATTTTAAGAGTAAGTTTTGTTAGAGATCGTCTCACGGATCTTTTTTTCGTGAGACGGGTCAACACATAACCCACACTTAGCAATTCATATGAAAGTTTATGGATACGGATTCAATTCATGGGTAATAAGGATCCGTCTCATGGAAACTATCTGTGAGACCGTCTCATATAAGTTTTTGCGATATTTCAATGTCCATTTCTACTACAAATTTAAAATATAAGCACATGCAATGGAAGAAAACTAACATATGTATAACTTAACATACCTTTTCTCACGTTTGCTATATGTTTCTCTCTCTCTCCTCCATAAATAAATACACACACATATACATACTCTACTTTGTGCCATACTAATATTAAGATATAAATATCACAAAAACTTTTATGCATCAGGTGCATGCACCTTCCACGCGGGTCCCACACGCCTAGGCGGATGCGCTCCAATTCGCTCGTTAAGGATACCTTTCAGTTATGTTAAGAATATCTTTCAGTTATGTTAAAGATACATTTTAGTTATGTTATGCATACCTTTAGGTTATGTTAAGGATACCTTTAGTTATGTTAAGAATACCTTTTGGTTATATTAAGCATACCTTTAGGTTATGTTAAGAATACCTTTAGATGATGTTAAGGATACCTTTGAAATCGTGATTTCAGGTTCCTTTGAAATCCTGATTTGATACCCTTAGAATTCGCTCCAGGTCAAATACCTTTACGTTATATTAAGGATACCTTTAGGTTATGTTAAGGATACTGTTATGTTATGTTAAAGATACCTTTGTATACAAAATGTGTAACACAACTATGTTATGGATAAGGTATTTCTAACATAACATAAAGGTATCCTTAACATAACCTAAAGGTATGTCTGACGTAAAGTAAATGTATGAAATTTGGGCATAAAGGTATCCCTAACATAACCTAAAGGTATCCCTAAACATTACCTAAAGGTATCCTTAACATAACCTAAAGGTATCCCTAAACATAACCTAAAGGTATGTCTAATTTAACGTAAATGTATGAAATCTGAGCATAAAGGTATCTTTAACACAACCTAAAGGTATTCTTACACATTACATAAAGGTATCTTTAACATAAGTAAAAGTCATGACCAAAATCTAAAAAAATTAGCGCGAAAAAAAAAAACCAAAAAAGAGAAGTGGGTCGGATAACCCGGATCCGACCCGATTACATGGATCTAAGATTCATGCACCTTATGCAGAAGAGACTTACTCTATAAATATATGGCTCATTATTTATATAGACACTTATTCTTTTATGAGTCACCATCACATTACAAAATATTTTCCTTTTTTCTAAATATATATATACGTGTGTGTTTATAAAATTCTTCAAAGTGGAACTTAAAATTAATCTTCACTACTACTTATATCTCAATTCTTCAAATACAAATCTCGACCACAAAGAATCAATTAATTTTAGAAACACAAATTATCTACTAACATTTATAATCATTCACCCCCCTTTCAATAATTATTTCACTCAAGTTTCCCCACTTATTTAATAGAAAAAATGTTATTATTGAAGTGAATAGGAGCCACGAAGTATTATTCTTATAGCATTCTTAGTATAATTATTATTTAATATAAATCTATTCGAGAAACAAAGCCACGACACCTCATAGTATTTATTAGTTTGTGTGGACAGTTTTAAGCGGTTATACATGGTTGCCACCACCATGTACCTTAGTTCATCTCTTAATTTTTTTATTATTATATTAAATTTGCAATATAACACTTTAAATAGGACTTCTCATTTACTTTACAAATATACCACCGTTAGTATCATACTATACTTAATAAGTAAGATTGAAATTTATATATGATACTAATACTTAATAAGTAAGATTGAAATACACTACAAGAAAAAAGCTCATAGACAAGGGTTTTTACCCTTGTCGTAGCCTAAAAAACCTTTGTTGTAGATGGTGTTGTCGTAGGGTATTAAAATTTTCGCTTATAGACAACGGTTTTTAACCGTTGTCGTAGACCTCTACGAAAACGGTGTGACAACGGTTAAAAACCGTTGTCGTAGGTTGGCAGTTTGCAGATATGCGCTCATTTAACCGTTGTCGTAGACATTTACGACAACGGTTAAAAACTGTTGTCCTGCCGTTGTCTTTGACTCTACCACAACGGTTTTTAACCGTTGTCGTAGATACTTACCACAACGGTTAAAAAACGTTGTCTTGTCGTTGTCTTTGACCTACAACAACGGTTTTTAACCGTTGTCGTAGACTATAAAGACAACAGTTTTAAACCGTTGTCTTTTTAGCATTGTCTTTTACTTTTGCATTTTACAATTATTATATATTGGTTGATATTCTAAATATACAAAAATTAAAATTCAACAAAATATACAAAATCAAAATATAGTCATATCAAATTAAAATATTCATCTAATAGTTCATATAACAAATATTCATAGTAAATCCATTAATCACACGGTAAAGCCAAAAGTAATTCCAAAGCATCCTAATTTCGCTAGCAAAACTACAATACTTCATCCAAAAACATTAAGAACCATTCATATGCAACAAATTACAAGAGAGTCATGAATCCATCATGCTTCATCTTTCTCACAAATGAAATTTCAGCAGCCATGACTACAAATATGATCTCCAAGAATCACTAGAGATCTCCAACGAATCAAATCCTACAGAAAACAACACACAAGAATTATGTAAATTTGGAAATAGAAATTCAAGTGAGGAATGTGACTGGAATAGAAGAATAGACAAATGGGCAATGAAAAATGCAAGAAAACCATGCAAAGAGACACATGGACTACCATCATTTTTTTATGAATTAAACTATAATTGCATAATGCAAACATCTTTATGATATGTATGCATAGATTCAGGATAACTTGGCAAACACTCTAACATGAAATATCAAAAAATAAGCTATATGGATCCAACTCATGGGGTAATAATCTGCTGGAGTTAAAGGGATGGAAACAGAGTAACAAAGTAACTTGCAGAATAATAAAACACACGAACCAACGAGAGCTTCTCTCATCCCATGCCAAATTGGCTGAAATAATCAATTATCATAATACTCTTCTTCCTAGCATGCGTATCATAATCTCTCATTCTAGCTTTTTCAAAGTTCTACATGATAATGGAATTCACACAATTCAATTTGTGTACCCTTCAGGTCATGAGCATATAAAGAGCATCCATAAAGAAACAATAGATGGTCAAGAACTAAATCATCAGAGGAAGAGAGCATATACCAAATGAGATAACAGACATGTGAAACATTAACCACAAGTATATACCTTTTTTGGGTCTTTGAATTTGAACTGTTTGCAACACCTTACAAATAAGCAGCCTAAACTTTTCCCATCAAACAATTGAAAAAATGTGAAATTGCTTGCCCAAGATCATGATCCTATGTATCTCTTAAGATTTCCTGCATGTCCACACCCACAACGAATCAAATTACAATCTGAGTGACCTACACATATATATGTTGCAATGTTATTCTCTACAAGCACAAAACAGATAACCATTGGGTATTGTACCAAAGAGATTTAATCTTTAAATTGGTATCACAATGTAGAGAATAAGATTAGATAGGAATTTATCTTCTATTCAATGTGAGTTGGAATGTAAACTATTCTCCATACACTTTGCCAATTCACAGTGACAAAATGAAAAAGTGAGAGACAGAGAGAGGGAGAGAGAGAGAGAATGAATGAGATATAGAACTTACACATAAATCAATAAAATCACAATTAGAGAGGGTATTACCAATCAAAAAATGGAAATGGGGTTTACCTAAAATGGAAAATAGAAAGCGAGTAGCGTGAGAAATGGAAGCTCGGATCTCTGCTCGTATATGATGCTCCAATTGCCGTGGACGGAGGCGGGGCAGCTACAGCGGATGGACGCTGGGCAAGAGGCAGCAGCCAGTGGCGTCCACTGATGAAGGTGGCGTCCGACGTCCAGCGGCGTCAGCGGATGGCAGCGGCATTGAGCGATGAAAGGCGAAGTCAAGTGACCTAGGCACGGCCAATGGCGTCAAGCGATGAAGGCGCGGCTAGCGATGTCGACGGACGGAGACGGCACTGCGGCGGCAACAACGAAAACAGTGGAGGCGTGGGGGAGGATGGAGGGCTTTCTAGGCAACAATCGGGACTGGCTCGAGTGACGGAGCAAGGGCCAGCGATGTGAGTGACGGAGGCGCGGCCAGCGGAGTCGACGGACGGAGGCGGCGCTGCGGCGGCTACAACGACGGCGGCGGAGGCGTGGGAGAAGAGGGAGGGCTTCCTAGGGTTTTCAATTTGGGGATAGACTTGGGGATTTCAAAATTTACACTTAGTCATCTTTTGATTTTTACATATAATGTAAATGTAATATAAAAAATTCAATTTAACTTAGTCTATGACAATGCTATTATGATGTTACGACAACGTTAAAAGGTTACCGTTGTCTTAGGGCACAATAACTACGTTTCTACAATAACCTCATATCATAAGTGTTGTCTTAGGGCTTAATTTTAACCTAAGACTACGCCTCTACGACAACCTCAAGTCACCACTGTTGTCTTAGGGCTCAATTTTACCCTACGACTATGCCTCTACGACAACGTCAACAAAAAACCCTTGTTTATGAGAGCATTTTTGTACTCTACGACTTCGGTATTGTCTACGACAACGCTAATTTTGGCTACGACAAGGGTGTTTTGACATAACACATGTCTTAGGGGTGTAGTCTATGAGAAAATTCTTGTAGTGAATTTAACTCATATATAAATTAGAGAAATGCATGAACTATATTTTTTCATGTGTTAAAGAGAATCTTGGGTCTTCCGTCCTCTTTTCCTTAGAAAAATTTCGTACTCGAAATTTAGTATACTTAAAAAAAAGTCTTTGACATCTTGACCTTCTATCATATTCACTTTTTCAAAAGGGCTTCTTTTACTTATTGATATCATTATCTCTTCCACTACTCTCACCTCAAATTCTTAACGCGGTTTGCAACTAATATATCAAATCATAAATCAAGGATCAATATGAATAGTGAGATATATGAATGAAAAAGAAAATAAAACAAATAACGAACTGACAATGTGTCACACTCCTCGAGTTCTAAGATCGTGTACATCAACAGTCAACAAGACAATCAGCTAGGCTCTGATAGCACTCTGTCACGCCCATATTTCATACATAATGATATTATAATAGATTTTATATCAAAAGGCCTATAAGAGAACGCATGCATTTTTGTTAAACATAATAACATAAATAATTCATTTTACACACGAAAACCATTTAGGATTGTAACATGTTTCTTAGAATATACTGATGTTAAAACCACTCACTAATATACTTATATATTTATACATATTAGAGTATGAAAATAAAATTGAGGTTTAACAAACATTAATAAAATATTGTCTAAAGTAAAATAAGCTCATAACATAACATAGCCCAACAGGTAACTGAACAGCTCATAACATCTCTGAACCCGTAGGAACTGAACACAACATCAGTAAGTACATGAGCTTATACATCATTAGATTCCCCTACAATGCATGACTATATGAGCTAAAGCTCAGTAAGTAGAAATTATATACGTAACATGAATAATGTCAATGATGTCAATGATGCATGCTAATGAATCAAAACATTTCTTTCAAATAGATTTTCTTTCATTGGGCACTTGACCACCATCTACTAGGCACCGAGTTGAGCTCAACATAACATATCATTATTCATCATAGTCATATCCATGTCTTACATGCTAATGGCTGAACAAATCAAGTCATATCCATGTCTCACATGCTACTAGCTGAACAAATCAAGTCATATTCATGTCTCATATGCCACCAGCTAAGCATATGTCATTAATAGTCATATTCATGTCTCACATGCCACCGACTGAACGAATCAAGTCATATCCATGTCTCACATGCACCGGCTAAACATATAGTATTGGTAGTCATATTCATGTCTTACATGCCACCGCCTGAATGAATAAGCAATATCTCACATGCCACTGGCTACCCCGTATAGTATAATCATGACTTTCATGCCTCGGTGAACTAGTAGTAGTTAATAAAAAATACTTTTCTCTTCTTAAAATCATGTCGTGCATGTAAAATGCAATAATCTTCATCATTTGCATATGCATGTAGTGATTCTCGTGAAACATTCTTAATGTAATCCATATATTTCACCGTAGCATAGCATCATTAAAACACGTCAATTCTCATGGATAAATAAACTCACATAGTATCCATCAATCAAAATATAATAGGAAATACTATGTACATTCATTGTAGTTGCAAATAAATTTCCACTTACCTTATCAATGTGAAAACCCTTGGTCTTTGGTATTATCAGGAGTAATCTAAAATATCAAATATTTTATTAGGCTATTAAACTTAACTAAAGCAATTTTGACGGATTAAAGTATATTCGTAATATTTAGATTTGGTAATACTTCATAGAATTGTTTCTGCAGGTGTCTTTATATATAAACTCTTTCATTATTATGGTAAATTAATCAATTAATAAAACCCACTAGATAGTATCAACTAGTTTATAGTTATTTAACCAAGTTAATTAGACTTCTAAACTTGCTTCAAAACATTAATGGGAAAATTTCATTTTATGTCTGAAAGTCCTACATCGGCGGCAGAGGCAGGCTCCAAAGTAGGTGGAGGGCGTTTCCTCTTGTTGATGACAATGTCGGGGGTCACCTTCCCAGCGGCTCGCAGATACTGGGAGCGGCGCTGCCTCTCATTGGTAGGACGATTGGACGGCTGGAATGCCTCCACATCAACAGGGTTAGATGGAGCGCCAGAGGGACCCTTCACTGGTCGGGACGAAGAAGCAGGGGCTTTGGAAGCTTTGGTGGCCTTGGCTTTTGACTTAGAAGTAGTGCGAGAGGAAGGATTGGGGGAAGCAGTTGCCGGTGTTGCGCTGGTGTCGGCAACACCATCAGACGACACTGCTGTAGCTGGCGGAGCTAGAAGCGCATGATAGGATTGCTTCAGCTTTTCAAGGAATTCAAGAACGGCAGTGGGAATAACTTGGTCAGCCATGGGAGAATTTGTGAAGAAGAAAATTAAGGCAAAGAAGAATGAGAAGAGAAAGGGGATCGGGATTTTAGAGAGAGAGAAAGAGTTTGAGAGTGTGAGAATGAGGGCACGCAAAGTAGTGGAGATGTATGCTCAATTTTCTGAATTTAAAACAAACCTGAGCCTTGTGAAATTTTGAGATAAAATTAAGAGATTTGAAAATTTATGAAATAAAGATAAGATCTCAACAAATTTTTCACAAAAATAGGAGTCACAAAATTTGAATTTTAAAATTGAAATCGGGTCATCCAAAGATCAAATATATCCACTAGATATGATAGATATAAAATGCAAAAACCTAGGGATGCTTTTTTTTTTTTCCAAAAGCACCCATCATCGGTGGGGGATTAAGGCACCATCCCCCAGCCTGTAGATAAAATGAAAAAACGTGATACAATGTCAAAGTGATACTGGGCCTATCAAGATGACTAGGCTACATAAGAGTAAGAAAATAAACCTAAAAGACAACAAAACTAAGAACTAACGGACTCTGAAATTAGGATAGCCAAGCTGATCCATGCGAACAAGTGTAAGAATAGGCCTAGGCGAGCTATGCTGATTAAGGATCTGTAAATTGAGGCGTGGTCATCCCAAGACGTGCTAGGGAATTGGCCGGTCGATTGCCCTCCCGGAAGATGTGAGTAATCCGGACCTGCATATCAGTTAAAATCCTCCGTATATAAACCAAAGTGTGTTGAATCTGCCAAGGACCAGGTCTATCTGACTGAAGGAGTGAAACAACCACAGCTGCATCTAACTCGATCTAAACTGCCTGCAGTTCTGCATCAAAACTTGAAGTAGCCTGGAACGGAGCGGAAAAAGCCACCAACATGTCACCATGTGGATCTCTAATAATAACCCCTCCTACTGCACCGCCGGTGGCCCGATCAAAAGCTCCATCTGTGTTGAGCTTAAGCCATGGGTCTGGTGGTAGGAGCCAACGAACAGGGCGAGATACCATCTGGCGTGGAATGAGCACAGGGGGCGGCAAGAATTCCACTGGTGGGTGGGACCCTCTCCAGTGAATAGGTAAGAGCTTCCTTGCTGTGACCAGCAAGTAAAGATGATGCGTAACCTGCCAGATAATATGAGAATCACGAAAAGGAATACCACGGTGTTTGTGGCTATTCCTCTCCGTCCATGTAAACCAGAGAATCAAACAGGGGATGAGAAAACATATATGTGAGGTGTGTGCATGTGGAACGACATGTCTCCAGAAGCTCAAGACCAGTGTAATATCGGTAGTGCAAGGAAGTGTGCAATGAAACCATGCAGCAAAATGCAACCAGACAGATCTCACAGCATTATTCAGGAAAAAGAGATGAGGGGTAGATTCAATCTGGGAAGACGAGTGTGGACAGCAGTGGCATCGAGAGGCTAAGGAAAGGCCACGGGACTGTAAAGAAGTATCAAGAGGGAGGCGACGAAGAAGAAGACGCCAGAGGAAAACAGATATGGTAGGAGTAAGCAAATCGGACCAGATATCTCCAAAGAGGGGCCGGACCTGTTTTCTCACCCGGATCGACTCCCAAGCTGAAGCCAATGAGAAGTCCCCATTAGAGGTCAGTTTCCAACGCGCAATATCCTCACCGTCAGGCAGGATAGGCACTCGAGAAATCTCCTGTATGATCTCCTGAGAGAGACCCAAACGCCGACTCAGGAAGTAACTCCGATCATCCAAATCCCAATGTCGACCATTCCACAACCAACCAACTTCATGACGGACCACGAGAGAACCTGTATAAATAGAAGCCAGAGGTTGTTGACCCATCCAGGTGTCATCCAGAAAGAGACACCGTCCAGAACCCAAAGTCCAAAACATATGCTGCTGAGCCTGAACACCAATCTTCGCCAACCGACGCCACGGGTGACTAGCAAAGGCGGGGATACTGAAGCGGCTAGGAAAAAATTGTCTGTACTTAGCCCAAAGAAACCGAGCCCACAGTGACTTCTGCTCCCGAAAGCGCCACCACATCTTATAACTATAAGCCACGGCTAAGTCTCTCAAGCGGCGTAAACCAAGACCACCCTCCGCCTTAGGTACGCAGATATCGGCCCAACTGATCCAATGAATTTTCCTCCGATCCTCAGAAGCACCCCAGAAATAACGTGCGAGAATCTGCTCCAACTCTTGCAGGATATATAAAGGTGGGTCAAGAACTTGCAGGTAATACAGCGGCAAAGTGGACAATGTACTCCTGATCAGAGCCAAGCGACCACCATGAGAAAGATACCGATGGGACCAACGCTGGACAGAATCCAACATCCGCTGTTTCAAGGAGCTAAAGAGACTGCCCTTTAGGAAACCTTTGTACAAAAGTATACCCAAATAGGTAAAAGGAAGCGACCCCTTCTGAAATCCTGTGATAGATTGCACCTGTGGAGCCCAGTTCTCAACAAACCGGGAATGCATGTAAAAACTGCTCTTCTGGATACTCACCATCTGCCCAGAAGCAAGCGAGTAATGCTCAAGGAAATGCATCAGCCGAGTAAGCCCGTCCTCCGAGGCTCGAGTGAAGATGATGATATCGTCAGCGTAGGAAAGATGAGTGACCGGAAAGCCGCCGTGAGTCCTGTAGATCATCTCAGGTCGATCTCCAAACAATGCATCCAGCCCTCGAGAGAGATAGTCAGCCATCAAAACGAACAAAGATGGGGATAACGGGTCACCCTGCCTCAATCCCCTCGAGGATGGGAAAAAACCAGCAGGACTTCCATTCACGAGGACTGAGAACCAGCAATGCTCCACACACTGTCGAACCATATCAATCCATCTGGCCGGAAAACCCATGTGATTGGGAACCATCCTCAGAAAAGGCCACTGCACACGATCATAAGCCTTCGCCATATCTAACTTGATAGCCACATTAGGAACCCCGCCAAGCATTTTCAGATCATGGATCAATTCTTGAGCCAACAAAATATTATCGCTGATCACCCGTCCCTTAGTGAAACCGCTCTGATTTGGAGCAATCAGATGTGGTATAATAGAAGCTAAACGAGTGTTCAAGATCTTCGAGATGATCTTGTTCGTCACATTACACAAGCTGATCGGTCGGAAGTCGGACCAGGAGGAGGGAAGCGGCTTCTTAGGAAGGAGTACGATGGTCGTCGCTGTGAAGCTCCGGGGCATGTCATAGCCGGAGAAGAACTCCCAAACGGCTGTCTGAACATCATCCTGCACAATCTCCTAACAGTGTTGGAAAAAAAGGGAAGAGAAACCATCAGGGCCTGGGGCACTATTTGGGTCGATTCCAAACACCGCCTTCTTGATCTCTTCTGTGGAGGGGAGATCACATAAACCAGACAAATCAACAGAGGTAGGGATCTGAGGACTGGCCAAATTTTTTTTTAATGGTGTCATCACAGTGTTACGTAACATCAGGGACAACACCGGTCAGCTACCTTGTATGCGATTTTTATGGGACGCTCAGATCCAAAACCTAGGGATGCTTAAACTTTAAGTCCCATAAAAATCGCATACAAGGTAGCTGACCGGTGTTGTCCCTGATGTTACGTAACACTGTGATGACACCATTAAAAAAAAATTTGGCTCGTAATAATTCTTTTGTGCACTTAAATTTAATTCACACATACCTGATCTCAACCAACCTTTTGAAAAGAGAGCACTGTCGGAGCGAGCGTCATGCTTCTAGTTACTCCGTTGTGAGATCAAGTTTTTTTTTTTTTTTTTGATTTGGTTGTGGTATCTCCTACACCTTTTGACAAGGAAGCATCGTCGCAGCGAACGCCGTGCCCCGAGTTACTCAGTGAGGTCACACACATTTAAGCTAGTCACTAGGCTGCCTGGAAAGCATCGTCGTAGCGAGCGCCGTGCTCCAAGTGCTTTGTGACTTTTTATCATATATTTCGAATAAAGTGCACTATATAACATGAGCTTTTACCAAAATAGGTGTCCAATCCAGAGTTATCACACAAGGAACACACTGGTAAGGTACAAACATGCACACATATGCCTAGAAAGCCTAAAATTAAAAAAATTACATACTAAAGGTGTTAAGAGTGGTGTGAACAACATGAACGGTAACACCCGCAAACAATGCATATGCATTCAAACAATTCACAATCTGAGAGACTTCTTTAAGGATGAAAATCTCTATAAATCTAAGGTTTTTGTAAATATGTCTGCAATTTGGTTTTCAGTGGATACATAGTCAAGTTGGATTAACCCTTTTTCAACTAAATCTCGAATAAAGTGATGCCTAATATCTATGTGCTTAGTTCGAGAATGTTGAACTGGATTTTTTGAAATATTTATAGCACTGGAATTATCACAAAACAGGCTCAAGGATTTATTCACAAATCCATAATCATCAAGCATTTGCCTCAACCACAAAAGTTGAGTACACCCACTACTGGCGGCTACATACTCGGATTCGGCGGTGGATAAAGAAACACAATTTTTTTTTCTACTATGCCAAGATACAAGATTATTGCCTAAGTAGAAACAACCACCACTAGTACTCTTTCCTATCATCTACATCCCCAGCCTAATCAGAATCGCTAAAGCCCATCAAATTAAGGTTAGTATCTTTAGTGTACCAAATACCTAAATCGATCGAACCCGAAACATACCTTATGATTCATTTCACAGCTTGAAGATGAGAAGCTTTGGGCTCAGATTGGTAACGAGCACAAACACCAACATTGTACATGATATCAGGGCGGTTAGCGGTCAAGTAGAGCAAGCTGCCGATCATTGACCTATAAAGGGTGTTGTCGACACTATCGGCAACACTGTCTTTTGACAGCTTTTGAGAAGAACCCATAGGGGTTCGCATAGGCTTAGAATTTTCTAAACCAAAGCGAGATATCAAGTTTTTGGCATACTTGCTTTGTGAGATAAAAATTCCATCCTTTAATTGTTTCACCTGCAAACCTAGAAAAAAGGTTAGCTCCCCAATCATACTCATTTCGAATGTGGATGACATAGCTTGCACAGAATCATCAAGTTCAGCTTGAGATGTAGAACCAAACACGATGTCATCTACATAAATTTGAGCTATCATGAAATTTCGATCGTTTCGCTTAACAAAGAGAATACGATCGGCCATACCTCTTATGAATCCAAACTCAAGTAGAAAAGTGGTTAATCGACCATACCGAGCTCGAGGAGCTTGTTTCAACCCATACAATGCTTTCTTAAGTTTGTAGACATAATGAGGTTGATAAGGATCTTCAAAACCCTTTGGTTGTTCAACATACACTTCCTTATCTAAGAATCCATTCAAAAATGCCCCTTTGACATCCATTTGATAAAGGGTAATTTTTAAATAACAAGCAATAGCGAGGACTAACCTAATGGATTCAATTCTAGCAACGGGTGCGAAGGTTTTATCGTAATCGATGCCTTCGATTTGAGTGTACCCTTGTGCTACTAAACGTGCCTTGTTTCTTATAATGTTCCCTAACTCATCCGTTTTATTTTTAAAAATCCATTTAGTTCCAATCACATTAGTATCGGTGGGTCTAGGAACAAGAAACCAAACATCATTTCTAGTTAATTGTTCTAGTTCTTCTTGCATTGCTTGTATCCAAAAATTATATTTTAAAGCTTCAGAGACATTTTTTGGTTCAATTGGAGAGACAAAACAGTAGAATTTTACCTCTGAAGATGTGGTTGACATACACACATGTCTTACCATTTCCTTGTAGTTCACGGGGTCTTTTCTACGTGTTCGAACACCATCGGTTACTCCCCCTATCACCTGTGTGGTAGGGTGATTTTTCCTGATACGAGCAGGTGGATCTCTTCGAACTTGATTGGGCAGATCATCATCACTCTCTTCAGATTCTGGTTCGGCAGGTGTTGCCACTCGTGTTACCTCTGGTGTCACAACACTGGGGGCAACATCAGTATTTCCAGTATCATGAACTACTGGAATTTCAACAAGATCAGTCATGACATCTTCATAAGACTTTCCTGTAAGATCTGAGAAATCATCAAACACAACATTAACTAATTCTTGAATAGTCCTAGATCTTAAATTAAAAACACGATAAGCATGACTATTCAAAGAATATCCAAGAAACACGACTTTGTCACTTTTTGCATCAAACTTAGCAAGATTGTCACGATTATTCAAAATGTAGCAAAGACACCCAAAAACATGAAAATGTTTAAGATTTGGCTTTTTCCCTTCAAAATTTCGTAAGGGGTTATTTTGCTACCCGGTTTTAAAAAGACCCGATTACCTATGTAGCAAGCCATGTTCAATGCTTCAGCCCAAAAATACCGTGAGAGGTTTTTAGAACTGAGCATAACACGTGCCATTTCTTGCAAAGTTCGATTTTTCCATTCCGCAACTCCGTTTTGTTGAGGAGTTTTTGGAGCCGAAAATTGATGTTCAATCCCTTTCTTTTCACAAAAATCAGCAAACAATTTGTTTTCAAATTCCTTACCATGGTCAGACCTAATGCTCAAAATTTTAGAAGAAAACGAGGTCTTAATCCTAGTGTACAAAATTTTGAATTGAGAAAACTTATCCGATTTTTCACGTAAAAAGAAAATCCAAGTATATCGGGAAAAATCATCAACAATAACATAGGAATACCTCTTTCCTCCAAGACTTTCAACTTCAACTGGTCCCATTAAATCCATGTGTAAAAGTTGAAAACAATGAACTGTACCTTGGTGTTATCCGTGGTGTGATGTAACACTGTGGGGAACACGGGTCTGTTTACCTTTAAGGCAGTCCCCGCACACTATCTTACCATTGTGATTAAGACTTGGTCATCAATTTTTGGAGAGTTCGAAAATTCACATGCCCTAGTTTTTGATGCCACAAAATCGTGTCATCGAACCTAGCCTTGTTACACGTGACACTTTCTCCAACAAGATAGCAATTATCATGAGATCTTGTACCTGTCATGATACACATGTTAGACTTATCATAAACTTCACAAGAGTCCTTAGTAAATTTTACCTCAAGATTGTCATCACATAATTGACTTATGCTAATCAAATTAGCCATAAGACCATCGACTAAAAGCACATTAGACAACCTGGGAAAACCTGGTAGATTAAGAGTTCATTTGCCAATGATTCTACCCTTAGCACCTCCTCCATAAGTAACGGATCCTTCGGTAAGAGGTACAAAATTACACAAAAATTCTTTGGTTCCCGTCATGTGGCGTGAACAACCACTATCAAAGTACCAAGAACCTGAAATGTTAGTTTTAAAAGCAGTAAAAACAACTTGGTAGACTTGAGCAGTTTGTTTAGGAACCCAAATTTTCGTTCCAACAATGGTGTTGCGGGTGGTGTTATGTAACACAGGAGGTAACACCAGACCACTAGCTCGATCATTTTTCAATACTCGACAGTATGGTCTTCGACAGTATGGTCTTATATGTCCAGGTTGAAAACAGTAATGACAAACATATGTTCTTTTCCTTTGACCTGAAACGTTGGATTTTATGGACTCTTTCGATTTTTCCTTCACAAAATTGATTTTTGCATGTGAATCGAAAAAAAGGTTTGGAAAAATATTTTCAACAGTTTTATTAGATCCAGTACCTGATTTTGTGGAATTACCTGATCGCATCATTTCAATTGCCTTGGAAGAACTCGAATTCCATTTAGCAATTAAGGATTCCGTCTCTTCAAGTTTAAATTGCATCTTTCCAAGTTCTATGTCCTTCTTGGTGAGAGCGGTTTCCAGCTTTGCAACTGATTTCTTCATCACATCATTCTCCTTAGATAAAGCTTCCTTTTCTTTGGATATGGCTTCCTTGATCTTGGATACAACTTCTATAAGCTTGCATTGCTTTTTCCATTCCTTAAGCAAGGAGTTACAAAGACCATGAAGTTCTTCAAAGGCTTCATCTTTATCTAAGTTGTCTCCAGCAAGAGAATCTGTATCATCACAAACAACATTAAGGCATGTTATGTTAGCAAAATCGAACAATTCATACCTCTATGGTGTTGTCTTCGGTGTTGTCTGCGGTGTCATGACATCGGTGTTGTCAACACCATCGGTAATGGAACTTTCAGTTTCAACTTCATCATCATCCTCATCGTCACTCATGGATACCTAGTGATTTTTCAGACCATACTTCCTTAGAGAATTAGCACATTCATTCGCATAATGACCCCATCCCGAACAAGCACGACATTCGATGGTATCGAGATGTTTGGGATCATTTCATCCATGGTCTGAAGTTGGCTTCTTTGGCTGTCGTTTGGGTTGAGATGATGATCCAGATGGCTTCCATTGAGATCGATCAGTGGATCAATTGAATGGTTCATTTCGTTTTGAACGGGGCTTCTCCTTATTGAACTTCCTCACCATGGAGTTGAATTTCTTGGTTAGCATAGCCACATTCTGCCCTTCAGTGATTTCCTCCAAAGGTTCATCATTGTCCTCAGATTCTTCATTGTCTTGAGCTTGCAAGATTATATTTTTAGTCTTGTAGCCCGCTTCTAGTTGACTTTGAAGGTTGAGCTCAAAAGTTTGAAAAATGCTTTGAAGTGTATCAAAGTCCATCACCGTGAGATTGTGGACCTCCTCAATGGCGGATACTTTGATATTGAACCTTGGTGGAAGTGTTCGAATGGCCTTTGACACGAGTTGCTTGCATCCTATTGGTTCTTCAAGCATTTGGGCTTGATTCGAGATGTCCCGGAGCCTCTCAAAGTAGGTTCCAATGTCTTCATTCTCCTCCATGCGCATATTCTCAAATTTGGACATGATGAGGCGCAACCTAGCCTCACGAACACATTTTGCACCTTCAAAATGTTTTTGGAGAGTGTCCCAAGCATCCTTGGCATGGGCTGTGTTTTGGATCAATCGAAAGACTATGTAATCCACAGTTTCGAAAATGACATTGATAGCCTTTTCATTGTAGTTAGCATTGTGGATCTCATCGATTGTCCATTCGGTTTGAGGTTTAGGAACAAGTTCACCATGTACCTCCTTCATAGGGGAATTATAACCTTCCAAAACGGCAGTCCAAGCACGTGCATCAATGGACTTGATCTTCGATCGTACACGAATCTTCCAATATGCATAGTTGGAGCCATCCAAAATTGGAAGGCGTCCAAAGTTAGGATTGCAATAGTCCGCGTCCTGCATGGCTAGATCCACCACTTAGTATGTCAAGTGATGGCTCTGATACCATGTGAAAGTCCTACGTGGATCTGCAAAAACAAAAACAAAAACAGAATAATCAAAGTACACAGTGTTGTCAACGATGTCGATAACACCAGCGTAACACAACGGAAAAAGGATCGAAATTAAAAGTTGCAGAACACAAACGATATATCCACGAGTATACAAATACTCGTGGAATGCCTTCAGGGTGAAAACTCCTTTATTAATCTTCATATGTGTACAAGGAGATAGAAAGATCTCTAAAAAAGATTCTTCCGTACAAAGAATTCAATACGTCCTATGGAGTGAATATGAATACTAGGGACGTATACAAAGACTCTCAGTTGAACACTCTGAAACACCTATACCAAAAGTCACGAGTATGCAAACTCTATGACATAACAAGAAAACGGTGTTGCCTCAGTGTGAACAACACAAACAATGACACCAGTGTACTACTGAACTTATGACTGCTTTTACTCTCGATTTCTGTGCGTCTATTGAACTTCAGCAGTCTTCACCTATTTATAGGGCTCGAAGTACACTGTGTAGACTCCACTTCCCATGATCTTGGAGTGCTCCATGATCTCCATGACCTCACATGCATGGTGGATATAGTGGAGTGAACTTGTTCTTCTTCCTCTTCCACTTCCTTGGACTAGTTCTCCTTGACTTCTTCATGATCTTCAACTCTTGACTTGATCAATCTTTGATTCACGTTCTCTCAAGCTCAAAGCCACGTTCTCTCAATCTTAACTTCACGTGTTTTGACTCATTCTATCTTCACATGTTTGATCTTTATAAATCTCTTTGAATCCTATCAAGAAAATGAGAAAATAATAACTTCCCAAAACTTAGGAAAGTTTGTTAGTTAGGATGAGATTCACAATTTAAATCACGTGAGTTTTAAGTCAAATCTATAGGAGAGAGAAATAAAATCTTTTTCAAATCTTTTTCAAATAAATGAATCTAATAAAATCTAATTTGATTTTAGGATAAAAATGAAAAAGGAAAAATTAATTAAATGTTGGAAAATCCAACACTAACAATGTCTATTTAAAATGTTACTGTCCATTTTACGTTCATTTATTTTTAGGGTTTCACATTTAGTCCAATTAAAACCAAAATCGACCAATTTTGGTCAATTAGGGGCAATTGCATCTCAATCGCCCCCAATTTTGAATTTCCGATAAGCCACATCAGCTGCCACATGTGCTCCGATTAGCCATGTCAGCTGTCACGTGTGCTCCGATAAGCCACGTCAGCTGAACTCAGTTGGAAAATCAATCTTCGGCGGCCAAAAAGGACCAAAATTGGTCGATTTTGGTTTTAATTGAACTAAATATGAAACCCTAAAACTAAATGGACGTAAAATGGACACAAGCGTTTTAAGTGGACGTAAAATGAAATTTTCCCAACATTAATATAAACATATAAGAAATTGATTCCAATTCCTATAATTCTGAGAAAGTATACATATTACTGACTTTTTGATATCACAATTAACAGAGAGCTAGTAAGTTTAATTAGTAAATTCTTTAAAATTATTCATGTGACAACACCAACCGAAATATCTCATCTTAAGCTAATTTAGTTGAATTTTTGTATTGAACAAATATTTCAATCTCCTTATGTACTACAAATTTAAAATATAAGCATATGTAATGGAAGAAAACTAACATATGTATAACTTACCTTTTCTCACGTCTGCTATATGTTACTCTCTCTCTCCTCCACAAATAAATATACACACATATATATACTCTACTATGTGCCATTCTAATAATAAGATATAAACATATGACTCTATTATTTATAAATGGACACTTGTCCTCTTATTCTTATATCTTGGTACTGAGAATTGTGATTAACCATCTTATAACTTCATCACATTACTAATTATTTTCCTTTTCTCATATATATATATATATATATATATATATGCATATAAAATTCTTCAAATTGGAACGTAAAATTAATCTTTACTACTACTTATATCTCAATTATTCAAATACAAATCTCGACCACAAAGAATCACTTAATTTTAGAAACACAAATTATCTACTAATATTTATAATCCTTCGTCCCCCTTTCAATAATTATTTCACTCAAGTTTCCCCACTTACTTAAGACAAAAAATGTTGTTATTGAAGTGAATAGCAGCCACGAAGTATTATTCTTATATTAGTATAATTATTATTTAATATAAATATATTCAACAATTAACAAAGCCATGACACCTCATACTATTTGTTAGTTTGTGTGGAAAGTTTTAAGCGGTTGCCACCACCATGCACCTTAGTTCATCTCTTAAATTATTTATTATTATATTAAATTTGCAATATAGCACTTTAAATATGACTTCTCTTTTACTTTATAAATATACCACCATTAGTATCATACTATACTTAATAAAATTGAAATTTAAATCATATATAAACTAGAAAAATGCATCAACTATATTTTCTCATGTGTTAAAGAGAATCTTGAGTTTCATATCCTCTCCTCCCTACAAAAATTTCGTTCTCGAAATTAAGTACACTTCAAAAAAAAATCTTTTGACATCTAGATCTTCTATCATATTCCCTTTTTCAAAAAGACTTCTTTTACTTATTGATATCACTATGATCTAACTATAACTCATTACTTCTTAAACTTACCATATTATTATTCTTTCTTTAGAATATTTAATACTTTTTCTTCATGATATTTTCAATATCTGAATAGCCTTTTTTTGTTTTTTTGGATCTTCAGAACGAATTACTACGCTATGGCTGATTTTCTTTATGTCAAGACCATACCTAACATCTTCATGTACTTAGTAGATGCAAATGAGTGTGTAGCTCCAGACTCATAATACAAATTCTAATGTGCTATAGATAGGGAGTTTAACTATAATATAGATGGATTTGTTTCACCGTTCTATTTAGTCAAGGCAAAGTTCTAGCGGGAACTCTATATTGTGTCCTTAGTTTAGGTTTATTTGGGCATGTAATGGCTATATGTCCTTCTTACCCACAAGTAAAGCATACTCTTATACCTAAAAGACATACTCCTCTATGTGGTTTCCCACAATTACGACACGGAGATACTGTTGTTGGAACCTTGCCTTGTTCAACCCTCACACGCTTGTTTAGGTGTTCTTGGCCATCTCCCTCTTTAGATTGGAAATTACATTTTGGGCTCTGGAATTGAGGTGGCCTCTTATTTTCGTTTTCAACCCACTTTTTTCCTTGTCTTTGTGTGAATTGTCGCCGCATTTCATGTCCATGTCATATTCTTTGTTCAGCTTGTTCTTCAACTTGTGCCCTCTCAGAAATTTGTGAATAAGTAGTCCCTTAAATTCCTGTCATACTCGCATCTCTATAGATATCTGGTTTTAAGTCTTCGAGGAATCTCTCTACTTTAAGTGCTTATATTCTAACCATGTGTTCGGCAAACTTAGATAATTGTTCAAATTTTCAAATATAATCTTAAACAGTCACACCTACTTGTTTTAATTTTATAAATTCATTCATCTTCATTATATGAACAGGAGCTGTAAAGTACTTATTCCTAAAAAGTTCTTTGAATCTATCCCAACTCATGATCACAACATTTCTATACTCTTTATCATATCCCACCAGTATCTTGCACTTCCACGCAACATGAAAGATGCACACACTACTCTTTCCTCATCTGGAACTCTGCTATACTCAAAAATGTTCTTTATGGTTCTCAACTAATCTTCTGCAGAAGTAGGATCTATAGCATCCTCAAACGTGGGTGGATTTAGCTTTCTAAATCTTTCCCCAACCACTTCTATATGTTCTGCTCAATGTTGTGGTTGATTTATTTTGCCTCATAATTACCCACCCATATTTTGTTGTTGGATGAGTTGGATTTGTTGGGACTAGAGTTTTATTAATTTTCTTAATCTAGTAATGACAGCATCACGGTCATTACCTACTCCTCCAATAGATGTCTTGTTATAAGGATCTATCTCTTCCACTACTCCCACCTCGAGTTCTTACCATGATTTGCAACTATATATGAAATCATAAATCAATAACCAATATGAATCCTGAGATATATGAATGACAAACAAAATAAAACAAAAAAACTTACTGACAATGTGTCACACTTCTCGAGTTCTAAGATCATGTACATGGACAGTCAACACGACCATCAGCTGGGCTCTGATACCACTTTGTCACGCCCACATTACTTACATAATGATAATATAAATTGATTTAATTAATTTATTAATGTATAATATACATTTTTGTGACGTTCATAATAGGAAATAGAATAACTAACTTTTAAGATACTGTAGTATTGAAGACATTAATAATAGATAAATAAATAGACACAAATAAATGTGTTTAAGCAAGAGAGCATGTCAGATGTTTAAGCAAGTACATTATAATGAAGAATAATAGTTTTTCTATAAATACATAAATAAATAATCAATCGCGTATTAAAAATAAAAAAATGGGGGTATACCTTATTGTAAATTTCAGAACAGTATAGCATAAGAATACCATGATTTGTAAACAATGTTAATTACTCTGTAGAAAGACCCTGTTAAGTGAAGTCAACCTTCAATTTGTTATTAGTATGTAAACTCTCATACAACGTGTTTAAATTTTGCTAAACTGATTGAATAATAGGAATATGATATGTCAATTTGATAATGATCTAAGTTATTTTGTTTATTGAGCTACAGACCGCTCTATCCAATCAGACAACTGTGTGTATGCATACATTATGTATAAAAGGAAGAAATTGGTTTGCCTAGGTATTACGAGGAAGTCAGTTGATGGGAGAAGTCGCTCGAGAATAAGAGGAAGAAATTTCGAGGATGAATTTTTTTTAAGGAAGGGGAGGATGTGAGACCTGAGACTCTCATTACTCATAATCAATATAGTCCATGCATTGATACATTATGAATTAGTGCACGATGAGTGTATGGTACTTGAATTCATACGAATATCTATAATATGTCCATTTTATTTACTATTTATATAAACTTGCCCAAAAAAAAAAAAAAGATTTTGGGGTTTGTTTGTTAGTTATTATCAATTGAAAGCCCAAAATTTATATGGTAAAGAACCTATTAAGAATCTAGCCCAAGAATTTCCCAGACCCAACTCCGAATGAACATTTTTTCGGGTTGAGCTTCATCTTGTATTGTCTTTGTCTTCATATGTTGAACATTTCGTCCAAATGTGAGACATGTTCCCCTGTCTTTTTGGATTTAACGAGTATATCGTCAACATACACTTCCATTGTTTTTCCGATCTGGGCCACAAACATTTTGTTGACCAATCTCTAATAAGTTGCCCCCGCATTTTTCAATCCAAAAGGCATCATCGTGTAGCAGTATTGTGCTCGATCCATGACAAAGGTTGTATGGATCCGATCCTCCTCTGCCATGGGTATTTGGTGATATCCTGACTATGCATCCATGAAACTCATGATTTGGTGGCCTGCCGTTGTATCCACCAGTTGGTCTATATCAGGCAA
Source organism: Scutellaria baicalensis (assembly GCA_005771605.1). Classification (NCBI taxonomy): domain Eukaryota; kingdom Viridiplantae; phylum Streptophyta; class Magnoliopsida; order Lamiales; family Lamiaceae; genus Scutellaria; species Scutellaria baicalensis. Next base: position 35,216,602 of record CM016724.1, on the reverse strand, counting down.
TGGGAAGGAATCCTTTAGGCAAGCCTTGTTTAGGTTGGTGAAATCTCTGCACATCCTCCAAGTCCCATTAGATTTCCTTACCAAAACTGGGTTGGATACCCATACCTCATATTGGGTCTCTTTGATAAACTCATTGCTAAGCAGCTTTTGTACTTCGAGTTCTAACCCTTCTTACCGATCTGGGCTTACTCTTCTCCTTTTCTGTATGACTAGCTTGGCCTTGGGTCGTATGTTCAACCTATGACAGGCATCTTGCGGCCTGATTCCTTCCATGTCCTTATGTGTCCAGGCAAAGACATCAGTGTTTTCCTTCAGGAATTCTATCAGGTTGTCCCTAACTTTCCCCCTTAGGTTCCTACCGATCTTAATCACCTGCTCTAGTCTGTTCTTTGAAAGAGAGACAATATCCAGTTCTTCCACGAGGGTGGCCTTTTTCTCCTTTTCTCTTGTCTTAGATCTACGAGTTCTTCTTCAAGATCTTCCTTTTGGATTTCTTTAGTAACATTTATCGCGCGAGGCTTGATTGCAGAACTGCATTCTCTTGCCGGAAGTTGGCTTCCTTTCACAATGCATACCGAATCTCCTATGGGGAATTTTAAGCATAGGTGGTGGATTGACACTACGGCTCAGAGTTTTGACAAGATTGGTCGTTCCCTAATAGCATTGTACTGAGATGGGATGTTTATGACCTTAAACTTTATGCTCAAGTTTACCTCGGCATCACCTTGTCCAAAGCTCACCTTCAGCTCACATACACCTAAGACCTGTGTTTTGTGGCCGGTGAATCCTTCTACCACGTAAGGGCAGGGCCGAAGTTGATTTTCCTCATAACCCATCCTGGTGAATGTGTTGAGATAGAGCATGTTTGCATAGCTTCCTGTATCCACCATTACTCACTGTACTATGATGGAGGATATTTTCAGGGCAACTATTAATGGGTCATTGTGTGGTTGCAACACTCCCTTAGCGTCTCGTTCTACAAACGTGATTGGAGTGTGCTCTGGTTTCTCCTTCACCAGGGTGCATATTTGGTATGCGTTCTTGGCCGACCTTAGATAGTTTTTTATAGCCCATTTACTCATTATGTCTTCTTCAGTTTCTCTTATCACTCCTTGAGGTGGAGGGGGTGGTGGCACATGCCCCCGATTTTCTCATACCCTTTGATTGTTCTTGACGAACCTGTTGAGGTGTCCTTGATTGATGAGCTTCATGAATTCTCTCAGGAGAATTTTTCACTGGTCAGTGTCGTGTCCTGGTGCTCTATGATATTGGTAATTTCGTCCTGAGTTGGCCTGCCCCGGTGTTCCCTTCACGGGTTTCGGATTAGGCAGCATATTCCGCGGTTGGATTTCTTCCAATACCCGAGCTGGACTAACAGTCAGTATGTCTTTATATTGTTTAACTCTTGTTCATAGTAGAATTTAAATTCCCGAGCTGGTTTTAAGGTTGAGGGGTTCTTCCTCCGCCCTTTTTTCTTTTCTCCTTTGAGGTTTTGAGCCTTCCCGAGTTAGTAATTCTTGATAACTGTCTATGCCATGCTCATGTACTGACCACCAAAATCTCGTATCTAGTTACAATCCTGCCATTAAAGCCATGAGTAAAGCGTCTTTTGATAACAACTCCATCTTCATGACTAGTTTGTTGAATCTCAAGAGGTAAGACTTCAAGGATTCGCATGCTCCTTGTTTAACATCTACCAGCCTTTTCTTTGGGGTCACCTTGGTTTTTACTCCGATAAAGTGAGTTAAAGATAGCTCGGTGAGCCTGTCCCAATTTGGTACGAATCTTTAGGGAGGTTCCTGAACCACCTTTGGGTTTTATCTCATAAACTTAGCGGAAACTCTTTACATATTAGGTGCTCCTCGCCCCTTGCAAGTCCATCCATGAGATCACATATTTATCTAGATATGATCTTGGATCGGTTTCCCCACTATAGGATCCTACTCGGGGGATTTTGAACTTTTCCAGAGTAGGTTCCTGAGTGATATGCTCTTCAAATGGTGAAGATCTTCTCCATGGCTTTTTTTGATCAATCTTTTGCCTTTTGGAATCAGTTATATACTCTCTTAGGTCGAAATACCTATGTCCAGCTCCTATCGTGCTTTTGGTCTTCTGGTCGTTCAGTTGGCTCGGTTGTGTTTGATCTATTCCTTCATCAAAATGCAATCTCCTTAAATTTTTTAAGGCCTCTGGTCCAAGACGATTAGCTATACTCCTTGTCTTGTTCCGTGGTTCCTCGGGATGTGTCCTGACCTCCGACCTTATCGGTTCTTCCCCCATGGGTCTCTTCCCTAGGTTCCTTTCTTTGTACCGAACAATCGCCTCAGAAGAAGATTCATTATCTCTTGCCCTATTTTGGCCTTCTTGCTTTTCCACCTGATTAAGGTGATGATTCAATCAGATTATCATAGCCCTAATGTCATCTGCTGTCAGAATACCTTAATTAGGTTCTGATTGGCCAACGTTGGTCAAAATCATCCCTTCCATAGAGGTCCCTGTGCCTTGATTTGACGCCTAGGTGTGAATCTGTTGACCACCGAGGACCTGATATACCTCAGCCAGTGGTGTGATCAGATCCTTCTCTTTAGCCATGAGCTGATGATTAAGACGAGTATGTTGTTTGATCGGTAAACACTCTAGCCCCCTCCTTCTAGTGCCAAAATGGTAACGTAGGAAAATTGTACGGAACAAAATCCCTCTGTCCAACACCAAATATACAAGAAGTAAATCAAATTAAAGAGATGCTGGGCCAGAGCCTAACCGGGCAAGATTGCTCTAGGCTGGGTCTAACAACTATGTGAGTAGTTCAGTAGAGAGCCTGTATTGATAATGTGAGAGGTAAATCTCACGTATTTGAGTACAGTGAGCAAAAAAAGAAGTAGGATTCGAATCTTATAAAGACCCAAATCTCTATGGAAATTCTAGAGAGAAAGAGTCTACGCTCGTATGAATTCACAGTTTGTGAACTGGAGTCCACAGTTGGGGACCCTCCCTTTGTTCCTAGAGGCCCTATTTATAGAGATACATGGGGGTATACCCTTGGGTATCAAGAAAGAGATTCATTGATTCTAGGATTTTACATGGTAAAAAATCAGATTATTTCCTTGAATAGGAGATCTCCTACGCGTTGCCTTGTGCGAGCTCCTTCGGCCGAGCTGCTCTTGCAGTACTTTGTTCGGACTTATTAGCGTAGCACTTCCAGCTTTAGCCGAGCTACCACTAATACCTTGTTAGGGCGTCCTTGACCGGTCCGACTTTGTCTTTAGCTCGGCTCGATAAGTTCTTTGACCCGAGTAATATTTTAGAGTGTAACAATACTCAAAATAGATTTCTACATGATTTTGGATTAAATATGTAATGGGATTAACTCAATTTTAGTCCCGTTAAAAGGCTACTGTCCCATTTTGGTCCACGTATTAACAAAATTTCAAATTTAGGCCATTAATATTAAAAATTGACCAATTACAATTCTTTTGTTGCCGGAATTGCGATTTGCATCGCCCCTAATCTGAATATTCTGACAAGCCTACGCTAAGATGTAATTTCTTTCCATGTGGCATTTCATTATCATATAAAAATAAGGCCAAATAATGCCACATCACTATAAAATTTAAAACATGAAAAAAAATTGAAAATGATAAAATAATTCTAAAATTTAAAATATATAAATCTAAAATCGTAAAAAAAGATCTAAGAATGGAGAAGGGGGATCAATGGCACCGTTGCCGTGCAGTATGTCACTTTCTCGATGGCGGATAGAGAGTTCACGGCGAGAGGGGTTGAGGGACATGGCGTCTGTTGGAAACATTTGAAGTAAGTTTTGATGAGACAAAGCCTTAAGTAACTCTAACAAGCATAACCAATCTCAGGATAGGTTACTGCAACAGAGTTACTACAGAAGATTAAAAGAACAGAGAAAGTGTCAAATGAAGGATACTAAAGAGAATGGTGAAGAAGAATCGGGTAAACTAATAAGGATACTTATGATACAGGAAGCTACTCAAAGAGACCTCGCCAAAGCAGAATGCAGCAAGACAGGAAGCTACCTGAAAGACCATGTCGAGAGTATACTGCAAGGGCAATATGCTACAGAAGCCTCAAGCCCCCTGAAGAAGCAAGCTAGAAAAGGAAGCTCCAGAATGAAGCTGAGGAGGAAGCTGCAATGCAGGCATGGGGAGAAAAGTCAAAGTTACCGGTAGACACAAGAAGTTACCGGTAGACACAAGAAGTTACTGGTAGAGAGAAAAGAGAAGAGGAGCCAACCAGAAGAAGGCACGTGGAAAACGAAAAGTTGGAAGGTGTCAGGAGTGCAGTACATTTATAGATTGGGGAGCCTACCTATCTTCAACGGGCAGAATTTCTAATCTATAAATAAGAAGAAGACTGACGAAGAGCATGGGTAAGAGTGCAAGAGAGAAGAGAAAACGAGCATAACAGAATATTCAAGCTCGTAGAGAGAAGCACCAAAAGAAGAGAGAAGAGCTCAACAGAGAAGAAAGCGCAGAAAGAGAGGGAAGATAAAATAGAAGAAAAGAGAGTGTTCAAAAGAGCAGAAAAAGAAGAAAAGCTCGAACACTCCACACCCCAAAAGACGCACTCTCAGTCAGTCAGTCCAGCAGCAAGCTTTAGCAGATCAATCTGCAAACGAAGGTCAAGCTTGTTGCACCCAGTTGAAGAAGAAGAAGACAAACTCCTTCTAAAGGACTGTCTTGGAGTACTCAGTGCGAGGAGCAGAGTCCTGCTGAGTTTTCCACTTTCTAGAGAGAAAGTGAGGACCCTGGGTGGGTAGATTAAGATCTTGTGTGGGTCAATGGAGAAGTAGGCAAGCATCTGTGTGAAGGCTTGCTACTTGCTTATTAAGCGTGAGTTGTAATAGATAGGTCTATATAAATCAACTAGCTTAACAAAGGTTCCCTCTTTAGAAGAGGCAGAGAGGATGTAGAAGGATTACTCCACCTTCGAACCTCTGTATATCCTTGCGTCTACGTGTGCTTACTGCTTTACTTGCATTACTCTAAGTTGAGTTGCACATCTCCCACTTAGCTCTACAATGAAAGATAAGCTTCCGCAAATCACTCCGATCAGTAACCTCCCAAAAGGTTACTGATCCTAGAATAGAGCCAAGGAGAAGAAAAGTTTGAAAATATAGTAGGCTTATTCACCCCCCCCCCCCCCTCTAAGCCTACTACCAGCCTTTTTGGGACCAACAAGTGGTATCAGAGCAGGTGGATTACTCATCCAAAGCTCACTGGTCAATCTGATACCAACAAGTAGTATCAAAACATATATGGATGAACAAAAAGATCTAAGCGATCTATCCAGATCCCATCTGTGAAGGATCTCTCTCTGAAAAATCTCTCTTTCTCCCTCACATCATAGATCAACTCACAGCATTTTGTTTAAAAGGATATGATTGATGTGAAGGCGAATGAGAGTTTTGACGGAAGACGCCGGAAGGCGCTACCAATCTTGTTTTCTTAAAAAAAGTTTTTATTTATTAATTATGGATAAATATTATGTGTATTTAGTATTATATAAAAATAAAATTTCACATGGGAACAAAATTCCACATAAGCATGAGTTTGATGAAAATGCAGATTGAAGGCGAGTGCATTGCACTCACCAAACCTGCCAAAAAATCGTAATTCCAGCGACCAAAAAAATGCAAGTGGACAATCTTCTGCTATTATCATTGTTCATAGATGATTATTTCAGTATGAGCAAAGATTGGTTCGATGGACGGCGGAAGACGGCAGAGGAGAGTTAGGACGGAAGACGCTGGAAGGCACTACCAATCTTGTTTTCTTAAAATTATTTTTTATTTAGTAATTATGGAGAAATATGATGTGTGATTAGTATTGTAATAAAATGAACTTTCACATGGGAAAAAATCCACGTCAGCATGAGTTTGATGAAAAATGCAGATTGGGGGCGTGTGCACTGCACTTGCCGAACCTGCCAAGAAATCGCAATTTCGGCTACAAAAAAACTGCAATTAGTCAATTATAGATTTTAAGGGACTAAAATTGACATTTTGTTTATACGTGGACCAAAATCGGACGGTAGCTTTTTAAGTGGACTAAAATTGAGTTAATATAAAATGTTTAACCATGAATATCCTAAGTTAGTATTATAACCGTAAATTATAATCTTTAATGAGATATACTAAACAATACATATTTTGTAAGAAATACTCATACTTTTATAAGTATGAATATCCTAAATTAGTATAATTATAATCTTTAAGAATGATATATTAGGAAAAGATAGGATCTACGGGAGAAGAAGGTTGGATAAGAGGTTGCAGAAATCACAGCGTCGTTTCCGGCTTCTTTTTTTTTTTTTTTTGGAGTTTGAGAATCCCACGAACCTACTAATATTATTTTGCTCTATAGCTCTCCTTCAATTCTCTAGTGAATTGATTTCTGACTTCAAATGGGGGAGGTTGAACTAAAGGCGGTGTTGAAATTCTTGAGAAAGAATGGGTTATCAAAGTTTGAATCAGCGTTAATGGAGGATTTAATGGAGAAAAGCCCAACTAGGCTCTTTTGAATTAGAAAAGTTCTTCTTTCCCATGGCATCACAGCCCCCGGTGCTGAAAATTTTGTCCACTTGGCGACTGCCACTTCGTGATTGTGGTGACAACTCCAAGGGCTTCCTTCGATGATAAGTTTCTAGACTGGGTCCTTCTATTACTAGATTGTGTTCTTCAGGTATTATTATTGTTTATTGATGCTGATTTCTGTTTGAGCAAATATTGGTTTGATGGAAGGCAGCGGAAGACGGAGGAGACTTTGGATGGAAGACGCCAGAAGGCGCTACCAATCTTGTTTTCTTAAAATTATTATTTATTTATTAATAATGGAGAAATATTATCTGTAATTAGTATTATATAAAAATGAAATTTCACATGGGAACAAAATTCCACGTAAGCATGAGTTTGATGAAAATGCAGATTGGGGGCGAGTGCATGCACTCGCCAAACCTGCCAAGAAATCGTAATTTCGGCGACAAAAAAACTGCAATTGGTCAATCTTCAATTTTAATGGACTAAAATTCAAATTTCGTTTATACGTGGACCAAAATCGAATGGAATCCTTTTAACGGGACTAAAATTGAGTTAATATAAATTATTTAAGCATGAATATCCTACGTTAGTATTATAACCTTAAATTATAACCTTTAATATACTTGACAATCCATGTTTTGTAGGAAATACTCATACTTTTATAAGTATGAATATCCTAAATTAGTATATAGTATTAAATTATAATCCTTTATTAGGATATATTAGGAAAAGATGGGATCTGCGGGAGAAGAAGATTGGATAAGAGGTTGTAGAAATCATGGCGTCATTTCCGGCTTCGTGTTTTTTTTTTTTTTGGAGTTTCCGAATCCCATGAACCTTCTAATATTACTTTGCTCTCTCGCTCTTCTTCAATTCTCTCGTGAATTGATTTCTGGATTCAAATGGGGGAGGTTGAACTGGAAGCGATGTTGAAATTCTTGAGAAAGAATGGGTTATCACAGTTTGAATCAGCATTAATGGAGGATTTAATAGAGAAATCCCAACTAAGCTCTTCTGAATTGGAAAAGTTTTTCTTTCCCATGGCATCACCACCACTAGAGCTGTGAATTTTGTCAACTTGGCGACTGCAACTTCCTGGTGGTGGCAACACCTCCAAGGGTTCCTCCAATGATGAGTTTGTGAGTTTAGGTTCTTCTATTACTGAATTGTGTTCTTCTGGTATTATCATTGTTAATAGATACTTATTTCAGTTTGAGCAAAGATTGTTTCGATGGAAGTCGGCGGAAGGCAGAGGAGAAATATGATGTATAATTAGTATTGTAATAAAATGAACTTTCACATGGGAAAAAAATTCCACGTCGTCATGAGTTTGATGAAAAATGCAGATTGGCTGCGAGTGCACTGCACTTGCCGAACCTGCCAAGAAATCACAATTTCGGCGACAAAAAAACTTCAATTGGTCAATTATCGATTTTAAAGCACTAACATTGACATTTCTTTTATACGTGGACTAAAATCGGACTATAGCTTTTCAAGGGGACTAAAATTGAGTTTATATAAATTGTTTAAGAATGAATATCCTAAGTTAGTATTATAACCTTAAATTATAATCTTTAATGAGATATACTAGACAATACATATTTTGTAAGAACTACTCATAATTTTATAAGTATGAATATCCTAAATTTGTATATAATCTTAAATTATAATCTTTAATAAGGATATATTAAGAAAAAATAGGATCTGCGGGAGAAGAAGGTTAGATAAGAGGTTGCATAAATCACAACGTCGTTTCCAACGTCATATGTTTTTTTTTTATGGAGTTTGAGAATCCCATGAACCTACTAATATTACTTTGCTCTCTAGCTCTCCTTCAATTCTCTCGTGAATTGATTTCGGACTTCAAACGGGGGAGGTTGAACTGGAGGCGGTGTTGAAATTCTTGAGAAAAAATGGGTTATCACAGTTTGAATCAGCATTAATGGAGGATTTTATGGAGAAATCCCAACTAGGCTCTTCTAAATTGGCAAAGTTCTTCTTTCCCATGGCATTGCCACCTCTGGAGCTGAGAATTTTGTCCACTTGGCTACTACCGCTTCCTGGTGGTGGCGACACCTCCAAGGGTTCCTCTACTGATGAGTTTGTGAGTCTGGATTCTTCTATTACTGAATTGTATTCTTCTAGTATTATTATTGTTCATTGATGCTTATTTCAGTCTGTGGAAAGATTGGTTCGATGAAAGGCAGCGAAAGGCAGAGGAGAATTTGGACAGAAAACGCCGGAAGGCGCTACCAATCTTGTCTTCTTAAAATTATTTTTATTTTTTAATTATGGAGAAATATTATGTGTAATTAGTATTATATCAAAATGAAATTCCTAAAGGGAACAGAATTCCACGTAAGCATGAGTTTGATGGAGAATGCAGATTGGGGGCGAGTGCACTGAACCTGCCAAGAAATCACAATTCCAGCTACAAAAAAATTGCAATTGGTCAATTTTCGATTTTAATGGGCTAAAATCCAAATTTCGTTTATACGTGGACCAAAATCTCAATTTAACTCTTTTAACGGGACTAAAATTGAGTTAATATAAATTATTTAAGCATGAATATCCTAAGTCAGTATATAACCTTAAATTATAATCTTTAATGAGATATACTAGACAATTCATGTTATTGGTCCCAAGTGGTTATAGAGGTTCAGAGGAGGGGTGAATGAACCTCATCTCTTTTTCTCGCTTCTCTTTCTATCGCTGCAACCTACTGTAAGCTATCGTTGCTTGCAGCAAGTGGGCAGTTCAGTGTTCTACTTGCAGCAAACTAGTTACTGCAGCATAACACTTTCGAGTTTATGCACAACAGAATTTGTAATATGATAGGGAGTTCAGCAAATTTACTAAGTCTTTTCACTATAGAGTTAACTGACTTAGTCACAGTTAAGCACAATAAAGTCATTAAAGATGCATGCAGCAAGTATAAGTATGTATGCTGAAAGCAGTAAATAAACACAAAGGCTTTATAGAGGTTCCAACGTGGTGTAACTCTTCTACGTCCTCTCTTCTCCTTCACAAAGAGGATATCCACTAGAGTATATTAGATTTACAGGATTCTTCATACTAAACTCACTCTAAGGATACATAACAACCTATTAAAGTTCTTATTCCCTTATTAGGTTTCAACAACTAGACATGATCCACACAGGATGTTATCCTTCTCAAGGATCAATACACACAGCAAGAATCTATTCCTAGCAACTGTGGACACCAACTAAAACAACCTATGCACACATCAAAGTAAATGGTTAAAATAAAATTTTCTCCAACTGTAGTGAAACAATGACACTCCATAGATATTCAGTGTTGGAATGCTTGCTTCTAGGTTGAGTGGGGACTAAAAACACTTGTATTCTTTTATGCTCGATGATCGTTGTAAGTTGAATATCAATGTGCGATTTTCAAATTTTCAGTCCTTCGTGTTCTTCAGTCTCACTCTTCTCTTTTATAGATGGTGGAATGCACCAGTTGAAGTGTGCACATTCCACGTGTCCTCTTCTTAGCTCATTTCTTCTGATGCTGGATCCTGATCGTTAATCCATTCACGCTAAAAAATATTCTCCTTTGATTCGATTTGGATGGCCAGCATTCCTCCTTCTTGATCTTCTTTGATCTTCACATGTACACCCATTTAATGCGTTCCTGAAAAGGTAGAGACAAGCTCCTCTTTAAGCTCATGCACCATTAAATGCTGTTGTCCTTCTGTTGTAGATAACTAGAAGTTGCTCAGGCCAGGTGGCAGCTCTTCATTAGTCCTCCATCTTTGAATTTGTCCTTTAGTAACGGCCTCTCGAGCACTGCTTGAGAACTGAGTTGATGTATTCTTGTATACTTTCAGCATATAGTGGATGTTGATAACTTCTATGTTGATCCACTGGAACTGCCGCTTCAGTTGCTGCAACTTATTCTCTAGGTGCTGCATTCAGACAACTACACTTCTAGGTTGCAGCTTCTTTTCATGCAGCATGCAGCGAAAACTTTCCCTCTCGAAATTCTTCTAAGTGTGGCTCACTATAAATAGACTTCTTCTGATCCTTGTTGCTTACAGCTTGCAGCTTGTACTTGCAGTAGAAGACTTCCAAGTAGGGTTTTCGCTACATATTGAAACATAGTGGGAAATATATGAAATAAGATCAGTAAGATTACAGAGGTTTTGTCTCATCAAAATCTTCAACTACTTCTTCTTACACATGTTTTATAAGAAATACTCATACTTTTATAAGTATGAATATCCTAAATTAGTATATAATCTTAAATTATAATATTCAATAAGGATATATTAGGAAAAGATAGGATCTGCTGGAGAAGAAGGTTAGACAAGAGGTTTCAAAAATCACGGTGTCGTTTCCGGCTTCGTGGTTTTTTTTTTTTTTTGGAGTTTCAAAATCCCATGAACCTACTAATATTACTTAGCTCCCTCGCTCTCCTTCAATTCTCTTGTGAATTGATTTTTGACTTCAAATGGAGGAGGTTGAACTGGAGGCGGTGTTGAAATTCTTGAGAAAGAATGGGTTATCCTAGTTTGAATCAGCGTTAATGGAGTATTTAATGCAGAAATCCCAACTAGGCTCTTCTGAATTGGAAAAGTTCTTCTTTCCCATGGCATCGCCGCCTTCGGAGCTAAGAATTTTGTCCACTTGGCGACTGTCGCTTCCTGGTGGTGGCGACACCTCCAAGGGTTCATCCGATGATGAGTTTGTGAGTCTAGGTTCTTCTATTACTGAATTGTGTTATTCTGGTATTATTATTGTTCATTGATGCTGATTTCAGTTTGAGCATAGATTAGTTTGATGAAAGGTGGTTGAAGGCGGACGAGAGTTTGGACGGAAGACGCCGGAAGGTGCTACCAATCTTGTTTTCTTAAAATTATTTATTATTTATTAATTATGGAGAAATATGATGTGTAATTAGTATTATTTCAAAATGAACTTTCACATGGGAAAAAAATTCCACGTCAGCACGAGTTTGATGAAAAATGCAGATTGGAGGCGAGTGCAATCGCTGAACCTGACAAGAAATCGCAATTCCGGTGACAAAAAAACTGCAATTGGTCAATTTTAAATTTTAATTGACTAAAATTGAAATTTTGTTTATACGTGGACCAAAATCGGACAGTAGCCTTTTAACTGGACTAATATTGAGTTAATATAAGTTATTTAAGTATGAATATCCTAAGTTAGTATTATAACCTTAAATTATAATCTTTAATGAGATATACAGACAATCCATGTTTTATAAGAATTACTCATACTTTTGTAAGTTCAAGTATCAGCACGTGCGTCGCATGTGGAGGATGACTTTTTTAAAACAAAAATATTTATATTACTATTAACCTTAAATAATTATTTTTCATAAAGATATACAATCTATATTGAATTAAATTAAATTCAAAAAAATTATAGAAAATTAGAGTCCTACTTATAATAGAATTCTATATGATTTTGGTTTAGAATTCTAACAGTATAGTTATTTAAATATGAAATTCATATATTACTATTATAACTTAAATAAAATCTTTAATGAGAATATATTAGGTTATCCATATTTTGTAATAAATATTCATATTTTTATATAAGTAATAGATGAATATCCTAAATTAGTATATAATATTAAATTATAATATTTAATAAGGATATATTAGGAAAAGATGGGATCTGTGAGAGAAGAAGGTTGGATAACAGGTTGTAGAAATCATGGCGTCGTTTTCGGCTTCTTTTTTTTTTTTTGGAGTTTCAGAATCCCATGTACCTGATAATATTACTTAGCTCTCTCGCTCTTCTTCAGCTCTTTTGTGAATTGATTTCTGACTTCAAATGGGGAAGGTTGAACTGGAGGCAGTGTTGAAATTCTTGAGAAAGAATGAGTTATCACAGTTTGAATCATCATTAATGGAGGATTTAATGGAGAAATCCCAACTAGACTCTTTTGAATTGGAAAAGCTCTTTTTTCCCATGGCATCACCGCCTCCAGAGCTGAGATTTTGTCCACTTGGCGACTGCCGCTTCTTGGTGATGGCGACACCTCCAAGGGTCCCTCCGATGATGAGTTTGTGAGTCTGGGTTTTTCTATTACTGAATTGTGTTCTTCTGTTATTATTATTGTTCATTGATGCTGATTTCAGTTTGAGCAAAGATTGGTTCGGTGGAAGGCGGCAGAAGGCGGAGGAGAGTTTGGACGGAAGACGCCGGAAGGCATTACCAATCTTGTTTTCTTAAAATTATTTTTTATTTATTAATTAGGTAGAAATATGATGTGTAATTAGTATTATATGAAAATGAAATTTCTAATGGGAAAAAAAAATTAAAGTCAGCATGAGTTTGATGAAAAATGCAGATTAGGGACGAGTGCATTGCACTCTTCGAACCTGCCAAGAAATCACAATTCCGGCGACAAAAAAAAACTGCAATTGGTCAATTTTCTATTTTAATGGACTAAAATTGAAATTTCATTTTTACGTGGATCAAAATCGGTCAGTAGCCTTTTAACTGGACTAAAATTGAGTTAATATAAATTATTTAAGCATTAATATCCTAAGTTAGTATTATAACCTTAAATTATAATCTTTAATGAGATATATTAGACAATCCATGTTTTGTAAGAAATAGTCATACTTTTATAAATATGAATATCCTAAATTAGTGTATAATCTTAAATTATAATTTTAATACAGATATATTAGACAATCCATATATTTTGTAAGAATGCAAAAACGTGCGTGCCCCTAACCCGACCCGCCACGTGGTGTTACATATATACTCTTCAGGTATCAAGTGTATTCTCTTAAGCTATTACTTTTCGTGTTAAAGTGTGATATTAGGTATATACTATTCTAGTATACGTGTATGCTCTTAAGGTATTATTTTATATGCAGTGATAGTTTTACATATATATTGTTCAAGTATCACGTGTATATCCTTAAAAGTATTAATTGCTTATTCACTAAAGATATCAATTTTTTATTCTATATGTAAGTAATACCTTCATGTTAGCATAATTGCAAAAATAAACATCACTTTTTAAAAAATTGTGAATTTATCCCCACTTTTCAATAATTGCAAAAAAAAAATCGCAATCTTTTTCATTGTTGCAATTTAGACCATTTTTTAATTTTCCAGTAACTAGAGTCCACATGTCCGGCAAACATGCCACGTCATATGCCACATTGGATACCACGTCATTTCCAACCAAAAAAGATTTAAAAAGCAAATTGAAAAATAAAATCATCACATTTCCTAAAGTTGCAATTTAATCTCAACCTTTCAAAAATTAGCAAAAAAAGCCACATACTTCATTTTGCAATTTGTATTTATTCATTGGTGTTTAAATTCATCAGTGGAGACGTCACATAAACTACACAATCATAAAATTGTTTATCTATATCAAAATAATGTTGTCTCAAGTATATTAATTTACATATTTTTTCTTAAATTTGAAGATAATTAAACAGCAACTCTTATTTACAACATTTTAGAAAATTGTATTCTTATTCTAAAAAATATGGTAAAACATAATTACATGAAATAAATTATAAATTTTCATGATATTAAGCACATTGATCAACAATAATATATCGAATCGTTGTCGATCATGACTATAGAGTTTAATAATCAAATCGATGAAATATGAAAAACTTTTGAAACAATTTTGATTAAATCATGATTTAGAGTTGAGAAAATGTTGTATCAACATAATGAATAAAACAATAGAGAACTATCTATCTACACACATATATGTCAATTGTCCAAATTGAATTTCCTATTATCTATTCAACATATAATTAATTTTCCACACATTTAAAAAATGCATAATAATAATACAAATTTCCAAATGCATGCATATATATTTGATATTTGATATTTGATCTAGAGATAAATAGTTATATTCATATTTAATCTAGCTAATTAAAAAAAGGGCATTATTAATATGGCTCGATCAATTTCAAGAAATTAAAGAAATTATGATCTTTATGTGATTTAGAAAATTGTATTTTTGTTCTAAAAATGTTGTAAATGAGAGTTGTGATTTAATTATCTTCAAATTAATGAAAAAAATAATTAAATTAATATACTAGAGACTGACATTATTTTGATATAGATAAACAATTTCATGGTTGTGTAGTTTATGTGACGTCTCAATGATGAATTTACACACCAAAGAATAAATTCGAATTGCAAAATGAAGTATGTGAATTTTTTTGCTAATTTTTGAAAGGTTGGGATTAAATTGCAACTTTAGAAAAGATGATGATTTTTATTTTGCAATTTGCTTTTTAAATTTTTTTTTGTTGGAAATGATGTGTCATCCAATGTGGCATGTGACGTGAGATGTTTTCCAGACAAGTGAACTCCGGACTACCGGAAAATTCAAATTGGTCTAAATTGCAACAATGAACAAAGATTGTGATTTTTTTTTTTGCAATTATTAAAAATTGAGGATAAATTTGCAATTCTTTAAAAAATAGTGATTTTTTTTTTTTTTGCAATTACGTCTTCATGTTATGTTAGTCATACTTTCATCTCATGTTTCATACATTCATTTCTAAATTTATATCCTTAGTTCAAAGACAATGTGTTATGATCGTGACCTTCATGTTATATTAATCATACTTTACATTATATTATTGATACCTTCATTCCTGATTTCATACTCTTAGTTCGAAATCATTGACCTTCATGTTATATTACATAACATGAAGGTATGACTAACATAACAAGAAGTAGAAACGTCTGGAACGAATTTTTGTGGCATTTGAACACACCCACCAGACTTGTAAAAGCGCGTGAAAACGCACGTGAAAGACGCGTGAGCCGGGTTGACCCAAGTGCATGGATCTAGAAGTGCACGAAAGTCTTGGTGTATAACTTTTGCCCAATATCATATAATGGCCTTAGCAAAAATAAATGTAACATGAGAATGAATAATATGCAATCATAAAAACGATCATGTAAATCTATCATTTTGGATCCACTTGCATCATACACTTTAATCTCAGAATTTCAACTCAGATCTCCAACTATATGAGTGATTATACCAAGATTTTCATATTCCTTTTTCATAATAAACCACATAGTAGCAGCATTCATCTTTAGTAAGATAATCAGTCAATTCATAAAAACTTCCGCTCGGCCCCAAAACCTGCATCGAAATGATGCAAGCGTTGTATTCCATAGACCTACATATGATATGTTGATTCAATCACTGGTTACCTTAAGCTCACATAATGAGTGGGAAAGCCCGTTTTGATTTCCCAGTCTTTGAAACTCACATTCTATGGTTTGAGCAATTTTATAGTCTGTTGGATCAGGCCCAGGATAATCCACGTGGAACGAACCATGTCTAATTGGTGCAGTGCGCCCAACACTCGGAATTTGCTCCTTAACGTAGTTATAGAGCTGCTGATGAAAGGGATGATCCAACGAGAAACAATCACTCACTGTTTCATATCTAGAATGTCGCGATGAACCCGAGCCTCCTCTTGTACAAAAATGTGGAAGAGATTCATAGTCCATAATCTGCATAAAAAATGTTACACACAAAGTGCCACAAGATTAACCTGAAAATATGAAGTAATATGATTATTATAGCTTAATAATACCTTCAACAGTTCATCTATTCCCGAGCCTGAAAGAACCTGAACTTTTTTCCTTGTTCTCTCTTGCAAAAGAGGTCTAACAACCTGCAAAATGGAGAGGAGGTTCTAAATAATGTGAAAAGTTGAGTTAATTGAAACGAAATCGAATAAATCCATGTACATGTGACGGACCTTCCAGCATGCTGAGAATATGTATGGTGCATTGACTATGTAATACGTCTCCGTTTTCTCGGGATAGTTGAGGTCATCAATTGTGGATATTGCAGACAACAACTGCATCCAAGGTAGTGCATTTGTTTCAAGGGTTAAAAACAAAATAGTGGCGCAGAGCACAACAAGATCAATAATGTACATGGTTACAGTGCATTACAGATAATATATGAACTTTAAGGTTGTCATTGATAAAGAGGGATTGAAATACTAGATTTGAGATTAATGGATTTCAAATCCACACAAACCAGGGCAGACTCAATCCAGTTATATTGCTCAAAAATTAGTATAAAATAAACCAGATGAACTTCAAATCTATTTACTACAATGAATTTCATATCCCTCCTTAATCCCTTTATCCAAACACTACCTATTTGATTGGTGAACTCTTTTACGCAAATGTATGACGATGATAAAACAGAAGTGAGTAAGAATTTTTATGGGCTCGCTTATTTTGATTTATTCCAGCTTCCTGTATTCTTTCTTGGTGGAGGCGAGTGATGTATAAAATCCAGACATTTTCTTGAAGGGCATTTGATATGAAGTAAGTACCTTGAGTTGATTCAAAGCTGAAATCTTTAGACCAGTCATGTCCAGAATCTTTATGCATGTCCCGATATACCGACCAAACTTTTTTGTTGCAGAAGGCTATAAAATGAATCATAGTAAGTCTTTCATTACAATATATGTCTTTTAACATTGAGCCGGTTCTTCAAATAAAGTTTGAAACTCACCAATATCACACGATCTCTGTATTCATTCATTTGGATGTGTGACTGAATATAGTAGTGAATCTGAAACAGCAAAGGCAATGTCATGTTCGGACATTTTAAAAAAGCAGTTAAAATGATTAGAATCATGAATGAACATCTTACAGATGCTTTGTCATATGTGCTGCGGCCTACACCGACAGCAATAACAGGAAGGCCCTGTGTTATTACAATATCAAAACAGTGTCATTCTCTTACAACATTATTATCATCAACATAGTAAAAAAAAGACTTCACTTATTATAAAATCGATCAAACAGCAAAACTACTATGCACTACCTCTTTTGAGTATCCACTCATTCCAGCAAGCTGAGAATCTCGTATTGCTCTGTACAACTCGCTGGGGTTAATTGGCTTCTGCATCCATTAGTAACCAATTTTTATTTGAAGTAAAATATCAGAAAAATAAAACATATTAGTTGTTGAATGTGAAGCCACAAATTCATCTCATCCGAAGAGAGCATAAGCTGATTTCTCAAAAAATTATCCCGATAATGTTTGGCCTTTTATAGAATCTTTGTGATGTCACATCACATCTTTTTATTTTTGAACTTTTTTATATCAGATCTTCCACTTTGTATTTTAAAAATGGTTTAAGCACTAAATGTTCTTCTACTTCCACAATTTTAAATCCACCAATTTCGATAATATACTGTGGTAGCTTTGTGTTTGGTTTTTTGTGATCATTCGCATTACAAAAAACCTCATGGATGCTGCAAAATTTGCTTCATATGTCACATCTTTCCATTTTGATAACGAAATTATTTTATGGCTGTTGAGCAGAGAACCATTACATATCTTGGAAGCAAAGTTGGGTAAACTTGAAGTTTTTCTTGAAAATTACTAGTCAAGATCAAAAATATATAAATTGGCAAACACTTCAACATAAGTATATCTGAAGAGTAGATATAACACTACAGAAATAATGATTTTGCACACTACCATGAGATGTTTGTTAACTTGATAAAAACATAATTAAAGGATAATCATTTGAAAATGTATATTAAACAGAAATATAATTATCATGGGAATGAGAATGACTATATATGGCAGATTTTCACTGTTTGATGTTTGATTATTTTTTCACAAAAAAAATAAAATAAAAATGTATCTTGTATGTTAAGAAATGCATCAAAGCAATCACTGCATCAAATTTATTTCAGTTGTTCTACATACTTCATTAGCAAGCAAATTATTTTATCTCAAACTTCGAGGAATATGTTCAGCATATTCAATCTCGACTAATCTAAATTTTAATATGGTTATGTTTCGTAAAATTATTTATGAATCTTTCAATTTCTTATTTCAACCAATTTGTGTAAAGAAGAGCCTCTGTTTTACTTTCGTCAAATTGAATAACTTTAATCTTCATACGACAAATAATTATGTAGTTACTTCATTTGTCTCCTCCAAGAAATTACATTCCATTATTTCATATGATATTCTATAATTTATAATTCAATAGCATATTTCTTCTTGCAATTTAAACTTGGGACTTTATATTACTTTATTATACAACCATGATCTTAGAAGATAGTTAAGACAAAAGATTAACAATGACAATGCAAAAATGAATCTAACAAAATCCAATCGAATAAGTCAAATCCATTTTTATTAAGAATAAATAACATTGTACGATAAACTAAATAATCCAAGAAACTAACCGCTAGTATGCCATCAATTTCGTTTTGGATCCTCCAGTTTAAACAATCAATAAGCTGAAAACACACATGGCAATGTAAAGAACCTTGTAAAACAAAAGGAGAACGAAAGTTTATTTTTCCCAGCAAACGGGAACGAATCTACTTTAACTGACCATTTTATGTGCATTCGTGACATTTCCATCCCTTGCTTTGAGAAATCTCACCAACGTTTCTCGTTGATATCCATTATGCATATTCTGCAAATTAGGACAAAATTTATCAGGTTTCCTTAATACAAAAGGAACCAAATATTCTGTGAAACTAAATACACTCGCACTTGGTCAATCAATCAGTTATAAATGCTTCATATATTTGTTCATCACCTAAATTTAATTAGGCATTATTATTGGGTGTAAAATCCTCGAAATCAATCACCTTTTCATCATCAAGAATGACAGAAATTGGGTTCTCTCTCAAACTAAGGTTGCATTTGGGCTGATTGGTTTGAAATGCAATACCTTACAGTGAATGGATTTCATGTTCTTCGAAATTTAAGTGGATTAAAAACTCCAACCAAGAATTTAAAACTAAGTTAAAAACAAGAGTGATGGATTTCCTACATAAATTTCAAAATCCATGAGATCGATTACGAATCCAGAACTCCTCTGTTTTTAGGGGATCGAACCCTAACCAATTAACAAAATCACATCACTGAAAAGCTAAAGATGCAGAAAGACTAAAAATCTAATGAATCAAGACCCTTCAATTTTCTTCTCAAAACTCAAAATTCAATAACCAGATTCAATCAGAACAAATTTCTAAAATAGGTCACAGAAAAGGAAAATCAGATCAGAAATCAGGCTCCCAGTTACCCTGCAAACTTAGTAAACAAACCAATTTTCCTAATTCCAAGTTCTTACAACCTAGTTACTCAAAGTTGACTAATTGCAACTGACAACAAAAGTAGGCATTTCTTACAAACATCCACCCCATTCCCAAAACGTAACAAATCTGAGTTTGAATCAGCAATTTGACTACACATTGACCATTCCAACAATAAACCAACCGAGAGAGAGAGAGAGAGAGAGAGAGAGAGAGATCAGAAACAGTGGCCAACCTGGAAACTCTTCTTCATGGGTTCATCAACTGCAATGGAACATTAAAACATGAGTGGAGGAAAATGCAATGATCAAGACAATCACAAACACGAAGGGCAAAAGCTCACGTATTTCGATCAGGGTTTCAAACTCTTTGATAATTTCCTCTGTAATCAACACCATTCTGCTTTCTTCCTTTTCAAACACTCAACAATTTCGACCCAGATTTATAACTTTTTGCTCAAGTGGGTTCCGACAAGAGGAGTGTGAGCCTTGTGAAAATATGGGCCTCTCTCTCTCTCCTCCCTCCCCTCCCCCTCCCCCTCCCACCTTAATATGAAAGAAGAGAGAGAATAAAGATGTTAGGAGGAATGCTGGATCTCTTACAAATGAACACGTTCATATTAATAGTAGAAAAGTACTGGACAAGAGTGGTTTAGGTATTGTAATCAACAACGCCATAAATATATGTGATTTAATTCATAACCGAAAATTGGGCCTTGTCCCAACTACTAGTAACATTACTTTATGGGTTATTCAACAATTCGGGTCGGGTCCGGATTGACCTGAATCCACACATTTTTATTTATTTTGTTTTTTTTAATTTTATTTTTTCGTTTTAACTTATTACATTTATGTTATATGCATGTGATTTTTATATTATATAAGTGTGACATTTATGTATAAATGTAATGATCTTTATATACTCTAACTTAGAAAAAAAATAAAGAATTTTAGCAAAATTTCTACATATTTACGTTTATGTTTAGCTGTACATATATCCATCCTTAAAATGCACTGTATTTTGAAAATTTCAAAATTTTTTCAAAGTTATGGATTATAAAGGTCATAATATTTGTACATAAAGGTCATAAGAATTGTACATAAAGGTTACAATAATACAACATAAAAGTCTTAATCTGAAACGAGAAAACCTGAAAATCTTCATTTTTTCCTAAGTTACTGAACATAAAGGTCATAACATTTATATATAAAAGTCACACTTATATAACGTAAAGGTCACATCCTTACAACATAAAGGTAACCGCCTGAAGCGAAAAAAAAAGAAAAAAAAAAAGGAAAATCCAGGTGCACGGATCCGAGTCGGGTCGCCCAGTTACACCAATCCACATCCGTGCACCTGGTGCACAACAACATTTGCCTTACTACATTACCCTAATCACCATCCATATATAAAATTGAATGATTTTATTAATAAACAACAGATATTATGTTTATTGCTAATTAATATATAAAATAAAACATCAAGATAATATATGGTATAATGAAAATAATAAGAGACAAAAGACACATTACCTTTAATTGTATAATACAAAGCCACCGACTAACTTTTTCGAGAGTGATGTCGCAAGAATAAAGCATCACAAGAATATCTATTTTTTATAGTTTTATACTCATAAGGAGAATTTAAAACAATTTTAAAAAAGCTAAGGTTCCTTTCTACTCTTCCTAATATCGGTTAGTTAAAATAGGCTGCACCCTCGATCCAACTTCAACTCAGCAGGACACATGGCCGGTTGCCCATGCCATCTCACAATTCCCATTTTGTTTTTAAAAGTTTATGGTCAACACATAAAAGTATTACATGATATCGATATGTAAAATGATTATATGATGTTTATTCTTATAATATAATACTTTTATTATTAAAATATAATATTTTTATGTGTAACATGTTATACTTTCAAATAGTATTATATGGTATACATTAAAATAGTACATGATATATATATATATATAAGTATTCTTATAATTTAATATTTTTATTATTATTACATAATATGTTTGTGTGTATGACACTTTTAAGAGTATTACATAATATCTATATAAGTATTCTTATAATGCAATACTTTTATTATTATTACATAATACGTTTATGTGTATGACACTTTCAAGAGTATTACATAATATCTATATAAGTATTGCATTGCGTACCAAATTACAATTTCTCTAATTAATCATTCATTTGAAGCTATAAAACCAAAATTAGTACATGATATAATAGCATTATTTTATACAAATGAAAGTATTACATAAATTTATTAAAATATATTATTAAAACCATGCATGAAACATGAAAGTATTATATGATACAAATGAGTATTAAATGATACAACAATATTGCTTAGTATTATTAGTCAAATTATTATTTCTCAAAATTATTAATTAACTTGTATACTTATATAAAAAATGTTATAATGCCCCCATCAGACAGCTCTTAATATGTCTGTCGCTGATGTGTATTGATCAAATCCCCTCGTTACATGAAAAGTGAAATTAATTGATATGTTTGATATATGACATGTCAACGGTGGACAGATATTAATGTATTCACGATGGGTACGGTAGTAGCACTATTTGTGTGTGTAGGGAAAAAAAATTTAGTCATCTATGTTTTACATCATTAGATTTTTAGTCATTTAATTTTTAATTTTTTGATTTTTAGTCCCATGTATTTATCCTTATTAAATTTTTAGTTCTCGATATTTATTTCATTAGAGTTTTACTCCTCCCTTTTTCAGGATTTTAATTTTAGCCATCCATATTCATAAAATATCATTTTTTTTTAGTTCTTTTACTTGAAATAGTATATTACATTTTTTTTCTTTTTAGTTACAATTTAATTTTGTCAAAAAAACTAATTTTTTTCTTCATCTAACAAGTGAAAATCATTATTAATAACTCAAAATTCTTTTTTTTTCCTCTTGTTACAAGTGATTTAGAGTTTTCTGAATATGAGAAATAAAAAAATTTAGTATATTGATAGTAAGTAATTAATAATTTATTTTACATACATTTTGTGTCCAAAATGGATAATACAAAACTAAAATAATGACATTAATCATATTTTACTAGTTTTAAAAATATATTTTTTAAATATGGAGGACTAAAATTCAAAAGTTGAAAAATGGAGGACTAAAAATCTAATAAAATAAATATAGAGGACTAAAAATCAAAAGTTGAAAAGATAGTGGACTAAAAATTTAATAAGAGCAAACATAGAAGACTAAAATCAAACGTTGAAAGTTAAATGACTAAAAATTTAATGAGGTAAATATAGAGGACTAAAAAACTTTTTTTTTCATATATATATATATATATATATATATGTATTATATAATACAAAAGTATTATTTAATATATATAAAAATATTATTTTTGATTTTGTTAACAACAGACTTTGAGCTATTAACCATTGACCAGTTCAAACCTAACCCATCTCATGGAAAGTGATCCATGAGATCATCTTATGCAAAATTTTATCTATCAGAAATTCATTATATCCACGCATGACAAAAACTTTTAAGCACCCAAAATTGTGCTCACACGCGCTTATTATGCTCTCCTACGCGTTTGGTGTGTGCGCCCAAACCCACCTAAACTCACTACCATGTGTTCTATCATTATGTTATGTTAGTCATATTTTATGTTATGTTAGTCACGTCTTTAAAGTTTTTAGTCATACATTAGCAGTGTTTTGGACAACCATTTTATACCTTTCATACATCTTAGTTAATTAGTCATACCTTGTACTTGTGTTTGTTTAGTTGTATCCATATATATTACATGAATGTATGATTATATTGATATAAATGTATAAGTAATATCATATAAAGGTATGAGTAATATCATATAAAGGTATACATGTATAAATTGTGCCGAAATTAGGGCTTCTTGATGTTAGTATTACATAAAAGTACAATATTTGTATATAAAAATATGACTAATATAACATAAAGGCGTGACTAATGTAACATAAGATATGACTAACATATTATAAAAGTTAGTTAAAGTACCACACAAAGAGTATGAAATCTTGATATAAGGGTATGTCTAATATAACATGAATGTATGACTAACTTAACGTAGATGTATGATTAACATAACATATAGGTTAGACTTGAAAGAAATTCATGTGCCGATAAAAAGGGTATGGGCTGGGGCGCCCAGATCCTACAAGAGACCATATCTTTATATCAAAGTGATTTTTCTCTCAAGCATATCAATGTTATGGGAATTTTTGGCCTAACTTGCTGGATTCCCTGATTTTTCCTATCTCAGTCAAGTCCAGCACAAACTCAAACCTAAACCCAAAAGCCAAGGCAACCTTATTGCTCCCCTCTTTCTTGTATCGGTCTACCTCCTTCCATTTTTGCATTCACGAGGTAACCTGTTAGAATATATTTGAGCATGTTTTGATGAGACAAAACCGTTGAAAAGTAACCATCTATCAATAAGCATAACCTATCTTATAAGGTTACTGCAACGAGGTTACTATAGGAAGATATGACAGAGAAAGCTTCAAAGAAAATATACTACAGAGAATGGTGAAAGGAATCCGGTAAACTAAAAAGAATACGGCTTACTGCAGGAAGCTACCTGGAAGAAACCATGCTAAAGCATACTGCAAAGCAGCATGCTACCGAAGACTCAAGCTACCTGAAAGGAAGCTACCTGGAAGAGACCATGTCAAAACATACTGTAAAGCAGCAAGCTACAGAAGCTTCAAGCCACCTGACAGAGCAAGTCTGGGAAGGAAGCTCCAAAGCAAGCATGGGAAGGAAGCTAAAAGTTACCGGTAGGAGAGAAAAGGAACAGAGCCAATCAAATGAAGACACGTGGAAAGCAAAAAGCTGGCATGTATCAAAAAGAGAACGACACATTAAATGCTGGAAACCTACCTTCTTTCAACGGGCAGATTTCCTACACCTATAAATAGAAGACTGAAAGGAGTAAGTAAGAGAGGGGCAAGAGCGTATAGAAGAAAAGAGAGCAGAGTGGGGGAATGAAGAAGAAGAAAAAGAAGAAAAGAGAAGAGAGTGTATAGAAGATCAAAAGAAGAGAAGAGAACTCAAACACTCCAAACCCAAGAAACGCTAGATTACTTAGTCATTCAGTCTTGCAACAAGCAACAACAAATCAACCTGCAAAAGAAGCCAAAGCTTGTTGTATCCAGTTGAAGAAGAAGACAAACCTTTAAGGACTGTCTCGGAGTGCTTAGTGCTAGGACTAGGGTCCTGATAAGCTGTTCACTTTCTGATGAAAAAAAAAGGGAGGAAATACCAAGGAAAAAAATAATAAACCCAATACTTGGTATAAAAAAAAAATTAACATGAGTTGTGCCAATATCTCTGGAACTCATTGAGTTATGCCTTTTCTGGAACTCATTCGAGTTGTGCCTAATACGATATTCTGGAACTCGTCCTTTGGGAGAGGTTAGTTGCAAAAAAAAAAAAAAAGAGAAGTGGAAAGTGATTGAAGATGGACTGGTTTTAATGGGTGATGATTCGTTTTCTTTAGTCTAAGTTTTAGTCACTTAGCCAAAAATAATCCCTACCTTGACCAAAGAGCCTACATTACAACTAAACGAAAAGTCCTAATTGATTTTTGATTCAAACACACGAAAAACGGTAAAGAGGTTAGACGATTTGCAAGCTCATGATAGGGTGCGTGCATTACTTTGACTTGAGCGTAATTTCCCTAAACACTTGAGAGATGAGTGTTACACTTGTCTTGTGAGTATTCACTTATTATTTGAAGCATTGCTTCAAGAGTAATTTGCATGAATCTCCTATGTCTTCCAAAATCACATGATGCTTGCTTGTTCTTGAAAATTTGCCTACACTGTGAGCAAAGCAATATTTATTTCGCCCCATGCATAAGATCTTTTCTTTTCATTGTTCGGGGATGAACAATAGTTTAAGTTTGGGGGGTTTGATAACTTCATTATTTGATGCATTTGGGGGCTTAATTCCATATCATTTTGTGTTGAAAAGCATGCAATAGTGGGACTTTAATTAGATTTCATTATCTTTTTAAGATTTCACATTTTCGCTTGATTTGAAAGGAATTTGATAGGTTTTAGCACAAAATGGAAGTCCAATGGAATTTAACGCCAAGTTGAAGTCGAGATAGGAAGTCGATAACGTGCAGTTATGGGAGAAAAATCATATCTTGAGCTCTAGAAGACCAAATTCAATGTTTTCTATCTTTTTCAAAGGCTAAGAGGGAGTTCTACAACGTTTATGTTGAAAGTTTTCATCAACTCTGCCTCCAAGAGAGCAGAATAGTACAAGAAAATGAAAGTCGTGCAAGAATGTCCTGATTTTCGTCTTGATAGGGCATTAGTAAATTTGGTAAAACTTGGTCTACAAAATCGATATTGGGCTGAAACTAGTGGCATTGGATAGCTAACTTGAAGGGCCATAACTTTTACAAAGAAATTGAAGCCCAATTATGAGTGGAGGAGGCCCGAATAGAGGCTGAAATCCGAGATTCTGGGCCACCCGGGTCACTTGGCCGGGTGGGTGGTTGGGTCGTGGGTTTTTAACCCCGTTTGGACTCGGGGATACAAATTAGGACTTGGGAAAAAGGGGGAGATACGAAGAGACATAAACATTGATCCACATCAAAATACACATCCACATCTTGAGAGCAAGCAAGGAATTGAAGATTCAAGAGTCAAGAGGAGCAACCAACAATCACAAATTCAGTAAGCTTTTCTTTGATTTATTTCTAGTTTTTATCATGTCGTTTTGTAATTATTTTGCTTTACGAACATGATTTTTGGCTAGGGGTCTCGTGATCTTAGGGCAGGAGAGTAGTTCTATGGATTTCTTGTTGAATATTTAGTTTTAATCGTTCCTCTAATCCATGATATTTTATTCATGCTTCCTTGGGCTTATTCCATGTATGAGTTCTGGCCAAATTTATGCACGCTCTAATTAATTGGATTGAGATCGAGAGAAGATATTTGATTATAGATTGGTTTTCTTCTTTGATTTAGGAGATGAGAGGGAAAATGTGATAAGGT
This sequence comes from Scutellaria baicalensis, assembly GCA_005771605.1. NCBI lineage: Eukaryota > Viridiplantae > Streptophyta > Magnoliopsida > Lamiales > Lamiaceae > Scutellaria > Scutellaria baicalensis. Next base: position 35,189,875 of record CM016724.1, on the reverse strand, counting down.
TTGAAGAGAGAGAAGTGTTTTTACAGACATGGGGAAGTGAAGTAGCAGAGAAGTCTAGGCGCAATAGCATGCTGCAGCCTTCCATCCTTCTCATAACCTCACTATCACCTATGAATGTCTTCCTTCTCATTCTCTTACAAGAGAATCCACCTTATAGAAGGGCTGGGATCTTCTCTTCTCCACCTTTGGAAGACTTTTGATCTTCCATGATCCTTCACAATTTATTTCACCCTTTTAACATCATCGTCGAGCTGAAACTCTGGGGTAACTGGAGCGGGATCCTTTCCTCTATCTTCGTCTTTTAAGAGGGGAACCTGGGTGCAAGCCCTTTGGAATTGAGGTGAGGACAGTAAGCTAGAAGATCGAGTCTTCTGAGAAAGATTTACTTAGCAAGTGTCAAGCGTAAGGAGTGACTCTTCGTGATTTGTGGTGTGCTTGGTTGATTATTTGCAAAGAATTTGCGGTGAAGAAGGAACAGAAGAAAATGGTTTCCAACAATCTGGTGTCATGATGTTTTAAGGATGCGAGAGAGAGAGGATATATGAATGGAGATGAAGAATAAGAAGTGCATATATTTATAGAGTTTGAGATACTCCCTTTTTGAGTGTTCCATGAGATCCTATGGTTAGGTTTATCTTCTAAAAAGATCTAATTAACTGCACTGTCCGTTTCCAATAAAGTTGTTGGCAGTTTCCACAGCTTTATTTATTTTCTCCTCTACATGAGGTGATTGCTTGTGTGTTTGGTCAACACTTGATTCTCAGCCCTTAGATTTTCTTGATCGCACAGCTGATATCCAAGGGTTCTGAAAAAGGTGGTCCACTTTTCATGCGCACACGTTACCGATTGCTTTTAGGTAACCGCTGTTGTTTGGTGAGATATAACCCACCAGTGACCTCATTTCCAGTGACTTGTAGATAAGTACTCCGATGTCCAGTAACCTAGTATCCAGTCACTCGGTGTCTAGCGTCCTGGTGTACAGCGACTTGATGTTCAGCGACCTAGTATCCATCTGTCTGGTGTCTAGCGTCCTGATTTTTAGCGTCCTATTATCTAGCAACCTAGTATCCATCAACCTGGTGTCTAGCATCCTGTAGTCAGAGCTTTGTCATATCGTCAAAGGTTCCCCCTGAATTCAGTAGCCTTTTGTCTGAGGGTGAGTTGACCTTTTTCTTGAGTTTTCAGATTCCTGTGGCAATCACATATTGCTTTGGTTGTATGGGTTGCTTCTTGGCGTTTTACTTCCTGTTGAAGGTATTTGTAGAAAGAATATACTTTTCTAGGTACTCATACAAGTATGAGTCCTTTTGATTTAAGTTTCTTTCAGGAACTTAGACTTTCCTTACAGCCCATGGTTGCTGTAGAGATAGTTTGATTCCTGTAAAACTTTTGTTAGTAAGTAAAAGAAGGTGTGTGCAGGTGTTTACTTACTGTATATCTTTAGAGTATGAACTATTTTAGGTATAGAAAAGACAAACCATGATACCAGTAAGGTAGACAGTTTTCTTTCCATTTGGAGTTGTTGTTCTGCTTGGTTTCCTCAGGGAATGTCAGGTTGTTGCAGACTTTTTACAACGTACCCATATCCTTTGGGTTTCTCCAAGGACTTAACTCCTTTGTCTGCTGAGTTACCTTGATTGATACTAGAAGTTCCCCCTTGCTTTATGGTTATCTCTTTTAAGATGTAGGGTCACTTTCAGTACTATCTTAGGTAACTTTGCGGTTTGCATGAGTAAGTGAAGCATCTTCTTTGTGAATGTCAATGTACATTCTTCCCTTCTCATTCTTAAGTCAAGTGACCAGTGTCTTTTAAGCCTGTTATCTTTAGTCCTTTGAAGATTCTTTCATTTGGCTTTCTTGATCATTAGTTCTCATGTGATCACTTGAGTTTCTTAACAGGATAAAAAATAAGCAAGACCGAAATCATAAGAGTAAATTAGAACGAGGTACCTGGTCATCGTTATTCCTTTATTGAGAGTTAGTTTAAAGAGTAGATCCTCTTTCATCCCTTGCTTCCTATCTGGAGTATGGTCTTGTTGATGGAGTGATCTTCTCTTCTTACACTCATTCGCTTGACTTCTTCAGCATCTTCTTCCAAGGTTGCTTGTTTGCTCATTGTTGTAGATTAGAAGCTCCAGTATGATCCATACTTCATAGCTTCGCTTTGAATCCTTTGTATCAGGTTTCTCTTCATGATCAGCAACAAACTTCACTTTGTCGATCTGCTCTTCATTTAAGTAGAAACTTGCTCCTTATGCTCAGCTTCGTGCTTAGCAGCCTGTTCCTCGAACATAGCTTGCAGTTCACCAGCTTCCTTCTTCTGAATAGTTTTTCTTCACAACTCAGCTTGATTTTCTATATCCTTTAGCTGCTAGTTGTCTTCACATCAATCATATTCTTTCAACAAAGGCAATGGATTTTTCTGATCTATGATATGAGGGGGAGAGAGAGAGAGAGAAATGTTTATCAGGGATTAGATCTGGATAGATAGATTAGATCTTACATATCATCCAACCTACTCTGATACCACTTGTTGGTATCAGATATCATTTGTTGGATGTTTTATCCATTCTGCTCAGATACCACTTGTTGGTCCCAAGTGGCAGTAGGCTTAGAGAGGAGGTGAAAAAGCCTACTCATATTTCAAACCTTTCTTCTTTCCAGGAGGCTTTGGTAGGAAGACAGTAACCTTTTGGGAGGTTACTTATCAGAGTTATATGTGGAAGCCTTCTCTCCTGTAAAGATCAAATATGCAAGACGTGCTTCTAACTTAAGATAAGCATATAGAGCAGTAAGCATAGATAAATGCATGGATATACAGAGGTTCGAAGGTGGAGTAATCCTTCTACGTCCTCTCTGCCTCTTCTCAAGAGGGAACATTTGTTAAGCTTGTTGATTTACATAGCCATATCTATTACAACACACACTTAACAAGTAAGTAGCAAGCCTACACATAGCTGCTCACAGCTGCTTGCCTACTTTCATCACTGACCCACACAGGATCCTACTTAACCCACCCAGGGTCCTAACTTTCTTCTTTAGAAAGTGGACAGCTTAGTAGGACTTTGTTGCTCGCACTAAGCACTCCAAGACAATCCTTAAAAGGTTTGTCTTCTTCTTCTTCAACTGGATGCAGCAAGCTTAGGCTTCTTTTGCAAGTTGATCTGTTGTAGCTTGCTGTTTGGATTGTGTGACTGAGTGTACGTTTCTGGGCATAGAGTGTATGAGCTTTCTTCTCATTTGTTATCTTTTGTACACTCTTTTCTTCTTCTTTTCTACATGCCCTTCCCCCTCTTTTTGAGCTTTCTCTTATGAGCTCTCTTTTGCGTTCTTCTCTTCTTTTGTTGTGCTTTTTCTCTTTTAAGCTCTCTATTTTGCTCTTCTCTTTTTCACTATGCGCTCTCTTTTTCTTCTTGCGCTCTCCTCTCTTCTACACACTTCTCAGTCTTCAGTCTTCGTCTATTTATAGATTAGGAAATCTTCCCATTGAAGGTAGGTAGATTTCCATCATTAGATGCGCCGCACTTCTTCTGATACACGCCAGCTTTTCATTTTCCACGTGTCTTCATCTGATTGGCTCCATTCATCTTCTCTCTACCGGTAACTTTTGACTTTTTTTCATGCCTGCTTTGTAGCTTCCTCCTCGCGCTCACTCTGGTGCTTCCTTCTCTGGCTTGCTCCGTTAGGTGGCTTGAGGCTTCTGTAGCATGCTGCTCTGCAGTATGCTTTGGCATGGTCTCTCAGGTAGCTTCTTGTCTGGTAGTTTGCTGCTTTGCAATCTGCTTTGGCAAGGTCTATTCCAGTAGCATCTTGCAGTCATCAGTATCCTAATTATTCTACCAGATTCTTTTCACCATTCTCTACAGTATCCTTCCTTTGACACTTTCTCTGATCTATCTTTCTTTTGCAGTAACCTCGTTGCAGTAACATTACGAGCTAGGTTATGCGTATAGAGTTAGGGTTACTTTCTTTAAGGTTTTGTCTCATCAAAACATACTTAAATGTTTCCATCACTCCAGCATGCAGCATGCAACAAAAACTTTCCCTCTTGAAATTCTTCTAAGGGTGGCTTGCTGTAGACAGACTTCTTCGGTTCTTATTGCTTACATCTTGCAGTGATAAGTTTCAGTAGTAGACTTTATTCGTAACACCTTTGAAGTAGTCATTTCTGCAGAGGTTTTTAAAGTATCTCAAAAACCTTGAAATCTTGTACAGCTTGATCTGTTAAAAGGTGGGATTTCGATCTCTTGGAAGTTGGAATGGTGTGAAGATATCCAAATTCCATTGATCTAGATCTCTGGTTGGTCTGAGGTCGAGTAGAATTAAAACCTTCGATGATTTGTTGAATTGATCAATACTTGGAACCTCTTGTGGGTCGAACTTTTACAGCGCTGCATCCACCTGCTGCATTACACTGGTCTTTTTTTCGCCCACAATGCCAAGTCGATAGATTCACCTATCTTCTTTCGTCTTCTTCTTTGCCTCGGCCCTCCTTGTAGCATAAAATTTTTTATCTTCCATCCTTATTAAAGCACGTTTTTAAATGTTATACTTCTTTTAAGGAGGGAACCGCCTCTGTTTCGGCTTCTCTGGCCTCTCTTTTGTCCTCTCGGTGGCTCTGCTACATCCCTCTTCTCCTTCTTCTTAGATGCAGTGTCCACTGCTGCCTTGCTTGCAGCACCTCCTGCACCTCCAGATCCTTCATCATATTTTCTATCTTTTCTCTACTGGATTGGGGGACTTGTCCTTCTCTTCTTGCTGATAGGATGCAGTCTCTCCTCATCCTCTTCATCCTCAGTTGCATCTATCTCTCTTGCAGTGGCATCAGCATCTTATAGCAGCATCTTCTCTACTTCAATACGTCCACCTTTTGTAAAGGTAGGAATAGGTAACTTTTCAATTATTTCTTCCCCATTTTTGGCATCATCAAATGAACGCTTCGCCTGGTGGCCGCTTGTTGCTGCAACTTGCTGCCCAGTCATCCCCGCCAGAATTTGGTACATCTCCCAAATCAGCAGTTCTATGTTAGCTAACCTGTCATCCATACTCTTTACTTTCGATCCTTGTTTGTTAACTTCACCCTAAATGCTGGATAATGTGTTGTCATGTGCTGAAAGAGTATCGATACAGAGTTCAGCGTCTACTTTGTCTCATCTTGGAAAGTGGTGGCTAGTCTGTCAGCTTTTCTCCAGAGATTATGTTGTTTTGTCCATTTATCATTTAGCGCATCTCGGAGGGCATTGGGAATCTTCTCTAGCTTCTCCGTCATTTTTCAGGAGTCTGAGAACTTGAAGCTGCTTGATTTGAGGTTTCAACGCGTGCAACTATAGTAAGCTATAAGTTCTCTTCCTTCTCCTATTCTGGCTGCTTCATTGAGCTCTTGATGGAAGCTTCCAACTCCTGTATAGTTGCTGGAACCATCAATGCCTTGTCTTTGCTCAAGTCGCCTTTCAGCCAAGCTTTTGCAGTATCGGTAATAGAGGGCTCTTCTTCCTCTTCCAGCTCCTCTGCATAGGCATCAACATCTTCATCAGAATCTTCTAAGGCCTAACCAAAAGCTACCTCAAGATCCTTCTCCTCTTCATTTTCTTTGGCAGCATCAACCTCGTTGGGTTTCTCTAACTGTTTCTCTCCTTCTGCAACAACCACTGGTTCGTTGCTCTCCTTGGCTTCTTTCTCAGCATTTTCCTCTTGGCCTTTCTCCCCTTCTACAGCTGCAACCTCCTGTTGAGGTGCCTCTTGTTGCATGACCTCATCTTGTCCGCCTGCTGCAAGCTCATCCTCAGCCTGCTTGTAGCCTTCAACTTCAACATCTACAACAAGCTCCTCACCCTGTTTGCTGCTCTCTTCATTGGCATATGTTGCTGCAAGCTCCTCCACAGCCTTCTTGCAGCTTTCAACTTCTGACTCTTCCTGAGCTACATCCTTCGGGGACCGATCTCTTGCAGCATCACCCAGGGTAGGTGTCTGCTCAACCTCTAAGTTAACAACAGCTTCAGGTGATTGCTACATCCAGCAATCCTGCAGCAGACAGTACTGCAACCTCTGCCAGTACCTGGAGCCCTGCCTCCACAACATGCTCCATCATTGCATCATCTGTGATTTCAGCATCAGCGCTTAAACCTGGAAGATCTGCAAGAACAGTCTTAATAATGTCTAAAGGTTCTTTCTTTTCTTCAGCATCTTCAGGGCACTTTAATGATTCCTCGTAGTCTACATGCTCCTCATCCTCGATGATGTGCTATAAGCTCACTATCGGAGGTAGACTACTCATCACCATTTCGAAGGTTGGAGAACTCCCTGTTTTGTTTGAAGGTACTTCCTCAGGTTGCAGCGACCTGATAGGGGTTTCTGTTCTCCGACCTTCTTGGCTAAGTTCCGAGGATTCGTGCAGTTGTGTCATATCAATATCATATGCCAGCTTTGGTGTTGCATCCTTTGGAATACCCTCTGCATCCATAGACGTATTGGCCTCTGCAACAGCCGTCAGGACATTCTTTGTTGCTTCATCGGCAGCTTCAACACTAGATTGATCTTGCCCCTTTTCCACAGTGATTTCAGCAATATGGGCCTTCAATGCAGTAATCATTTCTACCTGGCTTGCAGGAGGAGTATAATCAAACAACAGCTTGATGTTTCTGGTGCCTACCCACAACATGAGGGATTCTTCCTTGAACAACCATTCATCCCATGTTCGCAGCACCCAACTCTCCTGTACCCTCATATCTTAGAAGATAGGGACAGCCTCAATCATCTCAGCATCAAACTTTACAAGAGGATGTTTCAGAATCTCCTTTGGGGATATATTTCTTCATCTTCTTAGCAGCAGCTTCTTTCCTCGCCCTATTTTTCCTCCATTTCTTCAGGAAGATCACTGCTACTATGTGGTTCTAGGCCTTTTGCCTTTGCTCCAATCTTCCAAGAGACTTCTTGCAAAGTTCCTTCCACGCATGAACTTTCTGCGGGCGCTTCTTCCTGGCGCAGATGCAACTGAAGAATCATGTTCTCCTCCTGTAACCTTCAGGGCTCTCAAAAAATTTATAACACCACCACCCCACTTCTTCCTCATCTCATCGTATTTGTCATTGAATTTGGCCTTAAGTGATGACATTATGACGGGGTCTTCTCCTTTCTCATCACCTCCTGCAACTATGATGGCGAGTTCCCCTTCTCCTTCATTTCCTCCTGCTTCCCTTTCCTTTATCTGGACAACAGGTGCAACAAACTCTGCTTCCTTATCCATACCCTCCATCTCCGAGGTGTGATCTTCCACTTCCATTGAAGTAGTTGATGTACTGCTGCTTTCAATAGGAGTAGCAAGGTATTATGCTCTTGAAGGTTTCTTAGCCAACATCTTTTTCCGGCCCTTCTTTTGAACCTTCGCTGCTTCATTTTCTCCTGCTGCAACCTCAGCTCCTGCAGCAACTCCTTCTGCTATATCCATCTCCTTTGCGCAGCCTCCTCTCCTGTTGCAACCTACTTTGGCCTCTTCTTGTGCAGAGGGTTCATTGTTTTATCCCTCTTCTCCTTCTGTCCCTCTGTAGCTACTACTTTCACCTCCTTCTTCTTAGGTTACACTGCAGCAGGTTTGCTGGGCTATTTTGTCTTGGGCTGCATTTTCTTGCCCTTTTTCTGTTCCCTAAGGAACTTCCCAGCAGCAGTAGAAACTGGGTCCTACAGCGGGATTCCGAGATAGTTGAGAATTGCACAGATGGCAATCGTGTAGCTTCTTCGTGAATGTGGCTCCCCGATCCCCATTAATTGGGAACAGGCTGTCACCCTTTACTTATTTACTAATTAAAGAATTCATAAGATATTGTACAGCGGAAGACTATAAGGAAAACACGAGACATTTTTTTTCTTTTAAACAGGACATATTAATTTCCAAAACTCGTGTCTCACCCACATTTCTAGGTTAAATGCTCAAACAAACTCCTACATGAGATAACATAACAAAACACACATATATACCATAATATAAGTTTAGGCCCATCATCTATCACAATTTACATATCCAAAATATAACATTATTCTTAAAAGTAAGTATTGTTTTGGTACTTTTAACATAAAAGGGGTGATGGAAAGACAGTTCAGCTCACTACACGTCCACATCATCATACGCCGAACCTGAAAATATTAAAAGTAGAATCATGAGACACCTCCGGAGAGGGATCCCAGTGGGATAACTGTACTTTCTAATATATATTGAAGCAATTAAATCATTAAGCACATACTACATGTCCGTTGGGCACGCTCACCCTGGACCATACATAACATAAAGGAATGTGGGAGTCGCTCGCCAACTAAACCTTGCTTTCATAAACCAGGCACTCTCGCCCTTATGGTCGTCACCCGATAGTGAAGCAACTACCGGTTATAGCTATGGAGCTTCAGTCGTAGATTTTCATACATAACTTACTAATTTAATTATCAACGCATAGTAGAGTGTAGAAGTTGCCCACCTTAAGTTGACGGTTCGAGGATTGCTTCTGGATTCACCGATTGTCTCGACTGCACTCGACACACTTAATTGTTTACTTTCTTATGTCATATAACATGATCTTTTGTATCTTATATTAGGTTATTAAATCTAAAGCATAATCATTAGCAATTAAATATAAAGACTTCATACTAAACGTATATATTAACATGATTCTATACACATTATTCAAGCATTTATAATAATCATACGTTATTTAATACATACTTCATTCATACATGGAGTTTTAAAGATGATCATATCATATATAATTCATCTAAGTTATATTAGAACATTAAATACATCATCATACTTATAACTTAACTGTTAAGCATTTAAACTAGCAATTAAAAACCTAGAATGACCTATGAAGATGTAATAATTTTAGTAATTCATATATAATTCCTAAAATCTTAATATTATTCTTATGATCACATATCTTCTTTTAGAATAACATACTGAAAATTTATAGATTTTAACTGCTTGTACAAAGAATTAAAAATCATTCATTTAACTAGTTTTCCACTAGAATTTCAGCTAGAAATCAGTCTTAAATTAAGAATTTATCCTACCTTATAGGATTGATGAAACTTTTCATATTTTTAAGAACTTTAGATAACACACTGAAGTATAACATATAAAAATTTGAATCGAAAATAAGGTTCACATAATTAGATATGAATTTTACAAGTTGGCTGAAAATGGTGCACAACATAGGCTGAAAATAGGGTTACTTGAAACATTTCTTATAAATTCTATTCTACTCCAAAATTCACAATATAAACTTTATTATGTTCCTAAGAGCTAGTACTACAACATAGTAAAACATGGTTTATGAATACGATGTAGATAAACAGTTATGAATTTCAAAAATTGACAGAAAATAGAGCATTGTTTGTGCAGGAAACAGTCTATGTTGTAAAATTTGGTATAAATCGTAAAAGACTTCAAAAAGTGTATACTAAATTTCTGTACTTGCCTAAGAACAGTTACTGAAACATAGTAAAAGTTCTTACAAAAATTCGAGGGATACAGTTCAAGATAATGGTTTGAATCAGACCTAAAAACAGAACAAATATGCTGCAAAATAGAGTCATGTTTGAAAATTCATAGTAAATTGAGATCAACTCCAAATATTTTGAAATTTAACATACATGTTCTACACTTCGTATTCTAGAGTGTGATCAAAGGGTTTAGCCTAAATCGATCATTACAACTCTCGAAACTCTACTGAATAGAGAAGTAGGGCATGGAATCGAATTCTAGCATACAAGCAAACTATTTCTTTCATTCAAGAAATTTTAAACAACAAATTCTCAATTTAATGCCAAAGAACATCTTTGGACTTCATAGTATATGCTCAAGGTAAGAAGACATCATATTTAAACAAGAAGTAAGAAGGTTTAAGCAAAATACCTTCAAAATCGAAAGATGTAGAACTTAGTGAACTTTTGATTTCTCTTTCTTTGCTTGCTATTTCAACTAGTTATAGCTGATTTTGTTTCTCTTCTTATCCTCTTATTCCTTCCTTTATCCAACTATTGTTTTAATGATAGAAGAAGTATGAGTCATTAATTGAAATTGAACACATGTCCTTCCTATTTGTAGACTCATGTTGTGAGTCACCATTCTATCTTGACTTTTATCACCTTTAATTTATTTTTATTTTCCATTAATATATTATATATATATATATATTTCTATCTTAGTAATATAAATAGATGTGTATATATATATATATATATATATATATATTATATGTGTGAATTAGAGCTTATATTATACATTCATGATACAAAATTTCACCTTCTAAATTTTATTTACCAACGAATATTAATATATTATTAACACCTTATTTCTCATTCCACCTATATATATATATATATGTGTGTGTGTGTGTTAACATATACTTTAGGGATACTCAATTAATAAAAGGAACGAATATTAAATCAAGGATTTAATAAGTTAATTAAAAATAAATAAATAAATTTAGCACATCAAACGTATTACTTATAAAAATAATGATCATATTTCATAAAATATAAACATTTACGACACAATCGAGTAAACATAACATCCAAACCTAATATCATTTTTCCTCATTTAATATTATATATATATCTTATCTTTTACATTCATCCATGTTTGTCGAGTGAGTTGAGATCAAGTCCGGTTTCCTCCGTAAGCAATCTTGCAAAAACACTTTAAAATCTCGAAAGAAAAAAAAATAGATCATAAAAATACGTAAAAATCATCAAGTACAACATAATGCGTAAATCATAACTTTTAAAAAAACATAAGGGTTCACTTCAAATCATTTTCAATTAAAAGGTAAAAGAAATTTTGTGAAATATGCAATGCATATTTTCTTGAAAACGGGGTGTTACAGTGGAGTAGACTTAGAAGCTTCTTCCCAAATCCTTTAAAGGATATACTAGCTCCAGTTGAACTCTGCACCGGTCATTATCATCGTTATCAGCCTGAACCGGAGATCTGTGCACTTGTCATAGCACCTTAATCTGCCCTCGATGATGTAGGCGCAGATATCATGCAGCAGTGAGTACTCTGCTCTGAATGATTTATTTAAAGTACTCTTCCTCACTTCACAGTTCTCTTCTCCAGTGAAGTTGTCTCACATTTCCTGTGATCTGTCTTTGTCAAAGTATACAGGAATTTGAGGCTAAAACCAACGTTGGAAATTTTTAAGGTATCTCCAATGGTGTCTGTAAAAATATTGTACTCCTGCCTATCCTCCATTGAGAAAATGATGCTTTTCTTGGAGTCACTCATTCTTGTAGTAGAGTAGAAGCATTTTACTGAGGCTTCAGAGTAGCCACAACCTTGGTCTTGTGAAAACCCAAGGATTTTTGATTCTTCCAACTTCTTCAACACATCTTCTAAACGAGTAGCATCATACTCGTTGTTCAGTTTTAGTCCTTCTAGGTTGATCAAACGTCCTTCAACGGCAATGATTTTCTTCTCCAAGGCCATTGATAGCAGATGGGATGAACTTTCAGAAAATTTTTAGGGTTTGAGAGATTTTGTAGAGAGAGATAGAATGTTGAGTGTGAGTGATCTCAAGTGATGATGATGATCGGTTTTGTCAAAACTTCTCTTGAATTTGAATCGATCAAAGGCTGAGATTAAATGGATATGTTGATGTGTCAATCATCCAGCGCTCCATTTAAAAACATGGAGTGGCATTTCCACAATAACTGCAAAATGAGAACAGTTGCTTACACGCGCGTGCAGTTACTGACACAAAAAGGGTTGTTGCATTTAATGCTAAAGTGCATTTTTGCCGCCGTGATTATGATTACTGATTTCGTCTGATGTTTCATCATTAAACACCAATATTGATTGCTCCAAGCACTAAGTGTTTAATGCGCTGGTTCAGGTGATATTTCTCTGACAAGTGTTGTAAGCAGTATAGCTGTTTGTAATTAGGCATAAAGGGAGATTTACTCTCAATATAATAGCTCTCTGACCAATCTAAAATAGGCCGGTTAGACTCAAGCCTAGAGCAATCTTGCCCAGGTAACTCCGAACAAGTATTTTTTTCAATTTATTTTTGTTTAATTCGATTTATTTGGATGTGTGATTAGGAATTTGTACTCATACAAATTCTGAAGTCTACAAATTTATTCAACTCAATTTCATTTTTAAATGAATCTTAAAATTTAAGTCAATCAAGCAATAATTATTCCATTCATTATTCATTACCTCAAACAATATCAATTGTAGGAATTGTTAAGTCATTCCTTTCTCTTTCTCACTTCATTATTTGATTCATTTTTAATTTCATTCAAATATACCAATCAACAGTCATGCTGTAGGAAGTCTACGATGAGAATTCTATAAAACAATTTTAAAAAATAAAGTTTTTTGAAAAAAATTAGCGACATCGCAAATGCTCCTGTGCATCAGGTCCACGGATCTGGATTGGTGCAATTGGGGCGACCTGACCCGGATTCGTGCACCTGGACTTTCTTTTTCCATTTTTTTTTTCGCTTCAGGTTGTTACATTTATGTTGTAAGGATGTGACTTTTATACTATATAAGTGTCACCTTTATATATAAACTAGTATTTACCCCGTGCGATGCACGGAGATAAATTTTAAAATAAAATGTTTTATATAAATACGATGTAAATAAATTTTTATATATAATAATATCTTTATATATATATATATAATATAAGAATTGAATGAAATAGAGTAATATTTCTTATTCAATATTAATATTGGTATTTGTAATGTAATCAAATAACATCTAAAAACTTGTTTTTAGAAACGGTATTTAATAAATTTTGTTACATATTTTTTATTAGTTTTTATTGTTATAAAATGTTGAAAGTGATTGAAAATGTCTATATCAAACCTAATATAAATTTATAAGAAAAAAATAACTAAAATAAAAAGAAACTTACACATTACAAATTTGGAACCTTTTTTTAATTAAAAATATTTATTATGTTGTTCTTATCTCTCACAATATTTTGTATACATCAAAATTTTCAAACTAAAACGACTGATTACGTTTGAAACAAAAATATATAATTGACCACGACTAAAAATGTATTACTTTAAGAAAAGTCCGACATGAGATTACATATTATAATATTTTAAAATCCATGTAATTATCAACATAATACATATTATATATATTATTTATTAAAAATGTGATCAAATTGAATCACATGAGTATAAATTGCTAATTAATTTTCGAAATATATCATATGATATTTAAGTTTAATAGTTGACTTATGCAATATATTGTATCAACATGTGTAATATTACATTGAGGTAATATTTATGATTTATTAATATTTTTCCAAATATAACTTGAGAATTCAACCTTACCGTACCTTATATATTTTAAAACAATATTCTCTATATTTTAAGAAATAAATAAACTAAAAATCTCATACTATATGCATATACCAATTATTATTTGTTCAAATTTTTTTATTAATATAAGTTAGATGAAAAAAGTGGATACTACTGATACATTTGAGTCTTATTAATATTTAAATGCATCATTAATTATGTGATTAATAATATTGAATCTATCATTATTACATACATACAAATAATATTAACATGTATATATAAAAAAAAGGTCAATGATCTCTATATTTCAAGAAAATTGAAAAGTATATGTATCAAATATCAATAATTTTTTTATTTTAGATTTGACAAAAGAATAATTGACAATTAATATTGTGAATTTACATGTAATTCAAACATTCAGTGTAAAAAAAACTCAAAAAAAACTAATACAACTCTAGTTTCATCCATTATATTTATACATTTATACGTCAAAATAAATCACTATATTTATTCTTAACACCATGAATGGTGCATCATTTTGAAATAAATCCAAAATCAGATTTATTTTCCCTAACATATTACCTTTCAAGCTTTCACTATCTTGATTGCTAAGTCAAAATCAATTAATATATTTCAACAATTGGTGAATATGTACTCTTAAGTCGCAAGCCAAAATTTCTTCAGTTATTACCTGCATATAAGAAGTGATCAAAGCTTTTAAAAAATTAAATTATATTGAAGTAATAATAATTTATATATAATACTACCATGTTAAAAATAAAGTAAAATAAAAATCATATAAAAAAATTTGAAATAACACAAATCAATCAGATAACATATCATAGAATCTTGTATCATTCAATAGTGAATTATTTTTATAGTTCCATATAATAATAATAAACACTAAATAAAAACCAACAATAATTAAATTCATCAATGTGATTCTCAAATATAATTTTATAACAAAACAAACAAAATAAACATCAATTTATAATTTTTACCTCTAAGGACGTCTTACCCTTCCAAGAATCGTTCAAAAGTGATACATAAAATAACAGAATAAGAGCGAGTGAATCAAACCAAGATAAATTTTTATTATTTATAATGTATGATTGTTGATTATATCAGGTAATTAACATAATTTAAGATAATCAATTTTAATTTTAATTTTAAATATCATATTTTGTGATATCTATATATGCTAGTTTAATTGGTAGAATCAATGACAAAATAATTATATATCTCAAATAGTCAATTAAATAATCAATGTATGCTAATGATAGTATATAATTATATTCCTCATAATGGATAGAGTTGTGTGACATTTACTTACGGAAAATGAATATTCAAATCTCAAATTAAAATGAATATTTTGATTAATAAATTAGTTACAACAATTTCCACAATCATTTATAAATAGTCAATACCATAATTTATGAAACTAATCAATAACTTTATTCCATTTAACTCTTCATTTTTAAAGGAAAACAGTTTTTATTTAAATAGATGATTTTTTTTATCATATAAATTAATCATTTTATTTTTATTTATAATATCTGACTTTTGGATGGAAAATCATCTATATTAGACAATATTTTGATTTTTATATAAATAAAGATAAAAATTTATCAAAATATAGTTCATCTTCACGTCAGATGTTTATATATATGCATAACAAATTATTTAAAATTTTAATACAAACATAAATCCCATAAAAATTATGTTTCACAATAATGAATATTACTAATTTTATTAGTATATATATCTCATAAATCATGCAAATGTCATTTTACATTTCTATGTGATATAATTCTCATTAGATATTATTTATGAAAAAAATAATCAATATAAATCTTTCCATTTATAAATAAACGATTTTTAAGTCATAGATAATTAAGTAAACATATGTAAAGTGAAGAAAAATGTATCACCTTGAAACAAATTTCAATTAATATATGTATTATATCGTTTTATTCATGTGGAATGAATTATAATATATATATATATATATTATTCATTTGAATATCAAATCATATCTATATTTATATTATTGTATATAATCAATGTTTATATTATTGATGATATTACGTTAATAATATTTATATACATTATTTAAATCATATCATAAATATATCAATTGAAATTTAATAATGAAAGTTGACTAACCATACATACAAATATGTGGAAGATTTTTTGTCATAACTCTTCCATAGATATACAAATTAAAAATTGTAAGTCTAGTTTATTTATGGAAGAATATTGATTTCAAAATTAAAATTTGATGAGTAATCAATTAACAAAATCATTAATAAATAATCAATTAGCACCATTTATGAAAATCAATCATAATATTCCATTTACATCTCCACTTTTAAAGGTCACATAGTTAAAATTTTATCTTTTATCCATTATTTCTGAATTTCCATATTTAGGATGAGACCTTTAGATGATAAAATTTTTTTTGGGAAATTTTTTACCTTATTGTTTCAGAAAATATTCTCCTATATATATATATATATAAAGATATGTATGCATATGTCATACACCTATTTATATATTATATTATTTTGTAAAGGTAAAAAGTATATAATATATATATATATATTTGCATATATTTACATGCATATTAAATCATATATAAATATATATATATATTATCAGTGAATGGAATAAATTAATTTTTTAATATTTATATGATATATAATTATGATATTATATGACGTAAATTAATCATATATATGTATCATATGTAGATACACATATTGTTTAAATGATATTATAAATATATGAATTGAAATTAATAATTAAAGTACCATATTGACAATTATGTTAAAAAAGTTATTTTATTATATCACTTCCATAAATATACATATCATCAAACATAATTTATCATTTATCATTTATTTTAATAAATAAATAATATTTCCACATTTAGCAAGATGTTTTAGGCGGGAAAATTTTAACATTACTATTTGAGGAAATGTTTGTGTTTTTATATATATAAAGATAAAGATAAAGATGACATTTATAAAATTCTTGGAGATGAATAAATGACATAAAAGAGTGAATTAGTATAATCAAATTGGATATTGACGCCAAAAGTGAGTGAGTCAATTAAATTGGATTTTTTGTTTTTTTTTTCTCCAAAAAATATATAATGCTCTACTTTTCCAAATCAAAAAAATGTATAATGAGTACTTTTTCCTAAAATAAATAAAAGATATTTAATGGTAATAGTTGACATGTATATATACAGACTGATTATATATGTATTTATATATTTATCTAAATATATATTAAATATTTAATGAATAAATAAACATAATGATAATTTTTACATGCATATATATTAAATTATATAATATATATATATATATATATATTATCATCGAATGGAATAATTGTTTTGTTATCTATATGATATTATGATTATGATAATATATGATGTAAATCAATAAATCATATATATATATATATACACATATTGTTTAAATAATATCATAAATATATGAATTGAGATGTCAAATTAATTAGCAAAATTAAATATTTATAGTGAGTGAGAGAGCATAAGTAAATAAAAAGTATATTTAAGTAATTAACTAATTACAATTTTATTTTATATATATATTGACCTAATAAATCAATATCCAATTATTACAATATATATTGCCATATATGATATATATAGACATAGTAAATCAATCTTTAATTGTAATTCATAATTGATAGGTTTGTGAAACCTTTATTTATGGAATTAAGTTAATTCATAAATTTATATAATTTTGATATTTGAGTACAACTCAATTACCATATATAATTTGGTATTATTACATTTAGATTAAAGGAAACATTCATCTTTTCCTAATTTATCATAAATTTGATTATTTTTTTTCACATTTTTTTAACAATTTTAATTTTTATTTATTTATTTCCTAATTTCTATATTTAGAATGAGATTTAGGCGGGAAAATCATTGTCTTACTATTTCAGGCAATGTTTGTGTTTTTATATATATAAAGATGTTATGATTTTTATGTTTATTAACTTAGAAAAAAATGAAGACTTTCAGGGTTTTTCGCTTCAAATTGAGACTTTTATATTGTATTGTTGTGACATTTATGTACAATTTTGTGACCTTTATGTACAAATATTATGACCTTTATGTATAAATTTTGCTAAAATTCTTTTTTTTTCCTAAGTTAGAGTATATAAAGGTCATTACATTTATACATAAAGATCACACTTATATAACATAAAGGTCACACCCATATAACATAAAGGTAGCAGTTTAAAGCGAAAAAATAAAATTTAAAAATTGATTTGGGTCGACCCGGACCTGACTCAAATCATATGTGCACCAGTTGCACAGGAGATTAACTCGACATCTACCGACATAGTAAAAATATATAACTTGTTTAGATATTATAATATAAATAGTTGATTTCAAAATTTTGACTTTATAGAAACAAAAGTAGTTATCTTCAACAATTATAATTTGGCAAAATATTTTGTGCAACTGGTGCATGGATCCTAGATCCATGCACCCGGGTCGACCCACCCCACGCGTCTCTAACGCGCGTTTTCACGTGCCCAAACGCGCTCTCACGCGCCCCATACGCTTGGTGGATGTGCTCAAACCCAATAAGATTCACTTCAGGCAGGGTCACTCTAACATAACATGAAGGTATGATTAACATTGTTTTTTACCTTCATGTTATGTTAATGTTACTTTCAAGTTATGTTAGTGTTACTTTCATGTTAAAGTAGTGTTACCTTCGTGTTATTTTAATTCAGTGGTTTTAAACTAAGGGTATGAAATTTGGGTGTATATTTCAGTAATTTTAAAACAATAAGAGTAAATTTAGAGCAAAAATAGAGAAGAATTTCCAGAGTACAATCGAATAGATATTTATGGATAAACAAGCAACAACAGTATTACAAAATGTGAAAAGACAACAAATCTGCAACTCTCCAAATCACATCTTCAAATACTACTTGCCTTAATTTCAGTGATTTGAAGATCCTTTTGGTTCATCCTAAACAAGCAACAGCTCTCGTGTGAAAAACTACTGCTAAAAGAAATCGAATTCCAGATAATTCTTATCGTTGTTTTTCTGAGCCGGAACAGGGGCAGGAGCGACTTTTAGACTCGAGGGTGCAGGTGGACCTGCAGATAACCTCTCAAACT
This sequence comes from Scutellaria baicalensis, assembly GCA_005771605.1. Classification (NCBI taxonomy): domain Eukaryota; kingdom Viridiplantae; phylum Streptophyta; class Magnoliopsida; order Lamiales; family Lamiaceae; genus Scutellaria; species Scutellaria baicalensis. The sequence continues at coordinate 35,171,376 of CM016724.1, read as the reverse complement.
CAACTGGCCTTGGAACCTCAGGAGGAGTTGCACACCTGATTAGAGCCCAATTCACACCTTCGAAAAACGGATGCTGCTTGATTTCTGTGGCTCCTCGTTTATACGCCAACCTATTCTGTGGCTCTTTCACTAACAACCCTCTGATAAGATCTCTCGCAGCAAAGCTAACAACAGGTGATTCTGGAAAACGTAGGGGCTGGCCCACCACATTGAAAAGAGTGGCTCGATTTCCTGATCCTTTAAACGGAGTCTTACCAAATAACAACTCGTAGAGAAAAATCCCGAATGTCCACCAGTCCACAGCACTGCCATGTCCTTCGCCTTTGATGATTTCAGGGGCTAAGTACTCGTGGGTCCCCACAAATGACATGGAGCGTGCATCTGTGGGCTCCGCCATAAGCTCTGGCAATGGGCTCACTTGATTGCCAATCTCATTTTTGGAGAGTTTCTTTTCTTTCCTCGACTTGATTGAAAAGAGACGAGGAGCAAAGCATGTGGTAGGCACCATACATGATGGCTCGATGCATGCAGGTTGGACACAATAAGCGGTGCTTTTACCCAAGGGCTCAGCCTCGAGGGAGGATGATTTAATCAGTGTTGGGCTGACAGTGCAGCGAAGTGAAAGGTCAAAATCTGAGAGCATAATATGGCCATCATCTCTTACGAGAACATTTTCTGGCTTGAGATCACGGTAGACAATTCCGAGCATATGTATGTACTCTAAAGCAAGTAGGACCTCAGCTACATAAAACCTGAAGGGGAAATCAAAGTAAACACAGATTAAAACAAGTTCAAAAGCTAATATAGGAAAAGCTCAATGCAACTATAAGATACCATGACTAGGCTGTTCATATACAGATCAAGGCACACTTTTCATATTGGGAATGTGAAAATGCAGAAAATGAGCTACATGACGATATGAACATATTGAAATACAAGCACACTACATTAAGAATATATGCTCAAAAAAATCTTGGATGTTAGTATCCAACACTAAGCCTGTCGTTGAAAGTTCATAAACCACTTAATAACTGCTTTTTTTCTTATCTACAAGCACACCTCTCTCTCTCTCTCTACACACACATATATATTTGAGAGGGGGGGGGGGGGGGGGGGGGGGGATGAGGGATTGGTTAAATTTAAAAGTGCTTTTTCAGATTAAATGACTATAAAGTGTAGTCCAGATGTCACACTAACGCTAAGAAATCCAGAAGATTCATTATTATACAAGTGAACGTACATTAGCTTAAACATGGCTGAGGTGGAGAGTCTGGAGACCTTGAAATGAGCTAGTGATAGAAAGATTCCTCGAAGGAAATGCTCTGTGGCAGGAGAGTGGGGGGTTAGGCGTATATTAGGACTGAGAATGGTCTCAAGGAGGTAAGAAATGACAAGAATTATGTTTTCAAGGTTTTTTTCAGGTCATATTCGCATTGTGAATGTGGAGTCCATTCCCTCGCTTTTTTGGGAATGGCAAAACCCATACAATGGTACACTCTTACCACACTGGAAGAGCATATTTACTGGAATGGTGATTCTTCAGGCACTCTATTTCCAACTTGGAGGCAAAATATAATACACAACAAACGAAGAAAATATATCATTTATATCTACTGTAATAATATCACCAGAAAGGAACGGCAAGGAAGGCTGAGAAGGCACATGCGATTCAACCAGTAAATGCAAGTAAAAAGTACTTCAAAAGGGAAACAATTACATGCAGAAACATAAAAAATAAGTTGATAAGTAGTATTTATTAAAAACTGCAATCAAATTGCTAAGTAAGCCAGCAATTTGGGATGAATATACTTTCATAACTTCTTTTGTGATATGTTATTTGCTTCTGAGGATTGGATTGCCCAGGAATGAGAAGAATAAATAAATGATTTAATGAAAACAAATGTACATATACTAAAGAATAATTAGTACTCTTGTAAGTAAATTGACATGATCTTTCTTCATTTAGCTAGAATTCCGACTCAAATTCTCGTAGTAGCCATTGGCATTCATCTAAGGGCAGTTAGATGAAAAGTTTCCAAGAGTTCAAACATTATTATTTCACAATAATTCTTTGTTGTAAAGAATTATCTGCATAGGACACCGCTAACCTGAATTGGAAATTAAGCCACAAAACTGGTGTAGATTTCTACACATCACGGTGGCCTTCCAATTGGAAACTACTATATTAGTAATGTATCATATGAGTAAAACTACCACGTATTGGATCAAACATGATAATGAATTTCCAGGAATAATAAATAAAAAGCCACTGCAATTTTTGGGGATCTATCGTACAGTATGTTCAAGACAGACCTATAGCTTGAAGAAACATGACAGTAAGTTTTTTGCCATCCAATCAAGTATTACTACTTACTAGCAAGTATCACCGTTACCAGATGAGTATCAATATCAACATTACTTTTAAGCCACTCGCTCTAGTACGAATTACACTTATTCTGGTTTTTTTTTTTTTTTTAGTCCAAATATTTCTCTAACAATTAGTTTAACTAAAGTCTATATTAATTAATCCAATAGAAAAGCATGAAACCTCAAAGTTGAAAGGAAACATTTGTGCACGAAACAATTATCATAAAGTCACACTTTGAGGATCGATAATAAGCATAAAAAAGCCAAGCGTTAGAAGATGCCATACTTAACGGCTTGTTCAGAAAAATGCTTTCCTGGTTGCCTCTGCCGAAGTGAATGCAAGTCACCCCCAGGACAAAACTCCATTACCAAACATGAAAATTTTTCAGTTTCAAAATGACTGTATAAGGTTGGAAGAAAAGGATGATCCAAGGACTGCAATATTTCTCTTTCTGTCTGAGCTCGAAGCAGTTTCTTTCGGCTAGCTAGTGAGGATTTATCCATAACTTTCATCGCAAAGTAACACTTCGTACCACATAATTCCGAGAGATAAACACTTCCAATGTCACCGCATCCCAACTTCTTCAATAATCTGAAGTGTCTCAGATCTAATGCCCCATCCTTTGTTCGGACTGCTTGTATTGCTTCCCATTTTAAGTCGTTTGCTTTATGGGGCTTGTTAACAGTGCTACTCAAGCTGCTGCAAGAACTCTCATCACTTATGTCAGTGCTTGTGCTACCCCTACATAAACTGCTCTTTCCACTCTCCACAAAATCGACTCGATCACTGATTTTGGCACTTCCACTGGACTTTGCAAGGCTGCTTGCACCATCACTAACTTTTGCAGATGCAGAAATATCCTTGACATTCCCATTACCTGATGTTTTCTTTTCCTGATCAGCAATGTGGACAGAAGCTGGAGCTTGCTTTGAACTTCCTAAATATAAGTCTGAATCCAATATACCAGCCAAAGAATTAACCGATCCCTTTTGCATATGATTACTTAACTGAGCTTCTATTGTAGTTTCAATTGTAGACTTCTTACAGGCAGCATTTTCAACACTTCTAGGTATCCATCGGCTGTCTTCTAATGTTCCTTCACAAGTCTTGTTATGCTTCGCTGAGGAGCCCTTGAGATGGAGTTCTGAGGCCATGGGAATGAATATAGACTCTATAAATTAACCAAGCTGAACAATACCATTACTCAGTACTGAAATATGACATGTGCCCTCCTTCTATACCCGAAGAAAACATTATTATCTGCAATTGCATCCACATCTACAGATTAGTTATTACCAATACAATAAGGAGATTATATGGATTTCAAACCAGAGGACAGGATATGAGATGCAAAAAACACTTACACAAAAGAGGAACAAGATCATAAGATCTCAAAAAACCAAACTCACATATCCAACAAAAATCAGCCGAGAAGCAAAAAGATCATGAAAAGTTGATCAAAAAGAAGCACATGAGCAACAAAAAATCAAATTCTCCGCGGAAGAAAAGTTGATTTGACAACAAAATGCAGTGCTTTCACCTTGAGAAAGAAGAATAGATTGTTAAGGAAATCGTAGGTCTTCAAATCACAACCAAAAGAAGACTGAATTCGGTTACAAAACAAAAATGAAGTCACCCAAACACTACTCATAGTCGAACATCACCACATAACAAAAGATAAGCACAAATTCAGGATAAAACAGCTGGAAAAAATAAAAGGGGCCATTGAAAGCACACAGATCTTGAGCAATGACCCTACCTCCTTTGTGTAAAAACCCTACCAAGAGGGATCCAGAGAACCCCACAAATACCACAAATGCCAAAGACACAAAACCCACCAAGCAAATCACAAGGTTCCGAAATTAGGGCTTTTATAACTTCAGCATTTGGGGAAAGAAATATAAGAAAAGAACCTGGTAGCTAACTGCAGAGAGAGATGAACCAGGAATACACATCCACCTCCTCTTTCTCCTCTGTAAATCAGAATGTGCCGGCCAAGCTAGCTTCCAGGGTTACACCAATATCAACGCAGTATCCATTTGTAACTGACTGTGTGAGAGAGAGAGGAAAGAGGGGTGTGTGTGTGTGAGAGAGAGAGGGGGTCAAAGATAGGTAAAGTAAAAGAGTGTGTTGAATAATTTCAGTGAAATTTGTCCCAAAGAAAAGGGTGTGAATCAACATATTGGGCCCACAAATGCTTCAACCTGTCCCTCACGCCTACCAAGTGGGACCCATCTTCTTCATTAACAATTCTGTTAACTAACTTGCTAATCAACTTTTTTCTCCTCCTTATAATACTTTCTCTAATTAATCCCCTCACTTTTTCTTTTTTTTTTTTTAGCGACAAAATCCCTTCACTTTTAATATTAATTATTCAACATAATTTATGGGCATATATTTATTTAAGGGAAAACTATACACACCCCACTCAATATTAAACATACTCCTATTAAATAACATAAAATTAAAATATTTACATAATTAGGGCATGTTTGGTATGGGTGTTTGGATTGATCTAGGTTTGTTAACCAGCCCAACCCATTATTTGGTAGGTGTGTTTTGGGCCCGGGTTAAACTTGGGTCCGGGTTCAGAAAGGTGGGTTTAGGGTGTGATATATGTAAGTTTATAAACCCACCAATACTGGTGGGTTTAGTCGTGATCCAACAGTGCTATATTAGGAAACTACTATATCACCCTTACTGTAGTAGCAACAAGACCTTAATGCCCTTGAATGTTTGAAAAACTACAATATTGCCCTCGTATATATTGGCTAATCCCTACCCCCAATGTTCACCCCTCTCTCGCTGCATTTTCCCTCGGCGTGAGACGGCCACCGTTGTCGGCCAAGAAAAACCACCTGAAAAATATACCTATCTTAGGAGTTCCCCCATGTCAAAGCCCGCCGTCCACCGGTGATTAGTTGGGAAGCCCGATGAAGTTGAAGTAGGACAAAATCACTGCTCGTTTCGCAAGGTACCTTCTTCTTCGCTAATGTTTCAACATTGAACTGGGTAGATAGTTTGTAGGAGGATTAAGCTTCAGTATTCACCACTGAAGGGTGTCAGTAAAATATTCCCCGATTGATATTTCACTGTAGGTTTAGGGTTTCATGAACTAAAATGTATTAGTTCATCCGATTTGTTCACATTATTAATTTATAATTAATCCTCTATTTTTGAGCTTGAATTACATTTACATTTACACAATATATTTGTATCGTCTTCTTCTTTGTAGTTATTTGGGTCATTTGCTTGTGTTGAAGAAACTATTTAGGAGATATCAAATCTAGTGTTAGGCCAGTTCAAGACTTGAAGTTGATTTCCAGGCAAGTACATTGCTTTGCTATTTTTTATATGAAAACATACATGAATTTGCCACATAACAAAGAATTTAGCTATGTTTAATTGTAGAATTTACTCTAATATGCACTGTTTAATCAAAAACTTCGGAGTCTATGTATGGTGTGGTTATTTTGTTGGCAAGGATGCTTATGTTAGAGTTGGAATTGTTGAGTTGTATGTATGATGTTGTGTCTCTGAATGCATGCTAACCTTACATGTTAGTTTTCTGCACTTATTAAATGTATTATTTTGCTTTCAGTTGGACCTCCAAGGATCTTACTGCTGTTGTTTGTGTACCTTTGAATGTGTTGAACAGAAGAATATGTTTTTGGATAAACAAGGTAGTATGTTATATAATCATCTCTTAGAAAATCTTATCTGAATCGGTACTGGAGTCTGGTGATCATAAATTTACTTTAATAGAAGTCTTGGCTAAGAGCGGAAAGGCAGGAATTAGCAGTGGTAATTGTGAGGAGCTTCTAATGGGTGATGAGGATGGAAAGAAATCAGTAGCATCTGTTGAAGATCAATTGCATAAAGAAATGACAGTTTATGAGGTATATGCATTGGAAAATTATATCTGCGCTTCTGTAGATTTTTGGAGCTTAACATCATCTTAAATTTTGTTTCATTTCCTTTTTCAGGCTTTGAGTACACTGCTTATTCACAATCATTGTATATCTTACAGACAACTTTAACATTTTGACACTTATGTAAGCATGTCATCATAGCCATGTTATCCTCTTTACTAAGAAACGGGGCAGAATCATCATTTGTATTTCCCTGGAGATAGACATATGTTGGCAGGCTCAGAAATTTACGAACTCCAAATTGATTGCTAAAGGTAAAACCCAGTTTCATTGAGATTTATGTTCCAAATTTAGATATTATGATCTCCTTCAAGTTATCTTGAAGTTTATTCCCGTTTGAAATCACCATTTTTGTTTGTCTAGCTTGTGTAATTTATGATGAGAGAACAGATGCAAGTGGTTGTTTAATACAGTAACTGATTGTTCTGAATATATGAACTATCTAACGTATTACTCTATCATCTACAAGACTCCTTTTATTGGTATATCATTGTAATTTATATGTCACTACTACCAAGCTGACCATTTGTCACCCCTAATTTGTTGCAGAAATTTATCACAGGGATGCTTACCAATTTTGGCAGCATGGTTGGATCGGATTTACAATACTCTCAAGGTAACCCCGAGTATAGAAAAAAAAAAAGCAAAGTACTTTTACGCCCATACATTATACATAAGAGCACAACTATCTAAACCGATAAGCAAATGTTTATCGCAGATGTTCTGCATCGGTGATCCTGCCTACGACAAATTGCTTCAACAACTGCAAAGTTTCTTGGTTGGCCTAGGTGCAGAAGAGAAGCTTGAACTTAGAGATAGGATGTATTTCTCAAAAAAAGGTAATTTCCCGGCCATGAATTGTCATCTGTACTGAAACTCGAGATCGAATGGTGATCAAGTAATAGGATATTACAGCTCAAGCTTTTGTGTTTAGTGATGAGCTAATTGAAAAGAAGTACAAGTTTTTGTTAGCAAATAGGCATAATTCATAATTGCCAAGTTATCTTCAAGAAAATGTAATTTTAATGTTGTGAAGCAAGCTTACTAGCTAGCCCTGTGTTGAATCTTTCCATTTTTATGTGATTAGTTCATTTGAGGAACAAGATTTCTCTTATCTGATTAAATCGAAGTCGTTGAATTGAAAAAAAATTCAAAGTGTAATAATAGATTCAAACTCTTATGAAAGAAAAAAAGGAAAAAGATTGCAGAAAAGGGCAATACAATAGGATTGAAGAGGGGCTTTGTGGGTTTTTTTGGATTATTCATTTTCAATAGTCTATTTACTTTATTCCAATAATTTGGGGGCATTTTAGTCAATTCACATATTATATCCACATTAACCAATTTACAAACAACAAATAAAAAACAAACCAACTACAAAACATTCACACCAAACAACCAATTTATAATTGTGAACAGTGTAATCTCACTTATTTTATCAATCTCTGTCAATCCCGACCTGTGTACCAAACGGGCCCTTACCAATTTACCTTTACTAACCATATTATTAAAATAATTCAAAACCTAAATAATACATTACTACACACACTCACATCCTACAACAACTAAACATACCTCATTCCATACAACTATACACACTACATATATATCAATCACCTTTATCTCTTCACACCACACTTTCAAATTATTACTCTTCCAAAGAAACCAAGGAAAGATTATACATTAGTTGAAACCATCTTGACAAGAAGAAAGAGATCAAGATATGGACAATGTAAGTGTTTGAATTTCTTACAACATATTGTTTTTTTCATAAAAGTAGCAAAAAAAAAAAAGGGTTCACGACAATTGTTCGGCTAGCACAGGCCAAACAACTTGAAGAGTGCTCAGCAATACGCCAAACATAGTGAACGGTGTTCGGCCTTTCGCCAAACAAAATGAAGTACATACATTTGGTAGCCGAACAATTTGAAGCACGTTCGGCCTTATCCGAACATTTACAATAGTGTTCGGCTTGTGGTGGCCGAACGCAGTGCATTTCGTTTGGTTCTTCTTGACCGAACAACTTTTATTTTTCACGTGAAATTTAAATCGACCATCTTAATTATTATCTTGCTATGAATATATTTACTTATGCATCTTAATCGGCCCATGAAGGTAGACTCCACTCCTCACACTGATGTGGGAAATCGTTTTGTTGAAATCTGTGGTGACATCCATGACATGTTTGGATCGGCATTTGAGGCACATAAGTTGTTATTGTTGAAGAGACTTTGTAAGATTAAAATGTCTTCAACGAGCTCGTTATTGGAAACTACTGAGATCACATGTCCTCATGGTCGGCCAAGAAAAACCAAGCTCCACGTATCCACCTCGACCAAACGAAACCTATCTCAGTTTGAGTATGTTGAATCATTCCGCGTCAGTTGTTCACATCACTTAAAACAAATGTTTTTGTGGATGATCACCCTTTGGGAGCACCAAGTTTCAAGGTTGGGTTGAAGAAAAAGAAAGAGCCGGTTAGACGACGTTCAGTCCGCAAGGCCGGAGATGACATTTACATTGCACAACTTTCCCGACCAATTCAAAGCCACGTGGTGAGTATCAAAAACCTGTTGGGAGATGGTCATTGTGGTTTTAGATGCATCGCTCATGCTATTGGACTGGGGGAGAACTCATGGCCCCAAGTACGTAGTGTTCTTATCCAAGAGATGACAAACTTTGAACACCTTTATACTACCATTAATGGTGTGCAAGACCGGACACAGAAGATACTTCAGAACTTGGCATGCTTCGAATAATCTACTTATGATATGAATCACTGGTGGACATTTCCGGAGATGACATATTTGGCGGAAAATGCTTACAACATTGCCCTCGTTCACACCTCTCCACAACTCTTCGTTACTGTTCTACCTATGAGGACACAAGTGCCCACGAAACCACGTCTTGTTTGCATGACCCTTGTTGGGAACAACCATTACATTGTGGTACATCCCAAATGCAGTATTTTATAGCAAAGTTTAGTCTTCTGCTAGCCATGAATTTTTTAACATGTGTATTTCTTGTAGGTAAATTTGGTAGAACACGCACCTTTACCCCCAATCATCGAAGGTTTGTTCGGACAGCGGCTACCATGCGCTTCTGGTTGGGCTGAAATTTACAAGCAACGAATGATGCAGTACGCATTGGAAAGTCGAAGTGGTAGCTCGTCAGTAGGAATTGACACAGTGTACTTAGATTGATATGTAGAATGCACGGTTGGGTTGATATGTGTAGTCTACTTTAAGTTCTATAAAACACTGATTTTGTTGGAGCAATGCATGTATATTGGATTGTTCTATGATTATATATGTATATTCGTACATTGGCGATCGTTCGTTTGTCGAAAAAAGTGTTGTGCGGTAGCCGTTAACCGAACATGGTTCAAAACGTTTGGTGTGCGCCAAACCTTTTAAAATATGTTCGGCAGTCGGCCAAACATTTTGAAGTCTGTTCGGCATGCTGCCGAACAATATACATGATGTACGACCATACACCAAACACTAAGGGTGATGTTCGGCAGATACTTGCCACACAGTAGTGAATTGTGCGTGAAATTGCTCGAATACACGTAATTCTCACCCACAATGTATATTCCATAACGATATATAATAATTCCAAAGAAAAAGGTACGAATTATCGAATTAAAGACAAATAAAGGTTTAACAAAGTCAGATCACCTAATCGGCAATTCTTACAACGAGGTCAAATAAATCTAGCTAGTTCAATGCAAACAATGTCAACCATAAAATGAAGAAAATAAGGTTAAACTATAGTTAAAACATGACTACATCTATCCATCTATGATCTACGGCCTCTGCAAGTCCTGCTAGCCGCTCGTCTAGAGCTCTCCGGTGGATCCTCAATGTTTAACGAACGCTATGCTCCCACCATGGTTGGCATGACACTCGAAAGGTCCATCCCATCAGCATTCTGAAGCCATTGTTAGTAGACAGGATCTAAATGTTTGCGGGCATCAGCGATCATTGCCCAGGGATCGGGCCTTCTCGACCGGTTACTTTGAACATGCTCTGGTGGCATGTTCAACGAGTTCTAGATCACTGGGTGCGACACAGTGTTCCACCAATCTATGTACTCATCCACGCATTCCCATAGTGGATTGACAGCTCGTCCACGATCCTCGATGGAAAGCACATGGTTCCTCCATACCCGGAAGTAAGCTGCAAAAGCATCCCAAGTGAGCTTGTACTTCAAAGTGTTGTTACCACGTCAGACTACACTGGGCACAAGGGGCTCTACTGGTATCCTTTGAACGTAGCCGATTTAACGAAGCACTCGGTCCAGATGATAGGGCTCAAAGCAGTCGAATGCCCGTATACACCCCTGGAATAAAGTCACTTCTTGTCGAGGGAAGCGATCTCGAACTTCGTTATAAGGGGTCCAGTCAACCTACATTGTTCAAAATACGAAAAATACACTTATATCCAAATATACACCTACATTGTTGATATAAAATGCATAAGGATAAATATACACGTACATTGTGGGGCGTCATGTTGTCGAACACCTCATGGGTAGCAAATACATGCTCTTGGTTACCTCCAGTATGAGCTCTCTGGATCCACTTTCATGCAATGGGCTCATCTACCTGGTAATGTCCATTCTGGGTGGGCCTAAACACTGGAAAGTACGTATATATCCAAGCTAACACAATTAAAACCAAGCTACACATTAGTATAAAAGATAGCAAATAGGGTAGTACCTCAAGGAAAGTCAGATATCCACACATTTGTTTCACACCACTCCTCGAAACCAGGCCTAACTGTCGATACAAAAAGGCCAAGGCCGCTGCACCCCAGACATATTCGTGCACACGAACAAAATCATCCATTAGTCTTAAGATCTTCGTATCTGCTTTAGAGCCACTCTTATCTGAAAAGATCATGCATCCCAAAGCAAAGCAGATGTATGCACGAGCAACAGCCGTTCTCACATCTTCATCTGGCGAGCTCATGTCCGCTTCAAAGCGAGAATGAAGCCACTCCAAGCGAACTGAGCTACCCCTGTGACCGGAAAGGGCTTCATTGCTCTCATCGGTGCCGGTCCACAACAACCTCTGGATGAGAAGAATTGCAATCTCTAGCTGGGTTCTGCCTTGGGGCACCATAACTGGTCAGTGACAGAAAGGTGAATGAGATAATATACATCATCCAACGTAATAGTCATCTCGCCGAATGGCATGTGAAACATATTAGTCTCCGGTTGCCAACGTTCCATGAAAGCACATAGCAAATTATTGTCCGGCGTCTTATACGAAATCCATCCAAGGTCTGGGATTTGTGTTCGCTCGATCATATCTTGGAAGTTATCCACCATGTTCACAAACTTCCACGTCTCCAACTTCGTCGTGTGACAATGAAATGTCAAGACGTCTATCCACCCCATTCCAGATATCATATGCAACATGCGTCTTGAAACTTGGGATCAAATGATGGTCAATAGGACCACCCAAACAAGGACAAGTCAATAGCTCCTCGTCAGCGTCGTCATCATCCTTCAATCCCCCTTCATAATCAACATTTTCATCCTCCATTGGCTAGGAAACTTCAGGAAAAGCACTTGGTTCCTCCACATTATACTCAATTAGAGGAAGAGCAGAAGAAGACGACACTGGTCGTTCGATTCTCTCTTCTTGTGCTTCACGTCTTTTTCTATTAGACGCGGTAGGTCGTCTCATTCGATACACTACTACAAAAGAAAGTTGTAACAGTCAATCCATAAGGTACACCAATTTAAATAACACAAGTGTCGTAAGTTTCATAAAAACAGACATAAATTTTTTTTACAGTAAACTTGTTCGGAAGTGGCCGAACAAATACTATTGTGTTCAATAGATAACCGAACACACCTCATAGCGATTGTAGGCTGAACTACTTCGAATGTGTTCGACAACTGGCCGAACTACAACACATGTGTTTGGCAGGTGGCCGAAGATTTTCATCTCCGTTCGGCTAGCGACCGAACATTTTAAATCCCATTCGGCGGGTCACCGCACACACTCATAAACGTTCGGCTGGTTAATTGCCGAACATACTCAGCAGTGTTCGGCCAACCAGGACTGAACATACCCAGAAATTCAAACAATCGGGATTCAAATTTTCAAGTCTAAATTCAACTAATTTCATCAAATTGAACACATAAATTATATAAACCCTATACCCATAACACAAAGATGATTTCTACTCAAATTTCATACAATTTGACCCACATTAAACATAGTATATGACAAATTTCAACAAAAAAAAAAATGCATCTACACTTACTTGGTGGGCTTTGTTCTTCATTAGGATTCATGGTAAGTTGTAGACTTGGATTGATCGAACTCCTTCACCCCCGTTCGACTACACGCCGTACGCACTATCAAATGTACGATAGATTTGGATCAAATTTTGGAATCTCCCCAAAATCAAATTTCTAGGGTTTGTGTTGATAGATGGGGTGTGTTAAATAATAAAATGGATTTTGAGGTTATTTTGTTTTTTTTTAATTTGATAAATGGTATATTGTAATGTTGTGGGGTGTGTTTAGAAATTGTGGAAATATTTTGATTTAATTATGGGTGTGTTTAGTAATTGTGGTGTGTTTCGTATTGAGTGGGGTGTGTATAGTTTGTCCCTTTATTTAAACACAAAAAACTCATGACATTATCAAAGTGTTTCTTATAGTTAATTATATAAGTTGTTGTCATCTAAATTGTAAACAATATATATATCTATATCTATACTATAATAATAGAAGGAAAGTTGGAAACTATTACATTTTTACCATTTTCCCTTTCAAAAGCGTCAAATCACATTATCTATTTATTACATAATATATTTAATTTTTATATTTGTTGTATTTCCCTTGGAATAGTCCACTTATTAAGCAGATCTAGATTTTGAGGAACATCATATTCCTCTGTCATACTATTTTTAACAGTATGCATTGTTCCAAACAGATTCATTGAATCAGACAGTTATATGTCAGATCACAGTTTCTTCTTACATGGCTTTGATACCATTTCTAAACCCAGGAGAGGTCATGAATTAAGGCGTAAGGATCTTTTACTGAAACTTCCAATCTAAGGATTTTACTGAGATATAGACATTGGTGTTTGATTTTCCACTTCAAACCCTAAAAATGCCTGAACGCCCACTCTGGCTTAAGCGGCAATAAAATGAGCTGAACATTAGGAACTTACAAACACCTCAATCTAAAACTCAAACCTGACTGAGTTTCTAACCTTTACCATTAATTCATGATTTTCCTTTTCTTATAACATATTAACCATGTTTTACAAGAATCAACTATGATCTAACATTTATAACTTAGCTTTCCATGTAGGAGGCGATCATTAGAACAAATATTTAAAAACAAAAATATAAAAACAACCTTTAATGTAAAAAGAACACCAGCATAAGAGGAAGAAAGGAGAATATCACTTATGGTTGAAGGGGTAAAGTTACAAGAGAGGGATATAGAGAGAGAAAGAATAGGGCGAGCCAAAACTCAAGCGTGATAAACTAAAGAAAAGAAAACCTATTTATAGATGGAAAAACCGGACATGAAACCCCGGATTCCAAAACTTTTATAAAAAGTACACAGTTTTATTACTGTTTATGTTGACAAATGTCGAAAAGACAAAAATTTAATAATTCCTGTCTAAAGCTGCTTTATCTTCTGCTTTTTCACTATTGCCTCAAATTAGGGTAGAAACATGAGGAACCAGTGATCTTCCTCTTGTCGATCAAGAAAATATCTGATCTGGAAATCATCAGAGAAACATTCTTCTGTAATTTTATATTTTTCCATACATGTATAAAAATTTTATCATGTAATCTTTTTTAAAATCTTTTTTTATCTTCTCAAAAGATTCATAGCTTTTTTATGTGTTTCTGCTCTGGAGAGAAGAGAACTCCTAAATTCTGTAGATTTTTGTTGAAGTTCAACATTTCCTTCGGAAAAAAATTTCTTCTCTATTTACTTTCCATTGTTGGAAGCAAAAACATCTGGAACGCTCTTTTCTGTGTTGTTCCATCTAATCTTTCTTATAATTTTGGATTATTGAATCCTTTAGAATATCAAAAGATAAACTAATATCCTTATTATGAAGATCATCATCTGGATCTTGTGCATCTTGAAGGTTCATTGAACTGTTACTATCAGATTCCATAGAAAAATCTGATTTTTCACCACAAAATTCTGGTTGACTGAGCAAATCTTGCTTCATCTCTTCAATATATTACTCAAGAATTTTTTCTCTCGATAGAGAACCAGAGTATTTCTTAAAAATCCTTTGAAAAGGACTTTGAGATGTATTCTTTTTATCATCTTCATCTTTTTTAAGCTTATTAAGCTTGATAACTTCTTCAAGATGATTTAGTGTCTCTTGAATTCCCATTTCTCCAGTTTCTGGATCAATTCTGGATAATTTATCCCAAAATTTTGAATAACCTGTTCTGCAAAGACAAGGGATTCCCTTATCTGTATATCCAAATTCTGGACTCCACTTCCATATCCATGGAATACTTGATTCCATAAAGAACCAACAAAGTGTTTGCCCCGTAATTGATGCTTTCTGAACAATTGGAGCAGAAAGAGTCCAATCTTCCATAAGTTTCTTAATTTTTTCTGGTAGAATTTCCACCGAAGGACCATATTTTTCCCACCATAAGAAAAACCAATTTGGTATAATTTTGTGAAAACAATTTCGAAAAATCTTTATCAGCCAAGTATGTTTTTTCTTTTTATTTTCAAAGAAAAGAGCTTTATCAAAGCTTTCAACATAATCCCAGTAATTATATTTAAATCTGGCTTTAGTTATTGGATTCATAACCTCTTTTTCAGTTAATGGAGAAATTCCCCATTCTTCTACAGATATAATCTGTTTGATTATAAACTTTGAATAAGCATAATCATTTTGGCTATTTCCAGGATTAGTGTGTTCAATATCCACACTTTTTGAAGATAAAAGAAGGTTTTCATAAAATCCTCTTGGTTTATATGAACCATTTGTATAAAAAGTATTTGGAAGATATTTTTCCAAAACATTCCAAGGATTATCAATCCATTGAATATCTTTTTCTTCTAAAAGAAAATTAATTTCTTTATATTCATGTTTGATAAACATGATTGATTCACTTCTTTCTTCGTTTGTGATCTTTGCATATGATACTTGTGAATTAGAACTTTCAGGAATATCTTCCTCTTTTCTTTGTTCCAGGAATTTCTGGAAATCCTTATATAAAGGATGATTTTTCTCAGGAATATTACCTTGTAAACTTCCAGAAATATTCTGGTTAAAAAAATGTTTTGTACCATGAGATACAATAGGTGACTTGCCTCCTTGAGAAGGAAATCTTCCTCCTCTGTTTCCTCTTCCTCTATAAGAGGAAAATCCATCATGGCCTCCAGGGCCACCAAAAGACATACCTGCATTCATTTAAGAAATTCTCTTGTTAAAAAATCAGGAAGATGATTATCTTTTGCTTTCTTATAAATAATTTCAAAATCAAAAGGGGCTAAATAAGCATGCCATCTAGCAAACATTTGCTTAGATATATCATGTTTAAAATCTTTTTTAAAGATTCCTTTAGCTGCTTGACAATCTGTCTTAACAATAAATTTTTGATTATATAGATCATCTTGAAATTTTATAATGCTTTTAACAATAGAAAGAATTTCTTTCGCAACAGTAGCATAATTTTTCTGAGCTGGATTCCATTTTCCAGAATAAAATCAAACAAGAATTTCTTGTTTGGTTAAAGGATTGATTTGTTTTAAAATTCCCCCATAACCAATATCTGAGGCATCTGTCTCAACTATTTTATCCCATTTTGGATTTGCTAAAGAAAGACAAGGAATATTTTTAATCTTTTCTTTAATTATTTCAACAGTATTAGTATGTTTATCTGTCCATGGAGATGGATCTTTTTTAAGCCTATCATATAAAATGGCAGTAATTTTTGAAATATTTTCAATAAAAGGAGCAATATAATTAAGACTTCCTAAAAACCTTTGTAGTTGGGTTTTATCAGTAATAATATCTGGGAATTTGTTTCCAAATTCCATACTTCTTCGAATTGGAATAATTTTTCCATTATCAATATTATGACCAAGAAATCTGATATTTGTCTGAAAAGGACTCATCTTTGGTTTTGATATGTCAAGACCATTTTGAATAATCAATTTTTTAAAAATCTCTAAATGTTTGAAATGAGATTCAATATCTTTAGAAAAGACAAGAATATCATCAATATAAACAATTATAAAATTGCTAAAAGGAATGAAAATATCATTCATAATTTGTTGAAATTCAGAAGGAGCATTTTTTAAACCAAAAGGTAAAACAGTCCATTCATAATGTCCAATAGGAACATTAAAAGCAGTTTTATATCTATCAGATTTACTTATTTCAATTTGCCAATATCCTGACTTTAAATCAAATTTTGAGAATATTAAGGCTCCAAAAAGTCTATCAATAAGATCTTTTTTATTTGGTATAGGATGCCTTATCCATTTTAAAACCTTATTTAGAGGTTTATAATTTATAACAAGTCTGGGAACACCCCTTTCTTGTTCAGAATGTTTATTAACATAAAAAGCCGTGCAAGATCAAGACGACTGTGAAGGTGTTATTAAACCTTTATCAAGAAGAGATTTAATCTCATTTTTACAAAGTTCTAAATATTCAGAATTCATTTGACAAGGTCTAAACTTTGTAGGTATATCTTTTTCATTAAAAGAATCTTCATAAGGAAGAGAAATAACATACTTTTTTCTGTCCCAAAAAACATTTGGATGATCGTTACAAATTTCAAGAGAAAACTTATTATGAACAAGTTTTATTTTTTCTTGTAATTTTGAATTTTTTAATTTATCATTTATAGTAAGAAAATTAATTTCTTCCTTTAAAGAATTTATTTGAAACAATTTTCTATCCATTTGTTGTTTTATTTCATTAAGAACTTTTCTGACTGGTTTATTTATAAATTCAAAAAATATGGGTTTATTATTAAAAGTTCTAGTCAAACCTTTTCCATCTACTCTTATTAGAGGATATATCTCATATATAAATGGTAAACCAAGAATTAATTGACTTGAAATATCTTTAGCTAAAAGAAAGCTAGTAGAAATACAATTTCCATCTTTGCATATCAAAGTATTTGGAAGTTTATAATTAATATCCAAAGATCCTCCTCCAGCATGTGAAAGAGAATGAGAAGTTTTATGAAAATATCTTGAAGGAATCAACCCTTCTTGTATAACATTAAGATCAGCACCGGTATCAATCATAGCCACAAAATCTTTTTTATAACTTTTATTAATTAAAAGTGTTATTTTAACATACCATTTTTGTGAAGTAATTATATTCATTACTTTTATAAATCCTTCTGGAGTTTTATCTTTGTTTATTAAAGATAAAAAAGATTCATCATTATCTGATTTTTCTGTGCTTCCTTCAATGATAGATATTCTATTATGCAAAGCAATATTATTATTATGTAAAATTTTTACTTCATTTTTTAAATTTTCTATTTCTTTTACTAAATCATTAATAGTAATAGGATTTTGATTTTGATTTCCATATTTTTGTTTTAGAAGTTTATTAACTTCTTGCATAGAATATGTTCTATTTGGTGTAACAGTTTCTTCAATTTTATAGCTTGTTGAAGGTTTATCTTCCATTTGATCTATTAATTTAGATCTTAAATCAGGGTCTTTAATATTTTTAAGTAATTCAATAAAATGATTATTATCAATAACATTTATGTTAGTATCTTGAAATTGGGATAAAAGTTTATAAAATTCATCTCCTTTTTCATCAGTATTACTGACATGATTTTTACAAGAATTTCCTTGTTGGCAATCATCACACCTACATTCTTCTTTATCTGAAGAAGTTGAAGCAAAACTTTCATTATCTGAATTATCTTCTGAAGGAGTTTTTTCATTATTCGAATTCTCAGAATCAGAGTTAATCATAATTATTAACAAAGCTTGTTTAATATCATCACTAATTTTTAATTCATTTATTTTCTTTTTGGTCCAACATTCATTAGCATAATGACCTGGTTTTCCACATTTATGGCAAATAACTTCTCTTTTATTTTTAGAAGAAGAGTTTCCTTTATGAAAGGTTTCTTTACGTCTTCTTTTTTCTTTATAATGACGTTTTTTTTATAGGGTTTCTCTATTTTATCCCTAGAAGATTTTCTTCTATAACTTTTCTCCATTTTTTCTTTTCCTTTATTAGGAATATCCATACCAAACTGATCACAGAAATATCCTAATTGTTTTCTTTCAGTTTGACTCTGAAGCTTAATTTTCTTACGAAGTTTTAATTCATTGCAGAGGGCCAATCCTTCTTGGACACAACTGCTAATTAAACTACCATATGTATATTCCTCATAAGGAATATTAAGATTATCTTTTCTAAGATTTTTCTTAATTCTTTCAGCAAAAAGATTAGGAAGACCATCAATAAATTTGGCTTTCCAATGAGTAGCATTACAATCATGTAATTCAAATACTCTAGATAAGAAAATATCTTTATACCAACGAAAATCTGTCAGTGTTTCTACATCTTAGATTGCTAAGAAGAGTTCTTATATTTTCACTATTATCTGTGAATTTACCAGTAAAATGTTCAATTATAGTCATTACTAAAATATAAACAACATTTTCAATTTGAACATCATTTTCAATTTTCACTGAGCTAAGAATACTATTCTTCTGAGCTTGAGATAAATAATTATCCCACCAGCCTTTTAATTGACCGGTAAAACCTGATATTATCATTTTAGCAATATTACTATCAGTATTATTTGCTGAGGTACAAACAGTACTATACATAAGCATTCTATGAGCTAAATTGTAAATTTGCTTATCTGCACATCCATCAAGATTCCATTCATAAATACATTTTCCATTATAGCTTTTTTCTATGAAGAAATCTTGTTCTTCATGTAAAACATCCATAGGAGTTGGTCTACTATAATATTATTTTTGTTGTGTAGGTCTATCTGCCCACTTCATTTTATTAATTATTTCTTTTTCATGAGTTTCTTGATCAGATAATTCATCTTTTAAAGTAGATATATTAAATTTTTTGAAATTTTCATTAATATCTGTAATAAGATCTTCTATTTTAGAAGATTTTAATTTAAAATCTTTTATTTCTGGTGGAGGTTGAATCGAAGAAGCTGCTACCTTAATAATATCAGTTTCTTTCTTTTGTTCAATATGAACATCTGGTTTTATTTGTTTAATAACAGAAATTATATTTTCTATTTTACTATGTAGAGAAACTAATTCTTCTCCAACAATGTTTAAATATAAATTTGTATAATTTTGTTTTTCCATAAGAATATTAATATGTTTTATCGTAACTTGTAAAGTCTCATTTTCAATTATTTTTGAAAAAGCTGTAAAATTCATAATTTTATTATTTTTTTCCATTTGAAAAGGAGTACTTGGTGGATATGAAGACTTTTGCTCCTGTCCTGTTATTAATTTATATGTTCTTTCTAAAACATCAATATGTTCTATAATATAGGTTTTTATAAACCAAGGAACAAAAAACATTATTTTATTATGTTCTTCACAAGTTTGATAAAACTCTTGTTCAATCTGTTTTAGATTTTCTGAGAAATTTTCAAAAAACCATTTTCTAAAAAGCATCCAATTCGGACTTTTGAATTCTTTTTGGATACTCTGTCTAGCAGGTGATCCTTTTGAAAAATCAATTTTAATATTCATCATTAAAGACTAAAAGGTGCGTCTGACATATTATCAAAATTTTCTTTGTAAGCAAAATCTCTTACAATATTATCTCTGTCTATAAAGACTTCATCAATGTGATCTTTATTATAGGATTCTTTTTCTTCTTTAATCTGAGAAGTAGAAGCCCTAGATGTCTGTGTTGGTTCATTAACCCAATAATCTAAAGGAGATATAAAAGACCTAGATGATCTAGTTCTATTCATATTATTAACCATAGATCTTGAAGAAGAAGGTAATAATTTTCTTTGTTCATTAGAAAATCGAATATGAATTTTTCCTTCATCATTTTGAAAAATATTTTTTAAATCATTACTTATTAAGGGTTCTTTTTGAACTCCTTGCTCTATAATCCATTCTTTAGGAAAATCTATTTCTTCCCATTTTATAGATCTTCTAGTAGTAATATTAGATCTATTGAAATTTGTTTCAATTAATATTGTTTCATTTAACATCTTATCAAGAAGTTTACACCTTGGGTTCATTGTATACAAAGGTTTATAATAAATTCTGTAACATATACAAATTAATTCAGATCCTGGTATATAATCATACCCATTAGTTTTAACATTTAAAGTTAAAGCACTTAAAATGTTAGGATCAGAAAGAGATAAACACAGATCAGGATAAACATCAAAATAAACTGGCCCATGTGCCAGACTGGATTGTATTATTCCCATTAAAGATTTATTCTAAGTTATATTTCTTCTATCTCTTAAAGCTGCTATAAAACTTTCAGGTAAACCTTTAAGAGTTAAAGGTCTAAATGCAATTTGCACCAATCCGATATGAATATAACTATGTGATTTCATAAAAGGTAAAATATCCTTTTTATCAAGAAGATTAATAACCATTTCTTGCCTATCAAGAGGT
This sequence comes from Scutellaria baicalensis, assembly GCA_005771605.1. Taxonomy (NCBI): domain Eukaryota; kingdom Viridiplantae; phylum Streptophyta; class Magnoliopsida; order Lamiales; family Lamiaceae; genus Scutellaria; species Scutellaria baicalensis. The sequence goes on along the minus strand of CM016724.1, from coordinate 35,150,418 downwards.
ATAGAAGATTATGTTGTTTTAACCAATTGTTTTAAACCAATTTTTTCAAAGGTACCTATTTGGTAAACCTTTCTGGGTTCAACCCTAGGAATAGTCCACTTATTAAGCAGATCTAGATTTTGAGGAACATCATATTCCTCTATCATACTATTTTTAACAGTATGTTTGGTTCCAAACAGATTCATTGAATCAGACAGTTAAATGTTAGATCACAGTTTCTTCTTACATGGCTCTGATACCATTTCTAAACCAGGAGAGGTCATGAATTAAGGTGTAAGGATCTTTTACAAAAACTTCCAATCTAAGGATTTTACTGAGATATAGACATTTTGATGTTTGATTTTCCACTTCAAACCCTAAACATGCCTGAACGCCCACTCTGGCTTTAGCGGCAATAAAAACGGGCTGAACATTAGGAACTTACAAACATCTCAGTCTAAAACTCAAACCTGACTGAGTTTCTAACCTTTTCTTAACTCATGATTTTCCTTTGCTTATAACATTTTAATCATGTTTTACAAGAATCAACTATGATCTAACATATATAACTTAGCCTTCCATGTAGGAGGCGATCATATGAACAAATATTAAAAACAGAAATATAAAACAACCTTTAAAATATAAAGAACACCAGCATAAGAAGAAGAAGTAGGAATATCACTTATGGCTGAAGGGGTAAAGTTATAAGAGGGATAGAGAGAGAGAAAGAAGGACGCGAGCAAAACTCAAGCGTCCTTAACTAAAGAAAAGAAAACCTATTTATAGATGGAAAAACCGGACATGAAACCCCGGATTCCAAAACTCTTATAAAAAGTAAACAGTTTTATTACTGTTTATTTTGACAACTGTCAAAAAAGACAAAAATTTATTAATTCCTGTCTAAAGAAGCTGCTTTATCTTCTGCTCTTTCACTGTTGCCTCAAATTATGGTAGAAACATAAGGAAAAAGTAATCTTCCTCTTGTCGATCAAGAAAATATCTGATCTGAAAATCATCAGAAAAGCATTCTTCTGTTTTTTGATATTTCTCCATACATGTATAAAATTTTTTATCATGTATAGTAATCTTCTTTAAAATCTTCTTCTGACTTCTTAAAAAATTCTTAACTTTTTTGTGTGTTTCTGCTCTGGAGGGAAGAGAACTCCTAAATTCTGCAGATCTTTGTTGAAGTTCAACATTTGCTTGGGAACAAGTTTCTTCCCTATTTACTTTCCATTGTTGGAAGCAAAAACATCTGGAACACTCTTTCCTGTGTTGCTCCATCTAATCTTTTTATAATTTTGGATTATTGAATCTTTAGAATATCAAAAGATAAACTAATATCCTTATTATGGAGATCTTCATCTGGATCTTGTGCATCTTGGAGGTTCATTGAAATGTTACTATCAGATTCCATAGAAAAATCTGATTTTTCACCACAAAATTCTGGTTGACTAAGCAAATCTTGCTTCATCTCTTCAATGTATAACTCAAGAATTTTTTCTTTCGAGAAAGAACCAGAATATTTCTTAAAAATCCTTTGAAAAGGACTTTGAGATATATTCTTTTTATCATCATCTTCTTTTTTAAGCTTATTAAGCTTGATTATTTCTTCAAGATGATTTATTGTCTCTTGAATTCCCATTTCTCCAGTTTCTGGATCAATTCTGGATAATTTATCCCAAAATTTTGAATAATCTGTTCTCCAAAGACAAGGGATTCCCTTATCAGTATATCCAAATTCTGGACTCCACTTCCATATCCACGGAATGCTTGATTCCATAAAGAACCAACAAAGTGTTTGCCCTGTAATTGAGACTTTCTGAACAATTGGAGCAGAAAGAGTCCAATCTTCCATAAGTTTCTTAATTTTTTCTGGTAGAATTTCCACCACTACAAGAAAAAAGCTCATAGACAAGGGTTAAAAACCATTGTCGTATCCCAAAAAAACCCTTGTCGTAGGTGGTGTAGTTGTAGGGGTCTGAAAATTTCGCTCATAGACAACGGTTTTTAACCGTTGTCGTAGACCTTTACGACAACGGTTAAAAACTGTTGTCTTTCTGTTGTCTTTGATTCAACGACAACCTTTACGACAACGGTTAAAACCGTTGTCTTTCTGCTGTCTTTGATTCAATGCCATCGGTTTAATGCAGTCAAAACCGTTATCTTTTTAGTGTTGTCTTTTACTTTTGCATTTTACAATTATTATATATTAATTGGTTGAATACCTGAAAATATATACAAAAATTAAAATTCACCAAACTATACAAAATCTAAATATTATCATATCAAATTAAAATATTCATACTTAGAATCCATTAATCACATGTTAAAGCCAAAATACAATAAACATAAAAAACATCCAAAAACTACAATACTTCGTGCATCCAAAAATATCAAGAACCATCCAAAAACATCAATAACCATCCAAAAGTAACAAGAATCATCTAAAAACAACAAGAACCATCCAAAAAACATCAAGAGAACCATCAAGAAGCCATGACTACAAATATAATCTCCAAGAATCACCGGAGATCCCAAACGAATCAAATCCTACAATGATTTTGCCTCCACCGTAATCTGCACATCATATTCACGAAAAACCAACAATATAGTCACAAAATAGAATCATTTAAAACAAAACAAATCATCAGATGACCAACAATGGAAGCAACATAAACAATCATGAACTTAAAATTCTACTTCCTCAACAATGGGAGCAATCTAACTTTACATAAACAAACAAGTATCAACAGCAAGGGTTGATAAAACTTGGAAACTAGTTTTGCAAGTTCTAAAACCTGGAAATGGCATGCAATTTTTTTCAATTTTATACCAACTCACCACTATGATGGCATCTGCAGTAATTGGCACCACCATCACATGTTTCCAAGTGGCCTACAACACCATAACACCACCCTGTATTTGAAAATTCCACTAAGTTTTTATATCTATTAAGTAATAATATAGATGAAACAAACATTCTACACTACAAAATCAAGATTGAATTTTCAATAGCTTAGTCAATAAAGACGGACGGACTTAGTGCATCGCTTCGTTTGTGAAGCTTCTTAGCAAGATATCATCCACAATATCAACATAGTAAGCAACTAGGTGGAGATAATTGAGCTTTAAAGGCAAATTAGATTGAGCAAAGGAATATACCATATGGGAATTCTTTGTTCCTTCTCCATTGGATTTCCATCTGATCACCGGGATGTAGATCGTATAAGCAATCGGAGATATGAAGATCGAAAGACGAAGTATCAATAGGTGGAGCTCTAAGTCTATCCCATTTCACACCACTTTCTATTGCAATACTAACTCCTCTTGTTCCATATGGAGGGTATCTGAACACAAACAACACAAGACTTATAGCACTTGAACATTATAACAATTCCATCAATGAAAGAATGATCATATATATATTCAATCACCTAGCGTGAAATGTGTCCGTTTTTCGATCATAGCTGAGCAAAGCATCATAACATGATAGCATAAATCCAACATGACCATTCTGCAAACCACAACCAGCACAAAAGGCTTCAATAACACCACCAAAACAGGCATTCATCAATCAAAGGAGTTCATAAGAATTAAAGGATTTGTACCTCACGGTTATAGACCTGAGCAGGGAACCAAAACTTTCCAGATTCAAGAGCAAGATACCAAGACATTATAGAATCCACACTAGTGCTACCACTCTTCTTCCTACTAAAATTGCTAAAAGTGGATCTAATCAAAGCAAATGGCCACAAATGAGTGAGGAAGGCAATGAATCTCTTCTCTTTCCCTTGATTGGAAAAGATTGAGCCTTTTCTTGAAGAAATATGGGACTGCCACTCTTTATAAGCAGAAGGGCCAACAATTCTACCCCATTTGCTGTTCAGATGGTTTTCCCAAAGATGATCACTCACACACTTGTCTCTTAAAGAGGTGCAAACAAGTTGATAAAGAGAACAAGTTGACAGAGGATTAAGATCGAACTAAAGAAGATATTGATAACTCAAACAAGGTGTGCTCTATATACAGGATGATAGATTTGCAATATAACATCATCAAATTAAGCCAATGCTATGCCTTGTATAGATGCACCAGAACTGAGGTATAACACAGTAAGAGCAAGACTACTTTTCCATTTATATCTCCCAGTGTAAGTTTCCAGACTCAAAAACCAGGTTAGCACGTTTCATGAACTCTTAACATTACTACCAACAAAAGGTAAAGGGACCATTGCGCGCTAAATTGTGTTAGTAATACAATGCATAGTTAAACTTACATTCGTCAAAGAAAGGTCTCAGCTTTGCTCATCTTGATGATATAGTCGTTGATATAGATCATCAGCCAACACCTGCCTCAAGTTCTCTCCATAATAATAGCACGACTTTTCATTTTCAAGCACTCTCGGGGGCTGTCCACTCTCCTCCGGCTCCTTCCACAGCTCCGGCTCAGGCTCCCTAGCAATCTGACACAAATTATGCAACACACAACAAGCAACGATCGTTTGTGGAGCATGATTTAGTCCCACATTTAAATCCTGCAAAATCTTCCACCTCCCCTTTAGCAATCCAATCGCCTCCTCCACTGCCTTCCTCCCCTTGATCAAGGCCTCATCAAATGCATTCTGTGCTGGGCTCCCGGTTCTGTTATAACTAAATGGCGTAAGCAGAAACGAAAGCAATGGGAAACACCAGTCCCCGACTATGTATGGCCTCACAGGCTGTCCCCTAACACTAACTGCCTTATCCCATACAATGTCCCCTGAAATCAACTTATTGTAAAGCAAGCTATCTCTAAAATGATCAGCATCAGTGTATCCACCAGGGGCTTTCACACAAACATCCCAGAAAATCTTCTTATGATCAGCAACGACCTGCAGAAGAACTGATGGAAACCCATATTTACAATTGTACGTGGAGCCATTGATAACATCAGGACTGATCTTGTGAAGCTTGATCGGTGTTGTATCGATTGCGCCACATACATTGGGCAGGGGAGTGAGCTCTTGAAAGCCCTGCGTCGTTTCCACTAACCTACGGCGTGCGACGGGGATTTTGATGAACTCGGGGTAAAGCTTGGTGGCCAAAAGGCGGGTCACCATGTTCGTAATTTTGGAAATTAGGTAGGGTTCGAGGGCATATCGGGAAGCTAGGGTTTTGAGAGACAGGCCGTGGGAGAGGCGGGAGAGAACCATAGCAACGGCGTAATCTGAGGGGAGAGAGAGCTGAGATTGGGTGATGTAGGGTTTAAGTTTCTCAACAACGGTGGTGAAAACAGGGTATGACAGGCCGTAGAGGGATCGCCACTGGGCGTCGCGGAGAGGGGCTTCCATGGCCCAAATGTGTTCGGTGGAGAGTGCTCGGAAGGCGGCGACGGAGAATTCAGAACGGGGTTTAGCGGCGGCGTTGGCGGAGGAGGGGGAGTCGGAGGAGGTCTTGGATTTCTTCTTGGTTGGCGGGTGAGAGGCGAGGTAGGAGAGGACGGAGGCGAGGGTGAAAAAGAGGAGGGGTGCGGCGGAAGTGGAAGTGGCATCAGCGGCGGAAGAGGAGAGGGTGGAGGCTAAGAACCGACGGGCTCGGCGAGGTCGACTCTTGACTCAATCGACTTGGCAACGGCGATGAGGGACACTGGCGGCGGTGAGGGCGCTGCGGCGGCAACGATGTCGACGGCGGAGGCGTGGGGAGGAGGGAGGAATTTAGGGTTTTCAATTTCAATTTGGGGATTTGATTTCACCCTTAGTAACTTTTAGATTTTTACATGTATAATAAAATAAATTTAATATAACTTAGTCTACAACAACGCTATTATGATATTACGACAACTCTAAAAAGTTATCGTTGTCTTAGGGTACAATGACTACGTCTCTACGACAACCTCGTATTATAAGCGTTGTCTTAGGGCACAATAACTACGTCTTTACGACAACCTCATATCGCAAGCGTTGTCTTTGGGCTCAATTTTAACCTAAGACTACGCATCTACGACAACCTCAAATCACTACCGTTGTCTTAGGGCTCAATTTTACCCTATGACTTCGCCTCTACGACAACGCCAACGAAAAACCCTTGTCTATGAGAGCATTTTTGCACTCTATGACAACGGTTTTATCTACGACAACGCCAATTACAGCTACGACAAGGGTTTTTTTGACAAAACACATGTCTTAGAGGTGTAGTCTATGAGAGAATTTCTTGTAGTGCACCGAAAGACCATATTTATCCCACCATAAGAAAAACCAATTTGGTATGATTTTGTGAAAACAATTTCCACAAATCTTTATCAAGCCAAGTATGTTTTTTCTTTTTATTTTCAAAGAAAAGAGCTTTATCAAAGCTTTCAACATAATCCCAGTAATTATATTTAAATCTAGCTTTGGTTATTGGATTCATAACCTCTTTTTCAGTTAATGGAGAAATTCCCCATTCTTCTACAGATATAATCTGTTTGATTATAAACTTTGAATAAGCATAGTCATTTTGGCTATTTCCAGGATTAGTGTGTTCAATATCCACACTTTTTGAAGGTAAAAGAAGGTTTTCATAAAATCCTCTTGGTTTATATGAACCATTTGTATAAAAAGTATTTGGAAGATATTTTTCCAAAACATTCCAAGGATTATCAATCCATTGAATATCTTTTTCTTCTAAAAGAAAAATAATTTCTTTATATTCATGTTTGATAAACATGATTGATTCACTTCTTTCTTCATTTGTGAATTTTGCATATGATGCTTGTGAATCAGAACTTTCAGGAATATCTTCCTCTTTTCTTTGTTCCAGGAATTTCTGGAAATCTTTATATAAAGGATGATTTTTCTCAGGTATATTACCTTGTAAACTCCCAGAAATATTCTGGTTAAAAAGATGTTTTGTACCATGAGATACAATAGGTGACTTGCCTCCTCGAGAAGGAAATCTTCCTCCTCTGTTTCCTCTTCCTCTATAAGAGGAAAATCCATCATGGCCTCCAGGGCCACCAAAAGACATACCTGCATTCATTTAAGAAATTCTCTTGTTAGGAAATCAGGAAGATGATTATCTTCTCCTTTTTTATAAATAATTTCAAAATCAAAAGGGGCTAAATAAGACTGCCATCTAGCAAACATTTGCTTAGATATATCATGTTTGAAATCTTTTTTAAAAATTCCTTTGGCTGCTTGACAATCTGTCTTAACAATAAATTTTTGATTATATAGATCATCTTGGAATTTTATAATGTTTTTAACAATAGAAAGAATTTCTTTCGCAACAGTAGCATAATTTTTCTGAGCTGGATTCCATTTTCCAGAATAAAATCTAACAAGAATTTCTTGTTTAGTTAAAGGATTAATTTGTTTTAAAATTCCTCCATAACCAATATCTGAGGCATCTGTCTCAACTATTTTATCCCATTTTGGATTTGCTAAAGAAAGACAAGGAATATTTTTAACATTTTCTTTAATGATTTTAACCGTATTAGTATGTTTATCTGTCCATGGAGATGGATCTTTTTTAAGCCTATCATATAAAATAGCTGTAATTTTTGAAATATTTTCAATAAAAGGAGCAATATAATTTAAGCTTCCTAAAAATCTTTGTAATTGTGTTTTATCTGTAATACTATCTGGGAACTTGTTTCTAAATTCCATACTTCTTTGTATTGGAATAATTTTTCCATTATCAATATTATGACCAAGAAATCTGATATTTGTCTGAAAAAGACTCATCTTTGGTTTTGATACGACAAGACCATTTTGAATAATCAATTTCTTGAAAATCTCTAAATGTTTAAAATGAGATTCAATATCTTTAGAATAATTTTTCCATTATCAATATTATGACCAAGAAATCTGATATTTGTCTGAAAAAGACTCATCTTTGGTTTTGATACGACAAGACCATTTTGAATAATCAATTTCCTGAAAATCTCTAAATGTTTAAAATGAGATTCAATATCTTTAGAAAAGGCAAGAATATCATCAATATAAACAATTATAAAATTGCTAAAAGGAATGAAAATATCATTCATAATTTGTTGAAATTCAGAAGGAGCGTTTTTTAAACCAAAAGGTAAAACAGTCCATTCATAATGTCAAATAGGAACATTAAAAACAGTTTTATATCTATCAGATTTACTTATTTCAATTTGCCAATATCCTGACTTTAAATCAAATTTTGAAAATATCAAGGCTCCAAAAAGTCTATCAATAAGATCTTTTTTATTTGGTATAGGATGCCTTATCCATTTTAAAACCTTATTTAGAGGTTTATAATTTATAACAAGTCTGGGAACACCCCTTTCTTGTTCAGAATGTTTATTAACATAAAAAGCCGTGCAAGACAAAGACGACTGTGAAGGTGTTATTAAACCTTTATCAAGAAGAGATTTAATCTCATTTTTTCAAAGTTCTAAATATTCAGAATTCATTTGACAAGGTCTAGACTTTGTAGGTGTATCTTTTTCATTAAAAGAATCTTCATAAGGAAGAGAAATAACATACTTTTTTCTGTCCCAAAAAGCATTTGGATGATCGTTACAAATTTCAAGAGAAAACTTATTATGAACAAGTTTTATTTTTTCTTGTAATTTTGAATTTTTTAATTTATCGGCAAGAAATGGTTATTAATCTTCTTGATAAAAAGGATATTTTACCTTTTATGAAATCACATAGTTATATTCATATCGGATTGGTGCAAATTGCATTTAGACCTTTAACTCTTAAAGGTTTACCTAAAAGTTTTATAGCAGCTTTAAGAGATAGAGGAAATATAACTTGGAATATATCTTTAATGGGAATAATACAATCCAGTCTGGCACATGGGCCAGTTTATTTTGATGTTTATCCTGATCTGTGTTTATCTCTTTCTGATCCTAACATTTTAAGTGCTTTAACTTTAAATGTTCACACATGATCGGGAGTATCCTTTTCAATAATGTCATAATCTCGAAGCTGTTGCTGAATCCATAAGATTTGTGCACAACAGCTTCCTGCAACAACATATTCAGCTTCGGCAGTGGATGTGGCTACTGAAGTTTGCTTCCTGCAAAATCAGGATACTAGGCGATTCCCCAACATTTGACAAGTTCCGCTGGTGCTTTTCCTATCAATTTTACAACATGCAAAATCAGAATCAGTATGCCCGATTAGTTTGATTCCTCCTTCTTTAGAATATCACAAGCCTACTTCTTGGGTTTCCTTTAGGTATCTGATTATTCTCTTAGCCGTTGTGAGGTGGGACTCCTTAGGGGCGACTTGATATCTTACACACATTCCAACTGCAAACATGATGTCTGGTCTGCTTTCAGTAAAGCAGAGCAGTTACCCAATTAATCTTCTATATTTAGTGATGTCAACTGCTTTTCCTCCTTCGTCTTTATCTAGGCTTCCTGTCGTTGGCATTGGAATGTTTACAGTACTGGCATTTTCCATTCCAAATTTCTTGATCAGCTCCTTGGTATATTTCATCTGATTAATGAAGGTTCCTTGATCAAGCTGCCTGACTTGCAATCCAATGAAGAAGCTTAATTCTCCCATCATACTCATCTCAAACTTGGATTACATTAGGTTGGAGAACTTTCTGCATAGCTTTTTGTTGGTTGATCTAAAGATGATGTCATCCACATAGATCTGGACAAGCAGGATGCTATTTCTATCCTGGATTCTAAATAGGGTTTTATCCACTTTACCCTTCTTGAATCCATTATTCAGTAGGTATTTTGACAAGGTGTCGTACTATGCTCTTGGCTCCTGCTACAATCCATAAAGAGCTTTTCTCAATCTATACACCAACCTATTAGCATTTTCTTCGAAGCCGAGTAGCTGTTCAACATAAACTTCTTCTACTAGCATTCCATTTAAGAAAGCGCTCTTTACATCCATTTGATACACCGTGAGATTCTTGTACGCTGCATAAGCTAGAAAGATTCTGATTGCTTTTAGTTTGGCTACTGGAGCAAAAGTTTCATCAAAATCAATGCCCTCTTCTTGGCAGTATCCTTTTGCTACTAGCCTAGCCTTGTTCCTTACAACTTGTCTTTTTTTATCTAGCTTATTCTTAACACCCACTTGGTTCCAATAACTCCTTGATGAGTAGGTCTGGGAACCAGGTACCAAACTTGGTTCCTCTCAAATCCATTCAACTCTTCTTGCATGGCTTGAACTCAGTTAGTATCTTGTAAAGCTTCTTCTGGATGCTTTGGTTCTACATGTGATATGAAGCAAGCAAACATGGCTTCATGTGGATTTGCTCTTCTCGTTCTTACTCCAGACGTGTAATCTCCAATAATCAGGTCTCTGGGGTGATCTTTTAGCCATCTTCTTCTTGCTTCATCAGCTTCCTGAGGTTCCCCCTCTGCTGGGTTCTGGTTCAAATCTGCAGGCTGATCATCTTAAGGTTCTTGATTATTTTCAGGTTCCTGTATATGAGTAGGTACCTGTATGTTAGGAACATGTATAGCTTGGGATGGTGATATTCTATCCATATTTTGAAGATATGGTAACTGCACATCAATATACTCAACGTGATTGTTATTGATGTGAGTTTTATCCAACACTTCTTGAAGTTCCTCAATATCAGTCTTATAGCAATGTGATTCATCGAAGACCACATGTACAGATTCCTCTACAACAAGTGTTCTCTTGTTGAAGATTTTGAAGGCTTTGCTTACCGATGAGTACCCTAGGAATATCCCTTCATCAGATTTGGCATCGAAGGTTTTGAGATACTCTTTTCCATTGTTGAGTACGAAACACATGCATCCAAAGATATGAAAATAGTCAACACAGGGAGAGTAACCATACCACAGCTCGTAGGGAGTCTTGTTTAGATCCTTGTTTATCAGGCATTTGTTCTGTGTGTAGCATGCTGTGTTGGTTGCTTCTGCCCAAAACCTCTTTAGCAGCTCAGCTTCGGCTAATATTGTTCTTGTGGCTTCCTTCAGAGTCCTATTTCATCTTTCGGCAACCCCATTTTGCTGAGGTGTCCTGGCTGCTGAGTATTCGTGCCTGATTCCATTGTTTGAACAGTAGTCTTCTATGGATTTGTTGGTAAATTCAGTTCCCCCATCTATTCTGATCTTCATTATGCTCAGACACTTCTCTGTTTGCAGCCTTCTCAGGAACTTTGGTAGACGTTGCTGAGTATCAGATTTCTTTGCAAGGAAGATCGTCCAAGTGAACCTTGAGTAGTCATCTACTACTACTAAGGTGTATTTCTTCCCAGATATGCTAATTGGATCAATTGGTCCAAAGAGATCCATGTGGAGCATATCTAGTATCCTTTCTGTAGAACAAAGAGTTTTGTTTTCGAAGGAGCTCTTTACTTGATTTCCTTTCTAACATGTTCCACAAACAGCTTCCCTTTTGTAAACCATGTCGGGTAGTCCTCTGACTAGTCCTTTTCTGGCCAGCTTATTCATGGTTTTGAAGTTCAGGTGGCTCAACCTCTTATGACACAGCCAGCTAGCTTCAGGAGTACCTTTGGCAATGAAACATGTAGCAGTAGTTGCTGAGTCCCAATCAGCAATATAGATATTTCTTTTCCTTGTTCCAGTGAGCTTGACTTCCTGAGTCCTGTTGTCCTTGATTAGACACTTGTTGAGATTAAACTCCACACACAGTAGCCTTTGTCACAGAATTGACTTATGCTCAGGAGATTGTATTTCAAGCCTTCAACATGGGATACTTCTTTGATGCAGATGTTTCCTCTAATTAGGTCACCAGTGCCCTTTGTGCTTCCTTTGGAGTTGTCTCCAAATATGACTTTGGGTCCTTTGGAAGCTTTAAAGTTGATAAGGTTCTTCTGGTTTCCTCTCATGTGTCTTGAGCAGCCACTGTCGATATACCATATTTCCTTGCTGCTTCCTATTACTAGTTCCTGCAATAAAAGAGGGAATCACTTCCTTTTAGGTACCTATAGAAGTACATATCCTTTCTTGTTAGTTTCTGTTCTCCTTTTAGGAACCCATACTTGCGTTATAACAATCTTTTTGTTATAACTCTTGTTAGTTCCTGAAACTTTATCAGTCTCCTTGGAATACTGTATGTGTGTCTTGTGTGCGAGTGTTTTTTTTTTCTGCCACTTAGGAACATGGTTTCATTAGATTTAGACATAGAGGTCTGTGACAGATGGGGAGTGTGGGACCTCTTGCTTTTTCTCGACTGCTGTCTGTGATTACTGCTTCTAGCATACTTAGGTTGCTAGAGCCAACTTCTGACAGGCTTACTGCCATAGGTACTTGAAAGAGGTCTCTTTCCCTTTCCATCAAGGCTTCCTGCACTTCTGCTTGCAGTTCCCCTTAAGTTAGATAATTCATTTTCATGGGGAATAGCTGCAGGCAGAAATGTAGGTGCCTTTGCGGTGCTGGCCTTTGAAGTGGAAGTTTCTTCACAATAACCTATGCCAGCATGATCCTTTAGACCTCTTTGGATTTTAGTATAGCATCCAGGTCTTTGGAAGATTTATTGAAGGTATTGATAGTTTCAGTGAGAACCTTCTTCTCATATATCAGCTCAGTGGCTTGCAGGTTGAGCTTACAGACTTTAGCTTTGTGGTCACTGCATGCTTGGCCTTTTGATTTTTCTAGGGCATATAGCCTTTCTAACAAAGCATGCTCTCTCTTAAGCTTTACATTCTCTAGTTTCAACTCTTCATGGGTTGAAGTAATCTGCCCGAAGTCACTCATGATTTGTTTGAAAACACAAATCATGTTCAGCCTTTCATTAATTTGAACAAGAGGGTTAAGATTTGTTACCTCATCTTCTGAGTCATCATCTTTGGCCATAAGGCAAATTAGAGCTTCTTCGTCTGAAGATGAATCCTCCGAATCACTGTCGGTGGTTGACTCTTCTTTCTTGGCTTCTCAGGTGTAGCTGCCTAAGAGGATTCTGCCTCACCGATTAGCACCCTTAGCCTCTGGCGTTCTTGTCTTTTTCTTTCTTGTCTCACCTTTCGTTCATCCTCTGGATATCGGTGGACTTCTAGATGTGGGCATTCCCTGGCATAGTGACCTAGCTTTCTACAGTTGTAGCAAAGGTCGGTAGCTTTGGAGTTTGATTGGGGTGACTGCCCACTAGTTCCAATTTCACTTTGCTTCCTCCTGAAGCCATCTGTTCGTGAGTTCCTCCTTATGAACTTTTGAAATTTCTTTAGAAGTAATGCCATGTCTTCCTCAAAAGTGGCCTCTAAGGTGGTTGTTTGATCTTTGGACTTCCTAGCTTCCTGAGGCTGTCTTGCTGTTAATGCAGTAACCTTTGAGTTGCTTCATTCAGTTTCCATCTTTCTTCTGTTGATGTCAAACTCAAAGGCTTTGAGATCTGAGAAGAGATCGAATGTGCTCATAGATTTTAAATCCATAGACACTCTCATGGCTGTTGTCTTGCTGTCCCACTCAACAGGAAGAGCCCTCATCACCTTCATGTTTTTCTCCTTTTGAGTGTAGATCTTGTCCAGGGACTCAAGCTCATTAATGATGGCTGTGAACCTTAGATCCATTTGCTCTAAGGTTTCTCCAGTTATCATTTCAAACAGCTCGAACTTCTGAGTTGCTGTTGAGACTTTGTTTTCTTTCGTGAGCTCGGTGCCTTCGCATATTTGCCGAACTTCTGAGTTGCTGTTGAGACTTTGTTTTCTTTCGTGAGCTCGGTGCCTTCGTATATTTGCTCAAGCTTTTCCCAGATCTCTTTGACGGTTCTGTAAGTTTTTACCTTGCTGAAGGTTCCTTTATCGAGAGTGAGAAATAGAGCGTTATTTGTTACGTTATCAAGGTTTGCTCTTCTCCTCTCATCAGTAGTCCATTCTTCTCTAAGTTTTTCCAGAACAGCTGGGTGTGGGATGGCTCCTGCATCTCCTTGTCTATCAGCTGCTTCGTCAACAGCCCTGGCAAACAATGAGTTAACTTTTGTAATCCTTGGTGGTCCTTCAGTGATGACGTACCACATTTCATCATGCATGGCCGACAAATGTGCCTGCATGCGAATTTTCCAATCATCATATTCTTCAATAGAGAACATAGGTACTTTATGAGAATCCATAATGTGTATGCTTATGATGAAAATGAAGGTTTTCAGAAAGAGGGGATCAAGGATTAATCAGTTAGATCAGATGATTAATCCAATCCGCTTTGATACCACTTGTTGGTCCCAAGTGGTAGTAGGCTTAGAGGGGGGGGGGGTGAATAAGCCTACTTAAAGTTTTCAAACTTTTCTTTAAAACAGACGGATAGAACACTCAGGCAGGTAGCTTAAAAGCTTACTATCTTAAAGAATACTGCTTGAGCAGTTACCTTTTGCAGATTTAAAGAAAGAGAGTTTTATGCACAACGGAAAATCATTTTATCGAAGTTTCTTTTCTGAAAACCAGCTTGAGATGCTTATGAACAATATGCAGCATATAAAAAAGGGATAAATAAAAATAATAAGATAAGTAGTAAGAGGCACCACACAAGAGTAAATACAACGGTTTACAGAGGTTCGAGGGTGGAGTAATCCCTCTACGTCTCTCTTCTCCTACACAAGGAGGAATTTTGTTAGTGTTCGGGTTGATTTACACAAGCCTCGCTTAGACAACCTAACTTAACAAGAACTGTCACTCTCTCCCACACAGGGTTACTGCACAGTGACCAAACTTAACCTAGCCTACACAGAGCTCTTATCCTTTCTATAAAGAATTTAACCACTTGATCAGGAACAACCTCCGATCAAGTAACTCCTTAACAGCCTAAAGAAAAAGAAACATTTTTTCAACAGCACAAGCATCAAGCTTAGGAACGATGAGCTCTTTAAGCTAAAGATAGCTTCCTACTAGACTGGACTTGAAACTTCTAATGAGTTATGAGTGTTTTGCGTTAGATAGCTTGAGTGCGTTTGTTGTAAGAGTTTCAGGTGCGTTTCAAGTGCCGGTCTTCTAGTATTTATAGGTGATTAGGATATTGTCCATTAGAGAGAAAGAGCCTTCTTTGCAGCTTGCATAGAGTAACATGACATCTTCTGATTTGTTCGTACATTGATTGTTGAGTGTGTACGTATCTGTTCCTGCAATCGCCATCCCTAGTCTGATATTTCTTCAGACTTCCTTTTTGCTTCTGATATGTGGCAGGACTTGGTTGGTTGAAAATGCAACTGTGCCTAACGTAAACCTCGTACATGTTTTTCGATGTCACTGCTACTTAATAGGTTGCTGATACTTCATGATGTTTCAACTTACTTTTTCCATCTAGCAGGTTAGTAATTCATCATCCTCGAATAGTGTGCGGCTAGTATCCTTTTTGAAGCAGCCTACTGCAGATATGTATACTTATATTATTTTTACGGTTTTATACAGCAAGGTCTTTATGCTCCAATCTTGATCTTCAAGCCTCCTGATCATATACTTAGAGATTTTTACAATGGAATCTAAATACATAGGATCTTAGGCTCTAGTCTATTACATGTTTTTGACTTTCATCAAAATTTTATACAGTGTTCCTTACAGCAACTGAAGTTGATGTTTGCTCGTACTTTTTTTGACCATAAAGTGGATATTGATAACTTCTATGTTGATCATACTGCACGTCTGCTTCACTCGCTGCAACTTATTGGGTGTGTTGCATCCAAGGTCGCTGCATCTTGAGAGTGTTAGCATCCTGGTTATAGCATGGAACAAAATATGTACCTTCATATCAGGTAGCTCTCTAACTAGGTATTTTCTTGCTAATTTGTTGATTATCTTGAAGTTTAGATGACTCATTCTTTTGTGTCATAGCCAGCTGGTTTCTGAAGTACTTTTTGCTATGAAGCAAGTAGCTGTTTTGGCAGTGTTCCAATCAGATATGTAGATGTTTCCTCTTCTAGTTCCAGATAGCTTGACTTCTTTTGTTTTGTTGTCTTTGATAAGACACTTGTTCAAGCTGAACTCTACTGAGTAACCTTTGTCACAGAACTGACTGATGCTTAGTAGGGTTGTATTTCAGGCCTTTTACATAGGATACTTCCTTGATGCAAGTACTTCCTCTGATTAGGTCTCCTGTGCCTTTGGTGCTTCCTTTTGAATTGTCTCCAAATACCACCTTAGGCCCTTTCAGTGCTTGGAAGTTGGTCAGACTTTATGTGCCTGGAGCAGCCACTATTAATGTACCAGACTTCACTGCTGCTTCCTAGAAATGATTCCTGCAAAAGTATCACTTGGCTTTAGGTACCCATACATGTATGAGTCCTTTAGAGCTAGTTTTCTTAGGAACCCATATTTGCTTCACTTTACTTTGTTGTGAGCTTGCTTGGTTCCTCTTCTTTTATCAGTTACCTTAGGATACTGCTTTGGATATGTGTGTGCTTGTGTTTTGCTAAAAATTCTTTTGATTTGGCCTTCTGTTGTACCTTCCTGGAGCATTGACTCCTTTGGCTTTAGACATGGAAGTCTTGGTACAAGCATGTAGAGATTTCTTCTTTTGGAGCCAATTTGGATGTTTTTGCCTGCAACAGCTTGCAACACATTAACTGTGCTGAAGCTGCCTGCTAGTTAATTACAGTCTTACTGCATGTGGCCTCAAAATGGGTCTCTTTCCTTTATCTTCTGGTTTTAACCCATTAGTTCCCCCTGAGTTATATGACATCTCATTTAGGTTTAAAGTTTCTCCTTTGACAAATTTGGGTGCACCAGAAGTTGGTGCTGTAGAGGTAGAAGCATGCTCATTATATCCCAGACCAGTATGCTTGTCCATCCTCTGCTGAATGTTCAACAGATTGTCCAAGTCTTAAGATGATTTGCTGAAGGTCTTAACAGTAGCAAGTAAGCTTCTTTTCTCTTCATCTAGCTTAGTGACTAGCATCTTGTGCTTGCTTACTTCTACTTTGAGGTCAATACATGCTATTGATCTTTCCTTTTCAACACTAACTTAGAAGTTAAGATATTATGCTCACTCCTGAGCTAAGCATTTTCAGCTAAAAGCTCCTCATGGGCTAAGTTTATATGCTCGAAGTCACCCATGATCTGCCTAAAGACTTTGATCATGTTCAGCCTTTTTGAATCCTAAGATGTTTGGGCTTTGTAGACTACCTCATCTTTATTGTCTTGTTTTCTATATTAGCCATGAGACAGATAAAAGCTTTATCATCTAAAGAATAAGTCTCTAAATCACTCTATGAGGAAGATATCTCCTTTTGTTCATTCTTCTCTGAGGTTGCTGCTTTGACAACTTCAGTCTCTCCCAGTAGAGCTTTCAATTTTTCTCTTTCAAACCTCATTTTCTCCTTTCTCTTGTTCCTCTTATCCTCAGGATATTTGTGTATAGTAGGGTAGGGGCAGTTCCTTGCATAGTGACCTGGTTTTCTATAGTTATAACATAAATCAGTGTTACTAGCATTAGATTGGTTAGTTTGGTTACTTCTACTCCCTTGTCCACTCAGCTTCTTTTTGAAGTTATTTGTCATGGCATTGGTCTTGAGTAGTAGGGCCATCTCATCCTCTGTTACTGCATCTGTGCTTGATGTCTGGTTCATGTTGTTAGCTTTAGAAGCTTCTTGTGTGGTCCAGGCAGTCAAGACAGTAACCTTGGAACTTCATTCATCAACTTATTTCTTTCATCTCTTGATGTCAAACTTGAAAGCTTTAAGGTCTGAGAATAAATCGAATGTGCTCATGCTCTTGAGATCCATGGACACCCTCATTGTTGTGGTCTTGCTATCCCATTCAGTAGGTAGAGCTCTGAGTACTTTCATATTCTTCTCCATCTGTGAGTAGAATCTGTCAAAGGATTCAAGTTCATTGATTATGTTAGTGAATCTCAGATCCATTTGCTGGAGCCTTTCTCTAGGTAGCATCTCAAAGAGTTCAAATTTTTGAGTTGCTGTAGAGACTTTGTTCTCTTTAGTAAGCCCTGTTCCTCCACATATCTGCTCCAGCTTGTCCCAAATATCTTTGGTAGTTCTGTATGTTTTGACCTTGCTGAAGGTTCCTCTTTGGATTTTTCAATGACTGCAGGATGAGGAATCACACCAACATCAACTCTTTCCTCTATAGCAACATCCACTGCTCCTGTAAATAGGGGGTTGACCTTGGTGATCTTGGGTGGTGCATTTGTGATAACATACAACATCTCTTCATGCATCGTTGATAAGTGTGCCTACATTATTATTCTCCAGTCATCACATTCTTTAATAGAAAACATAGACAACTTATGTGAATCCATGATACGAAAAGATTTTGGATGCAGTTTTCAGAAAACAGGGATTGGGGATAGGACCAGTTTAAATTGAGTTTTAAATCCAACCTGTTCTGATACCACTTGTTGGTCCTAAGTGGTATAAGGTTCAGAGGTGGGGTGAATAAACTTTCTCAAAATTTTAAAATTTTTCTCCAAAGAATGTAAGTTTCTGCAGTAAGCAGTAAGCTACAGGGCTTGCTGTCTCAGAACAGAGTTTACTGCTTTTTAGCACAGCGAAAAATACTTAGAAAAATATGGAGTTTTCTGAAAGACGGTTCAAATGCAGTATGCAATAGATAGATATACAGTAAGTTTAAAGATAAAAAATAGAGAAAAGAAAACAACAATATATATAGTGGTTCGAGGGCGAAGTAATCCCTTTACGCCCACTCTACTCCTTTCACACATGAGAGCTTTGTTAATGGTTGATTGATTTACAAAGACTCAACTACTACAATCACACCCTAACAAGAACTAGCAGCCTCCCACACAGGTTACTGCAGTGACAAAAAACAAACAGCCCAAACAGGACTCTTACTCTTCTATAAGAGTGAAAACACTTAGCAGGAACTATCATCTGTTAAGAGACTCCTAAACAATCTATGCAAAAAGAAGAAAGATTTTTCTTCAACTTTGGAGTGCAGCAAGCCTCTGTAGAGGTAGCTAAGGTAGCTGGATTGCTTGCTGCTATAGATTGAGTGACTAAAACTTGTAGGATTTCTGAATGATTCAAAGATTACGAATATGCTTTAGCGCTCGTGAGTTTTAGTTGTTGTTTCAGTTGCACTCATCATCTATTTATAGCCATGAGGGAAATCTGCCCGTTGAAGGAGGCCACTCCTTGATCAGTGAAGTGTCCATCTTTGATTGGCTCATACTGATTCTCTGCTCATTCTGGTATACCATTACACTGACATTTTCTTTCTCTGCAAGATCATCCTTTTGTCCTTTTTATTCTTCTAGGTGTCATCTTCTAATATGCTCCTCCTTTATTATTCCTTCTGGAAAATCATGGCACTGAATCAGAGATAATCGTTTTGGACAAGGTTGCTAAGATGTCACTTAGTGAAGATTGATTGTTTTATGCAGTAGGCTTTTGGCTAGCTTCCTATAGTGACCTTTCTTAGCTTGCTGAATTTCTGCTTGCAGTCCTTATAGCTTCCTGCAGTGACCTCCGTTCTTCATGCAACATCCTTGACTTAACTTACACTTTTACATAGAAGATCCTAAGTAAGAAAGTTACTACATCCTATCTATTACATGTTTAATCCTCATCAAAATCTATACAAAGGTTCCTAACACACTGTCAGAGAAAGTTTGTTCTTTAGGTTCCTTCTTTTCAGTGCTTGCTGACTTGGTAACTTCTGCCTTACTTATTAAAGTTATTAGTATTTATTTTAGTTTTGATGAGACAAACACTTTGTAGCAGTAAGCTTCAGAAGAGAAGCAACCTTGTTTATAGGCTTAAAATGTAATATTTATTGTGTATCGGAAGGACGCTACAACAAGCAGGAAGAACGCTACAGCAAGCAGTAAGCACGCTTCAATAGGAAGCAAGGTCGCTGAAAGAAGTAGGAGCAACCATCAGAAGCAAGTAAGTCGCCCGACAAAGTCACTTCCAATAGAAGGAATTAAAACAACATGTCCTAAGAATAGTCACCTGATTTGAAACATATTCCGTTAACAGTAGAGACATTCCATCGAGAGCCAATCAGAAATCGACAAGCCGACTGACGAAGGACAGACCTACTACACGGCGCATTAAATACTAAGTACTATGAATATCAAATATGTACTAGGAAGTTCGTCGCATTAAATTCTGGAACTGCCACACCTCAACGGGATGGTTTCCAAGCTCTATAATTAGAGATTGAGTGAGAACTGAGCTAAGTACTGAAAGACTGAATATCTTACAAGCTTACTATCATATCATCTAAAAAAAAGCTCTCAGTTTAGTCACCCATTCTAAGTGCAATAAGCTAGAAAGCAAGCTAAAAAGCTCATACCCTTAGAGAAGCTAACTGCAGAAACGTTGAAGAAACTTCTATCTTTTTATCTTCAATTGTGATAGGAGTACCTAGTAGAGGGTTAAGAAGCTGATAGTGTTTTTCAATCATGAAGAAAGAGTAAGAGTCTTGTGTGGGTTAAGTCGATCCAGTGTGGGTCTTGGTCAGATAGAGGAGCAACCTGTGCGAAGGATATCTATCGTTTGTTGTGCTGTTTGTAATAGATAGGTTGTGTAAATCAAACTCCATTAACAAAGTTTCTCCTCTGAGAAGGAGTAAAGTGGACGTAGATGGATTATTCCACTCTCGAACCACTATACATTGTTTGTCTCTTTTATCTGGTTTCTCTATCGTATCTGTTGGTCCCAAAACTGCTGTAGGTAGGCTTAGAGGGGGGGGGGGGTTGAATAAGCCTACCTTCTTTTCAAACTTTTCTTTTAACTCTTTCGGCTCACTTCTAAGATCAGTAACCTTTTGGGAGGTTACTGATTAGAGTGGTTTGCGGAATCTTTTAATACTGAGCTGAGTAGAAGATGTGCAGCTTATCGGAGAGAATGCATGTATGCATGAAGTACAATAAGCAGATAAAGACGCAAGGATGTATAGAGGTTCGAAGGTGGAGTAATCCTTCTACGTCCTCTCTTCCTCCTCTCAGGAGGGAGCATTGGTTAAGCTGGTTGATTTACATAGACCTATCTATTACAACCCACCCTTAACGAATAAGTAGCAAGCCTTCACATAGATGTTTGCATACTTTTCTTTGACCCACACAGGATCTTACACTACCCACCCAGGGTCCTCACTTTCTCTCCTAGAAAGTCGTAAACTTAGTAGGAGATTACTCCTCTCACTGAGTACTCCGAGACAGCCTTTTAGAGAGGTTTATCTCCTTCTTCTTCAACTGGATGCAGGAAGCTTGGCCATCATTTGCAGACAGATCTGCTGAAGCTTGCTGCATGATTGGTAGGCTGGGTGTGCGTCTTCTTGGGGTGTGGAGCGTTCGAGCTCTTCTTCTTTTCATCTGCTCGACTTGAACACTCTCTTCTTCTCTGGACTTCCCCCTTTTCCGTGCTTCTCTCTTTTAAGCTCGTCTCTCTTTCTTTTGCGCTTCTCTCTGTGAGCTTGGATATTCTTATGTGCTCACTTATTCTCTCCACCACACTTCTTCAGTCTTTAGTCCTCCTCTTTATAGGGTATGAAATCTTCTCGTTGAAGGTAAACAGATTTCCATCATTTCTGCACCGCACTCCTAATACACGCCAGCTTTTCGCTTTCCACTTGTCTTTTTCTGGTTGGCTCCTCTTTTCTTTTCTCTCTACCGGTAGCTTCTTGTGTCTATTGGTAACTTTGACTTTTCTTCCCATGCCTGCTTTGCAGCTTCCTCCTCTAGCTTCACTCTGGAGCTTCCTCTTCTGGCTTGCTCCTTCCAGTGGCTTGAGGCTTTTGTAGCATGTTGCCTATGCAGTATGCTTTCGGCATGGTCTTCCTGGTAGCTTTCTGTCCCGATGTATTCTTCTTTGGCGAGATCCCTTCCATTCTGCAGTAACTATATTGCAGTAACCTATCCTAAGATTGGTTATGCATATTAGAGTTACTTTAAAGATTTGTCTTATCAAAACATTCTACAAATCTATCCAACAATTTCCCCCTTTTTGATGATGACAAAACCTTTACAGAAGATCAAAAGAATATAACCTCCTAAGCACAGAAAACATATTTAAAGTATGGCATTATAGGGCATACTACTTTCATACACAAACCACATATATGTCTAAAAGAAAGGGCACAAGGAATGAGCTTTTTGAAGAGCAAAAGATATTTTATTAAGATAAAACATGTACATTACAATGCAGTAAGCAAAGTTACAATAAACATCCTATCTAAATTCATTCATAAAAAATGAGCTTCAGCTCAGGGGTAACTGGAGAGAGATCCTTTTACTCTTCCTCTAACCTCTAAGAGGAGAACCTGGGTGCTTGCCCTCAGGTTCCTTTAAGGCTGAGATGAAAAGAGATTATTTGAAGATTAAGTCTTCTGAGGAAGATTTGCTTAGCAAGTATTAAGCGTGAGAGGTGAATATATAAGATTTGGGGTGTGCTTAGTTGATTATTTGCAGAGAATGTGTCTTTAGGAAGGGATGAAGAGAAGGGTTTCCAATAATCCTGTTCCATTTTTAACTAAGGATGAGAGAATGAGGATATCGATATATGCTTAATGAAGAATAAGGAGTGCATGTATTTATAGGGATAGAAATACTCCCTGTTTGCAGTTTAGATCTTTAAGGATCTCATTAACTGCTCCGCCGGTTTCCAATAAAGGTGTTGACAGTTTCCACAGCTTTATGTCTTTTTTCCTTTCTTTGAGATGACGTGGTCAACTGCTTGATCTCCACATTTGGATTCTTCTAATCGCATGGCTGGAATTCTTTTAGGGTTTAGAAAAGGTAGTCTATTTTTGGAAAAAGGTGATCTTCTTTTATATGTACGCACGTTACCAAGAAATATTTTCTCAGTAACTGCTCTTATCTTGTAACATCCAATAGATCCCTTTTATCCAGTGTCATGATGATAAATTCTGATGTCAAGTAACCTAGTGTCCAGTACATTGATGTCTAGCATCCTGATACTCAGCGACCTGGTGTTCAGCGATCTAGTGTCCAGCTTCCTGGTATTTAGCGTCCTGTTACCCAGGGACCTAGTGTTCAGCGATCTAGTTTCCAGCCCCTGGTATCTAGCATCCTGATATCTAGCGTCCTGCCACCCCGCGACCTAATTTCCAATCAGCCTGGTATCTAGCATCCTGATGTCCAGCATCCTGCTATACAACGACCTAGTATTCAATGTCCTCGTTTCTAGCATTTCTCTTCATCAGAATTTTATCAATTCCTTTTGAGTCCTTCTACCTTTTCTATTGACTTAATGACAAGTGCTCTTCATTTCTAGTAGCTTAGCATCCAGTAGCTTGGTATCTAGAGTCTAGGTGTACAACGTCCTGTTATTCCATGACCTAGTGTCCAGTAGTCGGATGTTCAGCATACTATAGTCAGAGTTTGTCATTTTGTCAATGGTTCCCCCTAAATTTAGTAGGCGTTTGTCAGATGTTCCTGCAAAAATGAGTGTTCTTGTACAGGTGCTCACACAAGTATGAGTCCTTCTGGGTTAGATATCTTTTTAGAAGCTTGGACATTTTTTATAGCCCATGGTTGCTGTAGAGAAAGTTTTAGCTTCTTCAAAATTCATAAAGATTAAGAACAAAATGATAGTGTGTGCAGGTGTTTGCTTTACTGAATCTCTTCTTTCAGATAAGTAAATGATAAACAGAGATAACAGTAAAGGATGACAAAGATATGAAAGAAAAAAAAATTGAAATGATGTTCTGCTTGATGATCGATTTGTTACAAACTTTTTACAGCATACCCATATTTGGGTTATTCCAAGAATTTTAACCTTTTTGCCCTCAAAGTTTCCTTGATTTGTACTGGAAGTTCCCCCTTACTTTATGATCTTCTCTTTTAAGATGTGAGGTTACTGACAATACTGTTCTAGGTTACTTTGAGGCTTTGCATGAGAAAGTAAAACATTATAATATGGAAATAGACATGCAGGCTTCCTTCTCATTTTTCATTTTTAGAATCAAGTGACAACAGTTTAGAGTTCATTATCTTGAAGTATAATCAATTAAGTTCTTTAAAAGGATAGACATTATTATGACCAGAAGTAAAGAGTATCGAATTGGAATGAGGTACTTGGCCATATTTGTTCTTTTCAGAGAGTAGGTCCCCTTTCATTCTTGTTTCTGTCTGGAGGTCGATCTGATGATGGAGTGAGCTTCTTCTTCTTGCTCCTTTGCTGGCATCCTCAGCATTTTCCTCCATGGTTGCTATCTTGTCCATTGCTGCAGCCTTGAAGCTTCCTCTGTATGTTCAGCAACATATCTTCTTTGTTGATCAGCTCCACATTGGTCTACTCCTTTCCATACAGCTTTCTTCTTTACAGCTTGCTGTTCCCCCTCAGAAACAACTTTTCTTCACAACACAGCTTGATTTTCTACATCTTTTAGCTGTTTGTTGCCTTCACATTATTCATATCCTTTCAGAGCAAAAGGTATTGAAATGATCTCTGATGTGAGGGTGAGAGAGAGAGAGAGAGAGAGAGAGAGAGAGAGACAGAGATTTTGAGAGAGGTTTTTTCACAGATAGGATCTGGATAGATCGATTAGATATTTTATTCATCCACTGCTCTGATACCACTTGTTGGTATCAGATTGACAATTGAGCACGGATGAATAATCCATTGGTGATTGACCATTGATACCATCTGTTAGTATAAGTTAGATCAACTGGTGGATAGTCCAACCTGCTCTGATACCATTTGTTGGTCCCAAAACTGTTGTAGGAAGGCTTGGGGGGGGTGAATAAGCCTACCTTCTTTTCAAACTTTTCTTCTAACTCTTTCGGCTCACTTCTAAGATCAGTAACCTTTTGGGAGGTTACTGATTAGAGTGGTTTGCGGAAGCTTTAAATACTGAGCTGAGTAGAAGATGTGTAGCTTATCAGAGAGAATGCATGTATGCATGAAGTGCAGTAAGCAGATAAAGACATAAGGATGTATAGAGGTTCGAAGGTGGAGTAATCCTTCTACGTCCTCTCTTCCTCCTCTCAGGAGGGAACATTGGTTAAGCTGGTTGATTTGCATAGACCAATCTATTACAACCCACACTTAACGAATAAGTAGCAAGCCTTCACACAGATGCTTACCTGCTTTCCCTTGACCCACACAGGATCCTATACTACCTACCCAGGGTCCTCACTTTCTCTCCTAGAAAGTTGTAAACTCAGCAGGACATTACTCCTCGCACTGAGTACTCCGAGACAACCTTTTAGAGAGGTTTATCTCCTTCTTCTTCAATTGGGTACAACAAGCTTGGCCTTCGTTTGCAGATAGATCTGCTGAAGCTTGCTGCATAAGTGGTAGGCTGGGTGTGCGTCTTCTTGGGGTGTGGAGTGTTCGAGCTCTTCTTCTTTTCATCTGCTCTATTTGAACACTCTCTTCTTCTCTGGACTTCCCTTTTTTCTGCGCTTCTTTCTCTTAAGCTCTTCTCTCTGTGAGCCTGGATATTCTTATGTGCTCACTTCTTCTCTCAACCACACTTCTTCAGTCTTTAGTTCTCCTCTTTATAGGGTGTGAAATCTGCCCGTTGAAAGTAGATAGATTTCCATCATTTATGCACCGCACTCCTGACACACGCCAGTTTTTTACTTTCCACGTGTCTTTTTCTGGTTGGCTCCTCTTCTCTTTTATCTCTACCAGTAACTTCTTGTGTCTACCGGTAACTTTGACTTTTCTCCCCATACCTGCTTTGCAGCTTCCTGCTCTAGCTTCACTCTGGAGCTTCCTCTTCTGGCTTGCTTCTACCAGTGACTCAATGCTTCTGTAGCATGCTGCCTATGCATTAGAAATGGTCTTCCAGGTAGCTTCCTGTCCCTTTGTATTCTTCTTCGGCAAGGTCCCTTCTAGTAGCTTCTTGAAGTCAATAGTATCCTTATCATTTCACCAGATTCTCTTTAACCATTCTCTTCAGTATCCTTCCATTGACACTTTCTCTATTTCTTTTAATCTTCTGCAGTAACTTTATTGCAGTAACCTATCCTAAGATTGGTTATGCATATTAGAGTTACTTTTAAGGATTTGTCTCATCAAAACATTCTACAAATGTATCCAATAATATCTTATCTTGTTGCATTCTTATATATGTCATATTGCATTAAAATAGCTTTTAAATGCATTACTTCAAGGTTTTTCCGCTGCATCTAAAACTCTGTAGTTCAAGCAAGCTGCTTCAGAGACGCAAGCTGTGAGACAAGCATAGTCACCCGTGAACTCAAGTTCACCCTCCCTCTAAACCCACTGCTACTGGGGACTAAGAAGTGGTATTAGAGCCGGTTGGACTAAAAACCAATCTGCACTGTTCTTTCACTAGATCCCTTTTTGTTTTAAAAGAAAAGCATCATTTGTAAAGTATAAGCATGGAATCATCTCATCAAAAGTTGCCTATGTTTTCCATAGAAGATTATGATGATTGGAAGATAAGAATGTAGGCACATCTTTCTGCAATGTATGATGAGATATGGTACGTTATCACAGAGGGACCTCCAATCATCACCAAGCAAAATCAAGTATTTGCCAAAGCTGTGGAAGATGCTGCAAAAGACAAATCAGACACATGGGTAATTCCTCACTCACCAGTGATTGAGAAGCCCAAAAAAGAGTGGACACTTGAAGAAAGAAAAAGAGCCAACTTTGATAATGTGGAAAAAAACACCTTGTTCACCACACTAGACAAGGGCACCTTCAGCAAAGTCAAGACTTGCAAAACTGCCAAGGAGATATGGAGCAAGCTTGAACAAATCTGTAAAGGGACTGAGCTCACAAAGGAGAATAAAGTATCAACTGCCACTCAACTATTTGAGCTATTTGAGATGAATCTAGGAGAGACACGTAAATAGCTAGATCTGAGTTTCACTAACATTGTGAACGTGTTTGAATCCCTGGATAAACACTACACTCGAAGGAAGAAGAATATGAAAGTGCTTAGAGCACTACCTGCTGAATGGGATAGGAAGACAAAATCCATGAGAGTCTCAATGGATCTTAAGTCCATGAGCACATTTGATCTTTTCTCAAACCTAAAATCCTTTGAATTTGATATCAATCGAATGAAGAAAGAAGCTGAAGAGACCATGTTGGTCCCAAGTGGTTACAGAGGCTTAGAGGGGGGGGGGGGGGTTAAATGAACCTCTCTTTTTCTTCGCTTTTTCTCTCTATTTGCTACAACCTGCTGTAAGCTATCGATACTTGCTACAGTTTGACAGACTGGTGTATAGCATGCAGCAAACTAGTTACCTACAACTTTACCCTTAGAGTATATGTATAGCAGAATAGTTAAGGTAATAGAGAGTTTCAGCAAATATACTAACCTTTTAACTATTAAGATAACAAGCTAGTTCACATATAAGCACATATAAACACATAAAAGCCATAGAATATGTATGCAACAAGAATATAGTGATATATGCTGAAAGCAGTAAAAGTACGCAAGGCTTTTATAGAGGATCGAAGGTGGTGTAACCCTTCTATGTCTCTCTTCTCCTTCACAAGGGGATATCCACTAGGAACATCATTGTAGATTTACAGAACACTTTTTCCTAACTATAGTCGACCTAAGAATGAACACAGCCTACTAAGTTTCTTACTCCCTCTCGAGGTTTCAGCAAACAGACAGGATCCACACATGATGTTGTCTATACAAAGAATAAAAACACACAACAAGGATTCTTTCCAATCAACTGTGGACACCAAAATTAAAACAACCTACACACAGAGTAATATAAATGGTTATAAAGAAATTCTCCAACTGTGGTGAAGTAATAACACTCCAAAGATCTTCAATGCTGGAATACTTTGCTTCTAGGTTGAGTGAGGGATTAAATTTTCTATTAAGCTGATGATCGTTGTAAGTATAGATTCAATGCGCTATTCAATTTTCAGTCCTTTTGTTCTTCAGCCTCACTAATTCCTTTTATAGTTAGCGGAATGCACCAGTTGAAGAGTGCATATTCCACGTGTCTTTTTTTAGGCTCCTATCTCCCGCTACTGTATCCTGATCGTTGATCCATTCACGCTCGAGAATATCCTTCTTTGATTCGATCTGGATGGCCAACATTTCTTCTTCTTGATCTTCAATGATCTTCAAGGTACACCCATTTAATGCGCTCCTAAAAAAAGGTGAAGACATACTCCTCTTTAAGCTCCAGCATCATTAAATGCGGCTGTCCTTCTGTTGCAGACCGCATGCAGCATGCAACAAAAACTTTCCTCTTGAAGCTCTTCCAAGTATAGCTCGCTGTAGGCAGACTTCTTCCTTTTCTTGTTGCTTACAGCTTGTAGCTCTAGGTTTCAGTGGAAGACTTCAGAACAGGGTTTTGCTACTTATTGAAAAAAAATACAATGGGAAAATATGAAATAATAGCGGTAAAGTTACAACGGTTCTGTCTCATCAAAATCTACAATTGTTTCTTCTTACAGACTAGCTCAAAGGTTACTGCTGTAACAACCAGAGTATCCAAGGATACTGGGAAAACAAGCAGCAGTACGTAGACGGTGACCTTTGAAGTTGATGTTGAGGAGGACATGGCACTGCTGATGAAGAAGTTGAAAAAGTTCTTCAAGAACAACCTAGGACAAACTACCACAAGAAGAAGCAGACCCCTCAAGCAACCGCTGGCACATAAATCAAACCCAATATTAGTGACACTGACTTATGTTATAACTGTAGGAAGCCAGGTCACTACGTCAGAGAATGCCCCTACCCGCAAGTTCGTAGATATCCTGAAGATGATAGGGCAAAACGAATAGAAATGAAGAGATTTGAGAAGTAGAAGATGAGAGCCTTGATAAGCGAGTCAGAAACTGTTAAATCAGCAAGTGTTGCAAAGAAGGAAGCAAGTGAAGTAACCTCCTCAGACAGTGACTCGGACAACTCTACATCTGAAGATGAAGCTCTTATCTGCCTGATGGCCAACATTGAAGAGCACAACAATGACATCGAGATAACTTCTGAAACTAGTCAAAAGAAAGGAAAAGCCTGAACATGATCACTGCCCTTAGACAAATCATGAGTGACTTTGAGCAGATAAACTCAGCTCATGAGGAGTTTAAGGAAGAAAACCAGCTACTTCTAAGAGAGCATGGTTCTATGTCTGCAAATATAGACTTAGAAAAATTGAAGACGCAGGCATACAGTGACCTTAGAACAGAAGTAAGCAAGCTCAAACTCCTAGTCACTAAGCTAGAAAATGAGAAAAAAAGCTTGATTTCCACTATCAATACCTTCAACAAGTCCTCAAGAAACCTGAATGCTCTTCTGAACATCCATGGAAGCTTTAATGAGCATACTGGACTAGGGTACAATAAGGAAGCTTTTACATCATACTTAGAAAGAATATGAGCACCTAAGTTTGTATTTGGAGAGACCCTCCACCGTGAAGAAGAGGTCATAGAGACAGGGGGAACCTCTAGTACAAACCCAGGTAACACTACAGACAAGGGAAAGAGACCCCTCTTTGAAACCAGATGGAGTAAGCCTGCAGAAAGCAAACGGCTGCAACAAAGTCGATATGCTACAAGCTGTAGCAAGCAACAACATCAAGCTTGGTTTCAGAGGAAGCAACCTACACCTATTAGTACTAAGACCTATATGTCTAAATTTAAGAAAGCATGTGCTCCAACAAAGTACAGCATAAGACCATATCGAAGTAGTATAGGTTACACATAAGCACACACACACACACACACACTTCACAGTTTCGTAATGTGACTAACAGAAGAAAGGAAACCAAGCAAGCTAATAACAAATTAATTGTTGTGAAGCAGATTTGGGTTCCAAAAAAAACTAACTTGAAAGGACCTGTATAAGTATGGGTACCTAAATCTGAGTGATATTCTTGCAGTAACCTTTGCCAGGGAGCAGTAGTGAAGTATGATACATTAAAAGTGGCTAATCCAGACACATGACTGGTAACAAGAACTGCTGACAAGCTTCCAAGCTATCAAAGGACCCAATGTGGTGTTTGGAGATGACTCCAAAGGTAACACCAAGGGAATTGACAATCTGGTGAAAGGAAGCACATGCATTAAAAAAGTATCCAATGTGAAAGGACTGAAGTACAACTTACTGAGCACAAGTCAATTCAGTGACAAGGAGTACTTAGTAGAATTCACCCATAACAAGTGCCTTATCAAGAACAACTCCTCCCAATAAGTCAAGCTCAAAGGAACAAGAAAAGGAAATATCTATATATCTGACTGGAATTCTGTCAAGACAGGTACTTGCTTCATTGCAAAGAGCACACCAGAAGTGAGCTGTCTTTGGGACAAAAAAGATGAGTCACTTAAACATCAAGACAATCAACAAATTAACAAGAAAAGGCCTAGTCAGAGGTCTACCAGACATTGTCTACAAGAAGGAGAACATATATGGAGCATGCCCGAAAGGGAAGCAAGTCAAGAGCACCTTCAAGAGCAAGCTCAGGAAGTTAACAGACAGAATACTAGACTTACTCCACATGGATCTATTTGGACTGGTAGATCCTATCAGCATAAGTGGAAAGAAGTACTCACTAGTTGTAGTAGATGACTACTCAAAGTTCACATGGACCCTGTTCTTAGCCAAGAAGTCAGATACTCAACAAAGGTTGTCTGAATTTTAAAGAGAATACAAAATGAAAAGAGCCTGAGTATAGAATACAAAATGAAAAGATACTCAACAAAGGCTGGCAGAAGCTGGAATACCCAAGAGATATTAGGTTGAAGCAACCAACACAGCATGTTATACATAAAATAGATGTCTAATCAATAAGGATTTAAATAAAACTGCTTATGAATCATGGAATGGTTATTCATCAAATGTAACTTAATTCCACATTTTTGATTGTAGGTACTATATATTGAACAATGGGAAAGAATACCTAAAGACCTTTGATGCCAAATCAAATGAAGGTGTTTTCTTAGGTTACTCTTTTGTAAGCAAAGCCTTCAGAATCTTCAACAAGAGAACCTTGGTGGTAGAAGAGTCTATGCATGAGGTATTTGATGAGTCACATTGCTGCACAAATGATATTGAAAAACTAAGAGAAACCATGGACAAAATCATCATCAAAAGCAAGAAGGTTCAATATATAGATATGGTTCAACCCAATCTGCTGAATAACAGTGAGCCAATATTAAGCAGTAAACAGATTGAGGTAATACAACAACCAGCAGAATAGGACAATCATCCTAGAGAGGTATAGGAACCTGAAAGAGATCTACAATCCAAGGAAACTCAGCAGAGAGTGGAGAAAAAATAACCAGTGATCAGCCAACAAGTCATCCCAGATGATGAAACAAGCAGAACCTAGTTAAAGGATTACCCAAAGGATCTAACAATTGGAGATCCCAGAGTTCGTGTGAAAACCAGAAGAGCCAAACAACATGAAGCTATGTTTGCATGCTTCATATCACAAGTTGAATCCAAAAGTATAGAAGAAGCTCTAGAGGATACAAATTGGATCCAGGCTATGCAAGAAGAATTGTATGGATTTGATAGGAATCAAGTCTGGAATCTTGTTTCAAGACCAACTCATCAAGGAGTTATAAGAACTAAATGAGTTTTCAAGAACAAACTGGATGAAGAGGGAGTACTGGTTGTTAGAAACAAGACAAGACTAGTAGCAAAAGGTTATTGCCAGGAAGAAGACATAGATTTTGATGAGACCTTTGAACCAGTAGTTAGACTTGAAGCATTGAGGATCTTCTTTGTATATGCAGCTCATAAGAACTTCATTGTCTACCAAATGGATGTAAAGAGTGCATTCATAAACGGTCCCCTAGTTGAAGAGGTATATGTGGAGCAACCTCCTAGATTTTAAGATAATCTTGATAGAAAAGTATACAAGCTAAGGAAAGCTTTGTATGGCCTGAAGCAAGCTCCAAGAGCATGGTATGATACTTTGTCACAATATCTTCTGGACAATGGATTTAAGAAGGGCAAGGTTGATAAAACTCTTTTCAGAATTCAAGATGGAGCAAACATACTCCTTGTACAAATATAAGTGGATGACATTATATTTCGATCAACAAACAGAGATCTATGAAAAAGTTTAGAGAACAGATGCAAAGAAAATTTGAAATGAGTATGATGAGAAAACTTAGTTTCTTCCTAGGTCTATAGATGAAGTAACTTGATCAAGGTACCTTCATAAATTTGATGGAGTACACAAAGTTACTAATCAAAAAGTTTGGTTTGGAAAATGGAAGCACAATTAACATCCCTATGGCTATCTCAGGAAGCATGGACAAAGATGAGAAAGGGAAACCAGTTGATATAACCAAATAGAGAAGGCTGATTGGGTTGCTGCTATACCTAACAGCAAGCAGACCAGACATTATGTTTGCAGTAGGCATGTGTGCAAGATATCGAGCAGCACCAAAGGAATCACACATGTCTGCAGCCAAAAGAATCATAGGATTTCTCAAGGGAACACAAAAAGTGGGCTTGTGGTTCCCCAAAGATGGTGGTTTCAAATTAATTGGTTATTCTGACTCTGATTTTTGCAGGATGCAAGATAGACAGGAAAAGCACAAGTGGCACATGTCAATTCTTAGGCAACCGATTAGTTTCTTGATTTTGCAGGAAGCAGACATCTATAGCAACCTCTAGAGTAGAAGCCGAGTATGTTGCTGCAGGAAGTTGTTGTGCTCATATTTTGGGGATCCAACAACAACTAAGGGATTATGACATCATTGAAAAACAAACTCCCATAATGTGTGAAAACACAAGTGCTATTGCTATCACACATAATCCTGTTTTTAATTCTAGAACAAAGCACATTGATATTAGACATCACTTCATTCGTGATCATGTTGAAAATAAGGATATATCTCTTGAAAAAATACACACTATTCAGGAATTAGCTGATATCTTTACAAAACCCTTATGTGAATCAAGGTTTTCCTTTTTAAGAAATGAATTGGGAATTATAAAAATCACCTAAAAAGGAAAGCATGAATTAAGGGGAAACTTTTTATATATATCTAACAATCTGTGTAGGAGGAGCAACCTGAAGGGTTACTACACCGGTTACTTCCTTTGAAGTATTTCCAGGAAGGTTGCAATATCGCAAAGCTTACTCTAGGAGACAACATTTTGTTGGAAACGTTTAAGTATGTTTTGATGAGACAAAACCTTAAGAAAGTAACTCTAAAGCATAACCAATATTAGGAGAGGTTACTGCGACAGAGTTACTGAAGAAGAAAAAAATATCAGAGAAAGTGTCAAAAGGAATGATACTAAAGAGAATGGTGAAAAATGAATCGGGTGAACTATTTAGGATACTGATGACTACAGGAAGCTACTGGAAGAGACCTCGCTGAAGCAGAATGCAACGAGACAGGAAGCTACTTGAGAGACCATGCCGAAAGCATACTGCAGGAGCAGTATGCTACAGAAGCCTCAAGCCGCCTGAAGGAGCACGCCAGAAAAGGAAGCTCCAGAGTGAAGCAAGAGGAGGAAGCTACAAAGCAGGCATGGGAAGAAAGTCAAAAGTTACTGGTAGACACAAGAAGTTACTGATAGAGAGAAGAGAAGAGGAGCCAGTCAGAAGAAGACACGTGGAAAGTGAAAAGCTAGAATGTCTCAGGAGTACAGTACATTTATAGATTAGAGAACCTACCTACCTTCAACGTGCAGATTTACTAATCTATAAATAAGAAGAAGACTGACGAAAAGAAGCAAGCATAACAGAATATACAAGCTCGCAAAGATAAGCGCAAAAGAAAAAGAAATAGCTCAATAGAGAGAAAGCTCATAAGAAGAAAGCACAGAAAGAGGGGGAAGACAAAATAGAAGAAAAAAGAGTGTTCAGAAGAGCAGAAAAGAAGAAGAAAAGCTCGAACACTCCACACCACAAAAGACGTACGCTCAGTCAGTTAGTCCAATAGCAAGCTTCAGCAGATCAATCTGCAAACGAAGGCCAAGCTTGCTGCACCCAGTTGATGAAGAAGACAAACTCCTTCTAAAGGACTATCTTGGAGTACTCAGTGTGAGGAGTAGAGTCCTGCTGAGTTTTCCACTTTCTAGGAGAGAAAGTGAGGACCCTAGGTAGGTAGAATAGGATCCTGTATGGGTCAGTGGGAAAGTAGGCAAGTAGCTGTGTGCAGGCTTGCTACTTACTTGTTAAGTGAGGGTTGTAATGGATAGGTCTATGTAAATCAACTAGCTTAACAAAGGTTCCCTCTTGAGAAGAGGCATAGAGGACGTAGAAGGATTACTCCACCTTCGAACCTCTGTATATCCTTGCGTCTATGTGTGCTTATTGCTTAACTTGTATACTCTATGATAAAGCAGCACATCTTCTATGCTTGGCTCAGTAATGACAGAAAAGCTTCCGCAACCACTCTTATCAGTAACCTCCCAAAAGGTTACCGACATTGGAACCAAGGCAATAGAAGAAAGAGTAAAGTTTGAAAATATAGTAGACTTATTCACTCCCCCCCTCTAAGCCTACTACCAACCTATTTGGGACCAACAAGAGGTATCAGAGCAGGTGGATTATTCATCCAAAGCTCACTGATCAATCTAATACCAACAAGTGGTATTAGAGCGGGTGGATGAACAAAAGATCTAATCAATCTATCCAAATCCCATATGTGAAGAATCTCTCTCTCCAGAAAAACTCTCTCTCTCTTTCTCCCTCACATCAAAGATCACTTCATCGCTTTTTTTTAAAGGATATGATTGATGTGAAGACACAAACAACTATGAAGGACGTAGAAAATCAAGCTGTGTTGTGAAGAAAAAGATGTTCAGAAGAAGGAAGCTAGTGAACAGCAAGCTACTCGAAGAAAGGGCTGTAAAATAGAAAGCTGTGCGGAAAGGAGTAAGTAAATATCCAACATGGAGCAGAATCAACAAGAAAGGCTAGTTGCTGAGCATGAAGAAGAAGCTGATATAAAGTGAAGCTGTGAAGTATGGACCATACTGAAGCTTCAAGTCTACAACAACTGGCAAGCAAGCAACTATGGAGGAAGATGCGAAGGATGTCAAGCAAAGGAGTAAGAAGGGAAGCTCACTCCATCAACTAGACCACCCTACAGAAGGAAGCACGTGATAAAAGAGGATCTACTCTTTAGGAATGGAATAACGACGACCAGGTACCTCGTTCTAATCTTACGTCACTAAACTTCGATCTCACTTATGTCTATCCTGATTAAGAATCCCTAGTGACCACATGAAAATCAAAGATCAAGAAAGCCAATAACAGGCTTGAAATTTTGGTCACCTAACTTGAAAATAAGGAGGGAAGCGTGTACGATTATTTCAATTAGAATGTTTCACCTTCTCATACAAACCTCAAAGTTACCTGAAATGGTGCTGAAAGTGACCCTACATTCTAGAGTAAGAGAGTCATAAAGTAAGGGGGAACTTCTAGCACAACTTAAGGTATCTTAGCAGGGATAAGTGTTAAAATCTTTGGTATAACCCAAAGGATATGGGTATGCTGAAAATGTTTGCAACAAACTGACATTCCCTAAGGAATCAAGCAGAATATCATCTCTAAAAAGGAAAAGAAAATTGTCTACCTTACTAGTATCATGCTTTACCTTTTTTATATTCTAAAGTGATAATAGTAAGAAAACACTTGCACACATCATCATTTTACTTTATACCAAAAAAGTCTTGAAAGAGTCAAACTTCTCTACAGCAACCATGGGCTGTAAAGAAAGTCCAAGCTCCTGAAAGAAGCTTAACCTAGAAGGACTCATACTTATGTGAGTACCTATAATGGGCTACTAAATTTAGGGGGAACTATTGACAAAATGACAAACTCCAATGCTAGGATGCTAAACACCAGGTTGCTAGGATACTAGGTTACTGGATAACGGGTCGCTGAAAATCAGGACGCTAGACACTAGAAGGATGGATACTAGGTCGCTCAACATCAGGTCACTATATACTAGGACGCTAGACACCAAGCTACTGGATACTAAGCTACTAGATATTAGCATGCTTATCAAGTCAGTGGAAAATGTAGATTGAATTAAGGAACAAGGATAAAGTTCAGATGATAGAACGCTAGACACCAGGATGTTGGATACTAGATTGCTAGATAACAGGATGCTGGACATCAGGATACTGGATACTTGGCTGACTGGAAATTAGGTCACTGGATGATAGGACGCTAGATATCAAGATGCTAGATACCAGATGTAGGATACTAGATCGCTGAACACTAAGTCGCTGGGCACTAGGACGCTAGACACCAAGATGCTGGATACTAGATCGCTGAACACCAGGTCGCTGTATATCAGGATGCTGGACACCAATGTACTGGATAATAGAACTAGACATGAGAACTAGACAAAGGGATCACTTGGAGGTTACAAATCAGAGCAGTTACTGAAAAATCTTCTTGGTAACATGCGCGCATAAAAAGTGGATCACCTTTCCTGAAATAGACTACCTTTTCAAAACCCTAGAAGGATGTCAGCTGTACGATCAGAAGGATCCTAGGGTGGAAAACCAGTTGTTAACCACGCACCTCAGGAAAAGGAAAAGCTGTGGAAATTGTCAACAACTTTATTGGAAAACGGTGAAGCAGTTAATGAGATCTTGGAAGATCTAACTACAACAGGGAGTATCTCAAACTCTATATATACATGCACTCCTTATTCTTCATTACAACATTCAGATATCCTCTCTCTCTCTTGTCCTCTATGCGTCATGGCACCAGAATGTTGGAAACCCTTCTCTTAATTCCTTCCAAAGAACACATTTTCTGCAAATAATCAACAAAGCATCTCACAAATCACTAAAAGTCACCTCTCACGCTTGACACTCGCTAAGCAAGCCATTCTCACAAGATTCGATCTTCTAGCCTTCAGCTCTCACCTCACTTCCCAAGAACCTACACTTAAGTTATTCCCTTCAAGGTAGGAGGATTAGAGCTAAGGAAGATCAAAAGACTTCCAGAGGTAGAGAAGACAAGATTCCAACTCATCTATGAGGTGGATTCTCTTTTGCAATGTGAGAGAATCAGAATGAGGGACAGTTGGAGGGATTATTGGAGATTGAAGGAGAAGAAAAAGGCGGCAGCAAGCTACTGGCGTCTAAACTTCTCTGCTTCTTCACGCGTTCTTCTCCAAACGAATTCCTTCTCTCTCTCATATTGCCTCTAATACCTCTCACAGCTCTCCTCTCTAGCCAAAGAGAAGATGTTATTAGGAGCAGGTTCCTACATCAAGTGAGGGAGAAGGAAAGCAGAAAGAGAAAGGAACCAGCAGCAAGCAAGAGGGGAAAAGAAATAAAAGAAAGAGCAAGAAGAAGAGAAAAATGAGTCTAGATAGGATGTTTATTGTACTTTGGTTACTGCATTGTATAATATATATTTTATCTAAATAAAATTTCTTCTGTTCTTTAAAAAGCTCATTCTTTATGCCTTTTTTTTTAGACTTATATGTGATTTAAAGAAAGCAGTATGCTCTATCTTATTATATCATACATCTGCTTTTTGTGCTTGAAGTGATTATGCTCTTTTGATCTTCTGCAAAGGTTTTGTCACCATCAAAAAGAGGGAAATTGTTGGAAACGTTTAAGTATGTTTTGATGAGACAAAACCTTAAGAAAGTAACTTTAAAGCATAACCAATCTTAGGAGAGGTTACTTTAGAAGAAAGAAAGATTAGAGAAAGTGTCAAAAGAAAGGATACTGAAGAGAATGGTGAAAAAGGAATCGGGTGAACTATTTAGGATACTGATGACTATAGGAAGCCACTGGAAGAGACCTCGCCAAAGCAGAATGCAGCGAGACAGGAAGCTACCTGAGAGACCATGCCGAAAGCATACTGTAGGAGCAGCATGCTACAGAAGCCTCGACCTGCCTGAGGGAGCAAGCCAGAAAAGGAAGCTCCATAGTGAAGCAAGAGGAGGAAGCTACAAAGCAGGCATGGGAAGAAAGTTAAAAGTTACCGGTAGACACAAGAAGTTACCGGTAGAGAGAAGAGAAGAAGAGCCAGTCAGAAGAAGACACGTGGAAAACGAAAAGCTGGAATGTGTCAGGAGTGCAGTGCATTTATAGATTAGAGAACCTACCTACCTTCAATAGGCAGATTTCCTAATCTATAAATAAGAAGAAGACTGACGAAAAGAAGAGAGTGTGCAAGAGAGAGAAGATAGTGAGCAATAGAATATACAAGCTCGCAGAGAGAAGCACAAAAGAAAAGAGAAGAGCTCAATAGAGAGAAGGCTCATAAGAAAAAAACGCAGAAAGAGGGAGAAGACAAAATAGAAGAAAAGAGTGTTCAGAAGAGCAGAAAAGAAGAAGAAGAAAAGCTCGAACACTCCACACCCCAAAAGACGCACGCTCAGTCAGTCAGTCCAGCAACAAGCTTCCGCAGATCAATCTGCAAACGAAGGCCAAGCTTGCCCCACCCAGTTGAAGAAGTAAACAAACTTCTTCTAAAGGACTGTCTTGGAGTACTCAGTGCGAGGAGTAGAGTCCTACTGAGTTTTCCACTTTCTAGGAGAGAAAGTGAGGACCCTGGGTGGGTAGAATAAGATCTTGTGGAAAGTAGACAAGTAGCTGTTTGAAGGCTTACTACTTACTTGTTAAGTGAGGGTTGTAATAAATAGGTCTATGTAAATCAACTAGCTTAACAAATGTTCCCTCTTGAGAAGAGGCAGAGAGGACGTAGAATGATTACTCCTCTTTCGAACCTCTGTATATCCTTGCGTCTATGTGTGCTTATTGCTTAACCTGCATACTCTATGATAATGCAGCACATCTTCTATACTTGGCTCTGCAATGAGAGAAAAGCTTCTGCAACCACTCTAATCAGTAACCTCCCAAAAGGTTTCCGACATTGGAACCAAGCCGATAGAAGAAAGAGTAAAGTTTGAAAATATAGTAGGCTTATTCATCCCCCCCTCTAAGCCTACTACCAGCCTATTTGGGACCAACAAGTGGTATCAGAGCAGGTGGATTATTCATCCAAGCTCACCGCTGAATCTGATACCAACAAGTGGTATCAGAGCAGATGGATGAAACAAAAGATCTAATCGATCTATCTAGATCCCATCTGAGAAGAATCTCTCTCTAGAAAATCTCTCTCTCTCCCTCATATCAAAGATCAAATCACTACCTTTGTTAAAAGGATATGATTGATGTGAAAGACAACAAGCAGCTATGAAGGACATACAAAATCAAGCTGTGTTGCGAAGAAAAAACTATTCAGAAGACGGAAGTTGGTGAATAGCAAGATACTCGAAGAAAGGGTTACGGAACAGGAAGGTGTGATGGAAGAACAAACTTCTACTTATCAAGGAGCAGATAAAAAAAAAAGGCACGTTGCTGAACAAAAGTAGCAACCTACTACAACGCCGAAGTTAAAAGTATGGATCACACCGGAGACTCCAAACAACAGAAGCAACCCTGGAAGAAGATACTGAGGATATCAAGCAAGGAGTAAGAAGAGAAACTCACTCCATCAACCAAACCATTCCCCAGACGGAAGCAAAAAATAAAAGAGGATCTACTCTTTAAACCAAACGAATGGCGATGACCAGGTACCTCGTTTAAACTTATGCTTTTATTTTTGGTCACACTGATGTTTATCCTGTTAAGGAACTCAAGTGATTATTCACCAAAGACCAAGGAAGCCAAAGAAAAAGAATATTCAGAAGACTGAAGATAATAGGTTTGAAAATTTCTGGTCACTTGTCTTGAGAATGAGAAAGAAAGCTTGTACGTTAATTTCAATATTAGAATGCTTCAACTACTCATGCGAACCTCAATGTTACCTGAAATAATACTGAAAGTGACCCTATAACTTAATAGAGAGAATCATATAGTAAGGGGAAACTTCAAGTACAAATCAAGGTAATTTAGAGGCCAAAAAGTCAAATCCTTGGAGAAATCCAAATACGAGTATGCTGAAAATGTCTGCAACAAACTAACAATCCCTAAGGAATCAAGCAGAACAACAACTCTAATAAGGAAAAAGAAAATTGTCTACTTACTAGTATCATGCTTTACCTTTTCTATATTCTAAAGTAATAACAGTAAGAAAACACTTGCACATACCATCATTTTACTTTGTACAGAAAAAGTCTTGAAGGAGTCAAATTCTCTCCACAGCAACCATGGGCTGTAAAGAAAGTTTAAATTCCTGAAAGAAACGTTAACCCAGAAGGACTCATACTTGTGTGAGTACCTATACAAGAAAACTCATTTTGCAGGTACCTCTAACAAAGGGCTACTGAATTTAGGGGGAACCTTTGACAAAATGACAAGCTGTAATAGATTGTTCGAAACCCTTCTCTTAATTCCTTCCAAAGAACACATTTTCTGCAAATAATCAACCAAGCACCTCCAAAATCACATATAGTGTAAGGAACATTGTATAAGATTTTAATGAATGACAAAACTTGTAAAAGATTAGGGCCTAGGATCCTATGTATTAGATTCCATTGTAAAATATTTCTAAGTATAGGAACAGGATGCTTGGAGATCAAAAGAATGGAGCATGATGATACTGCTGCATATAAGCCGAAGAGAAAATACAAGAAAACATATCAACAGCAGGCTGCTCAAAAAGGATACTGGCCGTACTACCCGAGAATACTAAAGGTTACTGAAGATTACTGACTACCAGATGAACAAAAGGAGAACTGAAGATAACTGAAGCATCAGGAAGCATCAGCAACCTGATTCTGCAGCAGTTACCTCCAAAAGTGCGTACGAGGTTAGCATTAGGCATAAGCATCATTTGCAACCAATCAAGTTATGCCACGTATTAAAAACCAAAAAAGGAAGTCTGCAGAGAAGTCAGACTAAGTATGGCGATAGCAGCATCAGTCACGTACATTCTCAACGATCAGTGTACGAACAAAGTAGAAACTGTCACTCTGATTTACAAAAAGATGCAAAGAAGGCTCACCCTCTCCAACGGACAAATATTTGAATCGCCTATAAATATTGGAAGACAGGCACATGAAATGCACCTGAAACTCTTACAATCAAAACGCTCAAGCTATCAAAGATCATCCACAAATACATAGAAGTTTCAAGTCCAGTCTAGCAGCAAGCTATCCTTAGCTTTAAGAGCTCAATCGTTTCTAAGCTTGCTGTCTATGTTGTTGAATTCTTTCTTTTATTTAGACAGTAAAGGAGTTGCTTGATCAGAGGGAGTTCCTAATCAAGTACTTTTCCTTTTTATTAGAAGAACAAGAGCTCTGTGTGGGTTAGGGGTGTTTGGTCACTGTACAGTAACCTTGTGTGGGAGAGACTGACAGTCTTTGTTAGGTTTAGGTTGTCTAAGCAAGACTTGTGTAAATCAACCGTTCGATCTAACAAAAGTTCCTCCTTGTGTAGGAGAAAAGAGGATGTAAAGGGATTACTCCACCATTGAACCCCTACATATCGCTGTGTTCTTTACTGTGCTGTTTTCATTAATCTTGTGATATTATTGCTTATCTGCTCTTATCATTTACATATCATTTATAAGCATAATATCTGTCTATCAGAGAAGAAGCTCTATTTGAAAAGTATTTCCGCTGTGCATAAATCTCATTTTGTCTTAAAAACTTAAGGTAACTGCTCAGCAGTAACCTTCAGGGCAGTTAGTGCTTTATAAACTGCCTGTGTGTCATTTTTAGAAGAAAAGATTGAAAATTTTGAGTAGGCTTATTTACCCCCTTAAGAATAGTACCACTTGGGACCAACAAGTGGTATCAGAGTAGGATTAAAGTCCGATATAATTGATCAATCCTTGATCCTGTTTCTTTTCTAAAAACCCTCTTTGTTATCATAAGCATAATCATCATGGTTTCTCATAAAGTACCTATGTTCTCCATTGACGAATATGATGTTTGGAAAATTCGCATGCAGGCACATCTGTCCGCCATGCATGATGAAATGTGGTATGTCATCAGTGAAGGACCACCTAGAATTACAAAAGTTGACGCATTGTTTGTTAGGGCTGTGGATGAAGCAGCTGATAGACAAGGAGATGCAGGAGCCATCCCACACCCAGCTGTTCTGGAAAAACTTAGAGAATAATGGACTGCTGATGAAAAAAGAAGAGCAAATCTTGATAACGTAGCAAAGAATGTATTAATCCTCACTCTGGACAAATGAACTTTCAGTAAGGTGAAAACTTGCAGAACCGCCAAAGAGATCTGGGATAAACTAGAGCAAATATGCGAAGGCACCGAGCTCACGAAAGAAAACAATGTTTCTACAGCCACTCAGAATTTTAAGCTGTTTGAAATGATACCTGGAGGAACCCGAGAGCAAATGAACCTAAGGTTCACAACCATCATTAATGAGCTTGAGTCATTGGACAAAGTCTACACTCAAAAGGAGAAAAATATGAAGGTGCTGAGGGCTCTTCCTATCGAGTGGGATAGCAAGACAACAACCATGAAAGTGTTTATGGACTAAAAGTCTATGAGCATGTTCGATCTCTTCTCAGATCTCAAAGTCTTTGAGTTCGACATCAACAGAAGGAAGTTGGAAATTGAAGGAGGCAACTCAAAGGTTACTGCATTAACAATTAGACAGCCTCAGGAAACAAGAAAGTCCAAAGATCATGTAGCCACCTTGGAGGCCACTACTGAGAAAATATGACACTTCTGCTGAAAAAGTTTCAGAAGTTCATAAGAAGGAACACACGAACAGACGGATTCAGGAGGAAGCAAAGTGAAACTGGAACCAGTGGGTAGTTACCCCAATCAAACTCCAAAGCTACCGATCTTTGCTATAACTGCAGAAAGCTAGGTCACTATGCCAGGGAATGCCCACATCCAGAAGTCCACTGATATCCAGAAGATGAACGGAAGGTGAGACAGGAAAGAAAAAGGCAAGAGCGCCAGAAGCTGAGGGCGCTAATCGGTGAGGCAGAACCTCTCAGGCAGCTACACCTGAGAAGACATCCAAGAAAGAAGAGTCAACCACCGATAGTGATTCGGAGGACTCATCTTCAGACGATGAAGCTCTAATCTGCCTCATTGCAAAAAGTGACGACTCTGAAGGTGAGGTAATATATCTCAACTCTCATATTCAAATTAATGAAAGGTTAAACATGATTTATGCGTTCAAACAAATCATGAATGACTTTGAGCAAATCACTTCAACCCATGAGGAGTTAAAAATAGAGAATATAGAGCTTAAGAGATAGCATGCTTTACTAGAAAGACTATTAGCAGTAGAAAAATCCAAAAGTCAAGCATGCAGTGATCTTAAAAATGAAATCGGTAAGCTCAAATTACAAGTCACTATGCTAGTAAATGAGAAGAAGGTGCTCACTGAAACAATCAATACCTTAAACAAATCCTCTAAAGACTTGGATGCTATACTAAATATCCAACGAAGTCCAAAAAGCTTTGCTGGCATAGGTTACTGTGAAAAGGATTCCACTTCAACTGCTAGTACTTTAAGAGCACCCATATTTGTGCCTGCAACTATCCCTCATCAACATGAATTATCTAATCAAGGGGGAAGTGCAAGCAAAAATGAAGGAAGCCTTGAAGAAAAGAGAAATAAACCCTTTAGAACTATCCATGAGTCCAAATCTGTCAAAAGTTAGCTCCAGCAATCTAAGAACGCCGAAAGCAGGAACTG
The DNA here is from genome assembly GCA_005771605.1 of Scutellaria baicalensis. Taxonomy (NCBI): domain Eukaryota; kingdom Viridiplantae; phylum Streptophyta; class Magnoliopsida; order Lamiales; family Lamiaceae; genus Scutellaria; species Scutellaria baicalensis. The sequence continues at coordinate 35,107,060 of CM016724.1, read as the reverse complement.
TAGACTGCATCTAGAAAGCTTAAAAGAACTCAATTTTCATATTGGCCAAAGATTTATACATCTAAAGCAACTTATACTCCTAGAAGGCAGAAGAAGAAACCACAAACACACTAAGTACATATGCAGTATCCTAAGGATACTCGTGGTAGTTCAGGAATTATCAAGACTTACAACAGAAAGATTGTTGTAAAGCAAGTATGGGTTCCTAAAAGGAGAATAAATACTAACAAGAAAGGACCCGTACTAGTATGTGTACTTCAAAGAAAGTGATTTCTCTCGTGAGTACAGGAACTAGTGTCTGGGAGTAGCAAGGTAATATGGTATATTGACACTGGCTGCTCAAGACACATGACAGGGAGCCAGAAGAGCCCTATCAACTATAAAGCTTCCAACAGACCCAAGGTCATATTTGGAGATAACTCTAGAGGAAGCACAAAGGGCATTGGTGACTTAATCAAAGGAAAAATCTGCATCAAGGGACTATCCCATGTAGAAGGCTTGAAATACAATCTCCTCAGCATAAGTCAATTCTGTGACAAGGGCTACAGTGTGGAGTTTAATCTCAACAAGTGCCTTATCAAGGACAACAGGACTCAGGAAGTCAAGCGGACTAGAACTAGGAAAGGAAACATCTATATTGCTAAATGGAACTCAGCAACCACTGCTACATGTTTCATTGCCAAAGGTACTTCTAAAGCTAGCTGGCTGTGGCACAAGAGATTAAGTCATCTAAACTTCAAAACCATGAATAAGCTGGCCAGAAAAGGACTAGTTAGAGGATTACTCGACATGGTTTACAAAAGGGAAGCTGTTTGTGGAGCATGCCAAAAGGGGAAATAGGTAAAGAGTTCTGTCAAAAACAAAACTCTTCGATCTACAGAAAGGAAACTGGATATGCTTCACATGGATCTCTTTGGACCAATTGATCCAATTAGCATATCCGGGAAGAAGTACACCTTAGTAATAGTAGATGATTACTCAAGGTTCACTTAGACGATCTTTCTTGCAAAGAAATCAGATACCCAACAATGTCTGCCAGAGTTCCTGAGAAGACTACAAATAGAAAAATGTCTGAGTATAGTGAAGATCAGAACAAATAGAGGAACTGAATTTACTAACAAATTCAAAAAAGATTACTGTTCAGACAATAGAATTAGGCACGAATACTCAGCGGCCAGGACGCCTCAACAAAATGGGGTTGCTGAAAGATGAAATAGAACTTTGAAGAAAGCCACAAGAACAATGCTAGCCGAAGCTGAGCTCCCAAAAAAGTTTTGGGCATAAGCAACCAACACATCATGCTACACACAGAACAGATGCCTGATAAACAAGGATCTAAACAAGACACCCTATGAGCTGTGGTATGGTTACTCTCCCTGCATTGACTATTTTCACATCTTTGGATGCAGGTGCTTCGTACTTAATAATGGAAAGGAATATCTCAAAACCTTCGATGACAAATCTGATGAAAGGATATTCCTAGGATACTCATCGATAAGTAAGGCCAACAGAATCTTCAACAAGAGAACACTTGTTGTAGAAAAATCTGTGCATGTGATCTTTGATGAATTACATTGCAGTAAGGTTGATATTGAGGAACTTCAAGAAAAGCTAGACAAAACTCACATCAACAACAATCATGTTGAGTATATTGATGTGCAGTTACCAAATCTTCAAAACACAGATGGAATACTACCATCCCAAGATATACATGTTCATAACTTGCAGGTACCCATCAGATACAGGAAACTGAGGACAATCAAGAACCTCAAAATGATCAGCCTGTAGAATTGAACTAAAATCCGATAGAGGGGGAACCACATCAAGCTGTTGAAGAATGAAGAAGTTGGCTAAGAAATCATCCCAGAGACCTGATAATTGGAGATTATACTTCTGGAGTACGAACGAGTAGAGCAAATCCACATGAACCCATGTTCGTTTCTTTCATCTCACATGTTGAACCAAAGCATCCAGAAGAAGCTCTACAAGATACCAACTGGGTTCAAGCTATGCATGAAGAATTGAACGGATTTGAAAGGAACTAAGTTTGGTACCTGATCCCCAGACCTACTCATCAAGGAGTTATTGGAACCAAGTGGGTATTCAAGAATAAGCTAGATGAGGAGGGCCAATTTGTAAGGAACAAAGTCAGACTAGTAGCAAAGGGGTACTGCCAGGAAGAAGGCATTGATTTTGATGAAACCTTTGCTCCAGTAGCCAGATTAGAAGCAATCAGAATCTTCATAGCCTATGCAGCATACAAGAATCTCACGGTGTATCAAATGGATGTGAAGAGTGCCCTCTTAAATGGGATGCTGGTAAAATAAGTCTATGTTGAACAGCCACCCGGCTTCGAAGAAAATGCTGATAAGATGGTATATAGACAGAGAAAAGCTCTTTATGAATTGAAGCAAGCACCAAGAGCATGGTATGACACCTTGTCAAAATACATACTAGATAATGGATTCAAGAAGGGTAAGGTGGATAAAACTCTATTCAGAATACAGGATGAAGATAGCATCTTACTCGTCCAGATCTATGTGGATGACATCATCTTTGGATCAACCAACAAAGAGCTGTGCAGGAAGTTCTCCAATCTAATGCAATTTAAATTTGAGATGAGTATGATGGGAGAACTAAGCTTTTTCCTTGGATTGCAAGTCAGGCAGCTTGATCAAGGAACCTTCATAAATCAGATGAAATATACCAAAGAACTGATAAAGAAATTTGGAATGAAAAATACCAGTACAGTGAGCATTCCAATGCCAACTTCAGGAAGTCTGGATAAAGATGAAGGAGGAAAGACTGTTGACATCATAAAATACAGAAGATTAATCGGATCACTGCTCTACCTCACTGCGAGCAGACCAGACATCATGTTTGCAGTAGGAATATGTGCAAGATATCAAGTGGCTCCAAAAGAGTCCTACCTCTCAGCAACTAAGAGAATAATTAGATATCTAAAAGGAACCCAAGACGTAGGCTTGTGGTATCCTAAAGAAGGAGATATTAGATTGATTGCATATACTGACTCTGATTTTCCAGGTTGCAAAATTGATAGGAAAAACACTAGTGGAACTTGCCAAAGGCTAGGGAATCGCTTAGTGTCTTGGTTCTGCAGGAAACAAACTTCAATAGCCACATCCACTGCTAAAGCCGAATATGTTGCTGCAGGAAGCTGCTGTGCACAAATACTATAGATTCAACAACAGTTTCGAGATTATGATATTGTGGAAAAGGATTCTCCAATTATGTGTGATAACACAAGTGCAATAGCTATCACCCAGAACCCAGTTTTTCACTCAAGAACCAAACACATCGACATCAGACATCACTTCATCAAAGATCATGTCGAGAAGAAAGACATCTCACTGGAGAAAATCCATACTGATCAACAACTAGTTGACATATTCACAAAACCTCACTATGAATCAAGATTTTCTTTCCTAAAGAACAAATTAGGTATTATCAAATTAAGCTAACTCCTCTGATAAACATTTGTGAGAATGTTGTACAGCGTAGGGAGAAGCTAAGAAAGCTTAGAAATAAGAAGTTTAAAGGTTCCTGATGTAGGCAGCTAATAAAACCCACTAAAGGACACGTCAGCAAAAAACCACCTGGAAAAGTAATCACCAAGGAACCCACGAAGCGTACGATTATAAGAAACTGTCAATCTCAAGACGTGGCGCATCAAATTAGGGCAGGTTACCCAATAAAGGACGGCGATATTTGTAAACAAGTCCCTCAAGATCTTTGAAAAGTCAAAAAACGAATCAGTGCATTAAATGCGAGGATCCTCAACCGCGGGATGAAAAACCATTCAAATTTTGAGAAGATCTACGCCGTTGATCAAAACCTAGGAAGTTTACTTATAAATAGGAAGTTTACACTTGATCAAATCTTTTACGCTCTCATACTTTCTAGCCCTCTAACCTTTTGCAAACAAGTAACCTAGCGATCAAGTTTGTGCTCACTTCTATCTTTACAGAGAACTCATTGATGGTCATCTCATAGCTGAGAAGATATTACTGAAAGCTATCACAGATGAAGGTCACTCCATCGACCTAATGCAGATGATTCTGAACAAACTCCACCAATCTAGAGTGTGGGGTTTCTGCTCACTCTTCAGGGAACCTTACTGCGAAGATCTGGTTCGACAGTTCTATAACAATGCTGAAATATCTAAGGATAAGACAAAGATTGTGTCGAAAATGGGGAATAAGACGATCGAGATCACTTCCAGTCTTCTAGGGAAAATCTTTCAACTGCCCACTGAAGGAATGGATGGAAGCAACCTAGCCACCTAAGGAGAAGAAATGGTGGAAGAATACTGGAAGAGATTCACAGGCACAGACGACCTATTGACCCTAAACAAGAGCTGTAACAAGAAGCTCTTTCAAGTAGAGTATCAAATGCTCCACGACATCTGTTGCCATATCGTTGAGAACCGATTTAGTTCTTTTGACAAATGTAACAATTTCAGGTATAGGATGATGATGGCCCTAATGGAAGTTGAGGAGATAAACTGGGCAGAATATGTTTTTACAAGGCTCAAGGAGGAGGTGGAAAAGAAGGTGGGCAAGCCAACTTATGGACTAGTGATCAACACAATCTTGTGGTTTGCTGGTTACGATTTATCAAAGGGTAAGCCCATTCAAAGGGGCAAGTTCATAGGATACGGTAGAATCTTTGCCAAGAAGGGATCAAAGGTCTCCCCTGTAGCCAGGAAGGATACTGCAACAAAGGAGAAGAAGACCCAGAGAGAGGCAGTGTAGGAAAGCATGGCTGAGGGGGAAAGCTCGTCAGTTACTGCTTCTCCACCAAGACAGGAGGAGAAGAAGAAGAGAAGTGTAAGGGTGAGGGGGAAGCAGGTGGTGAAGAGGAAGCGGAGAATCTCTGATGATGAAGCGTCACCATCACATTTACTAATGCAACCTGCTCCCTCAAGCAAGGGTAAGAATGGTGAATCAGAGATTCAAATCACTGAGCAAGCAGAAGTGGTTGTGCAACAGGTAACGGCCCAACTACATAAACAGTTAGAAATGGAGGAAGATGAGAATACTGAGGACTCTGATCTTGAAGTAGTTTTGGACACAGCCAAGATGAAAAAAGAGTTTGAAAAACAGTGGGATAGATTCACAACCCGGTGGAACTACCGACGTTTTCCAAGCCCGGACATGTTTTCATGGAGTGTTTTCATGGGCACTAAACTGGGCAGAAGTGTCTGATATAGCGGAGGAAGGAGTATTGGAGACAAGGTACTTGAAAAGTCTGCGAAGAAGGAAGTGGAAAAACTTTCAAGAAAATTATGAAGCGGAACTAAGATTGGCCTCCATTGCTGAAAAGAAGAAGCAAGTCTCACAGCTTGAATTAACCCCACCTTCTCCAAGGATGCTGAAGGGAAAGAAGCCCATTAAGCAACCTGACTTCTACAAGGATAATGTTATCCTAAAGGCAACTTCTGAACAGTTCACTACTGGCGATGACGTGGGAGTTGCTGAAAGACAAGCATAAGCATTCGGTGTAGATGAAGTAGAAGAAAGGATGCTGAAACAAGTTTTAGATGTCAGTTTGGTGGAAATAAAAAGGAGGCATAAGGTTGTACTCATTCAACCAGGAGAAGGATCCTCCATTGGAGCAGTATCAATTGAACATCCTTTAAATGCTCCACCAATCAGTCAGAAAACTCCATCACCACCCGCATCAAAAGATGAATCCAAAGGGGCATATAGTCAACTGGTGGATGTAGTGGTCTTGCCAGATGAGGAGGACGCAAGATCAGACATAGTAGGAGAAGTACCTGCTCTTGAAAACTCTCCTACCACCTTTAGAAAAGCTGACTCGCCAATGATAGAGCTACCAACTATTCCGGAGGCTGAAAGGTTGGATGTTCTTGCGGTTGTTGGTGCTCTTGAAGAAATACTAAAATCAGCTATCGTTGAAGAAGGGACCTCAGTGCTAGAACTCTCTGTTGATGAGGCACCAATGGAGGTTGATAAGACGGCTGATGAAATTACACCAATGGAGATGGAGATTGTAATCTCTGTATATCCTGTGAATCGTCAAGAGACGGTTGCAGAAGAGGCCGCAATAGGACATGCTGCTAACAAAGAGCCTACTGTTGATATGATCTCAGTAGAGGAACCTGCTCACAAAGAGTCTACCATTGAAGAGGCTACTCCTAAAGAGCCTACTGTAGAGGAGTCTACCCAGTGAAAGACTTTTATGAAACGGACAAAAGTTATTGCCAGAGGAGGAAGGACCCTCTAGAGAAATAATAAGATGGTTGCAAGCCTGGAATGAAATGTCCCTCAGGATGGAATACCAGCTGATGATAAGGAGATATTAGCCCGTGCGGAGTAAAACAATGATGATAAGGAAGTATCAGCACGTGAGGGAGCAGACACTGAAAGTTTCATGTCTAACTCCAACAGCGATGAAGGATCAACCAGTGAATAGGGTGAATCTGGAGCCGAAAAATCCACACCTCTAAACCCCTCTCTTTCTGTACAGAATAATGAGAAAAAAAACTTTGATGACGTCCTCGAGGCAATAGGAAAACTTGGGACATCCCTAAGCAAAGCAAGCAAGCAGATGAGAGTTGAGGCAGGGAAGGATCAATTTCAAGCTTCCTTCAAGATGGATACATTCAATACAACCTTAGCTAATCTGCAAAAGTCTATCTCCTCCCTAACTTCCTCTACTGTTATGGTTGACACTATCAAGAGCATGAATGATAAACTCAATTCTCAAGCCAACAGGTTAATAGAAATTGAGTTGGAGCAACAATTTGTGACGACTTCCCTCAAAGAGATCTCCAACTCTCAGTTTGAACAGAATCAAATCTTAGAGGATCATACTGATATTTTAACCAGTGTGCATGAAATGCTCAAATTTGGAGTTGGCTCGGTCTTTGATGATAACAAAAAGGGGGAAGAGACAATTAAGAGGATCGAGCAGAAAAGATAGCAAGACCCCTGCTCTTGCAAACGACTAACAATCTTGCCTGAATGGGATTTAGGAGGCGATAGAGGAGACCATGGAGGAAGCTCCAGAGACAACAAGATAGCATGGCAACCAAGAGAAAATCTGAAGCTATCTCAAAAGTACATCCTGGTCTTCGTAGAGGGATAGAAGAAAGAGAGGAGAAAAGAAGGGGAGTTGAAGAAGAGCTATGAAAAGTATGTTAAATATCTTTCTTCCTCAAAAGCAACCTGATCTGGAAGCTCTTGCAGCAAATGAAATAAATGCACCAAACTCTCTTCGCATCTTCCTGGAAGGAAGTCCAGACCCTGAGAGCTCCAAATTCCAAGTATGGGAGCTCCCTGAAGTTGATCTGCCTACCTCTCATAATCCATCCTTTCCATAGATCAACTTCTTCAAACAAGCAGAATACTTGAAGTACTACATCAAGTTATGCAAAGAGTCCACGCTTATAAAAGGCAAAACTCATCGTGAAGTGCTCAAATGCTTCAAGGATCTTGCTAGCAGAGGTGTACTCCCAATCCAGATGAAGCTAAAAGGTAGAATGAACATTGGAGAAATCATCCCTTTTTATTAAGATTTTTGGCTAATGTACGAGGAGACGTCTGAGATGAAGAGGCTGATGGAACCAACCTACTAAGAATCTATCCTCAACTGGTGGAAAGATTTGAGGAAAGAAAGAAAAAGAGCTTCCTGGCTCAAGATGCTTTAAACCTTCCTGCTCCCTACTCTTATATATATCTTGTTTTGTTTATTTACAGTTTTTATGATCTGGTACTGTTCGAATTCATTAACTCAATAAAGGGATCTGTTCTTGTTCTGAAAAAGCTCTCTACTCGTGAACTTATGCTTAATATCTTGATCTGATATTTCTGAAAATATATATACATCCTACTAATCTGATTGCAAGCATATGTTCTCTCTTGATAAAATAAGTGATCCTCTTAGAAGAAGTTTTGTCATCATAAAAAATGAGGAAATTGTAAGGAACATTGTATAAGATTTTGATGAATGACAAAACTTGTAATAGATTAGGACCTAGGATCCTATGTATTAGATTCCATTGTAAAATCTTTCTAAGTATAGGAATGGGATGCTTGGAGATCAAAAGAATGGAGCATGATGACCCTGCTGCATATAAGCCGAAGAGAAAATACAAGAATACATATCAGCAGCAGGCTGCTAAAAAAGGATACTGGCCATACTACCTGAGGATACTAAAGGTTACTAACTACCAGACGAACAAAAGGAGAACTGAAGATAACTGAAGCATCAGGAAGCATCAGCAACCTGATTCTGTAGCAGTTACCTCGAAAAGCGTGTATGAGGTTAACGTTAGGCACAAGCCGCATTTTCAACCAATCAAGTTATGCCACTTATTAAAAAGCAAAAAGGAAGTCTGCAGAGAAGTCAGACTAGGTATGGTGATAGTAGCATCAGTCACGTACACTCTTAACGATCAGTGTACGAACAAAGCAGAAACTGGCACTCTGATCTACGAAAAGCAGCAAAGAAGGCTCACCCTCTCCAACGGACAAATATTTAAATCTCCTATAAATATTGGAAGACTGGCACATGAAATGCACCTGAAACTCTTACGATCAAAACGCTCAAGCTATCAAAGATCATCCACAAATACATAGAAGTTTCAAGTCCAGTCTAGCAGCAAGCTATCCTTAGCTTTGAGAGCTCAATCGTTTCTAAGCTTGATGCCTGTGTTGTTGAATTCTTTATTTTATTTAGACTGTAAAGGAGTTGCTTGATCAAAGTGAGTTCCTAATCAAGTACTTTTCGTTTTTAGTAGAAGAACAAGAGCTCTGTGTGGGCTAGGGGTGTTTGGTCACTCTGCAGTAACCATGTGTGGGAGAGACTGACAGTCTTTGTTAGGTTTAGGTTGTCTAAGCGAGGCTTGTGTAAATCAACTGTTCAACCAAAAAAAAGTTCCTCCTTGTGTAGGAGAAGAGAGGACGTAAAGGGATTACTCCACCCTTGAACCTCTATATATCGTTGTGTTTTTTACTGTGTTGTTTTTATGAATCTTGTGATATTATTGCTTATCTGCTCTTATCATTTGCATATCATTTATAAGCATAATATTTGTCTTTCAGAAAAGAAGCTCTACTCGAAAAGTATTTCCGTTGTGCATAAATCTCATTCTGTCTTAAAAGCTTAAGGTAACAGCTCAAGCAGTAACCTTCAGGGCAATTAGGGGAGATGGAGGAAACAATGGGAGCAGGACTAGAAAGGAAAGTGAGTCTCAAGATCACTTCAGCAAGCCGAAACTGTTGCTGATCAAAGTATGAGTGCACCTTACCCGTCTTTTAGACGAGGCCCCACGGAGGAGGAAAGAAGAAGGGAGAAGGAGAGGAAAGAAAGATAGTTTAACTAGGCAGTAGACTCTTCTATACATCAATCCATGCAGAGAGTAGCTCACTTCAGGACTTTCACGGAGCAAGTCCAGCTGAAGTTCGAGCATGGAGAGAACCCACATTTGATGTTGTTTCTGGATGCAAACCCGAATCCTGGCCACCCAACTTTCTTCAATACACCGTTGCCACGAGTCACCTTGCCAACCCACAGGAATCCGACGCTAAAGGAAATCAATCATTTTAAAACCTCAATTTATTTTGGATACTTCATGTTTCTTTGCAGGGAATCACCACTTTTTTGAGAAGTATCCAAACAACAAAAAGGAGTTCGAGAGGTTCGAGGAACTGACTTCAAAAGGTGGATTACAGATCCAGATCAAGCTGAGGCAAAGATTCCAAAAAAGGGAGTTAATTCCCTTTGCAGAAGACTTTTGGTTGCGGTATGATCAAACAGAGTGGTTGATATGGCGAAGAGTTACCAGCAATCAATTGAGAACTGGTGGAAGGGGACCCCTCACGAGATTGTTGGAAGGTCGACTAACTGGAGGAGATGAATATCAATCTTTCTGTTGTTTTTAATTTTATGATACGATGCAGATGAAAACATTCCCACCTCGTGAATACTTTTATTTTGTTTTGATTGTGCAGATGATGATGGTCTGGGACTTTCAGAAAACAATTTTTTCATGGTTTTGATATGATAATATCTGTTTTAAAGTTCACTGCTTGTGATCTTTGTATGCATTCTTTATTTTATGCTTACTCTGATCTAACTTGTCTTATATTATATATGTACATCTTATCTATTATGCAGTAAGTAGCTAAGTTCTCTTTTTTTGCTTTAATATCATGTAAAAGTTTTGTCATCATAAAAAAGGGGGAAATTGTTAGGATTTATTTTAGTTTTGATGAGACAAACACATTGTATCAGTAAGCTTCAGAAGAGAAGCAACCTTGCATATAGGCATAATATTTATTGTATATCGAAAGGACACTATAACAAGCAGGAAGAATGCAACAGCAAGCAGTACGCGCGCTTCGAAAGGAAGCAAGGTCGCTGAAGGAAGTAGGAGCAGAAGTAAGTAAGTCGCCTGACAAAGTCACTTCCAACAGAAGGAATTAAAGCAGCATGTCCTAAGAAGAGTCACCTGATTTGAAACATACTTCGTTACTAGTAGAGACATTCTATCGAGAGCCAATCAGAAATCGATAAGCCGACTGACGAAGGACAGACCTGCTACACGGCGCATTAAATGCTATGTACCATGAAGATCAAATCTGTACCATAAAAATCAGTCCATTAAATGCTGAAACTGCCACACTCAACGGGCAGATTTCCAAGCTCTATAAATAGAGATTTAGTGAGAACTGAGTTCAAGATGTCGACTGTCGTTTTCATCAAGGTGATGGTAGTGTCTGTCTTTTTTATTTTGTTTGTGAGCAACTTGTAAGCCTCAACAGCTTGAACATTTGATATATAAGACTCGATCTCTTACACAATTGTGGGGAGCTTTTTGTCTGTTGTCAGAGCTTGCTAAGACTAGTCTTCCAGAGTCTTAAGAGTATGTTGTAAATCATTGAGGTCACTAGCTATCGAATCCATACAAAGTGTTATCTCAGTGGTGTCATCTCTGATTTTCCTCTTCAGTCTCCTGGTTAACTTCTTTATCGGAGCACCCAGATTCTCAAGAGCCTTTAGAATCTGAGCATCTGTGGAGAATGTTGCTGAAGGGAGAGCAGATGGTGAGACTATGGGGGGTTGTTGGGGCTGGTGAGACTATGGGGGGTTGTTGGGGCTTTGCAGGTACTTCACCTTTCCCACGTTCAGAGAATTCCACCTCAGCCGGAGTCGAGTTTGCAAGCGATTCCCACTTGATGTCGCCATCTTTCCCTCATGATCTTCATCATCACTAGAATCCTCACAATCGAACTCCCTAGATTTTGAGCTGTTAGAGGAACTGCTCTCTAAGTCTAACCCATCATCAGACTTTGTGAGTAGGGGCCTCTTCTTTCTTGTCCTTTTTGACAGGTGCCTCAAAAGGTTGCTGGTTTGTCTGTTTGGCTAGAGCAGCTTTTCCATCAGCCTGCTCTGTGTTGTCAGCAACCTATTCATGGGCAACTTTTGCTTTATCTTTCTACTCAGCCTCTGCAGGAGTAGCCATCTGTATGGTTGTTGACTCTACTTGGGTTTCTTGCCACTGGACGAGGACATCAAAGGCCAGATGTCTATAGTTCAACCAGGTTTTAAACATGGCAACCAGCTGGAGAAAATCAGCTTTAACTTTCTCCATATCCAGAGCTATGGCAAGTTGCTCTTGTTTTCCTGGTTGGTCCTCGGTTGCTGGTGGAGGAATCACTGTGATGGGAGCAGGGCTCGTCTCCCTTTCTTCATCTTCTACGATCACCAGTTTCCTCCTCAGGCTCTTTTTCGTTGTTGTAGCAACCTTTTTTGGTTGCGTCTTCTGGGGCTAAGCAGCAACCGCCCTGCTTAATGCAGCGAGAGAAGCATTATCTTCCTCATCACTTTCCTCAGCGATCTTGATGGGCTCTAAAGCTCGAGCCCCCTGAGGCTTCACATAGGTCTTTCTGGCAAAGACCTTGCCAGAACCTATAAACTTCCCCTTCTGGGTGGATTTGCCTTCATCCATGTCGAAGCCCAGTGTAGCCAGTAGGGTGTTTAGGATGAGCCCGAAGCTCTTCTTTCCAACATTCAGCACCTCTTCGCCTATCCGGGTGATGATGTACCTGGCCCAATCAGTTTACTACGCATGATGGGTAGTATCATTCTGAAACTTAGATTGGTGCATTTGTCAAAACTCCCTGACCTATTTTTGATGATGTGACAACAGATATCATGGAAAAGCTTGAATTCGTAGATGAAGAGCTTTTTGCTGCTGCTTCTTGTCATGCGCACATTGTCCGTCTTCCCGATGAAGGTTTTCCAAGCTTCACCCAACAAGTTCTCCCCGTACATAGCTATGTTACTAGCATCCATGCCTAGGTTGGAGATTTTGAAGGTCTCCACCAGTAACTCTTCGTCGATGATGAAGGTCTCCTCGCCATGGTTGTAGAGGATGTAACATCCTTCAGTAACGAGATTGGCACCATCGTAGAAGGTCTCTATCAGGTTTTCGTCATATTTCTCCTAGTAGGTCAAGCAGAGACCCATGATGCCAGAGCCTTCCAGGTAGTCGATGATATGTTTGATAGTCTCAGTGCCTAATCCTTCGTGGATAAGCTGGTTATCAGCACGTTCTTACTGACAAGGTGTCCGTCCATGATCTCGACGTGGTCTCTGATGAATTGATGTCCTATGTCGATGTGCTTCGTCCTTTAGTGAAATACGTGATTGTGTGTGATTCCTATAGTATTTGTATTATCACACATGATTGGAGTCTTTTTTTTTCAGAGATGTCATAATATCTTAGTTGTTGTTGTACCTATAATATTTGTGCACAACAGCTTCTTGCACCGACATATTCAACTTCTATAGTGGAGGTTACTATTGATGTTTGCTTTTTGCAAAACCAAGGTACCAACCTATTTCCCAGAAATTGGCAGGTTCCACTTGTGCTCTTATGGTCTATTTTTGCATCCTGCAAAATTCAAATTTGAGTAACCTATAAATCTGAATCCTCCATCCTTTGCATACCATAGACCTACGTCCTGAGTGCCCTTTAGATATCTTATTATCCTTTTTGCAGCTACCATGTGTGACTCTTTTGGTGCTGATTGATATCTTGCACACATACCTACTACATATACTATATCTTGTCTCCTTGCACTAAGATATAACAAATATATTGTTTCCATCTTGTATCCTAAACAAAGTCTTATTTATAGTTCCTTTCTTGAAGTTATTCTCCAGTAGATACTGAGATAGAATACCATAACATGCTCTTGGAGGTTGCTTCAGTCCATATAGAGCCTTCTTATGTCTGTATACCTTCTTATCTGGTTCATCTTCAAACCCAGAGGTTGCTCTACGTAAACCTCCTAGCCCATTGAGAAATGCACTCTTTACATCCATTTGATATGCAACGAAATTCTGTTGAGCTAAATAAGCTAGGAATATTCTGATTGCTTCGAGTCTTGCAACAGGTCCGAATGTCTCATTAAAATCAATTCCTTCCTCCTAGAAGTATGCCCTGGTGACTTGGTCTATGTACCTGTTTCCAAACTTGGTTACACCAACTCTGTGATCTCCAATTATCAAATTCCTTGGGTGATCGTTTAACCAATTTCTGTTTGCTTTATCATCTGGGATGACTGATTGGATGATCTCAGGTTGTACTTTCTCCCCTGTCTACTGAGTTTCCTTTGATTATTGACCTCTTTCAGGTTCTTGTACTCCTGTAGGTTGCTTGGTCTTTTCTGCTGGTTGTTGTACTACCTCAATCTAGTTACTGTTTGATATAGTTTCACTGTTTTCATTCAATAGATTGGGTTGAACTACATCTATATATTGAACCTTCTTGTTATTGATGTTGGTTTTATCCAAGGTTTCTCTCAGTTCTTCAACATCATTTGTGCTATAGTGTTGTTAATCAAATTCCATATGCATAGATTCTTCTACCATCAAAGTTCTCTTGTTGAAGATTTTGAAGGCTTTTCTTACAGAAGAGTAACCTAAGAAAACACCTTCATCTAATTTGGCATCAAAGGTTTTTAGGTATTCTTTCCCATTATTCAATATGTAACACCTACAATAAAAAATATGGAAGTAAGATACATTTGGTAAATAGCCATACCACAATTCATAAGTAGTTTTATTTAAATTCTTATTTATTAGGCATCTATTTTGTGTATAACATGTTGTGTTGGTTGCTTCAGCCAAAAATCTCTTGGGTATTACAGCTTCTGCCAGCATCGTCCTAGCTGCTTCCTTTAGTGCTCTGTTTCTCCTTTCAGCTACTCCATTTTGTTAAGGTGTCCTTGCTACTGAATACTCATGCTTGATTCTATTATCAGTGCAGTAAGTCTCAATGAATTTGTTTATAAGTTCAGTTCCGATATTTGTTCTGATCTTCACTATACTCAGGCTCTTTTCATTCTGTATTCTCTTTAGAAATTCAGGTAGCATTTGTTGAGTATCTGACTTCTTAGTTAGGAACAATATCCAGGTGAACTTTGAGTAGTCATCTACTATAACTAGTTAGTACTTCTTTCCACTTATTCTGATAGGATCTACTAGTTCAAATAGATCCATGTGGAGTAAGTCTAGTATTGTATCAGTTGACTTCCTGAGCTTGCTCTTGAAGGTGCTCTTAACTTGCTTCCCTTTCTGGCATGCTCCATAAATGTTCCCCTTCTAATAGACAATGTTAGGTACGCCTCTTGCTATTTTGTTGATTGTCTTGAAGTTCAAGTGACTCATCCTTTTCTTGCTATTTTGTTGATTGTCTTAACAGAATTCTAGTCAGCTGTATATAGATATTTCATTTTTCTTGTTCATGTGAGCTTAACTTCTTGAGAGTTGTTGATCTTGATAAGGCACTTGTTGTGGGTAAATTCTACTGAGTACCCCTTGTCACAGAATTGATTTATGCTCAGCAAGTTGTACTTCAGTCCTTCCACATTGGATCCTTTTTTAATGCATGTGCTTCCTTTTACCAGATTGCCAATTCCCTTGGTGCTTCCTATGGAGTCATCTCCAAACACCACCTTAGGTCCATTGATGGCTTGGAAGCTTATCAGCAATTCTTTGTTGCCAGTCATGTATCTAGAGTAGCTACTGCAATGTACCATACTTCATTGCTGCTCCCTGGCAAAGGTTCCTGCAAGAATATCTTTCAGATTTAGGTACCCATACTTGTACGGGTCCATTCAAGTTAGTTTTCTTTGGAACCCAAATCTGCTTCACAACAATTGATTTATTATGAGCTTTCTTTATTTCCTTTCTTCTGTTAGTAACCTGAGGAAACTGTGAAGTGTGAGTGTGTGCTTGTGTATAATTTATACCACTTCAGTATGGTCTTCTGCTGTACTTTCTTGGAGCATTTGCTCTCTTAGATTTAAACATGTAGGTCTTAGTACTAGCAGGTGGAGGTTGCTTCCTCTGAAACCAACCTTGATGTTGCTGCTTGCTACAACTTGCATCATATTGACTTTGCTGCAGCCGTTTGCTTTCTGCAGGCTTACTCCATCTGGTTTCAGAGAGGGGTCTCTTTCCCTTATCTGTAGAACTGTCTGGGTTTGTACTAGAGGTTCCCCTGTCTCTATGACCTCTTCTTCAGGGTGCAGGGTCTCTCCTAGTACAAACTTAGGCGCTCATGTTCTTTCTGAATATAAGGTAGTAGTTTCCTCACTGTACCCTAGTCCAGTATGCTCATTATAGCTTATCTTGACGTTCAGAAGAGCATCAAGGTCTCTTGAGGACTTGTTGAAGGTATTGATAGTGGTAACCACGCTTCTCTTCTCATTTTCTAGCTTCGTTAGTTACAGTTTGAGCTTGCTTACTTCTGTTCTAAAGTCATTGTATGCTTGCGTCTTCAATTTTTCTAAGTATAGATTTGTTGACATAGAAGCATGCTCTCTCAAAAGTAGCAGGTTTTCTTCCTTAAGCTCCTCATAAGCTGAGTTTATCTGCTCAAAGTCACTCATGATCTGTCTAAGGGTAGTGATCATGTTCAGCCTTTCCCTTTCTTTTGAAATACTAGTTTCAGAATTTACCTCGATGTCATTGTTGTGCTCTACAATGTTGGCCATTAGGCAGATAAGATCTTTCTCTTCAGATGTAGAGTTGTCTGAGTCATTGTCTAATGAGGTTATTTTTCTTGCTTCCTCATTTTCAGTGCTTGCTGATTTAATAGCATCTGACTCGCTTATCAAGGCTCTTATCTTCTACTTCTCAAATCTCTTATTTTCCGTTCTCTTTGCCCTTTCCTCTTCAGGATATCTATGAATATGTGGGTAGGGGCATTCTCTGGCGTAGTGACCTGGTTTCCTGCAGTAATAACATAGGTCAGTGTCACTTACATTGGGTTTGCTTTCTGTGCCAGCGGTTGCTTGAGGGGTCTGCTTCTTCTTGTGGAAGTTTGTCTTGGGTTGTGATTGAAGAACTTTTTGAACTTCTTCATCAGCAGTGTCATGTCCTCTTTAGCATCAACTTCAAAGGCCACTTTCTACCTACTGTTGTTTACTTTCCAAGTATCCTTGGATATTTTTGCTGTTAGAGCAATAACCTTTGAGTTGGTTTCTTCAGCTTCTTTCTTTCTTTGATCGATATCGAATTTAAATGCTTTCAGGTCTGAGAAGAGATCAAATGTGCTCATGGACTTCAGACCCATTGAGACTCTCATGGTTGTTATCTTGCTATCCCATTTTGAAGGTAGTGCCCTAAGCACTTTTATATTCTTCTCCATTTGAGTGTAGTGTTTATCCAAGGATTCAAGCTCGTTCACAATGTTAGTGAACCTCAGATCTAGCTATTCAAGTGTCTTTCCTGTCTTCATCTCAAATAGCTCAAAGAGTTGAGTGGTAGTGGATACTTTATTCTCCTTTGTGAGCTCAGTCCCTTTATAGATTTGTTCAAGCTTGCTCCATATCTCCTTGGCAGTTTTGCAAGTGTTGACTTTACTGAAGTTGCCCTTGTCCAGTGTGGTGAACAAGGTGTTGTTAGCTACATTGTCTAAGTTAGCTCTTTTTCTTTCTTTTTGTGTCCACTCTTTTCTATGCTTCTCAATAACTGTGAGTGAGGAATTACTCATGTGTCTGATTTATCTTTAGCAACATCTTCCACAGCTTTTGCAAAGACTGGATTAGGCTTTGGTGATGATCGGAGGTCCCTCTATGATAACGTACCACATCTCATCGTGTATTGCAGAGAGATGTTCTTGCATTCTTATATTCCAATCATCATAATCTTCTAAAAAAAACATAGGTAACTTGTGATGAGATAATTCCATGCTTATGTTTTAAAAATGATGCTTTTCTTTTAAAAACAAAAAGGGATCAGTAGAATGACCAATACAGATTGGCTTTTAGCCCAACCTGTTCTGATACCACTTGTTGGTTCCAAGTATCAGTAGGTTTAGGGGGTGAATCAACCTACTCAAATCTTTTAAAACTTTTACTACTAAAGCTTGAGTTCAAGGGTAAGCTTCCTTGCCTAACAGCTTGCTTCTCAGAAGCAACTTGTTTGAACTACAGAGTTTTAGATCTAGCAGAAAAACCTTAAAGCAATGCTTTTAAAAGCTATAGTAATACAGTATGATAGCGTTGGTCCCAAGTGGTAATAGGCTTAGAGGGGGGTGAATAAGCCTACTCAAAATTTTCAAACTTTTCTTAAAAGAAGACACTCAGGCAGTTTGCTAAAGAACTTACTACCCTGAAGGTTACCGTTTGAGTAGTTACCTTGAAAGAGCTTTAAATAGAGTGAGTTTTATGCATAGTGGAAATACTTTTTAAAACAAAGCTTCTTTTCTGAAAACCGATGATATGCTTAAGAGAGATATGAATAAGATAAAAGTAAATAAGCAATAACAAGAATAACAACAACAGTAATCAATATAATAATGAACACATCGATTTATAGAGGTTCAAGGGTAGAGTAATCCCTCTACGTCCTCTCTTCTCCTTCTCAAGGAGGGACTTTGTTAGGTTCAACGGTTGATTTACACAAGCCTCGCTTAAATAACCTAACCCTAACAAGAACTGTATGTCTCTCCCACACAGGGTTACTGCACAGTGACCAAACTCAACTAGCCCACACAGAGCTCTTGTTCTTTTACTGAGAACGTAAATACTTGATCAGGAATAGCCTCCGATTAAGCAACTCCTTAACAGTCTAAAAAGAAAGATTTATTCAACAACACAGGCAGCAAGCTTAGGAACGATGAGCTCTCTTAGCTAAAGATAGCTTGCTGCTAGTCTGGACTTGAAACTTCTATTGATTTATTAGTGTTTTGCGTTTAATAGCTTGAGTGCGTTTGTTTCATGAGTTTCAGGTGTGTTTCAAGTGCTGGTCTTCTAGTATTTATAGGCGATTAGGGTTTTGTCCGTTAGAGAGAAAGAGCCTTCTTTGCAGCTTGCATAGAGTAATGTGGCATCTTCTGATTTGTTCATACACTGATTGTTGACAGTGTACATATCTGTTTCTGCAATCGCCATCCCTAGTCTGACATTTCTTTGGACTTCCATTTTGTTTTTGATACGTGGCATCACTTGATTGGTTGAAAATATGGATGTGCCTACCGTAAACCTCGTACATGTTTTTCGAGGAAAACTGCTACTTAACAGGTTGCTGATGTTTTAGTTGACTTCAGCTTACTTTGTCCATCTAGCAGTTAGTGAACTCAGCATCCTCGGGCAGTGTGCGGCCAATATCCTTTTTGAAGCACCCTACTGCAGATATGTACACTTATATTATTTTTACGATTTTATGCAGCAAGGTCTTCATGATCCAATCTTGATCGTCAAGCCTCCTATTCCTATACTTACAGAATTTACAATGGAATCTAAATACATAGGATCTTCTCTAGTCTATTACATGTTTTGTCTTTCATCAAAATCTTATACAATGTTCCTTACAGACAGGTATAAGAATGCAACAAGATAAGATACAATAGAGTAAGCAGATTAAAGAGACGAACTATGTATAGTGGTTTGAGGGTGGAGTAACCCATCTACGTCCACTTTACTCCTTCTCAAGAGGAGAAACTTTGTTAATGGAGTTTGATTTAAACAGCCTAGCTATTATAAACAATACAACAAACGATAGACATCGTTCACATAGGTTGCTGCTCTAGGGTTGCCTTCACACAGACAGCCTTCAAGAGTGAAAAACACTAGCAGACTCTTAACCTTCCACTGGGTACTCCTAACAGAATCGAAGATAAAAGATATGAGTTTCTTTAATGTTTCTGCAGCTAGCTTTTTAGCTTTTTTTCTAGCTTGTTGCACTTAGATTGAGTGATTGAACTTAGAGCTTTTGGATGATATAAAGTAAGCTTTTAAGATATTCAGTTGTTCAGTCTTTCAGTAATTATCTTAGTTCTCACTCAATCTCTATTTATAGAGCTTGGAAATCTGCCCGTTGAAGTGTGGCAGTTCCAACATTTAATGTGCTGATCTTCCTAGTACATATTTGATCTTCATAGTACTTAGTATTTAATGAGTCATGAAGTAGGTCTGTCCTTCGTCGATCGGCTTGTCGATTTCTGATTGGCTCTCGATGGAATGTCTCTACTGGTAACGGAGTATGTTCCAAATCATGTGACCCTTCTTAGGACATGTTGCTATAATTCCTTTTGTTGTAAGTGACTCGTCGAACGACTTACTTGTTTCTGATGGTTGCTCCTACTTCCTTCAGCGACCTTGCTTCCTTTTGAATCGAGCTTATTGCTTGTTGTAGCGAACTTGCTTCTTGTTATAGCGTTCTTCCTGCTTGCTGTAGCGACCTTCTGATACTCAATAAATATTACAATTTAAGCCTATGTAAAAGGTTGCTTCTCTCCTGAAGTTACCTACAACAAAGTGTTAGTCTCATCAAAACTAAAGTAAATCCTAACAAGAACATTTGAAGGAACTTTGCCACTTCTTCTCTTCTTTCTTCTCTCTCTTCGAATTTTCATTTTCAATTCAACGTCTTAAAGGTTCGAATTTCCTCTTTTCGTCTAAGTTAAATCCTTTATTTTCATATATGTTCAATTTTGGGTTTGAATTTAACACTTTGTTTTGGGTTCGAATTGAAGGCTGTCTTTTGGGTTCGAATAGAAGGCTGTTTTCATGTAGTGAGAGATTCAAATTTTTTGCTTCTTCATGGATTTACAGGTATTTTAGATGAATTCCAGTTTGTTTCTAGTTTTTTGCTCGTTTTAAATAATTACACGAAAGCCATATTCTTAGTGACACAAAAACCTTCTTAGTCACACGAAAATGTTTTAGTCACACCAAAACTCTTCTGCGGCAAGATTACACGAAAACCTTTCTATAGCAAGGTTACACAAAAACCTTTCATACACAAATGTTACACAAAAACCCTTCAATTCACAGTGTTATACGAAAAGCTTTGAAAATAAGGCTTACACGAAAACCTTTAATAATAAGGGTCACACAAAAACCTGAGAAAGTCAAAGTCACACGAAAGCCCTAGAAAGTCACACGAAAACTATAATTAGTTAAGGCCTTGGGTTACAGGAAAAGCCTTGTCTCCAGGCCGGTATAAGGCGATATCGGTGCGTATTTAAGTGTTAAATTTGGGTATTCAAACTAAGGTTTTTTTATCTGTAAAAGCCTTGTTTCTTTTTTTCCTTACATTTATTACAAAACTCTCTCTGTTTTTTTTTTAAAGCAATTACAAAAATCTTTTCTGTAATTGTTTCATCACATATGTAATTAATTTTTAACTAAAAAATAAATATTTAAATTGATTTTATTCCATAAGGGGAGAAGAAATAAACGATGTACAACGCATCATTTTCTACATTATATCATTGAATTAGTTTTATTTCAAGTGTTATTGTTAGTCAAGAAAGAAATCAAAGAAATGCACTCTATAAAAGTGAGAAAAAAAAAGAAAATGTGTTTTTAAAGAAACCTTTAGTGTTACGGTTATAAGCGTCATGTTCTGGGGTACGCACGAAAATGTGTTTTTTTTTTTTCTTACATAAAAGAAAAGATGTTTCACTAAAAATCTTTTACAAAAGATTATAAGGGTATTGATATTGGAAAATCATTTTGAAATATTAGTAAAAAATCATGTTTGAATAATATTTTACGAACAAATAATAATAATGTCGTCCCAAATTTGAGAAAAATATTTATAATTTTCTAAAATCACGATAGAATTGTACGAGCTTATATTTCCATTGAATACAACATGAGTGGGAGTGGGTTCGGGTTGATTGTCAGCACTAGGCCACATATATTAATGGATATACGTGGCTTAGTGTGTTGGGTGAGATCGGGACGGAGCTAACTGCAGTGGATGATGATTGTGTATCGGAATTTCTCCGTACATGTTTTAGACAATTCTTGTTATGTCGGACCGATGCAGAGACATTCTGACACGACCCCACTTACTTAACCAGTATAATATTGATTTTAAATATAATATAGTTTGAAAACTTGCTATACATTTTTTTCCCATAACATCAACTCCATCCAACAACACTTTGTTCACACTCATATAAAAGAGGTTAAACAGACCAACAACCCATGAAAACGCATGGATAAGTTCTTGATAAAATAAAACCTCACAAAGAGAGAATTCAACCCACAAAGCTTTAAGCTTAATTTTCTGATTCAATAAGGGTTGTCCCATTACAAATGATCAAATGACCTATTTATAGTAGACAAATGACTTTGGAGTACCTACATTAATACCTATCACTTATGTATTCATTATAAAGCATTTGTAACTTAAAATTACATTGAAATCAAACCATATGCTCATTTAAGTACTAAGGAATGCATAGAGTCTTGATTATCCCATGGGCTAGATATTAGCCACGAATTTGATGGCCCATGATCTTCAAGTTATGCCTTCAAGGCCAATTTAGCATTTGTGCACTTCATTATGTGATCTCTAGCCCAATAACATTCACTATTGGGCCTTCTTTGGACTTCTCATGCACATTTTCTTTAATTTTAGCAACAAGGATCATCAAGGCCTCTTTAAACTTCTTAGCCTTTGCTCTTGTAATTGGACCTTCTTGCACTATCAAAGGATCTCTCTTTCTCGCATGGTTGTGCATGGATGGAACTCCATCACCTCCAGACGATGTATGTCACGCCCAGCCGATCACCATGATCGTGTCGTATGCTGATCCGCATGGCTTTCAGCCGTCTTCAGTGCCCTGGGATGACAGGGAGTCCGAACATAAGTTTTCATACGTCTCCCAGAAGACCGTACAGTCTCGTGATGCTGGAATGCGTAACACTTCCGTAGGCATCCGTGCAGTCCGACGTCGTAGGTGATCACAGTACCTGATGAGTCTATTCACGAACCCTAGAAAGAGGTGGCCGAGTTGATGTCAGCTTTAATGACTTTGATGTATGGCTCTAGCTCGGTGACGTGGCCGACAAGTAAGTAGGATCCTGTGTGGGTTAGTGGGGAAGTAGGCAAGCATCTGTATGAAGGCTTGCTACTTTCTTGTTAAGTATGAGTTGTAATAGATACGTCTATATAAATCAACTAGCTTAACAAAGGTTCTCTATTGAGAAGAGGCAGAAAGGATGTAGAAGGATTACCCCACCTTCGAACCTCTGTATATCCTTGCGTCTATGTGTGCTTACCGCTTTACTTGCATTACTCTAAGTTAAGTTGCACATCTCCCACTTGGCTCTACAATGAAAGATAAGCTTCCGCAAACCACTCTGATCAGTAACCTCCCAAAAGGTTACTGATCCTAGAATAGAGCCAAGGTGAAGAAAAGTTTGAAAATATAGTAGACTTATTCACCCCCTCCCCTCTAAGCCTACTACCAGCCTTTTTGGGACCAAGAAGTGGTATCAGATCAGGTGGATTATTCATCCAAAGCTTACTGGTCAATCTGATATATACCAACAAGTGGTATCAAAACCGATGGATGAACAAAATGATCTAAGCGATCTATCCAGATCCCATCTGTGAAGAATCTCTCTCTGAAAAATCTCTCTCTCTCTCTCTCTCTGATCATAGATCAACTCATAACCTTTTGTTTAAAAGGATAAGATTGATATGAAGACAACAAATAGATATGAAGGATGTAGAAAATCAAGCTGTGTTGTGAAGAAAAACTGTTCAGAAGAAGGAGGATGGTGAACAACAAGTTACTCGAAGAAAAGACTGCCAATCAAGTAGTAGTGCGGAAAAGAGCAAGTGTCTACCTATCACAAAGTAGACCAACAAGGAGCGGATCAACAAGGAAGGCTAGTTGCTGAGCATGAAGAAGAAACTAATACAAAGTAAAGCTGAGAAGTATGAACCATACTGAAGCAGCAACAGGCAACCAAGCAACCTGGAAGAAGATATGGAAGATGTCAAGCAAAGGAGTAAGACCACTCCATCAACCACACCACTCACCAGGAAGAAGCAAGAGATAAAAGAATCTACTCTTTGCAAATGATGACCAGGTACCTCATTCCAATTTGCACTTTTACTTATTGGTCCTGCTCATGTTTTAGTCTGTTAAAGAAATAAAGTGACCATATACCAACAATCAAAGAAGCCAAAGAAAAGAATCTTCCAGAAGGTGAAGTTATTAGGCTTAAAATTTGTTGTCACTTGAATTGAAAACGAGAAGGAAGCCTGCACATTTATTTTCATATTAGAATGCTTAACCTTCTCTTGAAAACCTCAAAATTACCTGAAATAGTACTGAAAGTAACCCTACATTCTAAAGAAAGAGAACCATAAAGTAAGGGAGAACTTCTAGTAAAACTCAAGGTAACTTAGCAAGTAAAAGGTTAAAATCCTTGGAGTAACCCAAATATGGGTATGCTGTAAAAAATCTGCAATAAACTGACATTTCCTAAGGAATCAAGCAGAACAACAACTCCAGAAAAAGAAAGAATTTTGTCTATCTTACTGATATCCCAGTTTATCAATTCCATATCTGAGAATTCATACTCTAAAAAGGAGATATAGTAAGCAAACACCTGCACACACATTATCTTTTTTTGCTCTTTAAAAGGTCTTGAAGGAGTCAAACTCTCTCTATAGCAACCATGGGTTGTAAAGGAAGTCTACACTCCTGAAAGAAACATTAACCGTAAAGGACTCATACCTTGTGTGAGTACGAGAAAACTTATTTTGCAGGTACCTCTAACAAAAGGCTAGTGAATTTAGGGGGAATCATTGACAAAATGACAAAGCTCTGACTATAGGATGCTAGACACCAAGTTGTCGGAAACTAGGTTGCTGGACAACAGGATGCTGAAAATCAGGACGCTAGACACCAGATGGATGGATACTAGGTCGCTGAACATCAGGTCGCTGTACACCAGAACGCTAGATGCCGAGCTACTGGATAATAGGTCACTAGACATCAGAGTACATGTCATCAAGTCATGAGAAAAGGTAGAAGGACCAATCGATATTAAAGGAACAAGATAAAGTTCTGACCATAGTACACTAGACACCAGGATATTGGATACTAGATCACTGGATAACAGGACGTTGTATATTAGGATGCTAGATACCAGGCTGACTGGAAATTAGGTCGATGGATAACAGGATGCTAAATATCGGGATGCAAGATACTAGATGTTGGATACTAAATCGCTGAGCACTAAGTCGCTGGGCACCAGGACTCTAAACACCAAGATGCTGGATACTAGATCGCTGAACACCAGGTTGCTGTAAACCAGGATGGTAGACACCAATATATTGGATACTAAGCTACTAGAAATCAGGACTTATCATCAGGTCACTGGATAAAGGGATCACATGGAGGTTTCAAATCAGAGCAGTTACTGAAAAATCTTTTTGGTAACGTGCACGTATAAAAAGTGGATCACCTTTCCAGAAATAGACTACCTTTTTAGAACCCTAAAAAGATCTTAGTCATACGATCAGAAGAATCTAAGGGTGGAGAACCAGCCGTTGACCCGCACCTCAGTAGTAGGAAAAGCTGTGGAAACTGTCAACACCTTTATTGGAAAACGACGAAGCAGTTAATGAGATCTTTGAAGATCTAACTGCAACAGGGAGTATCTCAAAAACTCTATAAATACAAGCACACCTTATTCTTCATAAAGCATATAGATATCCTCTCTCTCTCTCTCTTATCCTCTATGCTTCATGGAACCCGATTGTTGGAAACCCTTCTCTTCATACCTTCCAAAGAACACATTTTCTGCAAATAATCAACCAAGCACACCCCAAATCACGTATATCCACCTCTCACGCTTGACACTTGCTAAGCAAGTCTTCCTCAGAAGACTTGATCTCTTAGCGTTACTTCCTCACCTCAAATTCGAGGGTTGCTGAGGACTTGCTCCAAAGATCCCTCTTGAAGTCTGGAGGTTGAGTTGGGGGAATCCCTCTCCAGTGATCCCGGAGCTTTAGCTCTTTGTTGATTATGACAAAAAGGGGAAAGAACTGCGAAGGATTCAGGAAGATAAAAAGTCTTCCTAAGGTGAAGAAGAGAAGATGCAAGCCCGTCCATCGGGTGATCTTTCTTCCGTGTCCAAGAAGAAAGAGGAAAAGGGGTCAGACACAGGAGTTGGAGAAAATAGTGCGAGAAGAAAGGTTGCAGCAAGCTACTGCACCCAGACCTTTCTGCTTTACTACTCTTGGCGACACCCTCAGTTCTTTCCTTTAGCGACACCCTCACCTTTACTCCAATTCTCCTCCACGATTAAAGAGGAAACTGACTGGGAGCAAGCCCCGCATAATAGAGGAAGAAACGAGAAGAAAGAAGCCAGCAGCAAGCAAAAGGGGAAAATAAAGAAAGGAAAGAGCAAGAAGAAAGAATAATGAATCTAGATAGGATATTTATTGTACTGTGCTCACTGAGTTGTATTGTAGCAATTCTATCTAAATAAAATTACTTCTGTTCTTAAAAAATGTTCATTCTATCTGAATAAAAACAGTACGCTTTATATTAATATATATTACATCTATTTTATGTGCTTTAAGTGATTATACTCTTTTGATCTTCTGCAAAGGTTTTGTCATCATAAAAAAGGGGGAAATTGTTGGAAACATTTGAAGTAAGTTTTGATGAGACAAAGCCTTAAGTAACTCTAACAAGCATAACCAATCTTAGGATAGGTTACTGCAACAGAGTTACTGCAGAAGATTAAAAGAACAGAGAAAGTGTCAAATGAAGGATAGTATGGTGAAGAAGAATTGGGTAAACTAACAAGGATACTTATGACTACAGGAAGCTACTGGAAGAGACCTCGCCAAAGCAGAATGCAGCGAGACAAGAAGCTACCTGGAAGACTATGCCAAAAGCATGTTGCAAGGGCAGTATGCTACAAAAGCCTCAAGCCACCTAAAGGAGCAAGCCAGAGAAGGAAGTTCCAGAGTGAAGCAAGAGGAGGAAGCTGCAAAGTAGGCATGGGGTGAAAAGTCAAAGTTACTGGTAGAGAGAATAGAGAAGAGGAGCCAACCAGAAGAAGACACGTGGAAAGCGAAAAGATGGAAGGTGTCAAGAGTGCAGTACATTTATAGATTAGGGAGCCTACCTACCTTCAACGGGCAGGATTCCTAATCTATAAGGGCGTGTTTACTTTGTGGGTTTAGGCTAGTTAGGGATTATAAACCAGCCTAAACCTATGTTTACTTTATGGGTTTGCAGCCCGAGTTTATAAAAAAGCCCAGGTTATGGGCTGGATTAAAGGAGTGATTGGGCTCCCTTATTCCCCAAATTATAAACCCACCAAATGTGGTGGGTTTAGCCCAAACCAAACAGTAATAATAGTGTAATTACAGATCTACCCTCACTGTTCATGCTACAATTACGTTTATGTTCTTGTAGTTTAAAAAAATAACAAAGATGCCATTACATATATACAAATTCACTTGCCCAAACCTTACCCCTCTCCCCCCTTTCGTCGATCGAAATTCAGGCAGCGGCGGTCTTCGTCGTACTAGCACCGTTTTGCGGCAGCCCGACGACTGAGAAGCTCGGACAGCGGCGCCTCCATCTTGAAGTCAAATCCTCCATTTATTTTAGGTACACGTCAGGTCCACATCCAAATAGAATCGATGGAACTCCAATTCTAATTTTTAAAATTTCTTGTTAGGCAGCCAAATCTTGAACATCCATGGAACTCCAATTTTTGAAGTGAGTGCTAGTGTTAACCTCTCCCCTGCCAAGGGTACAAATGTGGGTTGGGATAATTGTTTGCAGAAAATATTAGATCTTTCTTCAATTTTATTTTTTTTAAAATGGATTTGTGAAAAGATCTTTCTTTATCACCAGTTGATTCTTGTTCCTGTTTTTAGATTATAGAGTTTTCAATTATTAGTTTTTTATGTCGAGGGTTTTTTTTTTGGGTGATTTGGTTGAATATTTAACTTGTGTTGGAGCTTAATGTGAATTTGGTTTTAGAAATTTCATTTGGGATTATGTGCGGGTACATTGTCATGGTATACTTCCAATTATGCTACAATATGATCCTAGTCTTTTTTGAATTTAATCATGGTCCTGGTTTGACTACTGTGTTGTAAGTGGTCTCTACTACTTGTTAGATAAATCTACATTGTCTTTATTTGTTAAACGATAGAAAATCTACATGGGGGCAGGAAAGAAGCTTCAATAGTAGTAAATTTCAGTTAAACCTTCTCATCTTGCTAAAGTGCTTTCAATATATATGCATACTAGCCTCTCCATATCCTATTTCACTTTCTTGGGGGAACTTGGCATTTTCAAGTGCAGTTTGTGATGGAAGCCTAGGAGCAGATTGATGAATGCAGACGCGTGTTGGAGTGTACTTACGCGTATGGATATTACTTGTCGGAGGATGAGAAATCGAGGACTAAAATGATATTTTTCAAGTGCTTGTAAGGGGAGACGGAGGCTGCTTTGGAGAGGCTCTCACCATTGTGTAGAGAAGGAGATGAATAAGTACCTGTATTGCCCTAGAGACGATTTCAAGGATTTTCGATTTAAGTTTGCTCATCTTACTTTAGTTACAAGGACTTACTTTGAGAATTTGGTTAAGACATTGAAGAATAATCTTGCTGAAGTTGAGTGAACTTGTCACTAAAAGACTTGGAAACTTTTTGTACATTCAATCTTCTGCGTTTCTAATAAACTACTTGATCAAATATATTTTTGGATAATGAGATTAATTTTTTGAACTTAGTTGAGCCAATATTTGATGTCATGTTCGGATTGAATGGCCATCTGCAAAGCAGCTACTATAGGCACCATGAATCTTTACAAATCTTATGTATTTGTCGTTATGAGTTGTGCTAGAAGTGCCTGGAGTAGAGCCAACGTCCTACAGACTGTAAAATGGCTCGAGTCAGGGCTCGTTCCAAGGGCAAGCTTGCCAATCGAACTCGTTCAAAGTGCAAGATTGCCAATCGAAAAAAAAAAAAACATTCTAACCAATATAATATGCATTGAGGACAAAATTGTCTTTTGACACTTTTAATCCATTCTAACCAATATACCAAACAAGATTTTATAAACAAACCAACTTTACCAAACCTACAAACATTCATACCAAACAAAAATTTAAACTAAACCTACAATATAACCTGCATACCAAACACTCAAATTAACATTTTTTTATCCTAAATGAACAGTGCAATCCCACATTTTTTAACAATCCAAACAAACTCGACCATCAAAGTAAACGGGCCCTAAATAAGATGAAGAATGATGAAGAGCGTGGGAAAAAAAGAGTGCAAGATAGTAGAGAAAACGAGCACAACAGAATAAACATAGAAGCGCTAACAAAGACATAAACCTGAGCCTCGAACAATACCCAAAGGTTACTGATTACTAAAATGATAGAGCCCAAGGTGATAGAATCTGTGAAGAATGATGGGTGAGAATAGGATCTTGGGTCAACCACGTGTGAATGCGCACCACCACCCCTAAAGCCTACCGCTACCATCTCTAATTTAAGGACAAGCCATCTTCCATGCCGGAAGGTTACAATAGCAGCACCAACAGAAGGCACCAAAGTGGAGGGCTCATCTTCTTCATCTAATTCATCAGTGAAATCATTAGCCCCTCCATCAGATTCCCCAGGAGAATCTCCAAGGATGTCTGCAAGCGTCTCTTCTGCATCCTCGTCCTCTTAAGCAGTATCAACCTCTTTATGTTCCTCTAGATGCTTTGTTTCATCTGCAACAACCACTGGTTCGTTGCTCTCCTTATCATGTTGGCCATTCTTCTCAGCATCAACCTTCTTGACATTCTCTCCTTCTGCAGCTTCAACCTCCTGCTGAGGTGCCTCTTGCTGTATGGCCTCATCTTGTCCTCCTGCTGCAAGCTCTTCCTCGGCCTGCTTGCGGCTTTCAATTTTAGCACCTGCAGCAAGCTCTTCTCCTTGCTTGTTGTTCTCCTCATTTCCATCAGATGTAGCTCATCCTCTTCTTGTTTGCAACCTTCTTCTTTAGACTCTTCCTGATCCACATCTCCAGTGGACAAGTCTCTAGCAGCATCACCCAAAGAAGGTGTCTGCTCAATCTCTAAGTCCTTTGCAGCATCAGGTGACTCTGCTTCATCTATCAATCCTGCAGCAGACAGTACTGCAACATCTACCAATACTGGGAGACCTGTCTCCGAAACTTATTTCGTCGTTGCATCATCAGCGACTTCAGCAGTCTGGAAAACCTGCAAGAACAGATTTGGATGTCTCCTTCTCTTCTGCAGCATCTTCCGGATACTTTGGTGACTCCTCATAGTCTATCTGCTCCTCCTCCTCGCTGATCTACTGTAAGCTTACGATCAGAGGCAGACTACTCATCACAGTATCCAAGGTTGGAAAACTTCCTGCTTTCATCGTTGGAGTATTCTTAGGTTGCAGCGACCTGATAAGGGTTCCAGTCCTCCTTCATTCATGGCTAAGTTCCAAAAACTCGTGTAGCTGCGGCTCATCATTGTTATCTGTGAACTTTGATATTGTATCCTTCGGAACCAGCCTCGTCCATAGATGAATTTGCCTCTACAACTACCGTCAGGGTATTCTCTGTTGTTTCATCGACCTTTTAAGCTTTAGATTGCTTGCGCCCCTTTCTTACAGTGATAGTGGCAAAGTGTGTCTTGGTTGCAACAATCCAGACTTCGGCTTCTGTAGGAGGGACATAGTCAAGCAGTATCTTGACATCCCGAGTTCCTGCCCAGAGCATGAGAGATTCTTCCCTCACTGTGCAATCCTCCCATGTCTGCAACATCCAGCTTTCCTGCAGCCTCATGTCCTTCCAAACAGGAAGGCTGGTCATCATCTGAGCATCAAATCTCTCAAAAGAGATCTTGACTACTTCATTCACTAGCCCATTCCTTATCTTCTTTACCTACTCCTCATTTTGTTGTATGGAGAGGATCGTGGCCTTCATTCTCTTGCCCTTCTTCTACTTTAGCAGCCTCTGGACCAGCTTCTTGCACAGCTTCTTCCAGGGCCCATCTATCATCCGGAGAGTAGTCATCCTCTTTGTAAAAGTAGTTGTCTGGTCCACACCCTCCATCTCCATGGTGTGATCAGCTCCCCTAGATGCAGTTGATGTTCTGTTGCATTCTATTGGTGCAACAAGGCTCTCTACCCTTAAAGGCTTCTTGGCCATCTGCTTGGGCCGGCCCATATTCTGTGCCTTTGCTGCAACCAGCAACTCTGCGGCACTTTCAACCTCTATTGCAGTATCACTTGCACCAACCCCTTCTGTTGCATCCTCTCTACTTGTTGCAGCCTCCTCTCCTACTGCAGCCTGCTTCTCGTTTAGCGGTTTCACGGCTATCTCCATCTTCTTCTTGGAGGATCTCTCGACAGAAGCAACATTCTTCTCATTCTTCTTCTTAGGTTGCTCTGCAGCAGGGTTGCTGGCTGGTTCTTCCTTGGGCTATACTTTTTTGCCCTTCTTTGGTTCCCCAAGGAACTTACCAGCAGCAAAGGGAACTAGATCTTGTAGTAGGATGGCCAGATAATTCAGAATTACACAGATGACAATCCCATTTTTCTCCGAGGAGTGGCCTTTGAAGCTTCTTCTGAAATCCTCTGAAGGATGAACCTGCACCAGTTAACTTTTTCCCCAGCCATGATTGCTGACATCATCCTCAACTGGAGATCAGTGAATTTATCATAGCATTCCAATCTGCCCTCAACGATGTAGGTGCATATATCATGCAACAACGAGTACTCTGGTTTGTAGGCTTTCTACAGAGCACTCCTCTTTATTTCACCGTTCATTTCACTGGTGAAAATATCCCATATCTTCCGGGAGTTATTCTCTCTGAATCTTTGTAGAGCCTTGATTTCGATCCCAGAGGCGAAGATTTTGAATGCTTATCCAATGGTTTCCCCTGAAACCTCATGCTCCTTCCTATTTTCAAAGAAGATAATGCTCCTCCTTGTGTCTCTCGTTTGGGCAGTAAAGTATAATCTTTTAACAGAGGCTTCACAGTAGCCACACCAATGATCTTACAGAAACCCTAGGATTTTAGCTTGCAGCTTCTTGATCTGTTCCTATAACCGGGCAGGATCATACTCTATATTTTGCTATAGACTGTTGGTCCCAAGTGGTTACAGAGGTTCAGAGGGGGGGTGAATGAACCTCTTCTCTTTTTCCTATTTTTCTCTCTTTCACTGCAACCTGCTATAAGCTATCGATGCTTGCAGCAAGTTTGCAGATAATGTGTTTTGCTTACAACAAATTAACTGGTAAAATACTTAGAGTTTTACACAACGGAATATATATGAAAGGGAGTTCAACTAATATACTTAGTCTTTTTACTAGAAAGTTAATAGACCAGTTTTAAAAACTTAAGCACAGAGAGCTACAAAGCCATAAAGATTCATGCTACAAGATATAGAATGAATGCAGAAAGCAGTAAAGAGCACAAGGCTTTATAGAGGTTCGAAAGTGGTATAAGTCTTCTACGTCCTCTCTTCTCCTTCACAAGCAGGATATCCACTAAAGTTTAGATTTACAGGATACTTTTCCTACTAAACACTCTAAGGGATCAACCTAAGCCTACTAAGTTTCTTACTCCCTCTTGAGGTTTTAGCAAACAGATAGGATCCATACAGGATGTTGTATACACAAGACCAAAACACAGCAAGGCGATTACCCTTCAACTGTGACACCTAAAACAACCTATCCACACAGTGATAAAAAGGTTAATAAACACAAATCTTAGAGTGTGGGAAGCAAGAGCACTTAGAATCTTTAGTGGGTAGAATGTCTGCTTCGGTTGAGTGGGGACTGAAAAGAGTTGATATTTTCTTTTAAGCTTAGATCGCTGTATACTAGAATATCAGTGCGTGACTTCAAATTTTCAGTCTTCTTCTCTCTTCGTCCTCACTCTTCTCTTTTATAATTGCGGGAATGCACCAGTCGAAGGTGCACATTCCACACATTTTCGTGTAAGCCTTTGTCTTTTGCTGCTGCATCCTGACCATTGATCCATCCACGCACAGGTATATTCCTGTTGACTCGATCTGGACGCACAACATTCTTCTTTTTGATCCTCATGATCTTCAAGGTACATGAATTTTTAATGCACACCTAAAAAGTTAATAGTCAACCTCCACCATTGGCATCAGGTCCATTAAATGCGGTTGTCCTTTTTGTTGCAAGTTGCAGGCGGTCGTCCAGGCCAGGTGGTGGCTTCCTATTTGGTCGCTGTCCTCGTTTTGTCCTTTGAGTTCAGGCTTGTCGCGCATTGGATCTTCAACTGAAGTTGATGTTTCCTCGTACATTAAGAGCTCGTGCAATAGCCTTTTAAGACTTCGATGTTGATCCTGGTAGACACGTCTCTTCATCAGTTTCTGCAACTTATTCTTCTCGCTGCAACTAGGTCTTACTGCATCCTTAGCTTGCAGCGCCTAGTCGTCCAGCGTGCAGCAAATCAATTCTCCTTCGACTTCTTCCAAGTTGAGCTTGCTGAATGCAAACTTCTTTCTCTTCATATTGCATCCAGCTTGTAGCATCTAAGTGCAGTGGAAGACCTTGGGTAGAATCTTTGCTACTTATTAAAACATAAAAACAAGACATGGGGAATAAAACTAGGATAACAGAAAGAAGTAGGTTATAGCGGGTTTTGTCTTATCAAAACAATTCGAGTGTATTTCGAGTGTAAGAAGTAGTTCTTCTTACATAGACTAACAATGTTTATCAACCTACCTTCAACAACAACAGTCTTCTTTACTTCCAACGCCATTTCCAATGTATTTTCTAGAAGACTTAAGGTTTGAGAGATTGTACAGAGAGAAAGAGAGTTTGAGTATAAGAGTGTAAGTGATCTCAAGAAAGATGATGAAGAACGGTTTTGTTGAAAACTTCCCTGAATTTGAATCAATTAAGGGCTGAGATCAATCCACTCTACTGACGTGTCGTTCATCTAGCATTTTATTAAAAAATGTGGAGTGGCCAACTTGTAAAGAAGGCATAAGTTGAACAGTTACTTACGTGCGCCAGCAATTTCTGACACGAAAGGGGTTTTTACATTTAATGCAAAAGCACATGTTTGCCATCCTAATCATGATTACTGTTTCATCCGAGGTTTTAGCATTAAACACTAATATTGATTGCTCCAAGCACTAAGTGTTTAATGCACTGCTTCAGGTAATGTTTCACAGACATGTGTTGCATGCATTATAAATGTTGTAACATGAGCAGTACCTCTTGGTTGTATGCAACATAGTTCCCCCTTAGCTTGTGCATATCTTTCATTAATGTATTCTTGCATTTCAGTGTCGCTGTCAGTAGTGTTCCCTCTTGCTTCAATATCTCTCCTTGCTGTAACCTGTCCAAGAACATGTTACTGCAAGCTCTCTGCATCTCTTCCCTTCTTACAATACTCTCTTACTATAACCTCATCCTTGCAATCTTCATTTTAGATTGATGATTCCAAGATCATTCCTTAGGTTTGAATATATTGTTTCATTAAGAGGTTTGACTGAAGATATCAGCCAGCTGTAGATCAATATGGATCTTTTCAAGCACAACATCTTTTTTCTCAACTTGATCTATGATGAAGTGATGTATAATGTCAATATGCTTGGTTATTAGTGGAAGACAAGATTGTGTGTTATTGCTATGACACTTGCGTTATCGCACATGATTGGAGTCTTTTTTTCTTCAATTCAACAGTGTTGGTCCCAAGTGGTAGTAGGCTTAGAGGGGGCGGGGGTAAATAAGCCTACTCAAAATTTTCAATATTTTCTTCTAAAAACGACACATATGCAGTTTATAAAGTACCAACTGCCCTGAAGATTACTGCTTGAGCAGTTACCTGAAGCTTTAAGACATAATGAGATTTATGTACAGTGGAAATACTTTTCAAGTAGAGCTTCTTTTCTTAAAGACAGATATTATGCTTATAAATGATATGCAAATGATAAGAGCAGATAAGCAACAATATCACAAGATTAATGAAAACAACACAATAAAGAACACAGCGATACATAGAGGTTCTAGGGTTGAGTAATCCCTCTACGTCCTCTCTTCTCCTACACAAGGAGAAACTTTTGTTAGGTCAAACGGTTGATTTACACAAGCCTCGCTTAGATAACCTAAACCTAACAAATACTCTCAAGGCTAAAGGTAGCTTGCTTCTAGACTGGACTTGAAACTTCTAAGTATTTGTGGATGATCTTTGATGGCTTGAGCATTTTGATCGTAAGAGTTTCAGGTGTATTTCATGTGCTTGTCTTCCAATATTTATAGGTGATTCAAATATTTGTCCGTTGGAGAGGGTGAGCCTTCTTCGCAGCTTTTCGTAGATCAGAGTGACAGTTTCTGCTTTGTTCGTACACTGATCATTGAGAGTGTACGTGACTGATGCTGCTTTCGCCATACCTAGTCTGACTTCTCTGCAGACTTCCTTTTTTATTTTTAATACGTGGCATAACTTGATTGGTTGCAAATACGGCTTGCGCCTAACGTTAACCTCATACACGCTTTTCAAGGTAACTGCTGCAAAAGCAGGTTGCTGATGCTTCCTGATGCTTCAGTTATCTTCAGTTCACCTTTTGTTCGTCTGGTAGTCAGTGACCTTCAGTAACCTTCGAGTAGTACGACCAACATCCTTTTTGAGCAGCCTGCTGCTAATATGTATTATTTTTCTCTTCGGCTTATATGCAGCAAGGTCATCATGCTCCATTCTTTTGATCTCCAAGCATCCTGTTCCTATACTTAGAAATATTTTACAATGGAATCTAATACATAGGATCCTAGGCTCTAATCTATTACATGTTTTGTCATTCATCAAAATCTTATACAATGTTCCTTACAATTTCTCCCTTTTTGATGATGTCAAAACTTCTTCTAAGAGGATCACAGACTTTAACAAGAGAGAACATATGCTTGCAATCAGATCAGCAGGATTTATATATATTTTTAGAAATATCAGATCAAGATATAAAGCATAAGTTTACGAGCAGTGAGCTTTTTCAGAACATGAACAGATCCCTTTATTGAGTTAATGAATTCGAACAACACCAGATCATAAACACTGTAGATAAACAAAACTAAGATATATATAAGAGTAAGGAGCAGGAAGGTTTACGACATCTTGGGCCAGGATGCTCTTTTTCCTTCTTTCCTCGAATCTTTCCACTAGTTGAGGATAGATTCTTGGTAGGTTGGTTCCATCAACCTTTTCATCTTAGGCGTCTCCTCGTACCTCAGCCAATAATCTTCATAGAAAGGGATGATCTCTCAACTGTTCATTCTGCCTTTTAGCTTCATCTGGATTGGTAGTACACCTCTGCTAGCAAGCTCCTTGAAGCATTTGAGCCCTTCACGATGAGTTTTGCCTTTTATAAATCATAACTTGATGTAGTACTTCAAGTATTCTGCTTGGTTGAAGAAGTTGATCTGTGGAAAGGAT
The DNA here is from genome assembly GCA_005771605.1 of Scutellaria baicalensis. Taxonomy (NCBI): domain Eukaryota; kingdom Viridiplantae; phylum Streptophyta; class Magnoliopsida; order Lamiales; family Lamiaceae; genus Scutellaria; species Scutellaria baicalensis. The sequence continues at coordinate 35,071,260 of CM016724.1, read as the reverse complement.
GGATTATGAGAGGTAGGCATATCAACTTTAGGGAGCTCCCATACTTGGAATTTGGAGTTCCTAGGGTCTGGACTTCCTTCCAGGAAAATGCAAAGAGAGTTTTGTGTATTTATTTCATTTGCTGCTAGAGCTTCCAGATTATGTTGCTTTTACGGAAGAAAGATATTTGACAAACTTTGCTTCGCTATTTCCTTAAAATGATCATCTGATGCTTTCCATAGCTCTTCTTCAACTCTCCTTCTTTTCTCCTCTCTTTCTTCTATTCCTCTATGAAGACCAGGATGTACTTCAGAAATAGCTTCAGATTTTCTCTTGGTTGCCATGTTATCTTGTTGTCCTCTGGAGCTTCCTCCATGGTCTCCTTCATCGCTTGCTGAATCCCTTTTAGGCAAGATTGTTAGCTGTTTGCAAGAGGAGGGGTCTTGCTGTCTTCTCTGCTTGATCCTCTTAATTGTCTCTTCCCTCTTTTTGTTGTCATCAAAAGCCGAGCCAACTCCAAATTTGAGCATTTCATGCACACTGGTTAAAATATCAGTATGATCCTCTAAGATTTGATTTTGTTCAAACTGAGAGTTTGAGATCTCTCTGAGGGAAGCCGTCACAAATTGTTGCTCCAGCTCAATCTCTATTAGCCTGTTGGCTTGAGAATTGAGTTTATCATACATGCTTTTGATGGTGTCAACCAGAACAATAGAAAAAGTTAGGGAGGAGATGGACTTTTGCAGATTAGCTAAGGTTGCATTGAATGTATCCATCTTGAAGGAAGCTTGAAACCGATCCTTCCTTGCCTCAGCTCTCATCTTCTTGCTTGCTTTGCTTAGGGATGTCCCAAGTTTTTCTATTGCTTTGAGGACGTCATCAAAGGATTTTGGCTCATTAGTCTGTACAAAAATAGAAGGGTTTAGATGTGTGGATTTTTCGGCTCCAGATTCACCCTGTTCACTGGGTGATCCTTCATCAATGCTAGAGTTAGACATGAAACTTTCAGTGTCTGCTCCCTCACGTGCTGATACTTCTTTATCATCATTGTCTGCCTCCACACGGGCTGATATCTCCTTATCATCAGCTGGTATTCCATCCTGAGGGACATCTCCCTTCCAGGCTTGCAACCTTTTTATTATTTCTCCAGAGGGCCCTTCCTCCTTCGACGCCTCCTCAACTTCTGTCAGTTTCATCGAAGTCTTTTACTGGGTAGACTCTTGTACAGTAGGCTCTTTAGGAGCATCCTCTTCAGCAGTCGACTCTTTATAAGCAGTTTTTTCTGTTGAGATTGTATCAACAGTAGGCTCTTTGTTAGCAGTCTGTTCTGTTGCGGTCTCTTCTGCAACCATCTCTTCATAATTCGCAGGATCTACAGAGAGTACACCCTCCATCTCTGTTGGTGTAATTTTCTCAGCCGTCTTATCAACCTCCATTGGTGCCTCATCATCAGATAGTTCTGGAACCGAGGTCCCTTGTTCAGTGATTACTGATTTCAGTTTTCATCAAGAGTAGCAGCAACCGTAAGAACATCCAACCTTTCAGCCTCCGGAGTAGTTGGTAGCTTTATCATTGGTGAGTCAACTTTTCTCAAGGTGGTAGGAGAGTTTTCAAGAGCAGGCATTTCTCCAACTATATCTGATCTTGCGTCCTCCTCATCTGGCAAGACCACTATATCCACCAGTTGACTGTATGCCCCGTTGGATTCATCTTTTGATGCGGATGGTGATAGAGTTTTTCTGACTGATTGGCGGAGCATTTAAAGGATGTTCAATTGATACTACTCCAATGGAGAATCCTTCGCCTGGTTGAATGAGCACAATCTTATGCCTCCTCTTTGTTTCCATCAAACTGGTATCTAAAGCCTGTTTCAGCATCCTTTCTTCTGCTTCATCTACACCGAATTCTTCTGCTTGCCTTTCAGCAAAGCCCATGTCATCGCCAGCAGTGACTTGTTTAGGAGCTGCCTTTAGGATAACATCATCCTTGTAGAAGTTAGGTTGCTTGATGGGCTTCTTTCCCTTCAGCGTCCTTGGAGAAGGTGGGGGTAATTCAACCTATGAGGATTGCTTCTTCTTTTCAGCAACGACAGCCAATCTTAGTTCTGTTAGGATGTATACTATAAGCCTAGCTTTTGTATGAACATCTTTATGATATGAGATTCATTGTGATCAAATATTTGCATTTTATATTTGTTATATATATTATTGCTATTGTCCAGATTAGTCTATACTGTAGATAACATGGTGTGTAGTGTCACACAGAAGATCATGCTATCAGTTCCTTATAGATTATAAATAATAGCTCACAACCAAGATGGATTTGGACAAACCATTGTAACAGTTGTAGTGTAATTTGGTATTAGTCTATCTTGACTATAAAGTTACACTAGTACATTTTGTATGTATTGAGCAGGACCATATGAGGTTGTTCGATTTGTACTGACTATATATAAAAGAACAAGACCTCTGTTATTATGGATGTACGTCTTCTTAATCCCTATATAATAACGGGCACGTGTACTCAGTGTTTGTTTCTTTAATTTGCCAATGGATGAGATTTATTAATAAATCAATAGGCTCGGTAAATTGGGAGATAGCATTGTTTATATGGTGTGCTGTTGATTATTGAAGGAATCTGTATCCTAATTATTTAGGATGATGATATCCCCTTGAGGAGCTCATAAGGATTATCATGTAAACCCTGCAGGTGGATTTAATCCGACATGATAATAAAGATAAGTGGTACTACTCTTGGAATTAGATGTAAATTAATTAAGTTGTCAGTAACTTATTTAATTTATGGACATTCGATATCTTAAACGCGGGAAAATAATTGCACACATAATAAAGAAGCCCATATTGTAATATGGGATTAAGACGGTAGTTCAATTATAACTCTTTAGTGGACCGAGTTATAATTGATGGACTTAAGCGAGATGTTCGGGCTGAACACGGGTCGCCTAAGCCCATCAGGAGGCCCAACCTAATTCCTCCTCAGGGTCCCTGTTGTAGCCTATAAATAACCCTAACATCAGCGCCTCTTAGATTACGTTTTCTCTCAACCTCACGCAAATAAAAAACAAGAAAAAACAGATCCGCTAAAGAGAACCGAGGAGGTTTGATTTCTGAACCTCTGTAAGATCGTCGCCCACACAACATCCAAAGGAAAGGGATAGGAATACGGCAGAAGATCGTGAGGTTCAAGGTCCATCATTTGTTCGGCAGTTCTGACCTTAGAACTGGTTCGTCTTCACCTATTACGGTGAAAGGTATGATTCAGTTTTCCACTGCGTGTTAATCATATCTTGGATGCCAAATTAGATAATTATATAGAGTCGGTGATCCGGTGGTTCCAACAATTGGTATCAGAGCCGTGGCTTTCTGACTCTATGCGATTGATTCTGTTAATCATATTGTGATGCGTTCTTAGATCTGATAATAGTTGGATGTACGAGATATTATGATGTTTCTGCAGGAACCCTAAATCCAAGTATTATAGTCTGAATGTATGTTCATGTATGGATTAAACCCTCGGACCTGTCGAGGTTATTTTTATTTTGGGTTGATGCATGATTGTAATAGTTTAAACACGGCGGTTTGTCCTGGTGGTTATGTTTTCTGTTCGATCTAGATTATGTATAGGATCGATGGATGAAACCTGTAATAGAATCTGTTTAGGGTTGATCGATCTAGAATCTGTATAGGATTGATGGATGTTCGAACTAGATTCTGTATAGGATTGGTAGATGTTCGAACTAGATTCTGTATAGGATTGGTAGATGTAATCTGAACCAGATTCCTGATCGATCGAGATTCCTATTCGAACTAGGATTGGTTTTTGGAGGCACTGCCGATAAGTATTGGCGTACAGACGCTCGGCCAAACCCTAATTCTATCGATTTTTTTACTAACGGGGTGCTGCCCCCACACCCCGCGACCCGGTCAGGTCGATCCCCGTATGATGGCAAACATTCAAGAACACGGCAATATAACGAAGCCATAATAGTTGGAATTTTATGTTTTCCATATTTATTGCTTTTATATGTGTTGTTCTTTTAAGCATGCTTTTATGTGTTTCATATGTTATGCATGTTAAAATCCCTCATGATAAATAACTAAGTCGGAGAGGGATCAACTTCAATAAGTCCCATAGCCTCCATTACTGGTTTGTAAGTGATGCATTCAAACTTATACGTTGGCTTTAAGTGCCTTCTTCCATATCGAATGAGTTTGTTTGCGGATCACTAGATCAAACTTCATTATGGATAATTATAGGAAATTATTTAGGATCGTATAATCTTCCCCATCTGAAGAGGCACAAACCTAGATAATTGACTTGATATTAAGTAATGGTATACACTTAGGTGCATGTGATAGTATCCTCCCCATCGTAGTAAGTGCTGTTATTTGCATGGTTAAAGATAAACCAACTATTAATTTTATTTTGTTTGACAAGATAGTGAAATTAATGGGTCAAACCTCCTCTTACAAATGTTTGAATTGGTATACGCCCACACTATCATGGCATGCAAAATTCACGGTGTTTTAAGGTGTTGGTGAATTTAATTATATTGTTTGAGGGAAACAATATTGTTTTAAATTCTTATGTTTTGATCTATGTATTTATTTACGTGTTTCTCAGGATTTATCTATGGCTTTCAATCCTCTTGTTGTTATACTTAAAGAAAACAAACTTACTGGCCCTAATTATATTGATTGGAAACGGAACCTGGACATTGTCTTGACTGCCGAAGAGTACAAGTTTGTACTCTCTGAGGTCTGTCCTGAAAAGCCCGATGAAAACTCTAGTGAAGAGGAGAAAGAGGCTTATAGGAAGTGGATCAAGGCAGATGAGATGGCGTGGTGTTACATTTTGGCTTATATGTCAAATGTGTTGCAACATGAGCATAAGGTCATGACCACTGCCTATGACATGATGCTCAATCTCAAAGAACTCTTCGGACACCAGAGTCGGGCTGCCAGGCAAGAGGCCATGAGAAACTTAATGACGACCACCATGCCTGAGGGGACACCCGTAAGGGATCATGTCCTTAAGATGATGGCTCATTTAAATGAGATGGAAGTCCTAGGAGCTGAAATCGATGGGGAAACCCAGGTCGATATTGTTCTCCAGTCGCTGCCTAAGAGTTTTGAGCAATTCCGCCTGAACTACAACATGAACAAGAGGTTGTATTCGATGGCGGAACTTCTGACAGAACTCCAAGCGACAGAAGGGATACTTCGTCAAACTTCTCAAGCTTATATTGCTGAAAATGTTTCTACTTCTAAGCCGAAAGGTGAAGTGAAGAAGAAAAAGAAACAAGCTGGTTCGGCAAAAAAAGCGGGTGGACCTAAGAAAAATGGTCCACAAGGTGGCGTGAAGAAGCCAAAGGGCAAGTGCTTTTTATGCAAGCAGCCAGGACATTGGAAGGTAGATTGTCCCCGTAAAAAGGAGAACAAAGAATCTTATTCACTAATTATTGAAACATGTTTAGCGGTGTTATCTACCGGCACCTGGTGTGTAGATACGGGAGCCACTGATCATGTCTGAAATTCTTTGCAGGGGTTCCAGGAAACCAGGCGACTTATGAGGGCGAGATTAGCATATACATGGGCAACGCTGCAAAAGTGGCGGCTGTTGCAGTGGGAGATGTTTATTTATCTTTTGATAGGAACAAGACTTTAGTTTTGACGAATTGTCTTTACGTACCTAGTTTTAGAAAGAACTTGATTTCAGTTTCTAAGTTATTTTTGGATGGATATTATGTTTCTTTAGATGGCAAAGTGGTTGTCAAGAAAAATAAGGTTATTATCTGTTCTGGTACGTTGGTTGGCAATTTATATACTCTTAATCCAATAACTCCTACGATGCAACAAATGGAAATTAATAATACATCTTCTAACTCAAATAAGAGAAAAGAACCTTCAAAAATGAACCAAACATATCTTTGGCACCTAAGATTAGGTCACATTAACTTGAGTAGGATTCAAAGGTTGATAGGCGATGGACCTTTGAGTTCATTGGCGATAAACTATCCGACTTGCGAGTCCTGCTTGGAAGGAAAAATGACCAAGAGGCCTTTTAAAGCCAAGGGGTATAGAGCCAAAGAATGGAATTGGTTCATTCTGATTTGTGTGGTCCTATGTCTATCCAAGCAAGAGGTGGTTTCGAATATTTTGTCTCTTTTATAGATGATTATTCGAGATATGGATACATTTATTTGATGCGCCGCAAGTCAGATTGCTTTGATAAATTCAAAGAGTACAAGACTGATGTGGAGAAGCGTCATGGTAAATGTATCAAAACACTACGATCTGATCGTGGTGACGAGTACCTCTTATTAGAGTTTAGGAATTACTTATCAGAGGCTGGGATTCAATCCCAATTGTCTGCACCTGGTACACCCCAACAAAATGGTGTGGCGGAACGAAGGAATAGGACTCTCATGGAAATGGTTAGATCGATGATGAGCTATTCGGAATTACCGAGTTCATTTTGGGGGCATGCCCTGGAAACGGCAGTGTATATTCTGAACTTGGTACCTTCTAAGACAGTACCCTCTACTCCCACAGAATTGTGGAATGGGCGTAAGCCTGGTCTAAAACACATTCGGATTTGGGGTAGCCCAGGACATGTGCTGAAGGGAGATGCTGATAAGTTAGAATCTCGTACGGAAGTTCGGTTGTTTGTGGGTTATCCTAGAGGAACGAAAGGTGGTTTGTTTTATAGTCCTAAAGATCAGAGGGTAATTGTTAGCACAATTGCCCGATTCTTAGAAGAGGACTATGTAATGAACCACAAGCCCATGAGTAAAATTGTTCTAGAAGAAATAAGAGGGGAAACTCCTACCTTAGTACCAACGGTACAAGATGAGATACCATAGGGGTCTGCACCATCTGTCACTAATGATACATTATTACCACAAGTATCTCGTCGTAGTGGGAGGGTTGTTAGACAACCTGATAGATTCATGTTTTTGGGAGAGTCTTCGGACTTGGTACCTGATGAACACGAATCTGATCCTTGGACCTATGACGAAGCACTCCAAGATAAAGATGCAGAATCTTGGCAAAAAGCTATGAATTCTGAATTAGAATCTATGGATTCTAATCAAGTCTGGGAGCTAGTAGAACTACCAAATGGTGTAAAAGCCATTGGATGTAAGTGGGTCTACAAAAGAAAAAGAGGATCAGACGGGAAAGTAGAAACTTTTAAAGCAAGGCTTGTTGCGAAGGGGTATACTCAAAAAAGAAAGAATCGATTATGAGGAAACCTTTTCGCCGGTAGCCATGCTTAAGTCTATCCGGATTCTTTTGTCTATTGCTGCTCATATGAATTATGAGGTTTGGCAAATGGATGTTAAGACAGCTTTCCTTAATGGTAGTCTTAAAGAAAACATCTATATGAAGCAACCAGAAGGATTCATTGCAAAGGGCAAAGAGCATTTTGTGTGTAAGCTTAATCGGTCCATTTATGGACTGAAACAAGCTTCGAGATCTTGGAACATCCGTTTTGATGAGGTAATCCAGTCTTATGGATTCATTCAATGTCCGGATGAGTCTTGTGTATACAAGAAGAGTGACGAAAACGTGGTGGTATTTCTTGTAATATACGTAGATGACATCTTGCTCATTGGCAACAATGTCAAGGTGTTGTCAGACGTAAAGGTATGGCTGTCCAAGCAGTTTGATATGAAGGACTTGGGAGAAGTTGGACATATTTTTGGGATCAAAGTTATAAGGGATCGCAAGAAAAGGATGTTATGCTTATCTCAAGCTTCCTATATTGATACTATCCTAGCTCGTTTTATCTCAAACTCCAAGAAAGGTTTTCTAACTTTTCGACATGGAGTACCTTTATCTAAGGAGATGTGTCCTAAGACACCAAAGGAGATAGAGGATATGAAGGCAGTTCCTTATGCTTCGGCCGTAGGAAGCCTAATGTATGCAATGCTGTGTACGAGGCCAGATATCTGTTTTGCCGTGGGCATGGTTAGTAGATATCAAAGTAACCAAGGACAAGGACATTGGACTGCGGTAAAGCATATTTTAAAGTACCTGAAAAGGACTAGAAATTATATGCTGGTTTACCAAGCAGATAATTTGCTTCCTGTGGGTTACACGGATTCTAATTTCCAGTCGGATAGGGACAATAGTAAATCTACCTCGGGTTATGTGTTTATCTTGGGAGGTGGAGCCATAGTATGGAGGAGTGTTAAGTAGAAATGCGTTTCGGACTCAACCATGGAAGCTGAGTATGTGGCAGCCTCTGAGGCAGCCAAAGAAGCTGTATGGCTCAGAAACTTCATGATGGACTTAGAAGTGATTCCTAGTTTGCCTAAAGCTATCACAATTTATTGTGATAACAATGGTGCAGTAGCAAACTCGAAGGAACCACGAGCCCATAAAGCAAGCAAACACATTGAGCGCAAGTGTAACACCCCGTTTTCAAGAAAACCTACATTGCATATTTTACAAAATTTCTTTTACCTTTTAAATTGAAAAAAAAATTGATTTGAAGTGAACTATTATGTTATTTAAAGTTATAATTTACGTGTTACGTTATGCTTCATGATTCTTAAGCATTATGTGGTACGTGTTACGTTATGCTTCATGATTTCTAAGCATTATGTGGTACTCAATGATTTCTACGTATTTGGTGATCTGATGTTTCTTTCGAGATTTTAAAGTATTTTGCAGGATTGCTTACGGAGGAAACCAAGCTTGATCTCAACTCACTTGACAATCATGGATAAAAGTAAAAAGATAAGATATAGATAAATTTAAATGAGGAAAAATGATATTAGATTTTTATGCAAAGATTATTCGTTTGTGTCGTAAATGCTTTTATTTATTAATTTTATTCATGATCACTAAATGTGATTCTATGTGATAAAATAATTTACGTAAATTGTACTTAGTAAATACTTGTGTATAAATTATGTTGTTGTAGTATTATTATTATTATTATTATTATAATTAATGTTAATCATGTATATATAGATGTGTACGTGTGTAATATATATGTGTAGGTTATGTATGTATATTTAGTAAATTATCTAAAGCAAATATATGTATAATATTATTTTATGTATATAATAGATAAGCTTTGGATTTTTTTGAGAGAAGATATTTTTCCTCTTTTCACCCACGTGCCTTATTCTTTATAATAAGATAAAGATGATATATTTCTTCTTCCTCATTCATCATCAAACATTTTTTTTCTTTGCAGAGAGTTTGGAGAGAAGAAGGGTAAAGATTTTAATTCTTTTTCTTGCTTTTTACTTCAAATTTAATTGCTTCTTTTATTTCCCAAATTAATTGAGATATAGGAGTAGATGTATATATATATGTATGTATATTTGTGTGCTGTAGAAAAGAAACGGGAAGAAATCCTTTAGCAATTTCATCTTCAAATCAAGAGGGTAAAGATTTTATTTGCTTTCAAATTCTTCCCAATTTTGAGATTTTAGATGTATATATATGTGAATAAGTGCAAGTGCATATATATATATATATATATATTTAAAGTGTATGCTGTGGAGAAGTGGGGAAGAAAAACATGGGAAAAGATGGGAAGAAAACAGAGGAGAGGAAAGGAAGAAGAAGAGGGGGAAATAGGGAGAGACGGGAGGAGGCGTCACCGCACGGAGCGGCGCCGAGCGGAGACGAAGAGGGTGGTGCCGCTCACGGGCCGCCGTGGTATGTTTTTGTTAGTGTTTTGTGTGTATTTATGTGTGTGTATCATGTGTATATATATATTTGTATTTTGGGTATATGCTGTAGTTTTGGAAGGGGAAAAGTGGGGGAAGGAGGAAGCGCCGCCGCTCACGGCGGCGCCGTGTGGAGAGAAGGCCGGCGACGAGGCTGTCGCCGGTAAGGGGGCGGCGGCCGTGCTGTAGGAGAGAGAGAGAGAGAGAAGTTGACGGGCTGTGGGAGGAGAAGGTTGTTGTGTGTGTAGTGCGCCGTGTGTGGTGGTGGCCGGCGACGGGTCTGTCGCCGGCAGGAGAGGGCGGCGGCGGTCGAGCAGGCGGCGACCGAACGCCGACGGCCGTGCAGGCAGGGAGGTGATGTCGACGGGTATGGAGGGAGAAGGAGATGGAGTTTTAGAAATTAGATTTAGTTCAAGGGCTTAATTGCAATTTCCTACTTTTGCTTATTTATGATACAATCCTTGATCTTTTGCTTAATTGCTTTTTAATCCCTATCAATTTATTAATTTGAATTCAACCCTTAAAATTAGTTTAAGTTGCAGTTTAACCCCAAAACTTTACAAGATTTTTAATATGATCCCAGATTTTATAGAAATTGTAGAATCACCCCTAAACTTTATTATAATTATAAGTTGAACCCAATACTATACGGGATATTATTTTATGACCCAAACCTTTATATTTTATGTGTATTTTAAGATTTAGAATTATTAGTTAAATACTTTAAGTTTAAATTATAGGTATATTTGTTGTTTATATGTGAATCATGTTCAATGATTGTTAATTCTTTGTACAAGCAATTAAAATCTATTTTCAGTATGTTAATATAAATAAATATATATGATCATATGAATAATATTGTGATTTTAGGAATTATATATGAAATATTAAAATTGTTACATCTTTATATTTTATGTGTCTTTTTAAGACTAAGAATTTGCTAGTTCAAATATCTAAAACTTAAGTTATGATTTTGTTGATTTCTTTTAAATGCTAATCATGTTTAAATGATTCTTATATGATAATGTTATCATCAAATTTTTTATATATGAGTCTAATATATGTGTATTTTGTATGATGTATGATTAATATAAATATTTGGATAATGTGTATGAAATCATGTTAGTGGATTAGATTACAACTTGTATTTCAATTTTGAGTTGATACATGATAATTAAAGATTTATAAATTTATGTACCTTGGTTATTGTTTCGCTAATTTATTTTGTTAATTGAGGTGTGTATTTCTAAATTATTATATTATTTGGCAAATTATATATCTTAATTATTTACTTGCAAAATCATTTATAGCTAGCAATACAATTGTGGTTTCTTTAAATTATATAGTATTAAAAGATAATCTATCTTGTCAAATTAAATAAGAAATTGGTATCCTGCATGACAACATAAGTTTATTTTTGGTATTAAATGTTATGTGTAAAATGTTGGTGTACACTATTAATTAGTGATATTATTTCAGAAATAAGATTAGAAAAGTATTATATTAGTTAAATTAATTTAGGAAATGATTTAAGTAATATAGAAATTAAAGAGAAATTGGGTAGATTATTTATAAGTCTTTACTTCATATGTTAATTAATGGAATCTTTTATGTTACACTAATTGTAGAAATTCATAAAAGATAAAGAGTTAGTTAATGAAACAAAGTAAAGATTTAATTTTAAGTCTTTCGATAATATTTACATGTTATATGATTTTTATATAACGTAAGAAACTAAATGATTAAGTATGTCGAGTGCAGTTGAGACAAACGGTAATCCCAAAAGCAATTCTCAAGCCGTCAGTTTAAAGTGGGTAACTTCTAATCTCTACTATACGTTGGTAATTAAATTAGTAAGTTATGTATGAAAATCTACGGCTGAAGCTCCGTAGCTATAACCGGTAGTTGCTTCACTATCGGGCGACGACCATAAGGGTGAGCGTGCCCGGTCTATGAAAGGTCCAGGGTGAGCGTGCCCAACGGACAAAGTAGTATGTGCTTAATGATTTAATTATTTCAATATATGTTATAGTGAGAAATTTATACACTCTACTATGCGATGATAATTAAATTAGTAAGTTATGTACGACGGTCTACGGTTGAAGTTCCGTAGCGGTAACCGGTAGTTGCTTCACTATCGGGCGACGACCATAAGGGTGAGAGTGCCCGGTCTATGAAAGCAAGGTTTAGTGGGCGAGCGACTCCCACATTCCTTTATGTTATGTATGGTCCAGGGTGAGCGTACCCAACGGACATGTAGTATGTACTTAATAATTTAATTGTTTCAATGAATATTAGAGAATACAGTTATCCCACTGGGATCCCTCTCCGGAGGTGTCTCATGATTCCACTTTTAATATTTTCAGGTTTGGCGTATGATGACACGGACGTGTAGCGAGCTGATCTGTCTTTCCATCACCCCTTTCATGTTAAAGTACCAACACAGTATTTACTTTTAAGAATAATGTTAAATTTTTGATTTGCAAATTATGATAAATGATGGGCCTAGACTTGTATTTTGGTATTATATGTTGGGTCTATTATGTTATCTCTTATAAGAGCCTGTTTGAACGTTTAACCTAGAAATGTGGGTAAAACATGAGTTTTGGAAATAATTGTTTTATGTTTAAAAAAAAATGTCTCGTGTTTTCCTTTCAGTCTTCCGCTGTAAACTATTTTATGAATTCTTTAATTAGTAAATGGTGACGACCCGATTTTCAATGAATGGGAATTGGGGCGTTACAGCAAGTACCACCTTATACGAGACATCGTAAAACGAGGAGAAGTTGTTGTCACCAAAATTACATCAGTGGATAATCTAGGAGATCCTTTCACAAAGGCTCTTCCAGCGAAAGCTTTTGATGGGCATGTTGAAGGTATGGGAATCAGATGTATGGCAGCGCTTATGGCAGCATGGTCTTTTAGTATAAGTGGGAGATTGTTAGGATGTATATTATAAGCCTAGCTTTTGTATGAACATCTTTATGATATGAGATTCATTGTGATCAAATGTTTGCATTTTATATTTGTTATATATATTATTGCTATTGTCCAGATTAGTCTATACTGTAGATAACATGGTGTGTGGTGTCACACAGGAGATCATGCTATCAGTTCCTTATAGATTATAAATAATAGCTCACAACCAAGATGGATTTGGACAAACCATTGGAACAGTTGTAGTGTAATTTGGTATTAGTCTATCTTGACTATAAAGTTACACTAGTACATTTTGTATGTATTGAGCAGGACCATATGAGGTTGTTCGATTTGTACTGACTATATATAAAAGAACAAGACCTCTGTTATTATGGATGTACGTCTTCTTAATCCCTATATAATAACGGACACGTGTACTCAGTGTTTGTTTCTTTAATTTGCCAATGGGTGAGATTTAGTAATAAATCAATAGACTCGGTAAATTGGGAGATAGCACTGTTTATATGGTGTGTTGTTGATTATAGAAGGAATCTGTGTCCTAATTATTTAGGATGATGATGTCCCCTTAAGGAGCTCATAAGGATTATCATGTAAACCCTGCTGGTGGATTTAATCCGACATGATAATAAAGATGAGTGGTACTACTCTTGGAATTAGATATAAATTAATTAAGTTGTCAGTAACTTATTTAATTTATGGACATTCGATATCTTAAACGCGGGGAAATAAATGTACACATAATAAAGGAGCCCATATTGTAATATGGGATTAGGACGGTAGTTCAATTATAACTCTTTAGTGGACCGAGTTATAATTGATGGACTTAAGCGAGATGTTCGGCCTGAACACGGGACGCTTAAGCCCATCAGGAGGCCCAACCTAATTCCTCCTCAGGGTCCCTGTTGTAGCCTATAAGTAACCCTAATATCAACGCCTCCTAGATCACGTTTTCTCAATCTCACGCAAATAAAAAATACAGATTCGCTAGAGAGAACTGAGGAGGGGAGATTTCTAAATCTTTGGAAGATCGTCGCCCACACGACGTCCAAAGGAATGGATAGGAATACGTCAGAAGATCGTGAGGTTCAAGGTCCGTCATTCGTTCGGTAGTTCTGACCTTAGAACTAGTTCATCTTCACCTATTACGGTGAACAAAGGTATAATTTTTTTTTCCGCTGCATGTTAATTATGTTTTCGATCCCGAATTAGATAATTACATAGAGTCGGCGATCCGGTGGTTCCAACAAGTTCAGCTTCATAATTTTCATGAAAGTCTTTCCACTTCCTTCTTCGCAGACTTTTCAAGTATCTTGTCTCTAGTACTCCTTCCTCCGCTATGTCGGACACTTCTGCCCAGTTTAGTGCCCAATCTTCCTCGGTATATAACTCACTCCATGAAAACATGTCCGGGCTGGGAAGAAGTCGGTAGTTCCACTAGGTTGTGAATCTGTCCCACTATTTTTCAAACTCCTCTTTCATCTTGGTCGTGTCCAAAACTACTTCAGGATCAGACACCTCAGTATTCTCCTCTTTCTCCATTTCGAACTGTTTTTGTAGCTGGGCCGTTATCTATTGTACAACAACTTTTGTTTGCTCAGTGGTTTGAATCTCTGATTCGCCATTCTTACCCTTGCTTGAGGGGACAGGTAGCATTAGTAAAGGTGATGTTGACACTTCATCATCAGAGATTCTCAGCTTCCTCTTCACCACCTGCTTCCCCCTCACCCTTACACTTCTCTTCTTCTTCTCCTACCCTGGTGGAGAAGCAGTAACTGCCGAGCTTTCCCCCTCAGACATCCTTTTCTGCACTGCCTCTCTCTAGGTCTCCTTCTACTTTGCTGCAGTATCCTTTCTGGTTACAGGGGAGACCTTTGATCCCTTCTTGGCAAAAATGCTGCTATATCCTATGAACATGCCCCTTTGAATAAGCTTACCCTTTGATAAATTGTGACCAGAAAACCACAGGACGGTGTTAATGACTAGTCCATAAGTTGGCTTGCCCACCTTCTTTTCCACCTCCTCCTTTAGCCTTGTAAAAACATATTCTGCCCAGTTTATCTCCTCAGCTCCCATTAGGGCCATCATCATCCTGTACCTGAGATTGATACACTTGTCAAATGAACTAGATCGATTCTCAACGATATGGCAACAAATGTCGTAGAGCATTTGATACGAAAAAGCTTCTTGTTACAGCTCTTGTTTAGGGTCAATAGGTCAGTCTATGCCTGTGAATTTCTTCCAGTATTTTTCCACCATTTCTTCTCCGTAGGTGGCTAGGTTGCTTCTATCCATTCCTTCAGTGGGTAGTTGAAAGATTTTCCCTAGAAGACTGGAAGTGATCTCGATCGTCTTCTTCCCTATTTTCAACACAATCTTTATCTTGTCCTTAGATATTTCAGCATTGTTATAGAACTGTCACACCAGATCTTCGCAGTAAGGTTCCCTGAAGAGTGAGCAGAAACCCCACACTCTGGATTGGTGGAGTTTGTTCAGAATCATCTGCATTAGATCGATGGAGTGACCTTCATCTCTGATGGCTTTCAGTAATATCTTCTCATTGATGAGACGACCATCAATGACTTGTATGTTCTTAGGTGTCATTTCTGAAGAGTGAGTAGGAAGATGAGTTCTCTGTAAAGATAGAACTGAGCACAAACTTGATTGTTAGGTTACTCGTTCGCAGAAGGTTAGAGAGTTAGAAAGTCTGAGAGTGTAAAGGATTTGATCAAGTGTAAACTTCCTATTTATAAGTAAACTTCATGTGTTTTGATCAACGGCATAGATCTTCTCAAGATTTGAAAGGTTTCTCATCCCGTGGTTGAGGATCCTTGCATTTAATGCGCTAATTCACTTTTTGACTTTTCAAAGATCTTAAGGGACTGTTTTGCAAATATCGCCGTCTTTTATTAGGTAACCTACCCTGATTTGATGCGCCACGTCTTGGATTGACAGTTTCTTATAATCGTACGCTTCATGGGTTTCTTGGTGATGATTATTTTTTCTAGGTGGCTTTTTGCTGACGTGTCCTTCAGTGAGCTGTATTTAGCTACCTACATCAGGAACCTTTGGCAGGGACCTTTCCCAGCGTTCTTTCCTGATTTCCTTTAAGCTTCTTATTTCTAAGCGTTCTTAGTTTCCCTCTAAGCTGTAGAACACTCTCACAGATGTTTATCAGAAGAGTTAGCTTCATTTGATAATACCTAATTCGTTTCTTAGGAAAGAAAATCTTCATTCATAGAGAGGTTTTGTGAATATATCAGCCAGTTGTTGATCAGTATGTATTTTCTCCAGTGAGATGTCTTTCTTCTCGACATGATCTCTGATGAAGTGATGTCTGATGACGATATGTTTGGTTCTTGAGTGGAAAACTGGGTTGTGGGTGATAGCAATTGCACTTGTATTATTACACATAATTGGAGTATCCTTTTCCACATTATCATAATCTCGAAGCTGTTGTTGAACCGATAGTATTTGTGCACAGTAGCTTCCTGCAGCAACATATTCGGCTTCGGCAGTGGATGTGGCTATTGAAGTTTGCTTCCTGCTGAACCAGGATACTAAGCGATTCCCTAGCATTTGGCTGGTTCCGCTAGTGCTTTTCCTATCAATTTTGCAACCTGCAAAATCAGAGTCAGTATATCCAATCAATCTAATATCTCCTTCTTTAGGATACCACAAGCCTACTTCTTGGGTTCCTTTTAGATATCTGATTATCCTCTTAGCCACTGTGAGGTGGGACTCTCTAGGAGCCACTTGATATCTTGCACACATTTCTACTGCAAACATGATGTCTTGTCTGCTAGCGGTAAGGTAGAGTAGTGACCCAATTAATCTCCTGTATTTTGTGATGTCAATTACTTTTCCCTTTTCGTCTTTATCCAGACTTCCTAAAGTTTGCATTGAAATGCTTACTGTACTGGCATTCTTCATTCCAAATTTCTTGATCGGCTCTTTGGTATACTTCATCTGATTTATGAATGTTCCTTGATCAAGCTGCCTGACTTGTAATCCAGAATGAAGTTTAGTTCTCCCATCATACTCATTTCAAATTTGGATTGCATGAGATTGGAGAACTTTCTGCACAGCTCTTTGTTGGTTGATCCATAAATAATGTCATCCACAAAGATCTGGACGAGCAGGATACTGTCTTCATCCTGGATTCTAAATAGAGTTTTATCAACCTTGCCCTTCTTGAATCCATTATCCAGTAAGTATTTTGAAAAGGTGTCATACCATGCTCTTGGTGCTTGCTTCAATCCATAAAGTGCTTTTCTCAGTCTATACAACATCTTATCAGCATTTTCTTCGAAGTCGGGTGGCTGTTCAACATAAACTTCTTCTACCAGCATCTCATTTAAGAAGGCGCTCTTCACATCCATTTGATACATAGTGAGATTCTTGTATACTGCATAGGCTAGAAAGATTGTTTTGCACTTTGACTGCCAAAGAAGTATTAATGTGATGTCACATGAAAATCAAAAGATGAGCAAAACTAAAGGGATTAGTAATATTTGTCGTACTCACAGAGTTAAAAGATTCGTCAATGATGTGAAGAAAGGTGGTAGATCCCCTGAAAAATTGTTGAAGGATATATCCTTGAAATTGCCTTGTAATTAGCACACAGCTTACACTGCACCTGCCAAAAAGAGACGCATGAAAAAAGGAATGAAATGATCCAAGTGAATACAGTAGGCTTCTTTGGCCTTGCCCAAGGAGGCCTAGGTAGCTCATTCCAAACATCAAAACAATCAATTGCAATTCTAACTCAAAGTACTGATACTGCAACATAACAAAACTTTAAGCTGCTCCCAAATCTTAAGAAAGCATCATGAAATGGGAGAAGGGACCAAAGCTTTTCTGAATAGTGCTATTAGGTAACCAACTAAAAAAGTCAGCGTTACCCATCATTTTGACCCTCAATTGTAATAGGGCGTAGAACATGAGGTGGAACCATGAGAATTGTGATGATAAGATTCTCCAATCGATCATTGAGAACAAATAGATCACAATCCTAAAAGAAAAATGAAAACGTTAGATAAAGAAATCAACAGTAAGTTAAATAAAAAATAAAAGAATAAAATGTAATTAAAGAAAACATAAGCTTATGGATTTTGGCAGAATGAGAATCAAATCAAATCAAATTCATCACCAATTCTGAATGTATCATTTTTCTCATAACTTCGTTTCTTCAATTCAACCTATATCAATCAAATTTTTCTAAACTACGAATTATAATCTGCAGAATTTCTTCACCCCGTAATAGAGACACATACAAAACAGAGACACCATCTCATCTCATTTTACACAGAGAAACATACAAAACAGAAATAGAGACTGCCGATTCTTGGATCCCTTCTACCATCATTCTCAGAGACCCCCAACAACAACGATTATCACCACTCTGAGCTACAGGGCCACAAAAACAAACACACAAAAATAACGAGGGAATGATTGCGGGCCACACACAAACACACAGACCCACATCGAATATTCAGTGAACTTACCGACGTCTGATGCGGGCTGCAGAGCGGAGCAGATAATATTAAGTGGTGAGCGGCAGCGAGGCGGGGCAGGGGCGGAGCCGCGATGGTGGTCAGCGGAGCGGAGCGGCATCTGTGACAGGGGTGGGGGCGGGTGGCTGCTGAGAGAGCTACGGTGTCGGGTGGCGGTTGAGAGAGAGGGGACGGTGGCAGTTGAGAGAGGTAGGACGGTGACGACAGCTCTTCTTGGTAACTGCACATCAATATACTCAACATGATTGTTGTTGATTTATGTTTTTTCCAGCTCTTCTTGAAGTTCCTCAATATCAGCCTTACTGCAATGTGATTCATCAAAGATCACATGCACAGATTCTTATACAACAAGTGTTTTCTTGTTGAAGATTCTGTAGGCCTTACTTACCGATGAGTATCCTAGAATATCCCTTCATCAGATTTGGCATTGAAGGTTTTGAGATATTCATTTCCATTATTAAGTACAAAGCATCTGCATCCAAACATGTGAAAATAATCAATGTAGGGAGAGTGACCATATCACAGCTCATAGGGCATCTTTTTTAGATCCTTGTTTATCAGGCATCTGTTCTGTGTGTAGCATACTGTGTTGGTTGCTTCTGCCCAAAACCTTTTTGGGAACTCAGCTTCGGCTAGCATTGTTCTTGTGGCTTCCTTCAAATTTCTATTCTGTTTCAGCAACCCCATTTTGTTGAGGCGTCCTGGCTGCTGAGTATTCATGCCTGATTCCATTGTTTAAACAGTAGTCTTCTATGAATTTGTTAGTAAATTCAGTTCCGCTATCTAGTTCTGATTTTCACTATACTCAGGCATTTTTCTGTTTGTAGTCTTCGCAGGAACTCTGGCAGACGTTGTTGGGTATCTGATTTATTTGCAAGGAAGATCGTCCGAGTGAACCTTGAGTAATCATCTACTATTACTAAGGTGTACTTCTTCCCGAATATGCTAATTGGATCAATTGGTCTAAAGAGATCCATGTGAAACATGCATATCCAGTATCCTTTCTGTAGATCGAAGAGTTTTGTTTTTGAAAGAACTCTTTACTTGTTTCCCCTTTTGGCATGCTCCACAAACAGCTTCCCTTTTGTAGACCATGTCGGGTAATCCTCTGACTAGTCCTTTTCTGGCCAGCTTATTCATGGTTTTGAAGTTTAGATGACTCAATCTCTTGTGCCACAGCCAGCTAGCTTCAGAAGTACCTTTGGCAATGAAACATGTAGTAGTGGTTGTTGAGTTCCATTCAGCAATATAGATGTTTCCTTTCCTGGTTCCAGTGAGCTTGACTTCCTGAGTCCTGTTGTCCTTGATGAGGCACTTGTTGAGATTAAACTCCACACAGTAGCCCTTGTCACAGAATTGACTTATGCTCAGGATTGTATTTCAAGCCTTCTACATGAGATACTTCATTGATGTAGATTTTTCCTTTAATTAAGTCACCAGTGCCCTTTATGCTTCCTCTAGAATTTTCTCCAAATATGACATTGGGTCCTTTAGAAGGTTTTTAGTTGATAAGGCTCTTCTGGTTCCCTGTTATGTATCTTTAGCAGCCACTGTCAATATACCATATTTTCTTGCTGCTCCCAGACACCAATTCCTGTACTCACGAGAGAAATCACTTTCTTTTATGTACCCATACTAGTACGGGTCCTTTCTTGTTAGTATTTATTCTCCTTTTAGGAACTCATACTTTTTTTACAACAATCATTCTGTTGTAAGTCTTGATAGTTCCTGAACTACGACTAGTATCCTTAGGATACTGCATATGTGCTTGGTGTGTTTATGGTTTCTTCCTCTGCCTTCTAGAAGTATAAGTTCCTTTAGATGTATAAATCTCTATAAAATATGAAAATTGAGTTCTTTTAAACTTTCTAGATGGTTGTCTATAGTTCCTACTTTCGGCATTCTTAGGTTGCTGGAGCCAACTTTTAACAGATTTACTCATGGATAGTTCTAAAGGATATCTTTCCCTTTTCTTTAAGGCTTCCTTCATTTCTGCTTTCACTTCCCCCTTGATTAGATAATTCATTTTGATGAGGGGTAGTTGCAGTCACAAATGTGGGTGCTCTTGAAGTACTAGCAGTTGAAGTTAAATCCTTTTCACAGTAACCTATGCCAGCAAAGCTTTTTAGACTTCTTTGGATATTTAGCACAACATCTAAGTCTTTAGAGGATTTGTTGAAGATATTGATTGTTTCAGTGAGGACCTTCTTCTCATTTACTAGCTTAGTGACTTGTAATTTGAGCTTACCGATTTCATTTTTAAGATCACTGCATGCTTGACTTTTGGATTTTTCTACTGCTAATAGTCCTTTCTAGTAAAGCATGCTCTCTCTTAAGCTCTATATTCTCTATTTTTAACTCCTTATGGGTTGAAGTGATTTGCTCAAAGTCACTCATGATTTGTTTGAACGCATAAATCATGTTTAACCTTTCATTAATTTGAACAGGAGAGTTGAGATATATTACCTCACCTTCAGAGTCGTCACTTTTTGCCATGAGGCAGATTAGAGCTTCATCGTCTGAAGATGAGTCCTCCGAATCACTATCGGTGGTTGACTCTTCTTTCTTGGATGTCTTCTCAGGTGTAGCTGCCTGAGAGGATTCTGCCTCACCGATTAGCGCCCTTAGCTTCTGGCGCTCCTGCCTTTTTCTTTCCTGTCTCACATTCCGTTCATCTTCTGGATATCGGTGGACTTCTGGATGTGGGGAAAGTGACTTGGCTTTCTGTAGTTATAGCAAAGATCGGTAGCTTTGGAGTTTGACTGGGGTGACTGCCCATTGGTTCCTGTTTCACTTTGCTTCCTCCTGAAGCCGTCTGTCCCTGAGTTCCTTCTTATGAACTTTTGAAACTTTTTCATGAGAAGTGCCATATCTTCTTCAGCAGTAGCCTCCAAGATGGCTACATGATCTTTGGACTTTCTTGTTTCCTGAGGCGGTCTAGCTGTTAATACAGTAACCTTTGAGTTGTCTCCTTCAATTTCCAACTTCCTTCTGTTGATGTCGAACTCAAAGGCTTTGAGATCTGAGAAGAGATCGAACGTGCTCATAGACTTTAAGTCCATAGACACTCTCATGGCTGTTGTCTTGCTATCCCACTCAATAGGAAGAGCCCTCAGCACCTTCATATTTTTCTCCTTTTGAGTGCAGACTTTGTCCAAAGACTTAAGCCCATTGATGATGGCTATAAACTTTAGGTCCATTTTCTCTAGGGTTTCTCCAGGTATCATTTCAAACAGCTCGAATTTTTGAGTGGCTGTAGAAACCTTGTTTTCTTTCGTGAGCTCAGTGCCTTCGCATATTTGCTCAAGTTTCTCCCAGATCTCTTTGGCGGTTCTGCAAATCTTCACATTGCTGAAAGTTCCTTTATCCAGAGTGAGGAATAATGCATTTTTTGCTACGTTGTCAAGATGTGCTCTTCTTCTTTCATCAGCAGTCCATTCTTCTCTGGGTTTTTCCAGAATAGCTGGGTGTGGGATGACTCCTGCATCTCCTTGTCTATCAGCTGCTTCATCCATAGCCCTAGCAAATAATAAGTTAACTTTTGTAATTCTAGGTGGTCCTTCAGTGATGATATACCACATTTCATCATGCATGACATACAGATGTGCCTGCATGTGAATTTTCCAATCATTATATTCGTCAATGGAGAACATAGGTACTTTATGAGAATCCATGATGATTATGCTTATGATAGCAAAGAGGGATTTTAGAAAAGAGACGTGATCAAGGATTGATCAGTTAGATTAGACTTTTAATCCAATCTGCTCTGATACCACTTGTTGGTCTCAAGTAGTAGTAGGCTTAGAGGGGGGGTGAATATGTCTACTCAAAATTTTCAATCTTTTCTTCTAAAAATGACTCATAGGCAGTTTATAAAGTACCAACTGCCCTGAAGGTTACCGCTTGAGCAGTTACCTTAAACTTTAAGATAGAATGAGATTTATGCACAGTGGAAATACTTTTCAAGCAGAGCTTCTTTTCTGAAAGACAGATATTATGCTTATAAATGATATGCAAATGATAAGAGCATATGAGCAACAATATCACAAGATTAATGAAAACAGCACAGTAAAGAACACAGCGATATATAGAGGTTCAAGGGTGGAGTAATCCTTCTACGTCATCTCTTCTCCTACACAAGGAGGAGCTTTTGTTAGGTCAAACTGTTGATTTACACAAGCCTCGCTTAGACAACCTAAACCTAACAAAGACTGTCAGTCTTTCCCACACAGGGTTACTGCACAGTGACCAAACTCCTCTAGCCCACACAGACTTCTTGTTCTTCTACTAAGAACGTAAATACTTGATCAGGATCACCCTCTGATCAAGCAACTCCTTTACAGACTAAATGAAAGTAAGAAAACAACAACACAAGCAGAAAGCTTAGAACAATTGAGCTCTCAAAGCTAAAGGTAGCTTGCTACTAGACTGGACTTTAAACTTCTAAGTATTTGTGGATGATCTTTGATGGCTTGAGCAGTTTTGATCGTAAGAGTTTCAGGTGCGTTTCATGTGCTAGTCTTCCAACATTTATAGGCGATTCAAATATTTGTCCGTTGGAGAGAGTAAGCCTTCTTTATAGCTTTTTGTAGATCAGAGTGGCAGTTTCTGCTTTGTTAGTACACTGATTGTTGAGGGTGTACGTGACTGATGTTGTTATCGCCATACCTAGTCTGACTTCTCTACAAACTTTAGTTTTTGCTTTTTAATACGTGGCATAACTTGATTGGCTGCAAATGCGGCTTGTGCCTAACGTTAACCTCGTACATGCTTTTCGAGATAACTGCTACAGAATCAGGTTGCTGATGCTTCAGTTATCTTCAGTTCTCCATTTGTTCGTTTGGTAGTCAGTGACCTTCAGTAACCTTTAGTGTCATCAGGTAGTACGGCCAGCATCCTTTTTGAGCAGCCTGCTGTTGATATGTATTTTTTTTCTCTTCGGCTTATATGCAGTAGGGTCATCATGCTCCATTCTTTTGATCTCCAAGCATCCTGTTTCTATACTTAGAAATATTTGACAATGGAATCTAATACATAGGATCCTAGGCCCTAATTTATTACATGTTTTGTCATTCATCAGAATCTTATACAATGTTCCTTACACATAGTCTCTAAGTTGTTGTTGTATCCATAGTATCTGTGCACAATAGGTACCAGCAGCAACATACTCAGCTTCTGCAGTGGATGTAGCAATAGAAGTTTGTTTCATGTAGAACGAAGAGACAAGTTTATTGCCTAGGAATTGGCAAGTTCCACTTGTGCTTTTCCTGTCCACCCTGCAACCAGCAAAGTCAGAATCTGAATAACCTTTCAAGCTGAATCCTCCTTCTTTTAGATACCATAGACCAATATCTTGAGTGCCTTTAAGATACTTGATAATCTTTTTAGTTGCAACAAGATGAGATTGAAATCTTACGGAAACTCCAACTGCAAACATGATGTTTGGTCTACTTGCTGTAAGATAGATTAGTGATCCAATGATTCTTCTGTACTTGGTGACACCAACATCCTTTCCTGCTTCATCTTTGTCTAAGTTCATGGATGTGCTCATTGGTATCCCTACAGAGGCTCTACCTTCCATTCCAAACTTCTTAATAAGTCCCTTTGTATATTTTGCTTGATTGATGAAGATTCTTGCATCCAACTGTTTTATCTTGTAGTCCCAAGAAGAAGCTTAACTCTCCCATCATACTCATCTCAAACTTCTTCTGCATGAGGCAAGAGAACTTCTCACATAGTTTTTTTTTTTGTTGATCGGAATATGATATCATGAACATAGATTTGGACTAGCAAGATGCTATCACCATCCTGGATTCTGAAGAGTGTTTTATCGACTGTCCCTTTTCTAAAGCCATTTTCAAGGAGATACAGGGACAGGGTATCATACCAAGCTCTAGGAGCTTGTTTAAGTCCATACATGGTCTTCTGCAACCTGTAGACTTTACTTGCACCTCATCTTCAAATCCTAGAGGTTTCTCAACATACACTTTTTCTACAAGAAGTCCATTCAGAAATGCATTATTTACATCCATTTGATAAACATTGAAGTTCATGTAAGCAGCATATGCAAGGAAAATACTTATGGCTTCATGGCGTGCGACGGGGGCAAATGTCTGATCAAAATCAATGTCTGCTTCTTGACAATACCCCTTAGCAACCAGTCTTGCTTTGTTACTTACAACTAACCTGGATTCATATAGCTTGTTCTTGAATACCCATTTTGTTCCAATGACCCCTTGATGTGTTGGTCTGAGTACAAGCTTCCATACTTGATTTCTTTCGAATACATTCAGTTTTTCTTGCATTGCTTGGATCTAGTTTCTATCTTCCAGAGTTTCCTCTATGGTTTTAGGCTCGATTTGAAAGATGAAGCATGCAAACAATACTTCATGTAGAATTGCTCTTGTAGTCTTTACTCCAGCTCTAGGATCACCAATGATTAGGACTTTTGGGTGATTACTTAGCCACGTTCTATCTGGATCTGTGTATTCTTACCTTTCTTCTGGATCTTCATGTTGCAGTGTTGTAGAATTTTCTTTTGTGCTATGTTCTACATCCTGCTTGGCCATAAGTTGTTCCTCTGTATGCTGCACTGCTGCATCCTGGTTTGCTGAAACCTATCTTGCAACATCTAAAGTTGATCCATCCAAGCTCCTTTCTTTATCATATTTATGAGAAAGCATGAGAAAATAATAGCTTTCTATGTAAGAGACTTGGATCTTTGGATTGTTCTTCTAATTTAGCAGCATCACAGTGTGGTTCATCAAATTCCACATGTATGGATTCTTCAACCATGAGAGTTCTTTTGTTAAAGACTCAGAAGGCTTTGCTCATTGAAGAGTATTCAAGAAATACAACTTCATCTACCTTAGCATCGAATGGTTTGAGATGTTCTTTTCCATTATTCAGCACATAACATCTGCACCCAAAGATATGAAAATATGATACATTTGGTGAGTATCCAC
Source organism: Scutellaria baicalensis (assembly GCA_005771605.1). NCBI lineage: Eukaryota > Viridiplantae > Streptophyta > Magnoliopsida > Lamiales > Lamiaceae > Scutellaria > Scutellaria baicalensis. Next base: position 35,046,148 of record CM016724.1, on the reverse strand, counting down.
TGTAATATCCAAACTCCTCACTACTTATTGGCCAATATATTATATGCATATAATGTTTCTCTTAAGATATATATGCTATTTGTAATCTTGCATTATTATATTTTCTATCAATATTTGATTATTTATGAGATACTACATAATTTGCGGTGAGGAAATCTTATTATAATTGGTTAAAGTCTCTTATGATGCTTGAGTGGAAAATGTTAAAATTATTGATAATATAAATTAAGCGTAAATGTAAAATAAATTAAAATAAATCATGTATAATATTGTAATATGTGGGTATAATATATATATATATATATATATATATAGTGTCGTGTGTTTGATAAAATGAATGAGGTCAATTAATATTATATTATATATGTTAAGTACAAGTGTCTTGTTTATATATATCATAAAGTTCAATTAGTATATATGAATATATATGTGGCAGTGAATGCATAGGTGTTTGCACAAATACTACAAAAAAAACGCTGAAAGATTCCCAGAAAAAAAGCGTTGTCGTATCCAGCGTTGTAAAAGACAAGCGCTGAAAGACAACGCACAAAGTGCGTTGTCTTTTCGGGATACGACAACGCTTTTCATGCGTTGCAGATTGCGTTGTTGTTAATAAATTCTGCAACACAACTTGTAACGCTTTTAAAGCGTTGTCTTTTACTCAAATTTTCATTTCATGCAACGCTTTTAAAGCGTTGTCTTTTATGTGTTAGTGTATTTCGTGCAACGCTTTTAAAGCGTTGTCTTATATATTTTTGTTTTTTTGTGCAACGCTGGAAAAAGCGTTGTCTTTCTGAATAATTTTATTTTCAATTATTTTTTATATTTTGTATCCTGTATAATAATAATATTCAATAATTAAATAAACAAAAAAAATTCATTAAACATATTTCAACATTTAATTCTGATTTAAACTAATTTATATTCTAAATATATCCTTAAAATACTAATTTTTTAATAATAATTTTTTTTTGAAATATAAATTTAATTATGAAATAATATTGATAACAATAATGTTCCAAAGAGAAAATAATAATTAGCTAGTGACACATCATAACGGTATCAAATTAATTTATTTGGTGTACATTATCACCCACACATATTAAAATTAAGTGTGATTAAATAACCGCACATAAAATGTGAGAGTATTTATGTGTGGGTAAAACTCGAATTTCTGGTAGTGGTTGTAGAAATCGTCGAAAAAAAGCACAACCCACCTAAAAAGCGTTGCAAAAAGTGTAGTCTGTCAGCGAAAAAATACGAGAAAATACAACACACCCAAATAGTGTTGCAACAGACGTTGTATATCAGAGAAAAAAAGCGCGGAAATTACAACACACATATAAAGCGTTGCAAAAAGCGTTGTATATCAGAGAAAAAAAGCGCTAAAAGACAACGCCCTAACAAAGCGTTGCAAAAAGCGTTGTCTATCAGAGCAAAAAATGTGCTGAAAGACAACGCTCCTAGAAGCGTTGCAAAAAGCGTTGTCTATCAGAGCAAAAAATGCGCTGAAAGACAACGCTCCTAGAAGCGTTGCAAAAAGCGTTGTCTATCAGAACAAAAAATGCGCTGAAAGACAACGCAATTCGAAAGCGTTGCAGAAAAGCGTTGTCTATCAGCGCAAAAGTGCGCTGAAAGACAACACCTTATCAAAAGCGTTGTCTTTCTGCAAAATTGTGTTGTCTTTTAGCGCAACCAATGCAGAAAGACAACGCTTTTGGTAAAAACCGTTGTAAATTTCATAAAGACAACAGAAAGCGTTGTCTTTACTGTGTTGTCTTTCTGCATATTTCTTGTAGTGAAAATTAGTTGCCTTATATTTAATATTAATAATATTGTAATGATAGTGTATTGTTTATATATATATATATATATATATATATCATAAAGTTCAAATAGTATATATGAATATATATGTGCATGGCAGTGAATGCATAGGTGTTTGCACAAAATTAGTTGCCTTATATTTAATATTAATAATATTGTAATGATAATAAATAAGTAGAAATGAGAGGCTGGTAAAGAAAGTTAATGAAAGGCGGTTTGCACATATACACATATGTATATTTCTATTTATTTACAGAGATGAGGTAATAACCACATTTTCTCCTTATTTAAAAGGCAACTTAAATAAACACCCTTTTTTTCAGGAAAAACAAAGTGACGAAAGTGGAGAAGTGTAGGTAATTACTTTTCATTAGAGTACAATTTTATGATTACCTTCTTATTTTCTTAATAGTTGGAGCAAATTCTTAAATTAATGAATTATTTATCTCTTAATTTAATGTATGTGTTTTGTGAACAATGAATTATGACTTCATAAATTATTAAAGATTACATACACCAGTTCAAATTCATGTGCATAGATATATTTTCATAATAATAAGATTCACAATTTATTGTGGGAAAATAATTAATTGTACAAAATTATGATTACTTATTAATATTAATAACTACGTTTAGATGATTTGAAAATTTATTAACCCAAGCACTTACATATATTTATAACTTCAAAGTATTGATTCGTACTGGGTATAATCCATCCTATAATTGTTAATGAAGTAATTGATGAAGATATTGTATCTTGTTAAATAGTGTAATTAATTAAAATAATAAAGTGTATTGGATTAATAAAATGTACGTATAATCATATATGTTTCAAAGGGTAGATAAAAGTGTCTTTGATAGAATATTTCTATTTAATATAAATAAAGATGGTTGTTATAATTTGATTTATTTCTACTTGTAATTTTAGTTAAACACTAAAATGTAGTTTACATGATAAATAGGAATTTCAACACTCGTATTTGGATTTGAAGTTAATCTGCACATATATAACAAATATTTAAGGAGAAGTGCCCAATCTTTTGAGTGTAGGATATCAATTTGCGGAAGTCAAGATAAGTATTTGCAACTACAATGCATGAACATAATATTTCGTGTTATATTTTGATTGGTTGATATCATATGAGTTCATGTTTGTATCCTTGAGAATTAACGTGTTTAATTGATGCTATGATGATATATGTTAATTGCATTAAGAATATCATTCACGAGTATCAACATGTGCATATGCAAATGATGAAGGTTATTGCATTTTACATGCACAACGTGATTTTAAAAAAAAAAGTATTGTATTGACCACTACTAGTTCACCGAGGCATGAAAGTCATACTTATATTATATGGGGTAGCCAGTGACATGTGAGACATGGATATGACTTGATTTGTTCAGCCGGTGGCATGTGAGACATGGATATGACTTGATTTGTTCAGCCGGTGGCATGTGAGACATGGACATGACTTGATTTGTTCAGCGGGTGGCATGTGAGACATGAATAAGGCTACCAATACTATATGTTTAGTTAGTGGCATGTGAGACATGGATAGGCTGAATTCACTCCGTCGGTGGCATGTGAGACATGAATATGACTATTTATGATATATGCTTAGTCGGGTGGCATGTGAGACATGAATATGGCTTGATTTGTTCAGCCGGTGGCATGTGAGACATGAATATCACTATGATCATGAATGATGCTATGTTGAGCTCAATCAGGTGTCTAGTAGATGGTGGTCAATGACCCAATGAAAGAAAATGTTTTCAAAAGAAATATTTTGATTAATTAACATGCATCATGGACATCATTCATATTACTTACGTTATGTGCATAATTTCTGCTTACTAAGCTTTAGCTCATATAGTTCATGCATTGTAGATGAATCTAATGATGTGTAAGTTCATGGACGTATTGATGTTGTGTTGAGTTCCTACGGGTTCGGAGATGGTGTACATGGATGATGACCTGCTGGGCCATGCTATGTTATGAGTTTAGTTTGCTTTAAAGAATATTTTTAATGTTTGTTAAACCTCCATTTTATTTTCATACTTCGATATGTATAAATATGTAAATATATTTGTGAGTGTGGTTTAATATTACAGTACATGCTAAGAAGCATGTTATAATCTTAAATGGTTTCCGAGTGCAAAGAGGGTTATTTATGTTATGATGTTTAAAAAAAATAAAAAATGCTCACACTCACTTACAAGTCTTTTCATATGAAAACTTTTTTATAAATATTGCTATGTAAGAATAGTGGGCGTGACATCCATACCTAAAGTTATTTTATCTTGTTCCTTGTTGATCAGGCATTGGTTTTGCGTGTAGCATGCAATTTTGGTAGCTTCAGCCCAAAATCTCTTAGGCATGACAACTTCTGCACGCATTGTCCTTGCTGCTTCATTAAGTGTTCGATTCTTTCTTCAGCTACACCGTTTTAAGGGGTTCTTGCAGCAGAATATTTGTGCTGAATTCCCTTCTTCGAGCAGTACTTCTCGATGAATTTGTTTGTAAATTCAATACCTTGATCAGTCTTGATCCTTACTATATTAGAGTATTTTTCATTCTGAATCTTCTTCATAAATTCTAAAAGTTTCAATTGCGTTTCTGACTTCTTTGCTAGGAAGATGGTCCAGGAAAACCTTGAGTAATAATCATCAATGATTACAATGGAGTATTTCTTTCCACTCAAACTTGTAGCGTCAATGGGTCCAAAGAGATCCATGTGCAGCAGATCTAAGATTTTGAACGATGATCGCTGCAACTTCTCCTTAAATGACACTTTAATTTATTTTCCCTTCTGACAAGCTCCACATATGCTTTCTTTCTTGTATGCTATGTCAGGCAGTCCCCTTACAAGCCCTTTCCTGGCCAATGTGTTGATTGTTTTGAAGTTCAGATGGCTCATTCTTTTATGACAAAACCAGTTTTCCTCAAGTGAGCTTTTCACAATGAAACAAATTGACATTGTTGATGATCTCTAGTCCACAAGGTATACATTCCCTTTTCTTATCCCTGCAAGCTTGACTTCCTTGCTGACTGTATCCTTGATCAAGCATTGTTCCTGGAAAAATTCCACCATATGCTCTTTGTCACAAAATAGACTTATGCAAAGCAAGTTGTACTTTAACCCTTTCACGTATGACACATCATTGATTTTTACATCTCCTCTGATTATTCTTCCTGTACCTAAGGTATTTCCTTTTAAGTTGTCCCCAAACACCACCCTTGGTCCTTTACATTCTTGGAAGTTGCTCAAAGAGGATTTGTCGTCAGTCATGTGTCTTGAGCAGCCACTATCAATATACCATGGATCTCCTCTGCTACCTGGCGACTGTACCTGCAAGATGATCATTCAGGTTTAGGTACCCATACAAGTACAGGTACTATGAGGTTAGATTTAGAATTCTTCTTTGCAATTTCAGTCTGAGCTTTGCTTTTCTCCTTAGGGAAGACAGATGTATCTATGAAGTTCCAATCACTTTGTCGCACATCGTTTCCTCGTTCTTTTTTGCTATGTTGTAACCTTGTCGGTTACTACAACCTGCTTTTACCAGTAGCAGCTTTGGTCTGTTGTAAGCTGCAGCTTTCAGCGATCTGTTCATCTGGGGTTACAACAACTCTTTTGGACTTGACATCTTCAACAGCCAGATCTTCCAACTTCATTTCAAGTTCCTTTTCCGGAAATAGAACTTCCCCTTTGACAAATTTAGGATCCTTACCAGGCTTTTCTTAACGTGATTTGATAGTCTCACTGTATCATATACCAAGTCTAGCTTCTAGAGTTTTTTGTTGATTTATGAAATCCTTTGATTTCTCATAAACTCTACTGAACAGGTTTATTGTGGATTTGAGCTTGAATACTTCAACTTCATGTTCTCTGACTTTGTTCTTGAGTTTAGCACATTCGTTACTTTTACTATCACTCATTTCCTCTAAGATCTCTTTCTCATATTCCCACTCTGCAACTTTGTCACTCTCACATTTAAGCATTTCATTTTTTCTATTCAATGCTTCATTTTCAAAATTAACTTTCTCGAAGTCACCTAGGAGCTGTCTAACAAAGCTATCCATCCTAACATCATCAGACTTAGAATAGATAGGTTTAAAAATTACTTTTTCTTCTGTATCCTCCTCAGTTTTTGCCATCAGGCAGATCATCGCTTCATCTTCTGAGGTGGATTCGTTTGAGTCTGATTCAGATGAGGATTCTTCTTGAGTTTCTTTAGCTTTTCAGCTTCAACCAGCAGTGCTCTCAACTTTTATCTCTCGACCTTTGTTCTCTCCTTTCTTTTGGCTCTGACCTCGGGTGGATATCGGTGAACAATAGGATAAGAGCAATTTCGAGCATAGTGTCCAAATTTTCTGCATTTGTAGCATAAGTCTCTTGACTACGTTGTATCCTAGGCTTGTCGTACTTGATGTTGTGACTGCTGCTGCAAGTTCGTCCTTCATGAAAAGTTTCCCCCTATCTTGTTGCCTTTTCTCATGAACTTGGAAAACTTTTTCAATAGCAGCGTCATGTCATCTTCGACAACTGCAACAAATTCTGCTGTAACTACAAGTTTAGTTGCAGCTGTGTTTTCTTTTGTGCTTCGAACAGCAAGTGCAGTAACTTTGCTACTGTCTTCATCTTGTTCTTTCTTTCTTCTGTTATATCAAATTCAAACGCCTTAAGGCCAGAAAACAGATCAAAGGTACTCATTGATTTCTGATCCATGGAGTCACGCATAGTTGTGGTCATGTTGTCCCACTCTGCTGGCAGTGCTCTGAGAATCTTCATGTTCATCTCTTTTTGCGAGTAGCTTTTTCCCAGGGATTCAAGCTCATATATATGATTCCTGTAAACCATAGTTAAGTTACTCCAAGGTTTCATCGGCTTTCATTTCTAATAGCTCGAATTTCTGTGTAAGCTCTGTTCCTTCGCAAATTTGCTCCAACTTGTCCCAAAATTTCTTGGCAGTGTTGCATGTTTTCACCTTAGTGAATGTTCCTTTGTCTATGATGAGATACAACGCATTCTTTGCTATATTATCCAAGTTGGACCTTTCTACTATCCTCAGCAGTTCATTCCTGTCTCGGCTTTTTGATGTAAGGCGGCATCCTAGGCTGCTCAGCTCCTGCAACCTCACCTTCATCGTCATCTTCATCCTTTTCATCCTCTTTTTCAGCGGTTTCCTCTATTCTCTCTAGGGCAAACATCGGGTTTGGCTTGGTGATGGTGGGAGGCTCTTCCGTGATAACAGACCACATCTCCTCGTGCATCACAGATAAATGTGTCTGCATCCTAATTTTCCAGTCAACATAATCCTCGATAGTAAACATAGGAAGTTTTGCATGTATAAAATCCATGATGAGAAAACAGATAAAAACACTTAGGTGCATAGCAGACATATGGTCTTGGGTAGATCTGGGTAGGTAACCAGACGAGTTGGTTTTTAACCCAACCCACTCTGATACCACTTGTTGGTCCCAGATGGTTACAGAGGTTCAAGAGAGGGTTTAATGAACCTCTTCACTTTTTCGTACTTTCCTCTCTATCGTTGCAACCTACTGTAAGTTATCGATGCTTGCAGCAAATTAGCAGTTAAGTGTTCTGCTTGCAGCAAACTAGTTAGCAGCGTAATCACTTTGAGAGTTTTATGCACAACGGATTATAAGTTGATAGAGAGTTCAGCACATATACTAAGTCTTTTAACTATTAAGTTAACAGACTAGTTCACATATAAGCACATAAAAGCCATAGAATATGCATGCAACAAGAATATAGAGATGTATGCTGAAAGCAGTAAATGTACGTAAAGCTTTTATAGAAGTTCGATGGAGGTATAACATTTTTACGTCATCTCTTCTCCTTCATAAGGAGGATATCCACTAGGTAGATCACTATAGATTTACAGGACACTTTTCCTAACTATAATCAACCTAATGATGAGCATAGCCTACTAAGTTTCTTACTACCTCTCGAGGTTTCAGCAAACAAACGGGATCCACACAAGATGTTGTCTATACAAAGACCAATAACACATAGCAAGAAATCTTTCCTATCAACTATGGACACCAAAACTAAAACAACCTACACACTAATATACATCGTTAAAAAGAATTTCTCCAACTGTGGTTAAGCAATAACACTCAAAAGTTCTTCAATGTTGGAATGCTTTGCTTTTGGGTTGAGTGAGGGACTAAACACACTTGTATTTCTTTTCAGCTTGATAATCGCTGTAAGTTGAGTTTCAATGCGCGTTTCAAATTTTCAGTCTCTATGTTCTTCAGTCTCACTCCTTCCTATTATAGTGAGTGGAATGCACCAGTTGAAGAGTGCACATTCCACATGTCTTCCTTTAAGCTCTTCTCTTCCGTTGGTGCATCCTGATCGTTGATCCATTCATGTTTAAGAATATCCTTCTTTGATTCGATCTGGATAGGCCAGCATTCCTCCTTCTTGATCTTCATTGATCTTCAAGGTACACCCATTTAATACGCTCTTGAAAATGGTAGAGACATATCCCCATTTTAATCTCCAGCGTCATTAAATACGGCTATCCTTATGTTACAGATCACAGACAATTGCTCAGGCCAGGTGGTAGCTCTCCATTCGCTTGCCGTCCTTGAATTCATCTTTATGTAACGGCCAGTCAAGCACTGCAACTTCAATTGAAGTTATTGTTTCCTAGTATTCCTGAAACATGTAGTGGATGGTGATTAGTTTGTAGTTGATTCCACTTTACATGCTTCACTTCAGTTGCTGCAACTTATTAGTTGGTGCTGCATCTAGAGTCCCTGCTTCTTGTAGGTTGCAGCATCCAGCATACATCATGCAGCTAAACTCTTCCTCTTTGAAATTCTTCCAAGTATGGCTCGCTGTAGGCAAACTTCTTCTTTTCCTTGTTGATTACAACTTGCAGCGTTAGGTTTCAGTGGAAGACTTCAAAATAGGATTTTGCTACTTATTGAAAACATAATGGAAAAATATATGAAATAAGAACAGTAAGGTTACAACTGTTTTGTCTCATCGAAATCTTCAAGTGTTTCTTCTTACAATATGATTCAAAAAGAACAAGATGACAGTGATGATTTTTACAATAAAGTCCGAATAGTTGATGAAAAAACAAAATCATTTGAGTGGTTGTTTGAAGTGTTTCAGAAGTCAATTGGAGGAAAATGTCCAGTAACTTTATTCACTGATCAGGAGTTTGCAATTTCAAAAGTTGTAGAAAATGTATTATTCTTAGTTCTGTAAAGGTATCATAAATAGTAGTTAAAGGTATTATTATTTGCACTTAAAGGTATCCTTATTGAGACTAATAGGTATTACTACCTCCGTCCCATGATTTTTAGCCTACTTTGACCGGCATAGATATTAAGAAAAAGTTGTTAACTTTGATTGGATGTGTTATTTTAATATTTTTGAGTGACAATTTTGTAATTTAAACCAACTTTTTGAGTGCAAAAGTTGTAAAATGAATGAAATGGAGGGGTAAGAGAGTAAAATTTTCTTTGCTATTTTGGGGCTGGCAGATTTAACTGGGACAAACGAAAATGGCAAGTAGGCTGAAAATAGTGGGACGGAGGGAGTATAATTTTTACAGGGTTTTCCCACGACAAGGCACCGGCTATGCTTGTGGCATCTTCAACAAAATGGAGGTAGCGGGTTTGCACAATTGAGAAGCGGATTCATTCAACAAATGTTTGTCGGGATGTGTTGATGAACTGGCTTTGAGCGTTGTTGGGAAAATATGATATCATCTTATGGAATGAAAGATCATCCTTGTTTTGATTGACTGTACAACATAAAAGAAAAATGGTGCACAACCTTGAGCAATGACTTTTTTCCAGTTGGTGTCCGATCATCGCAGCAGAGTGAAAGCACAAACCATGCAATTTCTTTCAATGTCAAGAAGACAACAAGTTTGACTGAATTATACACAGTTTTCAAGGAAACCATCCACAATTGGATAAGCAAGGAACACCAAGATGGATTTCAGTTTTCAAGGTGTATCCCTAAATCAGTTCTTCCAATGGATGGAGTATTGAAGCATGCAACTGAGGTGTATACTCTGCCACTATTCAGAAATTTTGAAATAATTTATCCAGTGCATATCAACTACTTCTGTTATCGTTGGAATTCAAGACAACACAGTAATATACAATGTTTCTATTCATGATGGCCCTATCAGTCGTGTGGTCTTTGATAGTAACCTGAATTTGATTATTTGTTCTTGCAAGAGATTTGAAGAATGTGGTATGATTTGTTCTCATACATTGAGAAAACTTCACTTCAATCCAGTTCAAAGAATACCAGATCCTTACATAAAAAAATCATGGACAAAAACAAGCAAAATTAGATATTTGAAATAGTTTCAAGAACACTACTACTAGTGTTACAAACCAGACTCGTGACTGTGTTATTTGGAGACATAAAATGGCAAGGAAGTATTACAATCTGTAATTACGATACCTTTACTTAGTATTAAACATACTTATTCTTATATCACATCTTTACAGAAAAATTACTCATGATGTAATTATCATATATTTACTTTATTATTAGGATACATTTACATTATTATTAGGATACCTTTACTTAGTATTAAACATACCATATTCTTATATCACATCTTTGCAGAAAAATTACTCATGATGTAATTACCATACCTTTACTTTATGATTAGGATATCTTTACTTGGTTTTAAACATACATTTACTTTACTTTATTATCTCCTATTTTTATAGCTTCAAAAAAAATTATTCCACATGTAATTAGCATACCAATGCATTATAATTAGGATACCTTTACACTATAATTAGGATACCTTTTTAGTGGTAAACATACCCTACTCTATTATTACATATATTTGCAAAAAAATATTCATGATGAAATTTACATACCTTTTTATTACAGTTAGAATACCTTTACATAAAAATCATTCGTATTGCACTACTATTTCACAAATTTAAATCAATAATAGAATTACTACAAAAAACAACAGTACTAGTATACCACACAAATATTAACACCACAAAATGTAATTGTATCAGTACCATTCCAACAACTAAATTACATATTCACCTGAATGTACACGCCTACCAACATCAACATACAATTACCAAAAAACATATCACCATAAATAATGTATATAGCCACCAAGATGAACATACCAACATAAAAAATGTATCATTACTATAATTTTTAAATGTATTCCCACATCATTTTTTTCCCTTGCCTAGTTTTCCTTTCATACACCATTTGGTTTAAAGTTTTGGGTTTTTTCTTCTCAGGTTCTGCATTTTTTTTCTCCTTCAATTTCTTTTTCAAATCAGGTTTTCCTTTGTAGAACGCATACACATCTTCTGTAACTTTAATCCTCAATTCATTGATGTCTGACAGAATAAGTGTAGCGCATATTGAAGCTCTAAGTCCACGACGTACAGTAGCATTCAAAACAAAAGGAAAATATTTATTATAATAAACCAAATTATAACAGAAATTACACAAAACCATTCGAAAGAATAAAAATAAAGCCACAATACCTTTGTCATGTCAGGACTAGAATATGTAACACCATTGAAATTTCTTACATGATGAATGACATAAATTCCATAATCAAGATCATTGTTCATCGTAGTCCACTTAAAGATCACGATCACAAATTGATAGTCCATCATCTCCCTAGCTTTAGGATGTTTTCTTAATTCTATAAACTTTGACAATTGAGATTTCTTAAAAAACAATTAAAAAAAAACACAACATACCTTAATATAGCTTAAAGTTATTCTTAATATAGCTTAAAGGTATTCTTAATAAGGTATTCTTAATATAACATAAATGTATAGTTAAAAACTTACTAGAATCAATGCACTTCTAAAAAATACATTTTCCTCTCCTTGATATTTTCTATTATCCAAGAATTGAAACTTTTTATTAACAAAGTTTACTACCACTGCTGCATAGTGGTCTTCCAAATAGAATGGAACAAATACCTAAATTAAACAAAAACAACAAAACAAACCATTTATGTTTACCTTCATAATATAAAACTTATACCTTCAAGTACATATATACATACCATATCCACAGACAATAGAGTATTTTTGTCGTTCGAAGCAATCCATGCATCCCAACATGCTTTTGATCTCTTTTTCATTCTCATCAACTATTGAACCGTTCAATTTTTTTTTTAAGTTTCTCTAATAAAAACAGAATAAACATTAATGAGATTAAGTCACATTTACAATAAAAAACATAATATTGCAGTAACAAACTTAAACTATGTTCTTAACTAAACACAAGTAATCTACTTCTTCTACCATCGGATACAACCTCAGCATTGACAATCAAATTCCAACATAATAAAACTGACTAGTAAATTTCAACTTTAGGGGACAACGACATCACGTCCCCCTTGGTAACAAAGTTGAAGTATCCTTTTCTAAACAATTCTTCACTGTTTCAGAGAAAAAAGACATATTAAAAATCAAATGTAAGCAGACCTAATTCATCCAATTCAATGAAAAATAAATAAAAAATAATAACATTAAAAAAAACAAAACTACTTAAGAGCTAGACTCCTCTCGACCATCCATGAAAAGACAGTAGTCCACAACTTTTTTTTTGAATCTGATTTAGATTATTCAAATATTTATTTGAATTAATCATAAACTCAAAGACGTACTCAACTTCCTCAGAAATCAATCAGAAAGGTCTAAGCTCCTTTTCTGCAGCCATTACTTTCTCCTCAGGCAAATTTGATGGACCAGCTCGATCCTCAGGACTAAGAATCTCAAATGAAGGCATCTCTGACACAAGCTTGTTCTTGGCCAAGAAATTTTCAGTAACAGTATCAATATAACTGTGTAGTGTTGCATCAGAGAAAAAGGCTTAAGTAGCACTATCCTCTGGAGGAGTATTAAAGAGTTTCTCCTCGATATCTTTTTCAACACCCAGCAACTTTTCCATGTGATACTTAATAACCACAAAAATATCTCTTTGAAATAAAAAAAATGATTCATGAGTAGCCTGTACATGAAGGAAAAAAAAAAGATTAATGAAGCTTAAAGGTATCTCTAATAACACTTAAAGGTATTTCTGATAACAGTTAAAGATATCTCTAGTGAAACATATTGGTATATGATATGATGTAAACAAAGGTATCTCTAATGACACTTAAAGGTATCCCTAATGAAACTTAAATGTATCACTAATGAAACTTAAAGGTATATGATTTGATGAACTTACATCCTTGGACATTTTTCTGATATCATTATCATCAGGCTCTCCCTCTGTTAAGACAAACATTATAAACCATCCACATTCATGATTCACATTTTTCTGAGCAACAACAGCACCAACATCATCATCATTCCCAACAACAGCACCAACATCTCCACCCACAGTAGCAGCACTAGCATCATCACCAACATTAACAACAACAACCTCACATTCACCATCCCCACCACCAATATAATCATTCTTAGATATTGGGTATACATTAAGCAACATCTTCGCATCGTCGTATGGACCAACCTCAGCCCCCTCATCTCATCTTCTAACCATCTTGTCATTTGTCCAATGTTGAATTAAGTGAAGGGAACGAGGCTCCTCAACCCCTTGCCATTTTAATCTATGCAAATACACCATTTGCAAGATTATCATGACACAACAGTTTAAACAAGTTGTCTTCCCCATATGATAGTTATTCACAGATTCACATATCCTCTCCAAAACATAATTACACCAGTCATAATTATGAATGTTTCCCACATCCATCAGAGGTCTTAGCAAGCCCATAGTCATCAAACGGTTTGAAGATGGAGCTAAAAAAACAGACATCACATATAACATAAATAATCTCTTAAAATCCTCCCCCCCCCCAATCAGGAAAACGAGAAGTCAAAACATCATACGAAGCCCTAAGAGTTGACCTAGACTGAATATCATAACTGTCCTTCAACCTATCATAAACATCCTCAACATCACTTTTCCTAAATATTAACTACATCAAGTTTTCCCCTAGGGAGCATAAAAATATCAAAAACTTCATTTGCAGTAATAGCAAAACTACAGAACCTATCCAGTGTTAGAATACGACTACGACCATTGAAACGACTTACTAACCATGTCACCATTATTCTATTCAGCCTAGTCAAGTGCATATTTGATAACCCCCTAAAACCAATAGCCTCAACAGCGGCCCTTTATATTTCGTTTAATGACTATACAAGTTCAGCTACACCAAGAAGTGTGCAGGTTGTATAAATCAAACTGCAACAAAATAAACACATAAAAAAACCTCATCACTAATTAAACAATATCACAAAAAACCATACATACATTGCAGAACACTAAAACAGACCTATAACAGAAAATAGACAAAACTTTATATTACTCTAAGAATACATTTTCAAGATAATAAAAATACATTTAGTACACTATATACATACCCTGATATCACTATACTCTTACCTTTAGCATATTATGAATACCTTTAGCATATTATGAAAATACTTTTCCATACATACATTACAGAACACTAAAACAGACCTCTAACAGAAAATAGACATGTACTTATATTACACTAAGAATACATTTTCAAGACAATAAGAATATCTTTAGTACACTATATACATGCCCTGATATAACTCTGCTCATACATTGTTACTAATTTATTGACACATTGTTAAACATACTTTCATTATATGATAAGAATACCTTTAGCATATTATAAACATATCTTTCCACACATACATATTACAGAACAATAAAATAAACCTAGAACAGAAAACAGACATACCCTATGTATTACACTAAGAATACCTTTTCAAGACAATAAGAATACATTTAGTACACTATACACATACTCTAATATCACTATACTCATACCTTTTTTTACTAATTTATTGACACATTGTTAAGCATACTTTTATTGTATGATAAGAATACCTTTAGCATATTATAAACATACATTTCCATACATACATTACAGAACACTAAAAACAGACCTATAACAGAAAATAGACATAATTTTATATTACACTAAGAATACTTTTTTAAGACAATAAGAATACCTTTAGTACACTATACACATACCATCATATCACTATACTCATATACCTTGTTACCTTTACTCATATAATGAAAACATGCATTCAAACTCAACAACACAACAAAAACAAAGAATTATAGTACTGCAAAATCATACTAAATCAAAGGAAATATGTAACCATACCTATCCTTCTTCACATATACAGTGTTGATAGCCTTCCGACCTCTCTTCCTCCCAACCTTGTTCTCAGGAACTTGAGTACTATCTATCTTCGATGCCATCTAAGAACATGCAAACTTATCAAAATTCACAAAACATAAAAAAAATACTACATTCAAAAAAAGTTCAAAAACCTACGATAATAAAGGGTTTCAGCAACTACGCTCCACACACAAAAACATTACTCGACAAAAAACACACCAAAAGGGAGAAGATTCGAAGGAGAAAAATATAGAAAAAAATATAAACAACCCTGTATAAAAACAAGAAAAACAGAGATGAACTTCACAAATAAACCAATAAACAGAGATAAAACTGCCGATTTCAAACAAAGAAGACGAGTATAAAAGGTTTTCCCACAAGAGAGAGCACGTCGTAAAAAGAGAGGGAAAGAAGATGAACCGTCAACAAAGTGAGAAGCCAAAAAAAAAAACTGAAAAATCCATTTATATTTAGTCAACCGGGTCGGATTTTCGGGTCAGGTTGGATCAGGTGCATGGATGCATAAAAATATTTGTGATATTTATTTTAGGATTTTGGTCTTTTATATTTTATAATATTCTTTTAAATTTCAGCATCTTTTTATCAAATTTTGATGCTGCCAAAATTTTTCGACAATTAAGTTAGCAATCTTGAAATCTCGATAAAAATGACAAAAGTTGAAAAAAAAAAATTAAATATAGAGATCAAAATTTGGTTGTTAAAAATGAAAAATACCTTACATATATATTCAAAATTAAAATTATCATTATCTTATAATTAATACTTAGTTATTCTGATTTTCAATGTTGGGGTGTTTCACAATTACAATACAATAGCGTAAACAAAAAAACTTGCGTGAGACGGTCTCATAGATTATTTTTGTGAGACGGATCCTTTTTACTCATTTATCAAACTCATATCCATAAATTTATATGTGAATTGTAAGGAGTGAGTCATGGGTTGATCCGTCTCAAATGAAATGATCCATGAGACGGTCTCACATGAGACTTACTCTAGCGTAAAATATATTAATATTTGTTTTTAAATAAAGCATATTTAACAAATATAAATTGTAATATGTAACATAAATGTGACTTCAATTTAGTTGGAAATATTTTGAAATCTCAATTTAAAATTTATCAAATAAACACTACAACAAAACAAGACGCTAGCCACCATTTTTTTTTTTCACTTGGCCACGTTAATATGTATTACGAAGTAATATAATCTACCTACCCTTATAAAAGTGTCACAGATTGCATTGTTAAATATGGTGTCACAGAATTTTTCGAGACGCAATAGCCATGTGTGGGTAATTACGTCACAAACTTTAAATATGACGACACTATTTTGTGTAACTATATAAGGATTTATATCTTGACAACTCTAATCTTTTGTGTCACCAAATGTAACCACACTTTTTTATAATATTTGTAGTTAAATTTACAACATTGTTGAAAATTAGTGTAGTTTTCATAGCAACGTTTAGATCACATCATTACTTTGGTAACACAATTTAGAGTTTAAGTCATAAAAATAATAACTATTTTCATATAAAAAGTTCCCCTAAATCTGCAACTACATTACATAAGCATCCTTCAAATTTGTGTCACTATTACAACTATTATGTACCGAAATTGCCAACGTACCTAAATACATTTTGCGTCAGTAAATAGTAGAACACTATAGGTAGCATCATAATAATAGTGACACTATATAAAATTATTATTCCTAAACTAACTACACTTTTTTTAAGAATTTGAATTATTAAAATGGAAATACTCGCTACATTAGTCCTAAAATCATCGACATTTTGAAAATTGTTATAAAATTGGTGACATTGTCTTTAACAAATGTCCTCAAATTAGTAACACTAGTAGTGTACCCGTGCGTTGCACAGTGTGTTATGTATAATTATTAAAAAATATAATAACATATAAAATGTAATGATTATTATTTTAACAAAAATATATTGATACTCTTTTAGTTTGTATTAGTATAAAGCTAGGTATTTTAACTTCAAATTTATGTCATTATAAATAATTATATTCGAAAATATTATCAATTTCAAATATATAAAGTAATATATTAATCTATGGATTAAACAAACAAATAAAAAAATTTGTGTTAGAACATTACATGGATAGTGAAATTTTAAAAAATAAATTTAATATCTAAAAAATAAGTTATATGTATTAGAAATGTTATGATTTAATTATTGAGATAAATAAATTTATATTTTATTGGCATTTATAACTATAAATACACACGTATTTTAATAATTTTTTTGGTTCGACGCCACATATAACTAATTTATTTTATATTAAATAAAAAATTATATCAGCTTATCAAATACATGAAAATCTCTCTTACTATCTATTTAAATGAAACAATTCAAAATTGGACTTAATCTACACATTTTGAATAAAAAAATTATGAATAATAATTATAAGATTGATAAGTCAATATATCAAGGACTAAGAATGATGAAATTTTAATTTGTGAAAAACCTGAAAAATTACCTATGTCCAATCACTTATGCCACCTTAATTAATCAGAATATAAATATAAATAAAATTTGACAACAAATAAATATAAAATAAGAAAGATAAAATAAAATATTTGTATATTTCAAATGAATAAGTTGGTTAACTTGCAATATAATTTTAATCTATTTTTTTCTATTTGATATGTTTTATATGTGTAATCTATTAGGTACACCTCTAATATTTTTTTATTTCTACATTTTAATATTAATTTACAATAAATTAATACTATATATCATAAAAACGTTTAAAAATGAAAAATCATTGAAGCCCACACACATACATTTCCATATTTCGGTTAGATAAATTTTATATGAATATTAAATTTAAGATCGTTAAATAATGATTGATTTTATATATTATATATTTATAATTGATTTAAAATAGGATAAATTACAAAAAACAACCCCAGCTATCGACTTTTTTAAAATTGCAATCCAATCTTTTTTTCTTTTTAAGATTGCCACCCAGTCTTTCTGTGGTTTTGCCAATTGCAAAATTTCAGGTCATTTTTCCGGCAAATGAATTAATTTTTTTCACTTTGCAATCCAAACTTAATTTATTTGTCCAATTGCAAATCATGATTTTTTTTCGCTTCACACTGATACATTTATGTTATATATATGAGTGTGACATTTATGTTATATAAGTGTGATCGATATTCATAAAATAAATATCAAGGAAATATAGGTCAAAATTGGTGAAATATATGTAACATCGGTAAAAAATCGATGAAATATCAATAAATATCGAGAAAATATCAGAATATATTGGTAAATATAAGAAAAATAACAATAAATATATGTACCCATATTTCCATTGATATCGATATTTTTACGATATTTTCATGAATTTAAGTTACCTATATTTCCACCGGAATCGAAATTTTCATTCTTGGTTGCAATCTGATAAAAACACAAAGTTCAGGTTGCAATTAGATAAAAAAAAAAAATAGGTTGCAAAGTGAACAAATTAATCTCAATTTCACTGGAAAATTTGCAATCGACAAAACTACAAAAAGACTGGGTGGCAATCTGAAAAAAAAAGTTACAATTTGAAAAAAGTTGATAGGCGGAGTTGTTTTTTGTAACTTACCCTTTAAAATAAATACTTAAAAATAAGATTGAAATTTCTATACAATAAATACTAAATTGAGTATCATAACTGATTTCTTAAATTAAATATTTATTTATTTGTATTGAATTTCTTAAAATACAATAAATAGGTTTATTTATTTTTAATTGTATTGAGTTTCTTAAAATACAATAAATAGGTTTATTTGTATTTATTTATTTGTATTGAGTTTCTTACAATAAATACAATATTAAAGCAATTAATAGGTTTCTTAAAATAGTAGTTATTTAATAGGTAGATAATTTATTACAGTTATTTTTAGCAGAATATCCTATTTTTATATAGATATAGATTCTTGTACATTTTATACACTAGATTGGTAACATTTTTCTAAAGTTAGTATCTCAATTTAAATACACTATCACCATCAAATAGTCTACCATTTGCAACCAACAATACACGTAATATTTAATCAAAAATATGAAAAGAAGCTATAAATAAATTATTTGTTTCAATAATAACCAAATAAGTTCAACACTAATTCCAATCCCCAAAACAATTCTGCTAATAGTTCAAAGACCTTGTTACAAATGGATAGATTGTTTTTAATAGACAACTAAAAATATCAAGAATCAAAAAAATCCTTGAGTTGATGTCTTCGATCCTCTCTGCGATCCTATGTCAAATATTAAACAAAATAATAAAATATAATAAATTAGAGTTTAAATCTAAATCATTAGAAAGATAAAGTAACTAAACTAAAGTATTAAAATCAATAAATCAAATACGTATTACATGTATAATAAATAACTTACATTCAATGCAACCATATAGAAACTTCACTGATCTTCAAAACTTGTAAATTTTGAAAAGCTCAGCATATTTTGGAGAAGATATGTTACCAACAATGAATTACAAAATAAAAAAAAAACACTATTATGAGATGAAAATATGTATATACAAACAAAACTGTGACATCATGGTCTTAAATTGAAGAAATTCCGATAGAAGGTTATTAATGTCTCCTTGCATTCTTTCGTTATAAAATTTCACTTTTTCCATCTGTCTCCCGTTCTCCTCTTTTAATTGAGTTATTTTTTCTTCAATCAACTTTCAAATTTGCAATCTTAGTTTCATAATGTGTTTCCATATCAGCAAGTTACTTTTACATATTTTTGATTTCACTCTGTTTCTGAACGATTTTTTGGGCCATGTAACACCGTTGGTGTCACTCCTATAGTCCCATATCCTTTCACACTCCCATATTGACCTTCTCCTACAATTTCAGTGAATACTTCATCTTTTATTGTATTGACATCAACATTCTCAAATGTCGCACTACGTTATGCAACCAACCAGATTTGTTGTTGTCCTTTATGTACAAAAAAAAAAAAAAAAAGGACTAAGTTCCACCATTAAAACTAATGGAAAAGTTAAATGTATATTCACTTAATTTCAAATTAAAAATTAAAACACAATATTTACCATGATCTTTTTTGCTTCTTCATTGACAAACCTTCCATTCTTTCTTTTACGTGTAATCCCATAAAACTCTACTCGTCCAAACTCTTTTTCAAACTTCTCTTTCTACTTTATATTCCCACATGTAAAAAAAAAAAAAAGATTTGTGGGGTACAAGTGTAGATCATGATCGAATAATAGAAAACAATTAAAATTGTAATCACATGTTCTTCTTTACGTCTTACAAAACTCTCTAAACCACAAGTATGAGGTGTTTTGTGGTGTGCCCTTGCAGCCTTTCCTCTATCAGATAATTTCTGCAATTAAGAAAATGTTTAGTATAATGTTTAATTAAATATTTGAATTTTAAAGGAATAAATGTTATTATTTATATTTCTTTGCTGAATACCAATATTCAACCAATTATTTATGCACTGATTTGGTGGCACTCCAGCTCGAATTGAACTGATTGTATCTACCTTACTCTTCTCTCCACTATAATACTTACATTTCAACTTATGTTTATGACACTTCCATTTATTGCCAAGTGATTTTAATGTCCATCTTTTAACATATGCATTATTAGGTAGCTCAAAATATGTCTACATCAACTAATAAAGAAAAAAAAATCATAATGCATATAGCAAACACATACATTTTATTATAAGACAATAAAAAGAATAAACTACATATAAAATAACCTTAGTCAACTTCCACAAATGTTCTTTTTTGCTCATGAGGCATTAGCCTCCAATCTATCCATTCAGTGGAATAAAGTTCTTTTTTCCTAGCTACAGATCCAAGCCAACCATCCAAAATTCCACCACCTTTCTTAATTGGTTGCCCCAAATTATTAAATTCCATAACAACACATTCACCTTTAGGCAGAGTCCAAACGTCTTTGGCACGAGTTGCCCCACGTTTTTTTCCACATATTACCTTGATTATCTAAACATAAACAAATTTATACTCTATAGTTACTATTAACAAGAAATCTATATGTATATTCAATGCAAGAATTTTTAATGTTACATATACAATATTCAATACTAATATCAGGAATTGATAGTACCTCTTATTTCAATATCATACAATACTTCGTCAATAGAATCATCTTCTAGCTCATCATTTTAATGCTCTAGACTATCAGGTGGTTGAGTCTCATATTCATCAAGTGATTGAATATCATCATTTTTATCAAAACTTTGTTGGTTATCTTCTACATTATTGCCATTGTTTATTTCTTCAGTGATCAGAGCAACTCGTGGACAACGTTCGTTTTCCATGTAGAATAGTCCTAAAATAACAACAAATAACATAAGTTATACTGTCTATTATCAACATTCAAACCAAATGACAAATTTATTATGCAAGGACCACACATATATCTACACTAATCTCATCCTCACTTAAACATAAATCTGTATTTAAAAAGGTGAAGTTAAAAAAGATCAATATGAAAGTTCTATATCATATGAAGTTTATAAATTGCAGTTTAACTATTATAGGTTTTCCAAGCATGATTAGATATAATTTAACAACTCTAGATAAGTCATCCAACATATATTAGAGTAATTCACTAATATCAGCAATACAATTAATTTGATGGTCATAAAAATTTAAAGAGCGAATATAAACAATTGATTTGATTGTCATATATCAACATTTTCATACAATATTTGTGAAGTTGGAAAATAATAAAAAAAAATATAAGAATAAGAACATCCAATATTATTTACCAGTATACATTGTCAGAGTTTTCAAACACAATCTCCACAAACGCTCATAACAGCAGTTTAATAACAAACTAGTATTCGTACTGCACGATGAGCGGTCTGTGATATAATGTTGGTAAATATTAATTATTTGATAATATAGTGTAAGTAATTTTAGTGTATAGTAGACATATAATATTTAATAATTAAGAAAATCTAAATTTGCCAACGATAATTCAATTTGCAACAATCTATTGATATTATACTCATGCGGTTCACTGATCCATGATTAATACTAAAAATAACAGTATCAATAATGATCTTCATTTTACCTGCAATGTTTATATGTTTTGAAAAACTTCAGTATACTCAACATTTCTGGTTGAGACATTTTTTTATCACCTATGTTACAAACTAATATCATTAGTCCAATACACTTTGCTACGCGTGAAACAACAATATAAAGTTGTCCATGACTGAACACATGTTTCCTTAAAATATACCAACATGAGACAACGGTTATCCCGAGTTTTATTAATCATCATTACATATGACAGAATCAATGAAAATTGTCATCGATGAACCTTGAAGGCAACCTTGGATCTGATAGAGTGATCGACATTCTTGAAATCAAAACCTCATAACCCGTATTATTTCCACCAACAAATTTTTCGTGCAAAACATATGATTACTAGACTTTGTTATAACTTTTCGAGTACCATTACATAACATAAGAGAAAGGTCAATATTGTGAAGTAACATAACTGGCATGTCGATCTTCAATAATAACTCATTGTTCGGGACACCTGAGCAATTAATACTATTCAGAAACTCTATGGTGCGGACATCAGCCATAAATTTCCATCTGATCAACATGTACTATCTAGTAGTTGCACCGTGCGTCTAATATATATTATATGGTAAATATTAATTATTTGATAGTACAATATAATTAATAATAAATATTTTAAAGATATAAAATATTAAAAAATTAAAAAAATCTGAAAGTGTCTAATTATATATGAAATATATATTTATCCAATTCATACTACCATATTAATTATATATATTTCATTTCACAATCTGTAATTAATGACACTAAAAATAAATTGTGAATTAAAAATCAAATTCAATTACTTAAATTGAATATATGTGTGTGATTATGTATATATAGAAACAATACACAATAAAATTAGAAACTTTACGTAAGAACTTGACGCAAGCAGTGTCAATTATGTATGTTTAACCTTTTATTTTAAAATAAATTGAATTAGAAAAAAAATAGTATCGCTTAACATCGAATTTATTTCTATAGTTTGACGTTGAACACTACAATTCAAACCCAACACAAAACGTAAATGAAGTAGTAGTAGTAATGATGATGATGATGACGACGATAACATAATTAGAAACTAAGTCCATAAAATTAAATCATTAGTAGAGCCATCAAAATTTAAAACATGCATTCTCATGTAGATAGATATGAAACTCTAAGTTTCAATTAAGCATTGAATTTGTAAGAAGAACCCTCGATATATTTTGATGAGACAAAACCCGCTGTAACCTACTATGTTCTTACTGATTATCGTTTTTCCACTTAGTTTTTAGATTCAATAAGTAGCAAAGGTATTCCTGAAGGCTTCCTCCGTATTTCAAAGCTACATGCAACATAGTTTGAAGAAGTCTGCATACAGGGAGCTAATCCTGGAAGAGCTGAAGGAGAACAACTTTGCTGCATGTTGCACGACTGGACACTGCAAGCTCTGGATGCAGTAAGTCTGGTTGCAGCAATAGAGAATAAGTTGCAGCAACTGAAGTGAGACATGTCCAGCGGGATCAACCTCAAAGGATTCAACACCCGCTACATGTTCTCTGTTGATACGAGGAAACATCAACTTCAGTTGAAGGTACAGTGCACGATAGGCTAAAGCATAAAGGACAAATACAAGAACGACGAATGAATGAAGAGCTGCCACCTGGCCTGAGCAAGTGCCTACAACTTGCAACAAGAAGGACAACCGCAATTAATCACCCTGACACACAAGAAGGAGTTTGTCTCCTACTTTTTCAGGTGTGCATTAAATTTTGTGTACCACGAAGATCATGAATATCATGAAGAGGAATGTTAAGCGCCTAGATCTAATCAAGAAGAAATATGCGTGAGCGTGAATGGATCAACGGTCAGGATACAACAACAGATGAAATGGTCTTAAATGAAGATGTGGAATGTGCACCTTTCAACTAGTGCATTCCAGCAACTATAAAAGGAAGGAGTGAGACTGAGAGAAAGAAAGACTGAAAATTTGAAAATCAAACTCTAAACTTCCAAGCTTACAGCGAATGTAGAGCATAAAGAAATATCGAACTCTTTTCAATCCCTCACTCAACTCGAAGTAAAAGCATTCTAACATTGACGATTCTGAGTGTTTTTGTTTCACCACAGTTGAAGATTTGTATAAACCTTTTATATGTTGTGTGTGTAGGTTGTTTTATTTAGGTGTCCACAGTTGATAGGAATTAAATCCTTATTGTGTGTTTTGGTCTTGTTGAAGACAACATCCTGTGCGGATCTTGTTTAGTTGCTGAAACCTAAGATGGGAGTAAGAACTTTGTTGGATACATTTGTAGAATGTTCTGATGAGACAAATCCTTAAGTAACTCTATAAATGCATAACCAATCTTAGGATAGGTTACTGCAATAGAGTTACTACAGAAGATTAAAAGAAACAAGAGAAAGTGTCAAAAGGAAGATTACTGAAGAGAATTGTTAAAAAGAATTGGATGAACCGATAAGGATACTATTGACTTCAGGGAGCTACTGAAAGGGACCTCGCCAAAGAAGAAAACAAGCAAGACAGGAAGCTGCCTGAGAAGACCAAGCCGAAAAGCATACTGCAGGAGCAGCATGCTACAGACGCCTCGAGCCACCTGAAGGAGCAAGCTAGAAGAGGAAGCTCCAGAGTGAAGCAAGAGGAAGGAACTGCAAAGCAGGCATGGGGAGAAAAGTCAAAACTACCGGTAAACACAAGAAGTTATCGGTAGAGAGAAGAGAAGATGTGTCAATCAGAAGAAGACACGTGGAAAGCGAAAAACTGACGTGTGTCAGGAGTACAGCGCATCAATGATGGAAATTTGTCTACTTTCAAATGGCAGATTTCACAGCCTATAAAGAGATGGACTGAAGACTGAAAAGTGTGTGAGAGAAAGCGCAAAGGCGCAAGAGAGAAGAAGTGAGCACATCAGAATATCTAAGCTCATAAAGAGAAGCGCAAAAGAAGAGAGAAGAGCTTAAAAGAGAGAAGCGCAGAAAGAGGGGGAAGCTTTAGAGAAAAGAGTGTTCAAACAGAGCAGATGAAAAGAAGAAAAGCTCGGACACTCTACACCCCAAAAAGACACACACTCAGTCTACCAGTCAAGCAGCAAGCTTCAGAAGATGAGTCTGCAATCGGAGGCCAAGCTTGCTGCACCCAGTTGAAGAAGAAGGAGATAAACCTCTCTAAAAGGTTGTCTCGGAGTACTCAGTACGAGGAGTAATGTCCTGCTGAGTTTACCACTTTCTAGGAAAGAAAGTGATGACCCTGGGTGGGTAGTGTAGGATCCTGTGTGGGTCAAGGGAAAGTAGGCAAGCATCTGTGTGAAGGCTTGCTACTTATTTGTTAAGGGTAGGTTGTAATAGATAGGTCTATGTAAATCAACTAGCTTAATAAAGGTTCCCTCCTAAGTGGAGGAAGAGAGGACGTAGAAGGATTACTCCACCTTCGAACCTCTATACATCCTTGCGTCTTTATCTACTTACTGCACTTCATGCATACATGTATTCTCTCTGATAAGTTGTACATCTTCTACTCGGTTCTGTAATAAGTTTCCGCAAACCACTCTAATCAATAACCTCCCAAAAGGTTACTGATATTAGAAGTGAGCCGAAAAAGATAGAAGAAAAGTTTGAAAAGAAGGTAGGCTTACTCACCCCCCCCCCTCTAAGCCTACCTACAGCAGTTTTGGGACCAACAAACTTTAGTAAGCTAGTGTAGAATCCTTAGAGTGTGTTTAGTAGGAGAAGAATCCTGTAAATCTAAAGCTCCAGTGGATATCCTCGTGAAGGAGAAGAGAGGATGTAGAAGGCTTACACCACTTTCGAACCTCTATAAACTATTGTGTTCATTTTACTTCTTTCAGGATACATCTCTCATTATCTTGTTTCATGCATTCATATAGCTTATAAGTGCATACTCTCTAACATGTCAATTAACTTAAATAGTTAAAAGACTTGTGTTATTTGCTGAACTCTCTTTCAAACAATATTTACGTTGTGCAAAACTCTGAAAGTGGTAGGCTGTAGCAACAAGTTTGCTGCAAGCAGAACACTTAACTGACAACTTGCTGCAAGCAGCAATAGCTTACAGCAGGTTGCAACGAAAGAGAGGTCAAAAGCGAAAAAGGATAGAGGTTCATTCACCCCCCCTCTGAACCTCTATAACCACTTGGGAACAACAAGTGGTATCAGAGCGGGTTGGGTTAAAAACCAACTCGTCTGGTTGCCTACCCAGATCCACCATTGACCACATCGCTGTTTTTGTGTCTAAGTGTTTTACTAATTTCTTTTATCATGGAATCTATGCATGCAAAGTTACCTATGTTTACTATTGAGGATTATGATGACTGGAAAATAAGAATGCAGACACATCTATCTGCCATGCACGACAAAATGTGGTACGTGATCATGGAATGACCTCCCACCATTACTATGCCAAACCCGATGGTTGCCAGAGAGAGGAGAGAAGAGACCGCTGAAAAAGAAAAGGATGATGATGAAGGCGAAGTTACTGAAATGGAGCCACCCAGGATACAACCATACATAGAGAAGCCTAGACAAGAATGGACTGTGGAGGATAGGAAAAAATCCAACCTGGATAACATCACAAAGAACACTCTGTTTCTTACCTTGGACAAAGGAACCTTCAACAAGGTGAAAACGTGCAAAATAGCCAAAGAAATATGGGATAAACTGGAGCAGAATTACGAAGGAACTGAGCTAACCAAAGATAACAAGATCTCTACTGCCACTTAGAAGTTTGAATTGTTTGAAATGAAGGCAAACGAAACCTTAGAGCAACTCGACTGAGATTTACCGAAATAGTAAATGAGCTCGAGCCCCTGGGAAAAAGCTACTTACAAAAAGAAACGAACATGAAAATTCTTAGGGCGCTGCCAGCAAAGTGGGACCGCAAAACCACTACTATGCGTGTTCTCCATGGATTTGCAATCAATGAGTACATTCTATCTTTTCTCAGATCTCAAGGCGTTTGAATTTTATATCACAGAAGGAAAAAAGAACAGGAGGAAGGCAGCAGCAAAGTTACTGCCCTTGCTGCAAGAAGCTCAAAGGAGAACACTGTTGTAACCAAGCCAATAGTTACAACAGAATTTTTTACAGTTGCATAAGATGACATAGCGCTGCTTCTAAAGAAAGTCTCAAAGTTTATGAGAAAAGGCAACAAGTCAGGGGGAAACTTTCCTCGAAGGACAAACTTACAGCAGCAGGCCATAGCAGCAATGACAACAATCCCAGGATACAGCAGAGTCAAGAGACTTGTGCTACAATTGCAGAAAAACCTAGACAATATGCACGAAACTGCCCTCATTCTGTTGTCCACCGATATCCATCTAAGGTTAGAGCAAAGAGAAAAGAAAGAACAAAGATGGATAAACAAAAGTTTAGAGCGCTTCTAGTAGAAACTGAGAAGGCTAAAGGAGCAAGCACATCCACTGAAGTTCAAGGGTAATCCTCATCTGAATCAGACTCTAATGAATCCACCTCGGAGGATGAAGCAATGATCTGCCTAATGGGGCAAACTGAGGAGGATGCAGAAGAAAAGGTACTCCTTAAACCTGTCTCTTCTAAGTCTGATGATACTAGGATGGATAACTTTGTAAGACAGCTCCATAGCGACTTTGAGAAAATCAACTCAGAAAATGAGACTTTGAGGAAAGAGAATGAGTTGATTAAGCAAGAAAGCAAGAAATTTGCAGAATGGAAGTATGAGAAGAAAGTTGTGGAAGAAACTAGTGAGAACAAGAGCAAGAAGTGTGTTAAACTTAAAAACAAAGTAAGGGAACTTAAGATCAAAGTGATGAAGCTTAAATCCACTATAAACTTGTTTAGTCGAGCCTCAAAAAAATCAAAAGACTACATAAGTCAACAAAAGACACTAGAAGCAAGACTTGGGATAGGATACAACAAAACTGATGAACCCCACAAGAAAAAATCAAGTAGAGTGTGACGCCCCGATCCCCATTAATTGGGAATCAGACCGTCACCTTTCACTTACTTAGTAACTAAATAATTCATAAAATAATATACAGCGGAAGACTGAAACGAAGACACGAGACATTTTTTTTTCTTTTAGACATGCTATAATAATTTCCAAAACTCGTGTCTCACCCATATTTCTAGGTAAAATGTTCAAACTTATCCCCGTGTGAGACCATATAACAGAACACACATATATATATCATAATATAAGTTTAGGCCCATCATCTATCATAATTTACATATCAAAATACAACATTGTCTTTGAAAGTAAGTATTATTTTAGTACTTTAACATTACAGGGGTGATGGAAAGACAGTTCAGCTCGCTACACGTCCACATCATCATACGTCGAACCTGAAAATATTAAAAGTAGAATCATGAGACACCTCCAGAGAGGGATCCCAGTGGGATAACTGTACTCTCTAATATATATTGATGTAATTAAACTACTAAGCACATATTACATGTCCGCCGGGCACGCTCACCCTGTACCATACATAACATAAAGGAATGTGGTAGTCGCTCACCCACTAAACCTTGCTTTCATAGACCAGGCACTCTCGCCCTTATGGTCGTGGCCCGATAGTGAAACAACTACCGGTTCTTGCTACGGAGCTTCAACCGTAGATTTTCATACATAAATTACTAATTTAATTATCAACGCATAGTAGAGTGTAGAAGTTATCCACTTTAAGATGACGGTCTGAGGATTGCTTCTTGATTCACCGATCGTCTCGACTGCACTTGACACACTTAATCGTTTAGTTTCTTGCGTCATATAAGATGGTCTTTTGTATCTTATATTAGGCTATTTAATCTAAAGAATAATCATTAGTAACTTAAGGTAAAACTTCGTCCTAAATGTAAAGAATAATACGATTCTATACACATCATGCAAAATATATATATTAGACTCATATATGAAGTTTTGATATTGATATTATCATATAAAAATCATTGAAATATGATTCACATATAAAATAAACCAATATGCTTATAATCTAAACTTTAGATATTTAAACTAAGTTCAGGGGCCAAACTGATATTTCTAAAACTTGTAGGGACTGAAATGAGATTATGCAGAAGTAAAGGGGCTGGAAAATAAATAAGGAAAGATGATTAATTGCACACAAGCCCCTCAACATATCCTAATTTCCAAAGTGCAGCTCCAAACCCCTCCTGCACAGCCCCCGTCTCTTCCCTCCCCCTGCACCACCGCCGCCCGACTTTACCGGTGACAGCCCGTTGCCGGCAGCTTTCCCGACCCTGCATGGCACCGCTCGGCGCGGCGACGCCTCCCCTTAAACACAGCACCACACACGCACAAACACACTCACACCACACGCACTAACAGCACACAGCCATCTCCCCCACGGCCGCAGCGGCCCTTGCCAGCGACAGCCTGTCCCCGGCAGCCTTCCCCCGTCACTCGTACACTCTGCACGGTGCCACCCCGACGCGGTGGTGCCCCTCCCAACCTGCACGACTGCCACGCACACATGCTCACAAGAACACACATATGCATACAGTACCCTCTCACACGCACAGCACGGCGGCAACGCTCACAGCGCTGCCCTTACCCTTGCGCCCGCCTCCTGTACGGCGTCACCCGACGCGGCGACGCCTCACCCTGAACACAGCAGTACACCCGCAGCCCCAACATAGCATACGCACATACATAATTACACACACAGTAACACACACCTTGACACTGTACGACAGCCATCGATGGGGAGAGAGAGAGAGAGAGATAGGTGATTGCCGCCGCATACCGGTGACGGCGGGGCTAGAAACACTACTGCAGAATAAAAAAATAAGTTGCCGAAAACAAAGAAAATACCCCTCGTTTCTTACCCTGAAATTCCTCTGTAGATGAACACCTTCATTTTCCTTGTTGTGTGATGAAAGAAAAAGAGAGGCAAGGTTGCATATGTAATGGAATGAGAAGTACACGTGTTTGAGTGTGGTTTATGAAAAGGATGACAATGCCCCCCCCCCCCCCCCCATTTCTCTCATTTTGTTGGATTAAAAGGAATTGGTTTATAATAAGATAAAATAAAAAAAATTATATATATATATATCCATTCATATACCCATGTATATATATATATATATCTATAAATGTACTTAGGGTGTTATAATTCATATAATTTACTTGTGTAAAATAACATATTTTGATACCCATTTTTATACATAAAAACATTTCAAGTAAATTATTTTATCACACATAGAATTACATATAAAGATCATGATTAAATTTCATGAAATAAAAGCATTCTCGACACAAACGAATAATCCTTGCATAAAAACCTAGTATCATTTTTCCTCATTTAAACTTATCTATATCATATCTTTTTACTTTCATCCATGTTGTCTAGTGAGTTGAGATCAAGCTTAGTTTCCTTCGTAAGCAATCCTGCAAAAACACTTTAAAATCTCGAAAGAAATTTAGATCATAAAATACGTAAAAATCATCGAGGACAACATAATACGCAAATCATAACTTTAAATAACATAAGAGTTCATTTCAAATCATTTTCAGTTAAAAGGTAAAAGAAATTTTGTGAAATATGCAATGCAGGTTTTCTTGAAAATGGGGTGTTACATAGAGAATCAAAATTCATCAAGGGAGAAGTTTTATTTCTCAAAGAAAAGATGGAAGAGCTGACGGTTGAAGAAGATATTCCTAAGTGTGATATTGTAACCATATAAACAAAGAGTGTTGAAAGCTGCAGCATACAGCGGAATGAACCTGGCACTGACAAAACTAAGATGCAGCAAAAAACAAGGTTGTAGGACAACAAAAAGAAACGAGAAAGTGAAGTCCGACAAATAGACTGGGATTTTATAAACACATCCATATTCTCTAAAGATATAAGCAAGATCGAACCTGACAATGCAAAGAAAGATCCTAAATCTAACTCTCTGGGACCCGTACGTGTATGAGTTCCTAAACCTTAATAATCATCTTGAAGGTACAGTCGCCAGAAAGCAGTGGAGACCCATGGTACATTGATAGTGGCTGCTCGAGACACATGACTGGCGACAAATCATTTCTGAGCAACTTCAAAGAATGCAATGGACCAAGAGTGGTGTTTGGGGATAACTCAAAAGGAAATACCCTGGGTACTGGAAGATTAATCAGAGGAGGTGTACAAATTAATGATGTGTCATATGTGAAAGGTTTGAAGTATAACTTGCTGACCATTAGTCAATTCTGTGACAAAGGGCATATGGTGGAGTTTTTCCACGACCAGTGCCTAATCGAAGATGCAGCAAGCAAAGAAGTTAAGCTTGCAGGATCAAGGAAAGGGAACACATATCTTGTGAACTGGAACTCTTCAACAATGCCAAGATGATTTATTGTGAAAGGTTCACCAAAAGAAAGCTTGTTATGGCACAAGAGGATGAGTCATCTGAACTTCAAAATGATCAACAAGCTGGCCAGGAAAAGACTTGTGAGAGGATTACCCGACATTGCATACAAAAAGGAAACCATATATGAAGCATGTCAAAAGGGAAAGTAGATCAAGATATTCTTCAAGGAAAAGATGCAGCGATCATCATTCAAAATCTTGGATCTGCTACAAATGGATCTCTTTGGCCCCTATTGATCCTACAAGTCTGAGAGGGAAGAAATACTCCCTTGTAATCATTGATGATTACTCAAGGTTTTCCTAGACAATCTTCTTAGCCAAGAAGTCAAAGACGCAATCAAAGCTGCCGGAGTTCATGAAAAGGATTCAGAATGTGAAGAACTCAAATATAGTAAAAATCAGGACTGATAGAGGCACTAAGTTTACTAATAAATTCATCGAAATATACTGTGTAGAGAAGGGGATTCAACATGAAACTTAGCTGTAAGAAACCCTCAGCAAAACGGTGTAACTGAAAGAAAGAACAAAACCCTTAAGCTGTCATGCCTAAAAGATTTTGGGCTGAAGCTACTAATACTGCATGCTACATGCAAAATCGGTGCTTAATCAACAAAGAACAAGACAAGACTCCCTATGAGATTTGTTATGGATATCCTCCAAGTGTAGCATACTTTCAAATCTTCGGATGCAGATGCTATGTCTTGAACAATGGGAAAGAACACCTTAAAGCATTTGATGCTAAGGCTGATGAAGTTGTATTCCTTGGATCCTCTTCCATGAGCAAAGCTTTTCGAGTCTATAACAAAATAACTCTCATGGTGGAAGAGTCTGTACACGTGGTCTTCAATGTACCACACTGTAATACAGCTCAACTTGAAGATCTAAAGAAGGAATCTGAAGGAATCATGCCTAGGACCTAAGTTTTCTACATTGAGAGTTCTCATCTTCTCATACTCTCTGAAAGGTTTGAGAAAGAAAGGAACTTGGATGAATCAACTTCAGATACTGCAAGACAGGTTACAACAAACTAAGATGATGCAATACAGCATACGGAAGAACAGCATACAGAGGAACAGGATATAGAAACCCTCGAAGAAGGAGACTCTACAACACAGCAACCTGGAGATGTTGAGGAAAGACAGGAGTATACAGATCCAGATGGAATCACCCAAAAGATCTCATCATTGGTGATCCAAAAGTTGGTATAAGGACAAGAAGAGCAATTCCTCATGAAGTATTGTTTGCATGCTTTATTTCACAAATTTAACCTAAAACCATAGAAGAAGCTCTTGAAGACATCAACTGGAAGCTTGTACCCAGACCATCACATCAAGGTGTCATCGGAACGAAGTGGGTATTCAAGAACAAGCTGGGCGAATCTGGATTAGTTGTGAGAAATAAAGCTAGGCTAATTGCTAAGAGGTATTGTCAAGAAGAAGGAATTGATTTTGATGAGACATTTGCCCCGGTTGCACGCCTTGAAGCTATAAGAATCTTCCTCGCATATGATGCTCATATGAATTTCAGTGTATACCAAATGGATGTGAAATGTGCTTTCCTAAATGGACTTCTTGTGGAAGAGGTATATGTTGAACAACCTCCGAGATTCGAAGATGATGTTGCCAGAAAAGTCTATTGGTTGTAGAAGGTACTGTATGGACTCAAACAAGCACCAAGAGCATGGTATGATACAATGTCACTTTACCTTTTTGAGAATGGGTTCAGAAAGGAGACAGTAGACAAAACTCTCTTCAGAATCCAGGATGGTGATAGCGTCTTGCTAGTCCAAATTTATGTTGATGATATTATCTTGGATCAACAAACAAAAAACTTTGTGAGAAGTTCGCCTGTCTCATGCAAAAAAAAAAAAAAATTGAGATGAGCATGATAGGAGAGCTAAGCTTCTTCTTGGGACTGCAAGTAAAACAAATGGATGCTGGAATTTTTATCAATCAAGCTAAGTACACAAAAGAGCTGATCAAGAAGTTTGGAATGGAAGGAGGAGCTGATGTAGGTATACCCATGAGCACATCCATGAGCCTGGATAAAGATGAAGCTGGGAAGGATGTTGATGTTACAAAGTACAGAAAGATCATTGGATTTCTCCTATATCTTACAGCAAGTAGGTCAGACATCATGTTTGCAGTGGGAATTTGTGTAAGATTTCAATCATGTCCCAAAGAATCTCATCTCGCTGTAACTAAAGGGATTATCAAATATCTTAAAGGAACTCAAGATGTTGGTTTATGATATCTTAAAGAAGGAGGATTCAGCTTGAAAGGATACTCAGATTCTGACTTTGCAGGTTGAAGTGTGGACAGGAAAAGTACAAGTGGAACTTGTCAATTCTTGGGCAATAGGCTTGTCTCTAGGTTCTATAGGAAGTAAACCTCCATTGCTACATCCACTGCAGAAGCTGAGTATGTTGCTGCAGGAAGCTACTGTGCTCAAATCCTATGGATACAACAACAACTTAGAGATTATGGCATTGAAGAAAAAAGAAACTCCAATCATGTGTGATAACACAAGTTCCATAACAATAACTCATAATCCTATTTTCCACTCAAGAACCAAGCATATTGACATCAGACATCACTTCATCAGAGATCATTTTGAAAAGAAGAATTTTGTTCTTTAAAAGATTCTCACAGATCTACAACTGGCTAATATCTTCACCAAACATCTTAATGAAGCAAGATTTTGAACTCTAAAGAATGAGCTAGGGATCATAAAGCTGCAATGAAGGATGTAGGGAAGAGGTTACAGCGAAACAAATGTTGTAAGATAAGGAAGGATATAGAGAGAGAACTTGCAGTAACGTGTTCATGGATAAGTTATAACAAGAAGAGGCGTTGGAGTAAGGGGAATACTTCTTACAACGAATACCAAGATGTACGGATATAGTTACAAAAAGAGGCACACATACTAAGGGGGAACTATGTTACATACAACAAGGAGGTTCTGCTCAGGTTACAGCATTTACATGCATGCATCACATGTCTGCACATTAATATCTGAAGCAGCGCATTAAACACTTAGTGCTCAGAGGAATCAATTTTGGTGTTTAATGCTGAAACCTCTAACAAAATAACAGAAATGATTAAGAGCGGCAAATATGGCTTTTGCATTTAATGCGAAAACACTTTTGTGTCAGTAATTACAGGCGCGCGGGTAAGCAACTATTCAACTTACCCTTTATTTACGAAACCGCCACTTTATATTTTTGAAATAGGTCGCTGGATGAACGAGACGTCATCAGAATAAAATGATCTTAGCCCTTGATTGATTCAAATTCTTGGAAGTTTCCATCAAAACCGATCTTCCTCATTTTGCAAAGATCATTCTTACTCAAACACTCAAACTTAACCTCTCTCTCTCTCTCAATCTGCAAAAACCTCTCAAATCCTAAAACTCTTGAACATCTTTTCATAATGGCCCTCCCTGTGAAGAACACCGTTGTTGTTGAAGGAGGGCTTAGTAATCTGGAAGGGTTGAAGCAAAACCAGGAGTTCGATGTGGAATATATTGAAAGGATCTTCAAGAAGCTGCAAGACACAAAGATTGCAGGCTTTGTGCAGGACCATGAATGCGGCCCTTCCGAAGCATCTGTGAAGAACTTTTACTCAACTGCCCGAACAAGTGAATCCAACAGAGACATTGTCTTTTTCGTGAAGGGAAAGGAGTATGAAGTTTCCATGGAAACCATTGGCAAAGCCTTCCATATCAGTGCTGAAGGTATATGAGTGAAGGCTTTGACGTAGTTTGGAGAGGACAACTCCAAAAAAGATGTGGGAACTCTTCACCGCTGAAGTAAACGACGAAGTTAGGAAGAGCACTCTGAAGAAGGCCTTCAAGCCAGAGTACTTGTTGTTGCATGACATCTGCACCTACATCATTGAGGGCAGATTGGGGTGCTACGACAAGTGCATCGACCTTCGGTTTAAGATGATTTTGGTGATCATTGTCGGTGAATCTGTCAACTAGAACAGGTTCATTCTTCAGAGGATTTGGGTAGAAGCTTCAAAGGCCACTCCTCGGAGAAGCTATAGGATTGCCATCTGCATGATTTTGAACTACTTTGATATCCCACTACAAGATCCAGTTCCCATTGCTACTAGTAAGTTCCTTGGTGAACCCAAGAAGAGGAAGAAGGTGCAGCCCAAGGAAAACCCAGCCAGCACCCCCTCTGCAGAGAAACCAAAGAAAAATGAGGAATATGCTACAGAGGGAGGATCGAGAAAGGAGAGAGCTCCTGCAAAGGTGGCCACCAAGAAGAAGAAGGAGAAGGTCGCCAAGCCTTTGAAGAGGTGAAGCTAAAGAAGGCTGCAGCGGGAGAGAAAGCTGCAGCAAGTAGGATGGATGCAGTAGAAGGAAGTGCAGCAAGTGAATTTGCTGCTGCTGGAGCAGGTGAATCTGCTATTACTACTGATACTGATGCTGCTGATGTTGGTGTTGCGGTAGAGATAATAAATGCAGCAGCTTAAGAAGAAGGGATGTTGGTTGCAGCAAGGACACCCAATAAGAGCCGAGGCAAGTTGAGAGCTTCAAAGCCTGCCAGGGCAATCAGTCTTGCTGCACCCAAAGACTGCAGAAATGCATCTACTGCATCTAGGGAATGAGGAGATAATAGATGCAGCAGCTTAAGAAGAAGGGATGTTGGTTGTAGCAAGGACACCCAAGAAGAGCCGAGGCAAGCTGAGAGCTTCAAAGCCTGACAGGGTAATCAGTCTTGCTACACCCAAAGACTGCAGAAATGTATCTACTTCATCCAGGAAAGGAGATCACACCATGGAAATGGAGGGTGTTGATCAAATACAAGCTACCAGCCCGATGGAGGAGAAGAAGGCAGGGGGAATAAAGGTTGAGAAGATGCTCCCATCATAGTTGTAGATGATGGTGAGAAGAGAGAGGAACCCACCGGTGAAGGTGTAGTGGTTTCAGCAGATGCCCCAGAAGTTGAAGCATGAGCAGCTGAACTTCCATCTACTTTAGCAACAAAGAAGAAGAGGAGAGTTCTTCGGAAGAATGATGAGCCCTAGAAGAGGATGTGCAAGCCGCTGATCAAGAGGCTACTGAAGGAGAAGTCAGACAAGAGTTAGAGAGTCGCAATCCTCTCCTTACAGGAAAAGGAGGAGGAGGCAAAGAAGATTAGGGAGGGGCTGGTGAAGGATGTTTTCAAGTTGTCTTTCAAGATTTTTGATGAGCAGAATATGATCAGTCTCCCTATCTGGAAGGAGATGTGAATACATGAAAGTTGGATGTTGTAAAACTGGGAGGATTAGACCATGATGGAAGAATCTCTCATGCTGTGTGATGGAACTCGGGATGTCAAGATGCTGCTTGATTATATCCCTCCTGCAGACGCACAGGAAAGGATTGCTGCAACCAAGGTATTGGCCCTAAGTGTGTAGTAGGCTTAGAGGGGGAGTGGAGAATAACCCTACTCAATTTTCAAACTTTTCTTCTCATTAGGAGGCTTAGGTCGAGAGGCAGTAACCTTTTGGGAGGTTACTTATCAGAGTTATATTGTGGAAGCTTCCTCTCATTAAAAGACCAAATATGAAAAACATGCATCTAACATAAGCTATGCAAATAGAACAGTAAGCATAGATAAAAACATAGATATACAGAGGTTCGAAGGTGGAGTAACCCTTCTACATCCTCTCTGCCTTTTCACAAGAGGGAACATTTGTTAATCTTGTTGATTTACACAGCCCTATCTATTACAACACAGATTTAACAAGTAAGTAGCAAGTCTACTCATAACTGCTCACAGCTGCTTGCCTACTCTCCTAACTGACCCACACAGGATCATACCCAACCCATCTAGGATCCTTACTTTTTTTTACAGAAAGCGAACAGCTTATCAGGATCCTCGTCCTGACTAAGCACTCCCAGACAGTCCTTAAAAGGTTTGTCTTGTTCTTCTTCAAATGGATGCAGCACGTTTTCACTTCTTTTGCAGGTTGGTCTGCTGTAGCTTGCTGACATACTGAGTGACTGAATATTCTAGCGTTTCTGGGGTGTAGAGTGTTTAAGCTTTCTACTTATAAAGAACATTATATAAGATTTTGATGAATGATAAAATATGTAATAGATTAGGGCCTAGGATCCTATGTATTAGATTCTATTGTAAAATATTTCTAAGTATAGGAACAGGATGCTTGAAGATCAAAAGAATGGAGCATGATGACCCTGCTGCATATAACCCAAAGAGAAAATACAAAAATACATATCAGCAGCAGGCTGCTCAAAAAGGATACTGGCCACACTACCCGAGGACACTAAAGGTTACTGACTACCAGACGGACAAAAGGAGAATTGAAGATCACTGAAGTATCAGGAAGCATCAACAACCTGATTTTGCAGCAGTTACCTCGAAAGTCGTGTACGAGGTTAACGTTAAGCACAAGCCGCATTTGCAACCAATCAAGTTATGCCATGTATTAAAAAGCAAAAAGGAAGTCTGCAGAGAAGTCAGACTACGTATGGCGATAGCAGCATCAGTCACGTACACCCTCAACAATCAGTGTACGAACAAAGCAGAAACTGACACTCTGATCTACGAAAAGTTGCAAAGAAGGCTCACCCTCTCCAACGGATAAAAAATTTGAATCGCCTATAAATGTTGGAAGACTAGCACATGAAACAAACCTGAAACTCTTGTGATCAAAACGCTCAAGCTATCAAAGATCATCCACAAATACTTAGAAGTTTCAAGTCCAGTCTAGCAGCAAGCTATCCTTACCTTTGAGAGCTCAATCGTTTCTAAGCTTGCTGCCTGTGTTGTTGATTTCTTACTTTCATTTAGACTGTAAAGGGGTTGCTTGATCAGAGGGTGTTTCAGATCAAGTATTTACGTTTTTAGTAGAAGAACAAGAGCTTTGTGTGGGCTAGAGGAGTTTGGTCACTGTATGGGAGAGACTGACAGTCTTTGTTAAGTTTAGGTTATCTAAGTGAGGCTTGTGTAAATCAACCGTTTGACCTAACAAAAGTTCCTCCTTGTGTAGGAGAAGAGAGGACGTAGAGGGATTACTCCACCCTTGAACCTCTATATATAGATATGTCCTCTATTGTGCTGTTTTCATTAATCTTGTGGATATTATCGATTATCTATTTTTATTTGCATATCATTTATAAGCATAATATTTGTTTTCAGAAAAGAAGCTTTACTTGAAAAGTATTTCTGCTGCACATAAAATCTCATTCTATTTTAAAAAGGTAAGGTAACTGCTCAAGCAGTAACCTTCAGGGCAGTTAGTGCTTTATAAACTGCCTGTGTGTCTTTTCTAGAAGAAAAGATTGAAAATTTTGAGTAGGTTTATTCTCTCCCTCCCCTCTAAGCCTACTACCACTTGGGACCAACACTACTCTTCTTTTGATCTTGTGTATACTCTTTTCTCTTTTCTTCTTTTTCTTCTTCTTCTTTATTCCCCCCTATGGGTCTTCCCCCTCTTTTCTACGCTCTCTCTTGCGCTTTGTTCTCTTCTTCTCTTTTCTGCGCTTTCTTCTCTCTACATTCGCGCTATTCTTTTCTTTCTTGTGCGCTTCTCTCTATTTTCTCCTTCTTCAGTCTTCAGTCTTCTTCCATTTATAGATTAGGAAATCTGCCCGTTGAAGGTAGGTAGGTTTCCATCATTAAATGTGCCGCACTCCTTCTAATACATGCTAGCTTTTCGCTTTCTGTATGTCTTCATTTGATTGGCTCCATTCCTCTTTTCTCTACCGATAACTTGTAGCTTTTTTCCCATGTTTGCTTTGTAGCTTTTTTCTTGGTCTCGCTCTGTGAGACGGCTTGAAGCTTCTGTAGCTTGCTGCTTTGTAGTATGCTTTGGCATGGTCTCTTCTAGGTAGCTTACTATCAGGTAGCTTGAGTCTTAGGTAGCTTGCTGTTTTGCAGTATGCTTAAGCATAGTCTATTCCAGGTAGCTTCCTGCAGTAAGCAATATCCTTTTTAGTCTACCAGATTCCTTTCACCATTCTCTTCAGTATCATTTCTCTGATGCTTTCTCTGTCGTATCTTTCTGCAGTAACCTCGTTGTAGTAACTTTATAAGATAGATTATGCTTATAGAATGAGGGTTACTATTCTTATAGTTTTGTCTCATCAAAACATACTTAAACATGTTATAATAATTTCCCCCGTTTTGATGATGACAAAACTTTTGCAGATAAGATCAAAACTTAATAATAATTTAAGCACAGAAAACAGATATGAGATATATCAACAAAGAACATACTGCTTTCATTAAACCACATATAGGTCAAAAAGAAAGGTCACAAGGAGTGAGCTTTAGAGAACAAAAGATATTATATATTGATAGAACATTTACAATACAACGCATTAAGCAAAGTACAGTGTAAATATTCTATCTAGCTTTTCTAGTTCATTCTTCTTTCTCTTACTCTTTCCTTTCTTTCTTTTCCCCTTTAGCTTGCTGCTAGCTTTAATCTTCTGTCTAGCTTTTCCCTCTTCTGTTCAAGTTTTTGCTCCCCAATTGGTTTTCCTCTTTGATAGTGAGGATGAAAGGAAAAAGGTGAAGAGGTTTGAAGAGAGAGAAGGGAGGTTACACGTATAGAGAAAGTGAAGTAGCAGAGAAGTCTAGGCGCAGTAGCTTGCTGCAGCGTTTCTTCCTTCTCCTAACCTCACCAACTCCTTAGTTCCCTTCCTTCTCATTCTCTTGTAAGCAAAAGAAAATCCACCCCATAGAAGGGCTGGAATCTTCTCTTCTACACCTTTGGAAGACTTTTGATCTTAAGATCCTTCGCAGTTTCTTCCCCCTTTTTGATATCAACATTGAGCTGAAGCTCTGGGTTTATTGGAGAGGGATCCTTCGCTCTATCCTCCGACCTCTGAGAGGAGAACTTGGGTGCAAGTCCTTTGGAATTTAGGTGAGGACAGTAAGTTAGAAGATCGAGTCTTCTGAGAATTGCTTAGTGAGAATCAAGCATGAGAGGTGACTTTTCGTGATTTGGGAGGTGCTTGGTTGATTATTTGCAGAGAATGTGCTTCTAAGAAGGAATAGAGAGAATGGTTTCCAACAATTTGGTATCATAGTGTTTTAAGGATAAGAGAGAGGATATATGAATGGAGATAATGAGTAAGGAGTTCATGTATATATAGAGTTTGAGATACTCCCTGTTTTGAGTGATCTTTGAGATCCTACGGTTGGGGTTAGATCTTTAAAGATCTCATTAACCGCTTCACCGGTTTCCAATAGAGTTGTTGGCAGTTACCATATCATTTGCTCTTTGCCTCCACATGTTGTCAAGATTTGATTTTCCACCCTTAGATTTTTTTGATCGCACGGCTGAAATCATCCTAGGGTTCTGAAAAAGGTGGTCTACTTTTAAAAAGGTGATCCACTTTTCATGTATTCACGTTACCGAGAGTTGGTAACCGCTGGATTTGATAAGATGTAACTCACTAGTGACCTCTTTTCCAGTGACTTGAAGATAAGTATCCTGATTGTTAAGTGACCTAGTATCTAGAAATTTAGTGTTTAGCATCCTGGTATGCAGCGACCTGGTGTTTAGTGACCTAGTATCCAGCAACCTGGTGTCTAGCATCCTGATATCCAGTGTCATGTTATCCAGCGACCTAGTATCCAGTTGCCTAGTGTCTAGCATCCTGTTGTCAAAACTTCATTTTTCCTTAACTTCGTCAAATCTTTCCCCCCGGATTCAGCAACCTATTATCTAGGGTGAAGTGACCTTCTTTTAGAATTTTCAGCTTTCTGTGGTAATCACATCTTGCTTCTGTTGTTTGGGTTGCTCTTTGTGTCAGGTTCCTGTTGATTTTGCAGATAGTTTCCTTGTAGCTTGCTTTCGTATATGTAGGACCTCTTTGAGCCTGGAAATC
Source organism: Scutellaria baicalensis (assembly GCA_005771605.1). Taxonomy (NCBI): domain Eukaryota; kingdom Viridiplantae; phylum Streptophyta; class Magnoliopsida; order Lamiales; family Lamiaceae; genus Scutellaria; species Scutellaria baicalensis. The sequence goes on along the minus strand of CM016724.1, from coordinate 35,004,714 downwards.
TACTTCTTGGTTGCTTAAATAATACTGAAGGTTGTCTCTTGTAGTTATTTGTTAGAGGTACCTACAATACGAGTATCCTTACATAGGTAGCCATACAAGTATGGGTCCTTCTGGGTTAGTTTTCTTTCAGAAGTCCAAACTTTCCTTACAGCCGACAGTTGCTGTAGAGATAGTTTGCTCCTTTAAGACTTTTTCTAGTAAGCATAGGATAAAAGAAATTGAGTGTGTGCAGGTGTTTACTTACTGTATCTTTCTGGAGTATGAGCTCTTTTAGATATAGATATGACAAATCATAATACCAGTAAGGTTGACGGTTTTCTTCCCTTTTAGAGTTGCTGCTGCCTGCTTGGTTTCTTCAAAGAATATTTAGATTACTGCTGACATCTTACAGCAAACTCATATATATTGGGTTCTATCAAGGTTTTGCTACCTGAGTTACCTTGGTTTGTGCTATAAGTTCCCCCTTACTCTATGAAGATGTAGGGTCACTTTTAGTACGAATTTATGTACTCCTGATGTTTCAACATGAGTAGTTGAAGCATTCATTTTAGAAATTAACGTACAGGCTTCCCTTCTCATATACAAGTTAAGTGACCAGAATTTTTCAATCTTGTTATCTTCTATCCTTAGATTTTTCTGATTTAAGATGAAGATTCTTTTCCTTGGCTTTCTTGAATTATTGCTCAGGATCACTTAACTTGGTAACCCGATATTGAAAATTCAAAGCAAACAAGACATTGGATATATAAGAGCAAAATTTAGAAAAAGGTACCTTATCATTGATATTTTTTGGCTTACTGAGTGGACACTTACTTCCTTTTGAAGTGTGAGTTGTTTGATGGAGTGTGTTTCTCATCTTACTCATTTGATTGACTTCTTCAGCACTTCCTTTCAAGGTTACTTGTCTGCTCATCGTTGTTGTCTAGAGATTCCCGTATGGTCCATACTCCCAGATTTGCTTTGTACTAGCTTCCTCTTCATGCTAAGCAACCTGTTTCACTATTGATATGTTCTTCATTAAGTAGAAGCTTGCTCCTCATACACAGCTTCCTGCTTAGCAGCATGTTCCTTGAGCATATCTTGTTGTTCACCAACTTCCCGCTCCTGAGCAGTTTTTCTTCACAACTCAGACTGTTCTTCTAAGTTCTTCTTAGCTGCTTGTTGTCTTCACATTAGTTATACATTTTAAGCATGACATGTGGCGCTTCTGACCACATATGTCTATGATGTGAGGGGAGAGAGAGATAGATGTTTTTCAATGATGGGATCTAGATAGATCAGTTAGATCGGACGTTTAATCCAACCTACTCTGATACCACTTGTTGGTCCCAAGTGGTAGTAGGCTAAAATAGGGGGGGTGAATAAGCCTACTCAATTTTCAAACATTTCTTCTCATTAGGAGGCTTAAGTCAAGAGGCAGTATCCTTTTGAGGGGTTACTTATCAGAGTTATATTGCGGAAGCTTCCTCTCATTAAAAGACCAAATATGGAAAACATGCATCTAACATAAGATATACAAATAGAATAGTAAACACAGATTAACGCATATATATACAGAGGTTCGAAGGTGGAGTAACCTTTCTACATCCTCTCTGTCTTTTCTCATGAGGGAACATTTGTTAATCTTGTTGATTTATATAACCCTATCTATTACAACACAGATTTAACAAGTAAGTAGCAAGTCTACTCATAGCTGTTCACGGCTGCTTGCCTACTCTCCTAACTGACCCACACAAGATCCTACCCAACCCACCTAGGATTCTTACTTTCTTCTACAGAAAGCGAACAGCTTAGTAGGATCCTTGTGACTAAATATTCTAGCATTTCTGGGGTGTAGAGTGTGTAAGCATTCTACTCTTCTTTTGATTTTGTGTACACTCTTTTCTCTCTTCTTCTTTTCTTCTTTTTTATTCCCCCCTATGGGTCTTCCCCCTCTTTTCTACGCTCTTTTGCGCTTTGTTCTCTTCTTTTCTTTTCTGCGCTTTCTTCTCTCTACATTTGCGCTCTTCTCTTCTTTCTTGTGCGCTTCTCTCTATTCTCTCCTTCTTCAGTCTTCAGTCTTCTTCCAAAAATAGATTAGGAAATCTGCCCGTTGAAGGTAGGTAGGTTTACATCATTCAATGTGCCACACTCCTTTTGATATACGCCTGCTTTTCGCTTTCCATGTGTCTTCATCTGATTGGCTCCATTCCTCTTCTCTCTCCCGGTAACTTGTAGCTTCCTTCCCATGCTTGCTTTGTAGCTTCCTTCTTGGTCTTGCTCTGTCACACAGCTTGAAGCTTCTATAGCTTGCTGCTTTGTAGTATGCTTTGGCATGGTCTCTTCTAGGTAGCTTTCTGTCAGTTATCTTGAGTCTTCGGTAGCTTGCTGCTTTGCAGTATGCTTAAGCATAGTCTCTTACAGGTAGCTTCCTGCAGTAAGTAGTATCCTTTTTAGTCTACCAGATTCCTTTCACCATTCTCTTCAGTATTCTTCCTCTAAAGCTTTCTCTGTCGTATCTTTCTATAGTAACCTCGTTGCAGTAACTTTACAAGAAAGGTTATGCTTATAGAATGAGGGTTACCATTCTTATAGTTTTGTCTCATTAAAACATACGTAAATATGTTCTAACACAAGGATTACTTTTCCACAATCACAGTGAGGAAGGGGCGCAACCAATCCAAGCGTAAAGGAGCCGATGAAACAACAGAGAATGCCCTAACGGTTGTTGTAGAGGCAAATTCGTTTATGGGTGAGGTGATTCCAAAGGATGCAGCACTCGCCTCCAGATGATAGTGATGCACTGTAGATGCACGAATCCTTGGAACTCAGCCATGAAGGGAGGAGAACTGAGACCCCCGTCAAGTCAATACAAATTGACGACTCCATGATGAAAGCAGGGAGTTTTCCAACCTTCGATACAATGATGAGTAGTCTACCTCCGATTGTAACACTACAGCAGATCAGCGAGGAGGAGGAGCAAGTGGACTACGAGGATTCACCAAAGTATCAGGAAGATACTGCACAAGACAAGGAGACATCAAACATCCTTAGGTCTGTATTGGCAGGTCTTCCCGATGTTGAAGTGGCCGATGATCCAACGATGGTGAAAGTTGCGGTAGCAGGTCTCCCAGTACTGGTAGAAGTTGCAGTACTATCTGCTGTAGGATAACTCAATGCAGCAGAGTCACATGATGTAGCAAATGACAAAGAGGTTAACCAGCCATCTTCTCTGGGTGATGCTGCAAGAGACCAGTCCAATGATGATGCTGATCAGAGAGCCTTAAAGATCAACGCTGCAAGAAAGAAGAAAATGAGCTAGCAGCTACAAAAGAACAGGTGGAGTGCTGCAAACAGGCTGATGAAGAGCTTGTAGTAAGAGAAACTGAAGAGGCCAAGCATCAAGAGGCACCTCAGCTGGAGGTTGAACCTACAGAAGGGAAGGATGGCCAAGAGGAGAAGAAAGAGAGCAACGAACCAGTAGTTGTTGCAAAAGAGGTAAAGCAACTAGAAGAACCCAAAGAGGTTTATGTTGCTACCAAGGACAAGAAAGCAGAGGAGACCCTCGGAGGCACCCTTGGTGACTGCTCAGATGCATCTGATGGAGTGGCCGATGACTTCGCCCATGAGCTTGATGAAGATGAAGAGCCCTCAACCTCTGGTGCTGCAGCCTACTTGATGAAGGGCAAAACTGTGATGGATCCTGAAGCATTGAAGGCTTGGGAAGAGTCCATCAGGAGCTCGATGCAGCAACTAGAACAGAAGAATAAAGAGAACTTACAGCTTGCTGTAATCACACCTGCTGAAACCTAGACTCCAGTAGTTGCCGGTTCTTCAACCCCTGCAGAATCTTTCAGCAAGATCATCACTGCAATTGATAGTCTTGCCAATATCCTGCAAGAACACAAGATAGGCAATCCTCAACCTAACGTCGACCTAAAGAAAGTAGTAGAGCAGTTTTAACAGATTCTGAAGGCCCTAAGGGATGCACTGAATGAAGAATAAGCTAAAAGTGTACCTTCCAGAGCACAAAGGATAAACAAATCACTTTTTCCACAGCGAGACAAAGCAGACTCTAAGTACTGTCTCCGACACACTTGTAGCTCATGGCAGAACTTTGACCACTATACAGAGTGAAGTCAATGAGCAGGGCTCAAAAGTGAAATGTATGGAAGACAGGCTTGAACACATAGAGTTGCTGTTGGGGGAGATGCATGAGACTCTCCAAATGATGGCTACACCGCAGAAAGCAGCAAGCGACCACCTGGGAAAACACACTTTTGATGATGCTAAAAAGGGGGAAGATGCTGCTGAAAAGTTGCAACTTCATGTCTAAGCTAAAGGCGATCAGCCTGAAGATCAAAAGCTACTGCAGGCTGTGGAGGACACTGCAAGAGAGATCGATATAGATGATCGGAAGAGGATGATGAAGACGACTTGCTGAGTCCTCGGGAGAAGAAGAGAATAACAAGTCCCCTACCCCAGCAAAGGAAGCATAAGAAAGATGATGATGATGCTGATGGTGCAGGAGCTAGTGTAAGCAGAACTGTAGGGAACACTGCATCCTAGGAGTCTGGGAGAAAGGATGCAACTTGTTCTTCAGGGAGCAGGAAGAGAAGCCGGAGCAGCAGAAGCAGAGGAGACTCACCATCTTCAATAATGCACAAATTTTTCTAAAAGAGTCTTGCTGAAGATGGAAGATAAGAAATTCTATGTTGCAAGGAAGACAGAAGCTGAGAAGAAGGCGGAGGAGGAACGGTGGATCAGCAGACTTTGTATTGTAGGCAAGGAAAAATCTGAAGCAATACAGCAGATGGATGCAGCGCTGCAGAAGTTTCCACCACAAGAGGTTCCAACGATGGATCATGTTGGTCCCAAGTGGTAGTAGGCTTAGAGAGGGGGGGTGAATAAGCCTACTCAATTTTTAAACTTTTTTTATTTCGAAAGACTTAGGTCTTGAGGAAGTAACCTTTTGGAAGGTTACTTATCAAAGTTATATTGCAGAAGCTTTCTTTCTTTGAGAACACAAGTATGGAAAATACGCATCTAATATAAGATATGCAAATAAAATAGTAAGCACAAACAAACGCATAGATATACAGAGGTTCAAAGGTGGAGTAATCTTTCTACATCTTCTCTTCCTCTTCTCAAGAGGGAACATTTGTTAATCTTGTTGATTTACATAGCCTTATCTATTACAACACAGACTTAACAAGTAAGTAGCAAGCCTACTCATAGCAGCTCACAGCTACTTGCCTACTCTCCTAATTGACCCACACAAGATCCTATCTGACCCACTCAAGATCCTTACTTTCTTCTTCAGAAAGCGAACAACTTATTAGGATCCTAGTCCTAACTAAGCACTCCAAGATAGTCCTTAAAAGGTTTATCTTCTTCTTCAACTGGATGCAGCAAGCTTTGACTTCTTTTGCAGGTTGCTCTGTTGTAGCTTGCTTGTGGCGCCCCGATCCCCATTAATTGGGAATCAAGCCGTCACCCTTTACTTACTTATTAACTATATAATTCATAAGATAATATACAGCAGAAGACTAAAATGAAAACATGAGACATTTTTTTTAAACATAACATAATAATTTCCAAAACTCGTGTCTCACCCACATTTCTAAGTCAAATGCTCAAACATACTCCTACATGAGCTAACATAATGGAACATACATATATACCATAAAATAAGTTTAGGCCCATCATCTATCATAATTTACATATCTAAAATATAACATTATTCTTAAAAGTAAGTATTGTTTTGGTACTTTTAACATTAACGGGGTGATGGAAAGACAGTTCAGCTCGCTACACGTCCACATCATCATATGCCGAACCTGAATATATTAAAAGTAGAATCATGAGATACCTCCGGAGAGGGATCCCAGTGGGATAATTGTACTCTCTAATATATATTGAAATAATTAAATCATTAAGCACATACTATATGTCAGTTGGGCACGCTCACCCTGGACCATACATAACATAAAGGAATGTGGGAGTCGCTCGTCCACTAAACCTTGCTTTCATAGACCAGGCACTATGACCCTTATGGTCGTCGCCCGATGTGAAGCAACTACCGGTTATAGCTACGGAGCTTCAGCCGTAGATTTTCATACATAACTTACTAATTTAATTATCAACGCATAGTAGAGTGTAGAAGTTACCCACTTTAAGTTGACGGTTTGAGGATTGCTCCTGGATTCACCGGTCGTCTCGACTGCACTCGACACACTTAACTGTTTAGTTTCTTTTTTTCATATAACATGATCTTTTGTATCTTATACTATGTTATTTATCCTAAAACATAATCATTAGTAACTTAAGGTAAAAATTCATCCTAAATGTAAATATTACGATTTTATACACACTATTCAAACGTTTATATTAATCATACATCATGCGATATATATATAAATATATTTTAGACTCATATATGAAGTTTTGATGATGATATTATCATATAAAAATCTTTTAAACACGTTTATCCTCAAGGATACACGAACTCATATAATATCAACCAATCAAAATACAACACGAAATACTATGTTCATGCATTGTAGTTGCAAATGAATTTCTACTTACCTTGTAATAAATACATAGATAAATATTTAATAACCATATGCAATTAAGTTATAGTGAAATATATTTCACTTCAGAGTACTAGGTTGTACGCTAATCTCATTAACACACCCTCAATAATCTTTAATGAATTAAAGTTTGAATTAATGACTTGAAATCATAAACTGTATACCTTCGGTTCACTTTGATATCTCCCTTCAATTTCCTTCCTTTTATTTTCGTCCTCTACTAATTCAATTTATGTGGTGTGGTTTCATAATATAGGAGTTATGAAGGCACGTGTTCCTCTCCTATCAACTTGGTATGGTGAGTCATCACCTTATTATATTATTATAACTATATATACTCCATTATAACCGCCATGCCACTTTGCACTGTAAGTAAACATATATCTATAATATAATATTAAAGAAATGTATTGTATGTATATATTTGTTTGTCTAATTATAATTTTCGTTATTTTCTATTTGTTTATTTATTTATTTTCCTTTATTATTTTGTAATATATATTATATACATATATATATATATACCGAATAGATTAAGAGAATAATACTACCATAGCATAAGTTCTATAATAGTACATTTACTAAATAAAATTCTTTATAATGGGACTCAAATTATTTATATCATTCACCCTATATAAGAGAACATATTTTCATATACATTTGATGCATAAATATATATATCAAGTAAAATTTACCACATAGCATAACATATAAAGATCATAATTATTTTTCACAAAAACTTTCATACACCAGGTGCATGGATCCTAGATCCATGCACCTGGTCCGACCCGACCCGGAAAGCCCGACCCGACTTATGAAGTATAAAAGGAATTTTTTTTATTTTCAATTTTTGGATTTCAGTTTCTCTTCTGGCAGTTCATCTTCTCTTCTCCTCTCTTTGCGCTACGTGCTCGATCGTGTGTGAAATCTCTCGCGCTCAACTTTTGTTTTGAAATCGGTAGTTTAAATCAGTTCTAGTTGTTATTTGTTGAAGTTTGATCTCTGTTCTCGGCAGTTTATACAGGTTCGTTTCGATTTTTTTTTGCATATTTTTCTCCTTCGACTCTTCTCCGTTTTTGTGTGTTTTCTGTCGAGTAATGCTTTTGTGTGTGGAGTGTAGTTGCTGAAACCCTAATTTTCGTAGTGTTTCTGAACTTTAAAACCCTATTTTTCGTAGGGTTTTTGAACTTTTTTTGAATGTTGTATGTTCGATTTAGTGTTTTGTATCTCCGATTTCTTATATGTCGACTGTTGTGGTGTTTAGAAAACTATGGTTTAGCGTTTTGTAAGTTGTGTGGATTTTGATATGTTTGCATGTTCTTAGATGGCACCAAAGATTGACAATAGTCAAGTTCCTGAGAACAAGGTTGGGAGGAAGAGAGCTCGGAAGGCCTTCGACACTGTATCTGTGAAAAAGGACAGGTATGGTTTCATTTTTCATTTGATTTATTATGTTTTTGCAGTTCAGTAATTCTTTGTTTTTGTTTTTGTTGTTGGTTTTTAATGCATGTTTTTAAAGGTATGCTTAACAGTATAATTTTTTTTTGTTTTTCTTGTCTTGTAATGTATGTATGTGGTAAGGTATGCTTATTATATGCTAAACGTATGCTTATTATACATTAAAAGTATGCTTAACAGTGTGTGAATATTTTAGTTAAATTTTATGAGTATAGTGATATCAGGGTATGTTTATTGTGTACTAAAGGTATTCTTATTGTCTTGTAAAGGTATTCTTAAGTTACTACAAAGGTATGTCTATTTTTCTGTTGGAGGTTTCTTTTTTTTTTTTTTGTCTTGTAATGTATGTATGTTTTAAGGTATGCTTATTATATGCTAAAGGTATGCTTATTATACATTAAAAGTATGCTTAACAGTGTGTGAATATTTTAGTTAAATTTTATGAGTATAGTGATATCAGGGTATGTTTATTTTGTACTAAAGGTATTCTTATTGTCTTTTAAAGGTATTCTTAATGTACTACAAAGGTATGTCTATTTTTCTGTTGGAGGTTTCTTTGTTTTTTTTTTTTGTCTTGTAATGTATATATGTTTTAAGGTATGCTTATTATATGCTAAAGGTATGCTTATTATACATTAAAAGTATGCTTAACAGTGTGTGAATATTTTAGTTAAATTTTATGAGTATAGTGATATCAGGGTATGTTTATTTTGTACTAAAGGTATTCTTATTGTCTTTTAAAGGTATTCTTAATTTACTACAAAGGTATGTCTATTTTTCTGTTGGATGTTTCTTTTTTTTTTTTTTTGTCTTGTAATGTATATATGTTTTAAGGTATGCTTATTATATGCTAAAGGTATGCTTATTATACATTAAAAGTATGCTTAACAGTGTGTGAATATTTTAGTTAAATTTTATGAGTATAGTGATATCAGGGTATGTTTATTTTGTACTAAAGGTATTCTTATTGTCTTTTAAAGGTATTCTTAATTTACTACAAAGGTATGTCTAGGTTTCTTTGTTTTTTTTTTTGTCTTGTAATGTATATATGTTTTAAGGTATGCTTATTATATGCTAAAGGTATGCTTATTATACATTAAAAGTATGCTTAACAGTGTGTGAATATTTTAGTTAAATTTTATGAGAATAGTGATATCAGGGTATGTTTATTGTGTACTAAAGGTATTCTTATTGTCTTTTAAAGGTATTTTTAATTTACTACAAAGGTATGTCTATTTTTCTGTAATATATAAGTGATAGATTTTCTTATGTTTTTATTTGTTGCAGTTTGATTTATACAACATGCACACTTCGTGGTGTAGCTGAACTTGTACAGTCTTTAAACGAAAGACAAAGGGCTGATGTTGAAGCTATTGGTTTTGGGGGGTTATTGAGTATGCGCTTGACTAGACTGAATAGTATGCAGATGATGTTTTTGACATTTTTATGCTTCCCAGGGGAAAACTCGATGTAGTAAAATTTGGGAAATCTGATATTGAGGACAATTATGTTATGTTAAAGGACAATTATGGTATTGAGTCTAGGTCAACTGTTAAGAGTTTGTATGTTGTTTTGACTTCTCGTTTTCCTGATGGGGGGGAGGATTTTAAGAGATTATTTGTGGTGTATGTGATGTCTGTTTTTTTGGCTCCATCTTCAAACCGTTTAGTGAGTCTGAGCTTCTTAGGACCTTTGATGGATGTGGGAAACATTCGCAATTATGACTGGTGTAATTTTGTTTTGGAGAGGATATGTGAATCTGTGAACAACTACCACACAGGGAAGACGACCTGTTTAAATTGTTGTGTCATTGTCTTGCAAATGGTGTATTTGCATAGATTTAAATGGCAGGGGATTGAGGAGCCTCGCTCTCTCCCCTTAATTCAACATTGGACAGATGACAAAATGGACAGTAGATGTGATGAGGAGGCTGAGGCTGGTCCATATGGCGATGCGGAGATGTTGGTTAATGTATTCCCAATATCTAAAGATGGTAATATTGGTGGTGTGGGTGGTGAGGCTGCTGCTGTTAATGTTGGTGATGATACTGGTGCTGCTATTGGGAATGATGATGATTCTGGTCCTTCTGTTGCTCACAAAGATGCAAATGAAGAATGTGGAAGATTTATAAAGTTTGTTTTACCAGAGGGAGAACCTGATGACAATGATATCAGAAAAATGGCCAAGGATGTAAGTTCATCAAATCATACATCTTTTAAGTTTCATTAGTGATACCTTTAAGTTTCATTAGGGATACCTTTAAGTGGCATTAGAGATACCTTTAACCTTTATTAAACTTATTTTTACCTTCATGTGCAGGCTACTCATGAATCATTTCTTTTATTTCAAAGAGATATTTCTGTGGTTACTAAGTATCACATGGAGAAGTTGTTGGGTGTTAAAAAGGATATCGAGGAGAAGCTCTCTAGTACGCCTCCTGAGGATAGTGGTTCTCAAGCCTTTTTCTCTGATGCAGCACTACACAGTTATATCGATACTGTTGTTGAAAATTTCTTGGCCATGAACAAGCTTGCATCAGAGATGCCTTCATTCGAGATTCTTAGTCCTGAGGATCGAGCTGGTCCATCAAATTTGCATGAGGAGGAAGTAGTGACTGAAATAAATGAGCTTGGACCTTTCTGGTCAATTTCTGAGGAAGTTGGTTACGTCTCTGAGTTTATGATTAATTCAAATAAATATTTGAATGATCTAAATCAGATTCAAAAAGAAGTTGTGGACTACTGTCTTTTCATGGATGGTCGAGAGGAGTAAGTATTTTTTGGTTTTTAATGTTATTATTTATTATTTTTTTCATTGAATTGAATGAATTATATCTGCTTACATTTGATTTTTAATATTTTTTTTCTATGAAACAGTGAAGAATTGTTTAGAAAGGGATATTTCAACTTCATTACCAAGGGGGACATGATGTCATTGTCCCCTAAAGTTGAAATTTACCAGTCAGTTTTATCATGTTGGAATTTGATTGTCAATGCTGAGGCTGTATCCAATGGTAGGAGAAGCAGATTTGTGTTTGGTTTGGAGCATAGTGTAAGTTTTTTACTGCAATGTAATGTTTTTTTTATTGTAAATGTGAGTTATTCTGATTATGTATATTCTGTTTTTATTAGAGAAACGTGGAAAAAATTTTGAATGGTTCAATAGTTGATGAGAATGAGAAAGAGATCAAAGCATGTTGGGATGCATGGATTGCTTCAAATGATAAAAGCACTCTGTTGCATGTGGATATGGTATGTATATGTGTACTTGAAGGTATAAGTTTTATATATGAATGTAAATATAAATGGTTTGTTTTGATGTTTTTGTTCAATTTAGATATTTGTTCCATTCTGTTTGGAAGGCCACTATGCAACAGTGGTAGTAAACTTTGTTGATAAAAAGTTTCAGTACTTGGATAATAGAAGATATCAAGGAGAGGAAAATACGTTTTATAGAAGTGCATTGATTTTGGTAAGTTTTTAACTATACTTTATGTTTTTTTTAAGAATACCTTTATGTTATATTAATAATACCTTTACATTATATTAAGAATACCTTTAGCATGTATTAAGAATACCTTTATGTTGTATTAAGAATACCTTTAAGGTGTATTAAGAATACCTTTATACTGTATTAAGAATACCCTTAAGGTTGAAAGGTAACTTTTTTAACTATACATTTATGTTTTATTAAGAATACCTTTATGCTTTGTTAAGAATACATTTATGTTATATTAAGAATACCTTAAGGTGTATTAAGGTATGTTTTGTATTTTTGTTAATTGTGTTTTCAGAAAACTCAATTGTCAAAGTTTCTTGAATCAAGAAAACATCCTAAAGCTAAAGAGATGATTGACTACGAATTTGAGATGGTGATCTTTAGGTGGACAACAACAAACAAGGATCTTGATTGTGGAGTCTATGTCATGCATCATGTAAAAAATTTCAATGGACTTATATATTCGAGTCCTGACATGACGAAGGTATGATCACTTGATTTTTATTATTTTTGACTGTTTTTGTGTAATTTATGTTATAATTTTGTTTATTATAATAAATGTTTTCCTTTTGTTTTGAAGGCTACTGTACGTCGTGCACTTAGAGCTTCAATATGCGCTACACTTATTCTGTCAGACATCAATGAATTGAGGACTAAAGTCACAGAAGATGTGTATGCGTTCTATAAAGGAAAACCTGAACTGAAAAACAAACTGAAGGAGAAAAAAAATGCAGATCATCAGAAGAAAAAAGCCAAGACTTTGAATGAATTAGCACATGATAGGAGAACCAGGCAAGGGAAAAAGTGATGTGGGAAAACATTTTCAAAATTGTAGTAATGTACATCTTTTATATTTTAGCATGTTCATGTTGGTGGGTATATACATTATGTTTTGGTCATATGTTTTTGGCAATTTTATGTTGATGTTGACGGGCATCTACGTTCAGGTGTATGGAATAGTACTAATACAATTTCTTTATGTGTTGTTGTTGTTTTTTTTTTTTGGTATAATACTTCTGTTGTTTATTTGTAGAAATTATGATATTGAATTATTTTTTTGTGAAATAGCAGTCTAATACAAATGATTTTTATGTAAATGTACTAAACAAATAAAATGGTATTCTAATTTTAATGTAAAGGTATCCTAATTATAATGTAAAGGTATTCTAATTACATGAATAATTTTTTTTCGAAACTATGTATCATAAAAATAAGGTATGCCTAATAACTAATAAAGGTATCCTAATAATAAAGTAAATCTATGCTAATATAGTGATATCAGGGTATGTTTATTGTGTACTAAAGGTATTCTTATTGTCTTGTAAAGGTATTCTTAATGTACTACAAAGGTATGTCTATTTTTCTGTTGGATGTTTTTTTTTTTTTTTTGTCTTGTAATGTATGTATGTTTTAAGGTATGCTTATTATACATTAAAAGTATGCTTAAGAGTGTGTGAATATTTTAGTTAAATTTTATGAGTATAGTGATATCAGGGTATGTTTATTGTGTACTAAAGGTATTCTTATTGTCTTGTAAAGGTATTCTTAAGTTACTACAAAGGTATGTCTATTTTTCTGTTGAAGGTTTTTTTTTTTTTTTTTGTCTTGTAATGTATATATGCTAAGGTATGCTTGTTATATACTAGAGGTATGTTTATTATACATTAAAAGTATGCTTAATAATGTGTGAATATTTTAGTTAAATTTTATGAGTATAGTGATATCAGGGTATGTTTATTGTGTACTAAAGGTATTCTTATTGTCTTGTAAAGGTATTCTTAATGTACTACAAAGGTATGTCTATTTTTCTGTAATATATAAGTGATAGATTTTCTTATGTTTTTATTATGCTAAAAGATATCATAATAATAAAGTAAAGGTATTATAATTACAATGTGAGAAAATGTCATAAACATTTTATAAGCTCTACTAAAACAAATGAACATTTGGTGTCTTAGAACCAAATTCCTTTGCTGTTGTCTTCTCCTTATCTTTGTTTTTTCTCTGAAAGTGACCTTTAATTCTCTGCCTTCGTCCCTTCGTGACAGATCGAGGTGGATCTTGTACAACGTTGGAGGAGACTGAACAAGAGCGATCAGTAGAATGTCTTAAAGAGATTGGATTAATCTGTGAAGAATCCCTGTCATAACTTTCTTCAAGTAGTCTTCTTGCATCTATGTCATCTTCACATTTCAAAATCAGATTGTAGTACTTCCTTGCCATTTCATGCCTCCAAATAACACAGTCACGAGTTTGGGTTGTTGCACTAGCAGTAGTGGTCTTGAAACTATCCCAAATATCTGATTTTGCCATTTTTGTCCATCATTTTTTTATGTAAGGATCTGGTATTCTTTGAACTGAATTGATGTGAAGTATTCTCAATGTATGAGAACACATCATACCACACTCTTCAAATCTTTTGCAAGAGCAAACTATCAAATTCAGGTTACTATCAAAGACCACACGGCTGATAAGGCCATCATGAACAGAAACATTGTATATTATTGTGTTGTCTTGAATTCCAACTATAACAGAAGTAGCTGATATGCACTGGATAAATTCATTTTCAAAATTTCTGAATAGTGGCAGGGTATATACCTCAGCTGCATGCTTCAACAGTCCATCCATTGACAGAACTGATTCAGGGATACACCTTGAAGATTGAAATTCATCTTGGTGTTCTTTGCTTCTCCAATTGTGGATGGTTTCTTTGAAAACTGTGTAGAATTCAGTCAAACTTGTTGTCTTCTTGACATTAAAAGAAATCGTATTGTTTGTGCTCTCACTCCGTTGTGATGATCGTATACCAGCTGAAAAGAAGTCCTTGCTCAAGGCTGTGCACCATTTTTCTTTTATGTTGTACAGTCGCTCAAACCAAGGGTGATCTTTCAATCCATAAGTTGATATCATATTTTCCCAACAACGCTCAAAGTCAGCTTTATCAACACATCCCGACAAACATTTGTTGAATGAATCCTTAAATGTAAGACTGCTTTTCAATTGTGCAAACCTGCTAACTGCGTTTTGTTGAAGATGCCACAAGCACAGCCGGTGCCTTGTCGTAGGAAAAACCTGTAAAAATTATATTATCTATTAGTCTAAATAAGGATACCTTTAAGTGCAAATAAGAATACCTTTATATAACACTAAGAATACCTTTAGTACAAAATAAACATACCCTGATATCACTATACTCATAAAATTTAACTAAAATCTTCACACACTGTTAAGCATACTTTTAATGTATAATAAACATACCTCTAGTATATAACAAGCATACCTTAGCATATATACATTACAAGACAAAAAAAAAAAAAAAAACCTTCAACAGAAAAATAGACATACCTTTGTAGTAACTTAAGAATACCTTTACAAGACAATAAGAATACCTTTAGTACACAATAAACATACCCTGATATCACTATACTCATAAAATTTAACTAAAATCTTGACACACTGTTAAGCATACTTCTAATGTATAATAAGCATACCTTTAGCATAAATTTATGAAACATTTACAGAACTGAGAATAATACCTTTTCTATAGCTTTTGAAATTGCAAAATCTTGATCAGTGAATAAAGTTACTGGACATTTTCCTCCCATTGACTTCTGAAACACTTCAAACAACCACTCGAATGATTCTGTTTTTTCATCAGCTAAAAATGCACACCCGAACATGACATTCTTCCAATGGTTGTTGATCCCAACGAATGGAGCACAAATTAAATTGTATCTATTTGTCCTATAGGTTGTATCAAATATAACAACATCACCATATATCCTATAATCTTCCTTCATCATTGAATCTCTCCAAAATACATTGTTCAGTCTTCCCTCATTATCTAATCGGACTTTATAAAAAAAATCATCATTATCATCTTGTTCCTTTTGAATCAAATCAATTACCGTTTGAGCATCTCCACCCTCAATAACCTTCATCTTCACACGATTGACATAATTGAAATGATCTTTAAGTGTATGTCCTATATTCTGTTCACCACCTGCCTCTTGGACCATATAACGATAAGAATGGGTTGCACTCATACCGGAAGATATCATGTTTTCAATTGCTTTTCCTTTTTCACATGTGATCATCCTCTCGGAACGGTGTAGATGGTTCCATTCAGGTCTGGTGAGAGAATGATTGTGCACTAATACATGATTAACAACCTCAAATAGGCCTTCGCCATTCATTTTAACACTCATCAATGCATTACAGTTTGTTCTTGTATGCCCTGTTTTTTTTCTCTTAACCTTTGTACAGGTAGATGTTTTCATTCCAGCACAAGAGCATACAAAAAGTTTTCCTGTTTGAACAGGCTGCTCTCCTAAAGAGAATCGATTAGTGGACTTACGAACGCTAAATCCTAGTAGTCGCGCATGCTTGCAATAGAGTTCATACATGTCATCAATCGTTTCTCTTGTTAATCCAATTAGAGATCCAGTGAAATCATGCAATTCATCTGTGTTATGTTGAGAAAAATTAATAAGTTGTATAAACGGTGTTATCTTCATACAGTTTTTAAGAATACCTTTATAAGACAATAAGAATACCTTTAGTACACAATAAACATACCCTGATATCACTATACTCACAAAATTTAACTAAAATATTCACACACTGTTAAGCATACTTTAATGTATAATAAGAATAACTTTAGCATATAATAAGCATACCTTACCACATACATACATTACAAGACAAAAAAAAAAAAAAAAAGATCTCCAACAAAAAAATAGACATACCTTTATAGTACATTAAGAATACCTTTACAAGACAATAAGAATACCTTTAGCATATAATAAACATACCCTGATATCACTATACTCATAAAATTTAACTAAAATCTTCACACATTGTTAAGCATACTTTTAATGTATAATAAGAATACTTTTAGCATATAATAAGCATACCTTACCACATACATACATTACAAGACAAAAAAAAAAAAAAAAAGATCTCCAACAGAAAAATAGACCTACCTTTATAGTACATTAAGAATACCTTTACAAGACAATAAGAATACCTTTAGTACAAAATAAACATACCCTGATATGACATTAAGAATACGTTTCTGCTATTTTTAAGAATACCTTTATACTACATTAAGAATACCTTTAGACTAAATTAAGAATACTATATTAAGAATACTAGGAAAGATAACTTACTCTCGTTAATTTCAGAAATATTGTCAACTGCATCCCCATATTCATCTTCATCAGTAGATATATGTACAATTTGATAATCAGAAACTTGTTCACCTATGATAAAACATTAAGAATAGTCAATCAGTTATCAATTTCGTACTGAAATTCTCATAAAATATGAATATATTTTCCACAAAATCTGACAAGATTTACCAGTATGTTCCATATCAGATGAATCTGGATGAATTTACGATAATCTGAGAGGAATAACCAATTGGAAGAAGAAATCGGAAGCAACGAGGAGTAATCGAGAGCTGAGAGAGGCGATGAAGAGCTGAGAGAGATGATGAGCAAATCGCGTAATAACTAGGGCAAATTAAAAAATATATATATATATACTTATGTATCGGGTCGGGTCGGGTCGCGGTTGCACGGATCCTAAGATCCGTGCAACCGTTGCACAGGAGCCCTACTCATTATTTTTACCACAAGAACACGAGAGCAAATAAAATGAAATAAATTTTTACTTGCTAAAGAAGAAAGATGGAAAGTATTCCCTTGATTGAAAAAAAAATGGCGAAATCCCTTTACAACACATAACTTCTCCTATTTATATTATTCTTTTACAAAGAGGGGTATTTCTGCCATTTCTCATTGATCTTTCCTTGTTGCCTAAGCCATCCCAAATATTCCTTCTTCAAGGTACTTCTTTTACTGCTCCAAGTACACCTCTTCTCCTCTAGAATCTTCCATTTTCTGTTGTATGGGAAGATATTTTCCTTCGTCCTTTATGGCCACGTCAGCAAATCCTTAGAGCATGCTTGTCATCCTTGCTTTTGAGCTATTATCCTCTACTCCGAGTGCACAGAATCCGTTCGTCTGCAATTCAACCTCTCAGTTCTGCAATTATGCGGTTACGCGGAGCTTCTCGTCTGCAGTTTGATATATCTTCACCACTTCTGCGATTTTGTGATTACGTGGAGCATCTCATCTGCAGTTCGATATATCTTCACCACTTCTGCGATTTTGTGATTACGTGGAGCATCCCATCTGCTGTTCGACATATCTTCGCCACTTCTGCCACCACGTCTGCTTATGCAAAAACAGTTCTGCAAGATCACTTATTTTATGATCTTGTTTTATTAGAGTCAAGGTATCCAAATGACACAAGGCCCTTTTATATTCTCCTCCTTCCCACATCAGCTACTCCCCCTGGTGCAGTCGAGCAGATCTGGTTTGGCAGAGCTGGTCGGCTGCAGCACTTCTTGTATTTTCTTCTCTCGGTCAGAGAGCTAATTTTCCCCTTAGTTACTCCCCCTGGTGCAGTCGAGCAGATCTGGTTTGGCAGAGCTGGTCGGCTGCAGCACTTCTTGTATTTTCTTCTCTCGGTCAGAGAGCTAATTTTCCCCTTAGTTACTCCCCCTGGTGCAGTCGAGCAGATTTGGTTTGGCAGAGCTGGTCGGCTGCAGCACTTCTTGTATTTTCTTCTCTCGGTCAGAGAGCTAATTTTCCCCTTAGCTACTCCCCTGGTGCGGTCGAGCAGATCTGGTTTGGCAGAGCTGGTCGGCTGCAGCACTTCTTGTATTTTCTTCTCTCGGTCAGAGAGCTAATTTTCCCCTTAGCTACTCCCCCTGGTGCAGTCGAGCAGATTTGGTTTGGCAGAGCTGGTCGGCTGTAACACTTCTTGTACTTTCTTTCACTTCTTCTCTGCCGTAAGAATATTTTCTCCACGTGCCACATTCTACCTTATCTTCAAAGATTTGGTAAATCCCTTGACTCTGACAGTGAGTGTCCTTTCATTTTTGCCTTTTTAAAACGTTATACTTGATGTGCACAATCTGGCTCCTACACATGTCATCCATCCAGCGGTGCGACGCGAAAGGTCGCGCCTCTTCCCAATGCAATATATTCAAAAATTTTGCCCTAATTCTAACTTTCTCTCTCTTCATTCTCGCCTCTTCATTCTCTTGTGATATTTCCTTCTTCTCCGGCGATTCTGGTGTAGAAGACTGCTTAGAGATTCTTTTCCGGTGAACCTTCTTCTCCTTCTTCTTCCTTTGCGTTCGTTTTACCATGGCGAGAGGAGGTAATTTCTAACCTTTGACTTTTTTGTTTGTTTGTGGTCTATATGCAGTTGGCTGAGAACTGGGTATTTTTACTCTAAAAGTTGGAATCTTGTGGCCATTTTTGTTGGATATCTGAGTTGTTTTTTGGGATTTTCTGGTGTTTTCTTGGAGTAATTTCCCCTTCTGTCTACTTCATCCTTCTTCATGGCCTCTTCCGACCAAGAAACCGATTCTTCTACTCTCCAAGCCCTCGAGCGAAATTCCCCTTCTATTCTTCCTGTTCCCAGTGGGCAGTCCACTTCATCTTCTTCTACTAGGACTTCTCCTCCTATCGAGGAGGAGACTTCTGCCGCCAGTGTTGACCCTATAAGTTACAGCGCCTCCGACCCCAATTTTGACTTCGTCAGCCATCGCACTTCCTTTACTGCTGATCACGCTGATACTCTTCGCCTAGCTTTTGACATTCCTCAAAGTTTTTGTATATATTGTCCTGCTGGGCATCATAGGCCCAACTTTCTTTCGGGGCGTAAGCTAGCCTTTTGGACTGCACAGTTGAGGGTTGGAGTTCGCTTCCCTGTGAATCCTTACCTCTGTAAATTATTATTTTTTAACCAAGTTCCCTTGAATCAATTTACGCCCTCCGCCATCCGTCTGATGTTGGGCTTCTTTATAATTTTGAAGGGTAATGGTGGAAACCCGACTGCAGAACTCTTTTTCTCCAACTTTCCCCTTAAGTTCAAACCTCCTTTCTTCTATGTCACTGCCGACCCCAGGGGTTTAATTCATTTCTTAGGCAAACCTCAGAGCCGGGATAAGCATTGGAAGGAAGATTATTTTTTCATCTCTGGTGCTGACACCTGGGATTTTCCCACGGGCCCCTGGGTGTATACCAAGCCCTTGGTAATAAAGGAATTTTACATCAGCTATCCTCCTTCCGATCGAGCAATAATCGAGGAGTTAAACTCCTCTGTACATACCATAGGTTCTTTCGATGTAGTTAGCTTAGTTGAGCAGCCTTCTATCTTATCTTTTTTAGCCTTTGTTCTGGCGAGACCACTTATCCTTCTGAGTTTGGTATTTCTCTTCTTCTGTCATTCTTCTTCTTCTGCTTGTTTGTCTTCTTTTATTGTTTTTGCTTATGCATTGGGTGATCTTGATCATACAGAACATGCATGGAGGAGGATCATCCCCCGAAGAGAAGCCAATTCCCCCCTCGTTCAAATCCAGAGGTGGCTCTCACTCCCGAGCTCCATACGGTTGCCCCTCCTCCGGCCGCTACTAGAAGTGACAGAGGGAAACGCCCTTTGAGCTTTCTGAACCTTCTGCAGAGACCCGGCGGCCGCGTCTGCAGTCCCCTGGCTGAGGTGGCCACGAGGTTGTGAGGGAACGTTCTCGGTCGAGCCGAGTAAGAGCTTCTGCTAATGATGCTTTTACTCTTGAGCTCCCGAAATCCCTTTTAGAGCTCTCTGTAGAAGAGTCCCGTCAGTTTCTTCAGCTCTGCTTAACTCCCGTTGATACTTATACATTAAGTAGGCTTCCTCTGGAGAATGAGTTGGCTATGGGTGCCCATCATGCCTTGAAGGTACTCTATGGTTCCTCCACTTTTTATTCCTTGGGATCTTTCATAGACATTCATCAACCTTTTTATTCTGACTTTTTCAGAGCTTAATCCACTTCAGCCGGCTTCAAGCTAAGCCAGCCTCCTCTGTGGATCCAGCTCCTGCGCTTTTAGAGAAGGACAACAAGATTTCTGCATTGAAATTTAAATTGGTAGAGCAGGAGAAGCTGATCAAGGAGCAGAGGCGGGAGGTGGAGTTCTAGAAGAAGAAGGCTGCTGAGGAGAAGAGTCGCAGCAGAGAGTATGGGACCAGGAAGTTCTTAGAGGGAGTCGAAGCTTGTAAGAGGAACCTGCACATGACGGCAGCAGGGCAGAGCTTTCTTGAGGAGGTGATCACTGGGTTGAAGGAGGCTTATCTTAAGAGTACAAGTTCTCTATCTGACTTCGGACCACATATAGGCCATTACTATGGTTTTGGGTTCGATGCAGCTCAGAAGCAAGCCCGCGACCAAGGCTTCTCTGGTGCCTTTGTTTTCAATGGTCCTTTGGACGACATGCCGGGCTCCCCTTATTTTGAGGGTGACCCCTCAGAGGATCCAGATTCTCCCTGGTGGCTGCCGGTTCTACAAAAGGCCTATGCCAAGCTTTGCTCTGCGCCCAACGATGCCTTCACTCCTGTTGATCCTACTTCTTGCAAGTTTCCTCTTCTGCCTGCACCACCTCTTGCTGAACCTTCTACAGTGGATTTGATAGTTCTCAGTGGGGATTCCACTGAGATGCTTGCAGATGCTCCTTCTCAACTGCCTCCTGAGGTTCAACCAGAGCTAACTGGTGCAGAAACCCCAGCCACTTCTGATCCTCCTTGTGAAGTTCCTCCTCCAGAAGAATGATCTACCTTTTCCTCAACAGACTCTTGATTTATGTTTTTTCAAAAACAACAATTTACTTTTTGCGAATTTGGGCTCTGTATGTTAAAACAATTCCTTTTTTTTCCTGTTCTATTTACTTATCTAACATTTATTCAAGGGATGGTCTAGTATGTTAACTTTGATATCCATACACACACATATTGGTCCAATATTTCATATATATATATATATATATATATATATAGCTATTTCAATCTTGCTTGCTATTTTATACTTGTAGTGTAATGCGTATTAAACTTGAAACAATTATTAACGTATACGAATGTGAGCAAGGCAAGAATGGCAAATGCAATTAATTCAAGAATAGAAATACTCATAAGATGATTTTTCCATACATCACTTTTCTCTCCCTTTCTTTTACATCTGTTTTTGTAATCGAGAGCTTCCTTCGTCTTCTCTTTCCTATCATCACCCTTGCTAGTCTTTCCATTCATCCCCACCTGAATGAAGAAAAAAGAAAAGTAGACCACATTCGTTAATATTAATGAAGTTTATCCAGACTTCCCTTTTAATCAATTCAATCTTAGCCCCACCGACCCTAGTCAGAGGTGTTCCAGACTCGGAGGTCTGCCTCTGCTAGGGTGGCTGCTTTCTAGGGCGTAGTTTTGTTTTGGCCCCACCAACCCTAGCCAGAGGTGTGCCAGACCCAAAGGTCTGCCTCTGCTAGGGTGGCTGCTTTCTAGGGCGTAGTTTTGTTTTGGCCCCACCAACCCTAGCCAGAGGTGTGCCGGACCCGGAGGTCTGCCTCTGCCAGGGTGGCTACTTTCTAGGGCGTAGTTTCATGTTTGGCCCCACCGACCCTAGTCAGAGGTGTGTTAGACCCAGAGGTCTGCCTCTACTAGGGTGGCTGCTTTCTAGGGTGAATTTGCAGGGTTGAGGAGGTGTTTCTTACTTGTTTGTTTAAGCGTAGTATTTCTTGAGATTGCAGATATTCCAGGGTCTAGCTATCTCCTTCCCTTCTTCTGTCATCAGCCGATATGCTCCTCCCTTCAATACCTCCGATATGATGTAAGGGCCTTCCCAATTTGGCTCTAATTTCCCCTTAGGCTATAGGGCATCAGCTCTTCTGAGGACTAAATCCCCTTTATCCAGACGTCGCAACCGTACTTTTTTATCATATGTCGCGTTGACCCTGCTTTTGAATTTCTCAATCTTCAGCCGCGCTGTTTCCCTTTCCTCCTCTACTAGGTCTAGGTTCTCTCTCATCAACTCTTCATTCTGCCCCTCTTCAAATGTCATTATTCTATGAGTTTTCATTCCTACTTCTGCCGGGATCACGGCATTAGCCCCATATACAAGATTGAAATGAGTCATATCAGTGGCCACTCGGGGTGTTGTTCTATAAGCCCATAGGACTGAATCCAATTCTTCTACCCAGCTACTCTTAAGGGTGTCTATCCTTGTCTTTAACCCGTTAATTATGGTCCTATTAGTGACCTCCACCTGGCCATTTGCTTGCGGATGCGCTACCGCCGCGAACCTCTGGGTGATTTTCATCTCTATGCACCAGGCCTTTATTTTCTTTCCACAGAACTGCGTGCCATTATCTGAAATCAAGATTCGTGGGACTCCATACCGGCAGCAGATCTGTTTCCACAAAAATTTTATGACATTCTGCTCATCTATTTTCCCAGTGGTTCTGCCTCCACCCACTTCGTGAAATAGTCTATTGCAACTATTAAGAATTTCTTCTGCCCCTTAGACAGTGGCAATGGTCCGACCAAATCTATCCCCCACTGAGCAAAAGGACACGGGGAGTGCATCCCACCTAATTCCTCTGCTGGGCTATGAATTAGAGGGCCATGGATCTGGCAGCTGTGGCACTTCTGCACCAACTCTTTTGCATCTGTGCCCATCGTAGGCCAGAAGTACCCTGCTCATAAGACCTTTCGTACCAACGTCCTTAACCCCACATGGTCGCCCCCACATCCTTCATGTGCTTCTCGCAGCACGTATAGTCCTTCTTCTCTGCTCAGACATTGTAGATATGCTTGGGAAAAAGAACGCCGAAAGAACTACTCTCCAATGATGCAAAATTTTAGCGTTTCCTTTGTCCAACCCGAGCTTGTTAATGCGCTTGCTTTTTTCAATTCATTGATGATGGGGGTTCTCCAGTCATCTAGTTCTTCGACCTCTGCGACCTCTGCCCCCCCCCCCCCCCCGCCTTGTTTCTTCTCTACTAGTAAGGTTATTTTTCTCGGTTGCAAAAGCGGGTAAGAGCTAGCAATTTTTGCTAAATAATCTGCTTGGACGTTCTCTGCTCTCGGGATCTATTTCAGCTCGAATTTTTCAAAGAATAGCTTGGTTTTGTCAATCTCCTTCAGATATTCAGATAAGGACTCTTTTTTCACCTCATAGGACCCTCCATACTGTTGAAACACTAGCTGTGAATCAGTATGGGCTACGAGGTCGCTCCCTCCGGCTTCTTTCACAATATTCATACCCCGTATCAAGGCCTCATATTCAGCTTCATTATTGGATACTGAGTAATTCAACTTTATGGCATACTGCATGCTTTGTCCGTCCGGACATTCTACTAAAACTCCTACGCCACAGCCGTCTTTGGTTGCAGATCTATCCACAAAAATCTTCCAAATCCTTTCCTCCTCTGGCAGAGCTTGTGACTCTTGCAAGAAATCTGCCAGAGCCTGCGCCTTAATAGCTTTCCGGGTTCAAATTCCACGTCATATGCTCCTAGCTCTATCGCCCACTTCACCATCCTCCCAGAAGTGTCTGCTCTGCCCATGGTCTGAGCTAATGGATAATTTGTGCGCGCAATGACCTTATGTGAGAGGAAGTATGAACGGAGTCTCCTAGCTGTAATGATAACAGCCAGCCCTGCCTTCTCAATCTCTGCGTATCGGACTTTTGGGCCTTGCAACATGTGGCTTACATAATACACCGGCATTTGTTGATGTCCCACTTCTTTTATCAAGACCGTGCTGACTGCCATCTCTCCTACTGAAATATACATGAACAAAGTTTCACCCTTCTCTGGCTTAGTGAGCTGAGGTAAACTGGCCAGATACTCTTTCAATTCTTTGAAGGCCCGATTGCACTCCTCGGTCCATTGGAACTTACACCCTTTCCTCAAGATTTTGAAGAATGGGTAACTCCTATTGGCTGATTTGGAGACGAACCTACTCAATGTGGTTATTCTACACAGCAGCCTCTGCACTTCCTTCACATTTTTGGGCGGTGTCATATCCATCACGGCCTTTACTTTTTCTGGATTAACTTTTATTCCCTCTTTGGTAACCATGAACCCCAGAAACTTTCCCGACGTTACCCCAAAACTACATTTTTCTGGGTTCAGCTTCATCCCGCTACTTCGTATGACTGCAAAGGCTTCCTCCAGGTCTGCGATATGCTGTTCTGCCTCCCTACTTTTCACAAGCATGTCATCCACGTATACTTCCATGTTCCTTCCCAGCATAGGCTTGAACAACTTATCCACCATCCGCTGGTATGTGGCCCCGGCATTTTTCAATCCAAAGGGCATTCGTACATACCCATACGTGCCTGGAGCTGTGATGAAACAGACCTTCTTAACGTCTGCTGGATCTAACAGAATTTTATGGTACCCTTGGTAGGCATCCATTAAAGACAGACGTGCGCACCAGGACGTTGAATCCACCAACTG
This sequence comes from Scutellaria baicalensis, assembly GCA_005771605.1. NCBI lineage: Eukaryota > Viridiplantae > Streptophyta > Magnoliopsida > Lamiales > Lamiaceae > Scutellaria > Scutellaria baicalensis. The sequence goes on along the minus strand of CM016724.1, from coordinate 34,979,840 downwards.
ATCGATGCGTGGCAGCGGATAGTGATCTTTAGGGCAGGCTTTGTTTAGATCACGGAAATCGATGCACATGCGCCACTTCTTATTGGGTTTTGGCACTAGGACGGCATTAGACAGCCACTCAGGAAATTGGACAGGCACGATGTGTCCTGAATCCAACAGCTTTTGCACCTCTGCTTGTATAATTTTGTCTTTTTCTGCCCCAAAGTTTCGAAGTCTCTGTTTAACAGGCCGCACGTCTGGCCAGATGTTTAGACGATGCATAGCCACTTCAGGATCAATGCCCTTCATATCGGTTGCCTGAAAGGCAAATAGATCAGCATTCCTCCTAAGGCATTCAATCAGTTCTGCTTGCTCAGCGGCTGGAATCTCTGTGCCAATTTTCGTACAAAACCCATCCTTTCCCGGGTATAATTCCACCGACAAAAGCTCTCCCTCCACTACCATCTTACCATGTTCTTCCTCCTCCTTCTCTACCCTCTGCCGTTTTACCCTACGTCCTCTTCTGCAACTTTGCTTGCAACCGGCAAAGCCCACTTCTGTGCCACTCTAATGGACTCGACATAGCATTTCCTGGAGTGAATTTGGTTTGCCTTTAATTCCCCAATTCCAGCAGAGGTGGGAAACTTAACCTTCATGTAGTAAGTAGAGACCACCGCTTTAAGCTCATTCAGTATGGGGCGCCCGAATATAACGTTGTAGGCAGACGGCGCGTCCACTATCAGGAAATCCATCATCAACCGCTTCTGCCGCGGCCACTCTCCCACCAAAACGTGCAAGGTCACCGCTCCCAAGGGGTGAACTGCTCCCCCTGTAAAGCCGTATAACGTCGTATTCACCGGATGAATCTGAGTCTTGATATCCATTCTCTCAAAGCAATCTTTGTATATGATATCGGCAGAACTGCCCGTGTCTACGAACACTCTCGCCATGTCGTACCCGACTATTTCCGCTATTACTACCAAGGAATCGTTGTGTGGCTTCAACATTGGAGTCTCATCTGCTGCGCCAAATACGATATCAGGAGAGGGTTGAACTTCAGACACCTCCATGTGCTGATCATGCCAGCCTTGTGCATATCTTAGGGCTGACTTCCTAGCCCTATTTGAGTCTCCTCCGTGGGGTCCACCCACAATCATATTAATGAAACCTTTCTTTGGCGGCAGAGGCAGATCCCTCTCTTCTTCTTTTCTTTCCTTACTTTGGGCGACCTCTCTCTCATCTGGCTTTTCATTTCTCTTTCCATAATTTCCCGCATAACCCCCACTTTTATCCTCAAAGCCCTTCAGCACTCCTGCTCTGACCAACCGTTCTATCTCATTCTTCAGGTGTCTGCATTCATTTGTGTCATGGCCGTACTCATTGTGGAACAAGCAGAAGTACCGCCCCTTTGGTCGCGTCGAGGCCTGGGCCCTGTTTGGGGGAAATCTGAACGGGGCTGTTTTCTCAGAGAGTTGGAACACCCTTACCAGAGGAGCTTTCAGCGGGGTATACTTGGTATAGTCTCCTCTACCAAGATCCTCTTCACGCCTCCTGCCTTCAGGTCGGGGCTCTATCGGTCTTCGTGCATTGGCGTCCTGGGGATTTGGTCTTTCCCCCCTTTTTGCTTGGCTCACATCCTCCAGGTTGATGAATTTGTCTGCTCGAGCAAGGACTTCTTCGAATGTATTAGCTGGCCTTTTCGCTAGGGAACGAAACAAATCTCCCTCTCGCAGCCCTTGGACCACAGCGCTGATCTTCACCTCTGCCGTGGCGGAAGGAACTTCTAAAGTGGCTGTGCTGAAGTGCTTAATGAAGGCCCTCAAAGATTCTTCGGCCCCCTGCTTCAAGGTGAACAAGGATTGGGAGGTCCTCCTTTGGCGCCTGGCGCTGGCGAATTGATGAAGAAACGCAGAACTGAAGTCATGAAATGAATGAATGCTATCTTCTGCCAATTGCCCAAACCACCTCTGAGCAGCTTGTGTGAGGGTGGTTAGAAACACCCGGCATTTGACTCCATCTGTATATTGATGAAGAAGGGCCACATTCTCGAAACGTAAAAGGTGGTTATACGGGTCGATGGTTCCGTCGTATTCAAAAGTTAAAGGCTTAAAACTTGCTAGCAGTTCATCCATCCGCACTGCCATTGTGAATGGGCTTCCCCCTGGCACCTGAATCTGGCTTGCAGCGCCTATCATTTGTCGTAGCAGCTGTATTTCCCGTTGCATCTCCTCCATTTGTTTCTGCACTTCTCGATCCTGTGTGCGCTGCATAGGAGTGTCCACAGACGAGGCTCCAGGCACCTGGTATTTCCATCGCGGCGGATGACTATCTGCACTGTGCTCGAGAATCATCTCCGGCCTACACGAACGCAATCCTTGAGCGGAGATCTTTGTGTCTCTTACCCCCGCTGTCTCCTGCCTCTCTTCCCCACCTCCTTCTCTATCCTTCTCTGCAGCCGCTTTCCCAAGGGCTTTCTGCACAGCCGAGTGAATGAAGCTGTCCAACTGTTCCGGAGTGAAGGTCCATACTCCCGGAACAATCGGCTCCCTTCTTTCCTCCGATCTCCCCCTCACTCTTCCTTCCCCCCAATCTCTTACCTCTCCTGGGTTTCTCCCTTCTAATTCTCCTCTTCCCCCTACTCCCAATGTCTCCGGCCTCGCCACCTCCTGAAACTCCCCCTCCAGATCTCGGATCAACCGGTCCGCCATCAACTTCACGAACTCAATCCGATTTTTCTAACTAGTTCCCCAAGAACAGATGTACAGAGTAGAAAAATATTCTCGATGCAATGAATAGAAGCAATGGAAACCAAGTAGGAAAAAAAGGAGACTCACTTCCTTTACCTAATTTCCCACAGACGGCGCCATTGATGTCACTCTGAATGCAACACCACAAGAACACGAGAGCAAATAAAATGAAATAAACTTTTACTTGCTAAAGAAGAAAGATGGAAAGCATTCCCTTGATTGAAAAAAAAATGGTGAAGTCCCTTTACAACACATAACTTCTCCTATTTATATTATTCTTTTACAAAGAGGGGTATTTCTGTCATTTCTCATTGATCTTTCCTTGTTGCCTAAGCCATCCCAAATATTCCTTCTTCAAGGTACTTCTTTAACTGCTCCAAGTACACCTCTTCTCCTCTAGAATCTTCCATTTTCTGTTATATGGGAAGATATTTTCCTTCGTCCTTTATGGCCACGTCAGCAAATCCTTAGAGTATGCTTGTCATCCTTGCTTTAGAGCTATTATCCTCTACTCCGAGCGCACAGAATCCGTTCGTCTGTAACTCAACCTCTCAGTTCTGCAATTATGCGGTTACGCGGAGCTTCTCGTCTGCAGTTTGATATATCTTCACCACTTCTGCGATTTTGTGATTACGTGGAGCATCTCATCTGCAGTTCGATATATCTTCACCACGTCTGTGATTTTGTGATTACGTGGAGCATCCCATCTGCTGTTCGACATATCTTCGCCACTTCTGCCACCACGTCTGCTTATGCAAAAGCAGTTCTGCAAGATCACTTATTTTATGATCTTGTTTTATTAGAGTCAAGGTATCCAAATGACACAAGGCCCTTTTATATTCTCCTCCTTCCCACATCAATTTTCATATAATTAACTCAAGCATTCATGTCACAAACAAGCAAGCATAGCATTCAAAAATAATATCATTTTTCCTCATTTAAACTTATCTATATCTTATCTTTTTACTTTCATCCATGATTGTCAAGTGAGTTGAGATCAAGCTCGGTTTTCTTCGTAAGCAATCCTGCAAAACACTTTAAAATCTCGAAAGAAATATTAGATCATAAATTATGTAAAAATCATCGAGCACAACATAATACGTAAATTATAACTTTAAATAACATAATAGTTCACTTCGAATCATTTTTAATTAAAGGTAAAAGAAATTTTGTGAAATATGCAATGCAGGTTTTCTTGAAAACGGGGTGTTACATTGCTGCTCGACTGAACGACTGAATATTCTAGCGTTTCTGGGGTATAGAGTGTTTGAGCTTTCTACTCTTCTTTTTATCTTTTATAGACTCTTTTCTCTCTTCTTCTTTTTCTTCTTCTTTATTCCCCCACTTTGCTCTTTTTTCTTCTATATGCTCTTCCCCCTCTTATATGCGCTCTCTCTTGCACTCTTCTATTCTCCTCTCTCTATCTTCAGTCTTCAGTCTTCTTCTATTTATAAATTAGGAAATCTGCCCGTTGAAGGTGGGTAGGTTTCAATCATTAAATGCGCCGCACTCGTTCTGATACATGCCAGTTTTTCGCTTTCCGCTTGTCTTTATCTGATTGACTCCATTTATTTTCTCTCTACCGGTAACTTTTAACTTCATTCCCATGCTTACTTTGTGGCTCCCATCCCAGCCTTACTCTGTGTTGGTCCCAAAACTGTTGTAGGTAGGCTTGGAGGGGGGGTGAATAAGCCTACCTTCTTTTCAAACTTTTCTTCTATCTCTTTCGGCTCACTTCTAATATCAGTAATCTTTTGGGAGGTTATTAGAGTGGTTTGCGGAAGCTTATTATAGAGCCGAGTAGAAGATGTGCAGCTTATCAGAGAGTATGTATGAAGTGCAATAAGCAGATAAAGACGCAAGGATGTATAGAGGTTCGAAGGTGGAGTAATCCTTCTACGTCCTCTCTTCCTCCACTCAGGAGGGAACCTTTATTAAGCTGGTTGAATTACATAGACCTATCTATTACAACCCACCCTTAACAAATAAGTAGCAAGCCTTCACACAGATACTTGCCTAGTTTCTCTTGACCCACACAGGATCCTACACTACCCACCCAGGGTCCTCACTTTCTCTCCTAGAAAGTGATAAACTCAGCAGGACATTACTCCACACACTGAGTACTCCGAGACAACCTTTTAGAGAGGTTTATCTCCTTCTTCTTCAACTGGGTACAACAAGCTTGGCCTCCGTTTGCAGACTAATCTGCTGAAGCTTGCTGCTCAACTGGTAAACTGAGTGTGCGTCTTATTGGGGTGTAGAGTGTTCGAACTTTTCTTCTTTTCATCTGCTCTGTTTGAACACTCTTTTCTCTAAGGCTTCCCCCTCTTTCTGCGCTTCTTCTCTCTTCTTTTGCGCTTCTCTCTTGTGAGTTTGGATATTCCGATGTGCTCACTTCTTCTCTCTTGCGCCTTTTGCACTTTCTCTCACACACTTTCAATCTTCAGTCCTCCTCTTTATAGGTTGTGAAATCTGCCTGTTGAAGGTAGACAGATTTCCATCATTGATGTGCCGCACTCCTGACACACGCCAGCTTTTCGCTTTCCACGTGTCTTCTTCTGGTTGGCTCCTCATCTATTTTCTTTCTACCGGTAACTTCTTGTGTCTACCGGTAACTTCGACTTTTCTCCCTATGCCTGCTTTGCAGTTTCCTCCTCTAGCTTCACTCTGGAGCTTCCTCTTCTGGCTTGCTCCCTCAGGTGGCTCGAGGCGTCTGTAGCATGCTGCTCCTGTAGTATGCTTTCGGCATGGTCTTCTCAGGCAGCTTCCTGTCTTGTTGTATCCTTCTTTGGCGAGGTCCCTTCCAGCAGCTTCCTGAAGTTAATAGTATCCTTATCAGGTCACTAGATTCTTTTTAACCATTCTCTTCAGTATCCTTCCTTTTGACACTTCTTCTATTTCTTTTAATCTTTTGTAGTAACTCTATTGCAGTAACCTATCCTAAGATTGGTTATGCATATTTAGAGTTACTTTAAGGATTTGTCTCATCAAAACATTCTACAAATGTATCCAACACTCTGTCAGGTGTCTTGAGGCTTCTGTAGCTTGCTGCTTTGCAGTATGCTTCGGCATGGTCTCTTCCAGGTGGCTTCCTGTTAGGTAGCTTGAGTTTTCGGTAGCTTGCTGCATTACAGTATGCTTTGGTATGATCTCTTCCAGGTACCTTCCTGCAGTGAGCAGTATCCTTTTTAGTTCACTAGATTCCTTTCACCATTCTCTACAGTATCCTTCCTTTGAAGCTTTCTCTGTCGTATCTTTCTGCAGTAACCTTACAAGATAGGTTATGCTTATAGATTTAGGGTTATTATTCTATGGTTTTGTCTCATCAAAATCTTTGTTTAATTTAGTCATTTGTTTTTGTATTTCTAATTGTGTTAAATATAATTATGCACAAAAATTTAAATATCAAAGTTATACATTGTTACTTTTTACGATGCAATGTAAATTAACAAATTAGAATATATTCTTAAAAAATGATAAATCTGATATATCATGCATTAACAACAAATTTTAGATGAAGAAACTATTTAATTTGAAATTATGATTTGTTAAAAAACCTACATCCCTAAAATCGTCTCATGGTCTCATTAAATTAAAATTAAAAATTAAAAATTACAATAAACAAATTATAATAAAAACGATAAAACTGATCAATCATATATTAAACATAAATTCTAAATGAATAAATCATTTAATTTGAAATCATGATTTCTTATTTAATATGCATTAAGTATATATTCATTCACTTATACCCCACTTGTTATCAAAATTGTGATTACAAAATAAAAGGAACAATTAAATTCTAGATAAAAATGATAAATTTGATATATCATATAGATTATAACAAAAATTTAAATAAAAAAATGATTTAATTTAAAGAATGTGATTTATATAAATATATAAAAAGACAAAAATAACCTACATAGCCTACCAATAGGTTATAGCCCAACCTAATGGACCCTACAATCCTTTAAAATATAAATCTTATTATTTTTTATTTTTTTAATTATTGTAACTAACTTCTTTCCAATTATAGTATGTAAATTTAGGAAGGAAAATTAGTTATGCTATTTTTATTGAAGGTCTTCTCTTTATATATATTAGAATTATACCCGTGCGATGCACAGTTTGTAATTTAATTTATTAATTTTAAATTTTTTAACAATATAATGTGATAGTATTATCGTAACCTAACTTATATATCAATAAGAATTTAGATATTTTATCTCTACTGTTTCTCATTTTAAATATTATTATATTTTTAAAATGCAAACAATAATATATAAATTTATATTTTTGTTGAACAATGAATTATAAAATCTATATTTAAAATATGAAGTTGTTAAAAATGATACCAATTTTATACACTAATCAATTTTGTAAAAAAAATTATATTTAGTAATGAGAAACATTTATTGTGTTATGGATGTTAAACGATAATTGATATTAAAAAAACATTTTAACTCCTAAAAATACATGCAGTTTATAATATAGACATAAGTGTCATGATAAATATATTATTGTATTTTTTGATGCATGCTTAATAAGTGATTAATTTTATTGACAAAACTGCATATTCCCTGACGTTCACAATTATAAATTTCTTTGAAATTTCCGGTCTAACCAATAACTTAATTATTTATAGTTAATTAAAGAAAAGATATAAATACTTTAATATATTGCTATATATATTCAAATAACATAGATAACTGAATATTGAACCCACATAAATTGACAAATAAACCAAACAATTATGTAAAAATGTTTTTCATTATAATTAATTTCTCCAAAAGTCTAAAACTTTGTATTTTAAAATTTATTTTTTATTTCCTAATCTTTGTTTAATTTAGTCATTTGTTTTTGTATTTTTAATTGTGTTAAATATAATTATGCACAAAAATTTAAATATCAAATTTATACATTGTTATTTTTTATGATGCAATGTAAATTAACAAATTAGAATTCTTAAAAAATGATAAATCTAATATCATGCATTGACAACAAATTTTAGATGAAGAAACTATTTAATTTGAAATTATGATTTGTTAAAAAATCTACGTCCCTAAAATTGTCTCATGGTCTCATTAAAATTAAAATTAAAAATTACAATAAACAAATTATAATTAAAACGATAAAACTGATCAATCATATATTAAACATAAATTCTAAATGAAAAATCATTTAATTTGAAATCATGATTTCTTATTTAATATGCACTAAGTATACATTCATTCACTTATACCCCGCTTGTTATCAAATTTGTGAATACAAAATAAAAGGAACAATTAAATTCTAGGTACAAAAATGATAAATTTGATATATCATAGATTATAACAAAAATTTAAATAAAAAATGATTTAATTTAAAGAATGTGATTTATATAAATATAAAAAAGACAAAAATAATCTACATAGTCTATCAATAGGCTATAGCCCAACCTAGTGGACCCTACAATCCTTAAAATTATAAATCTTTTTATTTTTGATTTTTTTAATTATTGTAACTAAATTTTTTCCAATTATAGTATGTAAATTTAGGAGAGAAAATTAGTTATGCTATTTTTATTGAAGGTCTTCTTTTTATATATACTAGTATTATACCCGTGCGATGCACGATTTGTAATATACGATTGATTAGTTTTAAAGTTTCTAATACTATAATTTAATAATATTATCTTAACTTAAATTATATATTAATAAGAATTTAATTTTTTATCTTTAATGTGTCACATCTTAAAAAATATTATAATTTTAAAATGCAAACAATAATATATAAATGTATATATATCTATATATATGTTTAACAATGAATTTTAAGTTCTATATTTGAAATATGAAATTGTTAAATAAACACCAATTTTGTACACATACCCATTATATTGTAAATTAAATCAAATTTAGTACTGAGAAATATTTATTGTAAATGATAATTGATATTTAAAAAATATGTTACTTCATAAAGATGTGGTGTGCATGTTACAGATTAATATATATATATATATATATATGTATGTATCATTATTAATATATTATTATATTTTTGATACATACTTATTAACAAATGTGTTAGTAAATAATTCATTTGCATTCACAATTATAGATTTCTTTAAAAAATTTGGTCTAACCAATGCAAACAATTTAATTATTTCAAGTTAAAGAAAAAATATAAATCTCATCAACTAAAAGATATTGATATGTATTTAAATAACGTAGCTAGTTCAATATTCAACCCACTTGTATTAGAAAATATATCAAACAATTATACCAAAAAAATTTTCATTGTTATTAATTTCTCAAAAAATCTAAGACTTTTTATTTTAAAAATTATTTTTTTAATTTCTAATCTATAGTTTAATTTAGTCATTTATCATTGTATTTGTAATCTTGTTAAATACAATTTTGCACCAAAATGTATATATAAAATTTATATTTTTCATAAACTATAACAAGATTTAAAATAAAGAATAATTAATTGAAAGATTATAATTTATATGAAATAGAGAAAAAAAGATAAAATATACTTCATAATCTACCTACCTATAGGTATAGCCTAACCTAGTGGACCCCACAACCCTTAAAAGTATAAATCTTGTTATTTTTGATTTATTTAATTTCTTGTAACTACTTTCTTTCCATTTATAGTATGTTAATTTGGGAGAGAAAATTAGTTATTGCTATTTTTATTGAAAGTCTTCTTTATATAGATATATATATAGATTTTACTGCTTTCAGCATACATCTCTCATTATCTTGCTGAATGCATTCATATGGCTTATCTGTGCATGTTTTTTAACTTGTTAATTAACTTAAATAGTTAAAAGACTTGTGTTATTTGCTGAACTCTCTTTCAAACTATATTTCCGCTTGCAAAACTCTGAAAGTGTTAAGTTGTAGCAACAAGTTTGCTGCAAGCAGAACGTTTAACTGACAACTTGCTGCAAGCAGCTAGCGATAGCTTACAGCAGGTTACAGCGAAAAAGAGGTAAACATTCAACCCCCTCCTAACCTCTGTAACCACTTGGGACCAATAGAATTTTAGTTTTGATTATATGATATTTATACTTGTATAATTAGTAATATCTTGATCATTTAAATATATAGGTAAATGATATCAATAATCTTCATAAAATGTTGAATGATATTACTTGTCGAAATACAAATATTAATTTAAAAAAATATTTAGGATGATATATAAGTTTATACTACACAAATGTTACATATATATATTTATTTATTAATTTATGTTAAATATGATATTAGAAATCCCTAAACAAATTTATTTTTTATTGAAATTAATTTTTGAATAATATCTATTATTGGTTTTAAGAAATTACATTTAATAAAACTAATTTAATTTAAATCAATAAAATAAAAATATATATATATTATTAAATCAAATGTATCAAGTAATAAAAATATAAAATAAGTTGAGTTGGAGAGAGAGGATGCAGTATTGTAGAGAGATAACATGAGAGAGAGAAGAAAATGAGTGAGAAATGAGAAAGTGAGAGAGGAGAAAAGAGTCCAAAGATTCTAATCTATTTTTATTTTAGTAGGTCTCCTTGTCACTTGGTGTACAGATTTGTGATCCGTGCACTCGGACCGGATGTGGGCCGGACAGTTCTGCCCAGCCCATAGCGCCTGTTTTTTTTGCGTGTGTTGATCGTGACCTTCATGTTATGCTAGTCATACCTTCATCTAATGCTAGTCATACCTTCATGAAATTCTCACTACAAGAAATTCTCTCATAAACTACACCCCTAAGACATGTGTTTTGTCAAAAAACCCTTATTGTAGCCAAAATTGGCGTTGTCGTTGACAAAACCGAAGTCGTAGAATATAAAAATGCTCTCATAGACATGGGTTTTTTGTTGGCGTTGTTGTTGAGGCGTATTCATAGGGTAAAATTGAGTCCTATGACAACAGTGGTGACTTCATGAGGTTGTCATAGAGGCGTAGTCTTAGGTAAAATTGAGACCTAAGACAACACTTATGAAACGAGGTTGTCGTAGAGACGTAGTCATTGTACCCTAAGACAACGGTAACTTTTTAACTTTGTCCTAATATCATAATAGTGTTGTTGTAGACTAAGTTAAATTGAATTTCTTTTGTTACATTAATATTACATGTAAAAATCTAAAAATGACTTGAGGATAATTTTTGAAATCCCTAACTCAATCCCCAAATTGAAAACCCTTAAATCCCTCCCTCCTCCCCCACATCTCCGCAGCCGTCATCGTCGCCGCCGTAGCACCGCCTCCGTCCATCGACGCCGCTGCCATCCACTGGCGTCGCTGGACACCGGACGCCTCCTTCGTCACTGGACGCTGCTGGCCGTTGTTATCCGCTGCCTCTTGCCCAGCGTCCATCCGTCGTAGCTTCCCCACCTCCATCCAAAGCGTTAGGAGCTCCTCTACGAGCAGAGATCCGAGCTTCCATTTCTCGCGCTACTCGCTTTCTGTTTTCCGTTTTAGGTAAACCCCATTTCCATTTTTTACTCTTCCATAATTTTTTTTCACTTTGGAAGAAAGTGATGCTAGCATGTTATGCTCATGGGTTCATCATTTATGGGTCAATTTTTGTAATTTTTAAAGTTATTGAGTGGAATTTCAGCCGTAGAGTAATGGGTTTGTTCAGTGATTTAGTTTGGGTCTTAGTTCGGTATAGTAGCAGATCTTTTGTAGATCTTTTGCTGATCATTTTGGTTTGGGTTTAGCAAATATGTTTTGTCTAGATTGCTTTGCTGTTTGGGATGTGAGTTCAGCTGAAATTTGTGTGGTTCTTGGTTTATCCTTTTGATTGATGCAAGATATGTGGGCAAATTTTGTGGACAATTCACTTGTTCTAAGTTCTAGCTCATTTACTTTCAGTTCATTTAGCAGTTTATGAAGTAGTATGAAGTATGCCTTGCTTGATGGCGACGGTGACGGTGAAGATGAACCGGCGACGACGAAGATGAAGTAGCAATGACGAATATGAAGTAGAGGCATCGACGGTGAATTTGTTGTCTCTAAGGAGTCGACGGTGAATTATCAGAAGTCCTTCGACTATAATGGAGAGAAGTTGTAGTTACTGGAATTCCAAGTAGGTTTCTTATTTTCGCATGAACTAAGCACTCTAGAGTCATATATTTTCTGAATTTAGTATCTTAATCTGAACTCAATAGTATCTTTTCAGATGTGCCGATTAAATAGCAAGATGCAAAATTTTCTTACAATTCTAAAGTTCTTCCTTTTATGGCTCATAGGAGTTTCTTTTATAGACCTGGAAATACCAATTTAAATTAATGATTTCTGCCTTAATCACATGGTATCTAATGGGCAATTCCCTATTTGTGAATTGTGATAGTAGTGCATTGTTGTCATGTGTGTAGTTTTGTTGCTTGTTGTTGGTTGGACAGGGTATCGTTGGTGATGTATCATCTCCGGTGATGGAACAAACGGCAGTAGGATGAGAGACAGCCTGGTAAGAGGGGTTTCGGAAAATGGCTTATTTTTGTAAAATAAGTGTTTGATGAAATGCTTGAATGAAATAATGTAAAAATCCAATATTGCCTCCATCCCTATTCTGGAATTTACTGGACATCGTAGAAATTTATTTAGAGTGAACCCTTTTAGCGCCTGCAAATATTGGAAATTAAGAATTTATCTGTTAAATTTCATAAGAGTTGGATTACTATACAATTTATTATGATTTTTCCAAGAAGGTGCTGTTCAGGGATAGATTTGCCTTATTTTTGGATCTGAATGAAAATGTTTCCCTAATTGATACCCTTTGAACTAATATTTGATATCTTACTATGTTTTACAAAAAGTTCTTAGGTACATTTAGAAATTTACCATGCAACTTTTGGACTCTTGTACGATTTATGATAGATTTTAGAAAAACAACCTATTTTCAGCTTATGTAATACCTTCTTTTGGACTCTTTGTTGGACATGTATTGAATTTTAACTTGAGATCTTCTATAATTGAAATTTATAAAGTGTGCCCCATCTAACTAGAATTGTATAGTTGCATTTTACTTGATCTATGTTTTTATTGGTTCAATTGAAGTGGATTGCAAGCTTGCAGCACTGTAATGTTTAATTATGTGCTCAGACTAATTTTTCTTGTCAATAACCCTGTCATGTGATCATAGTATGTATATGTACTGGTGGTTCTTTTTTGCCCCGCTAAATGCAACTGAGAATGTGGTGCAAACTCTTTAAACCATCTACTGTAGGGTTAACTATGTGATTCTCATGCAGGAGCGCAAACCGGAGTTAACATCTGAAGTAATGGCTTTTAGGGATTATCTACTGTCATCAACTATTTCAGATACACTGGATGTTTGGGAACTGAAAGGTAGTTCTCCTATTGTACCTTAAAGAATATATAGGAGTAATCATTTTACTTATCTATGACTATGTCCTGTCATTGCCCAGATTTAGGACATCAAACTGCCCAAAGGATTGTGCATGCCTCTGATCCTTTATAGTCAATGCAAGAAATCAATCAAAATTTTCCCACTGTTGTTTCTTCATTATCTCGTATGAAGGTATAGTAATTTGCTGGAAACAATACAGCATACTGAATTTAGATCTTATCATTTGTTTGCATTAAATAGAAGCTGATACACCAATCATCAGAGACATGGTGTTCTTTGTAGGCTGATGTTATGTATGTTTATGTTTTGCAGCTAAATGATTCCATAAAAGATGAAATTATTGCAAACCAATGGATGATTCCCCCTGGAAAGTCCTTAATGGCTCTGAAATTAAGACTCTTAGATGTCATTGTAGTTTTTGGATGTTTTTGATGTTATTGTACTTTGGCTTTAACATGTGATTAATGGATTCTAAGTATGAATATTTGTTGTATGAACTATTAGATAAATATTTTAATTTGATATGACTATATTTTGATTTTGTATAGTTTGGTGAATTTTAATTTTTGTATATTTACAATATCAACCAATATATAATAATTGTAAAATGCAAAAGTAAAAGACAACACTAAAAAGACAACGGTTTTGACTGCATTAAACTGTTGTCATAGAGTAAACAGACTTTGGCGGGACAACGGTTAAAAACCGAAGTGGTAAGAGTCAGAATTCGGTGGAGGTCTACGACAACGGTTACAAACCGTTGTGGTAGAGTAAAAGACTTCGGCGAGACAACTGTTTTTAACCGTTGTCGTAAATATCTACGACAACAGTTAAAAATCGTTGTCTATGAGCGCATAAATTATAATTGCCAAACTACGACAACAGTTTTTAACCGTTGTAACGCCGTTGTCGTAGAGGTCTATGACAATGGTTAAAAACCGTTGTCTGTGAGCGAAAATTTTGAGACCCTACGACAACACCACATACGACAAGAGTTTTTTTAGGCTACGACAAGGGTTTTTAACCCTTGTCTATGAGCTTTTTTCTTGTAGTGTCTGTTTGGTCCCAAGCAGTAGTAGGTTGGGGGGGAATAAACCTACTCAAAATTTTCAAATCTTTTAAAAACTTTTTACTCCAGATAAGGATAAGTTCAAGAGTGTCTTAGCAAACTTGAGATGTTGTTCCAGAAACTTGCGCACGAAGATAGCTTGCTTGAACTTAAAGTTCTTATGCAGCGGGAAACTTAAAATAATGCTTCTAAAAATCAGATGTTAATGCAATATGAAAGACAGAATGCAATAGGATAGATAAAGAACACACAACGATATATAGTGGTTTAAGAGTGAAGTAATCCTTCTACGTCCACTTTACTCCTCTTCAGTAGGAGAAACATTGTTAACGAGGTTTGGTTTACATAGCCTAACTATTACAAACGACTTAACAAAGAATAGTCAGCTTCTACAAAGGTTGCTGCACTATTTGACCAAGACCCACACAGGATCGAACTAGCCCACACAGGACTCTTATTCGTTCTAAAAGAGTGTAAAAACAAGCACATATTTCATCCTCTGCCAGTTAATCCTAATCAATCTAAGAAAATAAAGGATAAGTAATTTCTTCAACGAGTATGCAACAAGCTCTTTGAATGTCTGAACTCTGAAATTGGCTAGCTTGCTGCGCTTAGATTGAGTGACTGAAACTTAATTTAGCTTGAAGGTTGCTATGCCTGTAGACTTGCTTGATCATGAGAGTTTCAGTTGTTTCTTCAATTGTTACTCGATCTGTATTTATAGAGGGGAAATCTGCCATTTGAAGGGTAGCAGGTTTCCTGCATTTAATGCATTGATCTTCACAGTACTGGCACTGACATTTAATGCATCGTGTTTCATGCCTGTCCTTGAGTCAGATTTAGTTGTCGACCTCTGATTGGCTTCATATGTTGATACGAGGAAACATAAACGTCAATTGAAGGTGTAATGCACGATAGGCTAAAGCATAACGGACAAATACAAGGACGGCGAGCGAATGAAGAGCTACCACTTGGCCTGAGCAAGCGCGTGCAACCTGCAACGAGAAGGACAACCCCATAATTAATGGCCCTGACACACAAAGAGGAGTTTGTCTCCTACTTTTTCAGGTGGGCATTAAATTGAGTGTACCTCAAAGATCATGAAGAGGAATGTTGAACGTCCAGATCGAATCAAGAAGGAATATGCGTGAGCGTGAATGGATTAACGGTCAAGATGCAGCAGCTAATGAAATGGGCTTAAATGAAGACGCGTGGAATGTGCACCTTTCAATTGGCGCGTTCCAGCAACTATAAAAGGAAGGAGTGAGGCTGAGAGGAAGAAGGACTGAAAATTTGAAAATCACACTCTAAACTTCCAAGCTTACAGTTATTATAGAGCATAAAGAAATATACAACTCTTTTCAGTCCCTCACTCAACCCGTAGCAAAAGCATTCTACCATTGAAGATTTTAAGTGTTTTTGTTTCACCACAATTGAAGATTTGTATAAACCTTTTATATGTTGTATGTGTAAGTTGTTTTATTTAGGTGTCCACAGTTGATAGGAATTAAATCCTTGTTATGTGTTTTGGTCTTGTTGAAGACAACATCCTGTGTGGATCTTGTCAAGTTGCTGAAACCTAAGAAGGGAGTAAGAATTTTAGTAGGCTAGTATAGAATCTTTAGAGTGTGTTTAGTAGGAGAAGAATCCTGTAAATCTAAAGCTCTAGTGGATATCCTGCTTGTGAAGGAGAAGAGAGGATGTAGAAGGCTTACACCACCTTCGAACCTCTATAAACCTTTATGTTTATTTTACTGCTTTCAGCATACATCTCTCATTATCTTGGTGAATGCATTCATATGGCTTATCTGTGCATATTCTTTAACTTGTTAATTAACTTAAATAGTTAAAAGACTTGTGTTATTTGCTGAACTCTCTTTCAAACTATATTTCTGCTTGCAAAACTCTGAAAGTGTTAGGCTGTAGCAACAAGTTTGTTGCAAGCAAAACGTTTAACTGACAACTTGCTGCAAGCAGCGATAGCTTACAGCAGGTTGCAGCGAAAGAGAGGTAAAAAGTGAAAAAGGATAGAGGTTCATTCACCCCCTCATAACCTCTGTAACCACTTGAGACCAATAGAATTTTAGTTTTGATTATATGATATTTATACTTGTATAATTAGTAATATCTTGATCATTTAAATATATAGGTAAATGATATCATTAATCTTCATAAAATGTTGTATGATATTACTTGTCGAAATACAAATATTAATTTAAAAATAATTAGGATGATATATAATTTCATACTACACAAATGTTATATATATACATTTATTTATTAATTTATATTAAATATGATATTAGAAATCCCTAAACAAATTAATATTTTTTATTGAGGCTAATTTTTGAATAATATCTATTATTGGTATTTAAGAAATTACATTTAATAAAACTAATTTAATTTGGAGAGAGAGGATGCATTATTGTAGAGAGATAACGTGAGAGAGAGAAGAAAATGAGCGAGAAAGGAGAAAGTAAGAGAGAAGAAAAGAGTCCAAAGATTCTAATCTATTTTTTATTTTAGTAGGTCTCATGTGCACCTGGTGCACAGATTTGTGATCCGTGCACTTGGGTCGGATGCGGGTCGGACTGTCCTGCCCAGCACATAGCACCTATTTTTTTTCGCGTGTGTTGATCGTAACCTTCATGTTATGCTAGTCATACCTTCATCTAATGCAAGTCATACCTTCACGAAACTCTGTTGGTCCCAAGCAGTAGTAGGTTGGGGGGGGTGGGAATAAACCTACTCAAAATTTTCAAATCTTTTAAAAACTTTTTACTCCAGAAAGGTTAAGTTCAAGAGTGTCTTAGAAAACTTGAGATGTTGTTCCAGAAACTTGCGCACGAAGATAGCTTGCTTGAACTTAAAGTTCTTATGCAGCGGGAAACTTAAAACAATGCTTCTAAAAATCAGATGTTAATTCCATATGTAAGACAGAATGCAGTACGATAGATGAAGAACACACAACGATATATAGTGGTTCAAAAGTGAAGTAATCCTTCTACGTCCACTTTACTCCTCTTCAGCAGGAGAAACATTGTTAACGAGGTTTGGTTTACATAGCCTAACTATTACAAATTGCTCAACAAAGAATAGTCAGCTTCAACAAAGGTTGTTGCACTACTTGACCAAGACCCACACAGGATCAAACTAGCCCACACAGGACTCTTATTCTTTCTAAAAGAGTGTAAAAACTAGTAGATATTTCATCCTCTGCCAGTTAATCCTAATCAATCTAAGAAAATAAAGGATAAGTGATTTCTTTAACGAGTGTGCAGCAAGCTCTTTGAATGTCTGAACTCTGAAATTGGCTAGCTTGATGCGCTTAAATTGAGTGACTGAAACTTAATGTAGCTTGAATGTTGCTATGCCTGTAGACTTGTTTGATCGTGAGAGTTTCAGTTGTTTCTTCAATTGTCACTCGATTTGTATTTATAGAGGGGAAATCTGCCCGTTGAAGGGTAGCAAGTTTCCTGCATTTAATGCGTTGATCTTCACAGTACTGGCGCTGACATTTAATGTGTCGTGTTGCATGCCTGTCCTTGAGTCAGATTTAGTTGTCGACCTCTGATTGGCTTCATATGTGAATGTCTCCTAATTTTGAAGTGACTCTATCTAGGACTTAATCATTGCAATTTTTTTTGTCTTTAGTAGTCTGTCAGTGACCTTGACGATTCACGCAGTATACCTTTGCTCGTTGTAGTGACCTTCAAGCTTGCTGGAGTGACCTTGAGTTACACAAAACTTTTACACTAGTAATCTAAGTAAAAGGTTGCTCCTATCCAAAAAACAACCAAGCTATAAAAGTTTCTGTAATCTCATCATAATTAAAACAATTCCTTACAACCTTCAACACGTTTTGCTTCAAAACTTGAAAATTGCAAGGAAATTACTAGCGATTTGAAGAGAGGAGAAACAAATTAGGGTTGTAGAATAGAATTGGGGAAGAAGAATGTCAATATTTGCTTAAAATACATACGATTTGTTAATTTTTGTTAATTTTAGACAAAAACTTGACTAAAGGTACCTAATGTGTGTTTTTTTTTAAACATCGGGTGTCAATTCTGTAACTTTCGAACATGGGGTACCAAAAGTGAAAATCGAGTAGATTTTGGGTACCAAAAATGTAATTTTCCATTTTATAAATAATTATATTTAAAAATATTTGAATTGTCTACGAAACATTATATTTCGTAGCAAAGTATAATAGTAAATTTTGCCTACCTCGTAGTTAAGATTGATCACTATTTTATTATATTGAAAAATATTATTTTATATATAATTATTTTCAAGAAAAATATTTGACTTGGATACGAAACATTATATTTCGTAGCACAGTTTTGTGATGAATAGTATGTTATTATTTTATTATTTTGAAAAATAATATGTTAAAAATAATTATATTAAAAAGATATTTGATTTGTCTACGAAACATTATATCTCGTAGCAAATTTTAGCGATGAATTTTGCCTCTTTCGTAGCTAAGAGTGATCATTATTTTACAGAAAAATAGTATTTTCTAAATAAATATATTTAAAAAAATATTTGAATTGACGACGAAACATTATATTTCGTAGCAAAGTTTAGCGATGGATTTTGTCTATGGCAAAATATTTTATGCAACTGGATCCATGCACCCGGGTCGACCCGCCCCACGCACCTCTGACGCGCGTTTTTACGCGCCCCAACACGCTCTCACGCGCCCCCACGCGCCTGGTGGATGCGCTCAAACCTACCAAGATTCGCTCAGGCAGTCATACCCTCATGTTATGTTAGGGTTACTCTCATGTTATGTTAGGGTTACCCGTGTTACCCTGGTGGGTGCTCAAACCCACCAAGATTCGCTCAGGCAGTCATACCCTCATGTTATGTTAGAGTTACTCTCATGTTATGTTAGTGTTACCCGTGTTACCCTCACGAGGGTAACACTAACATAACATGAAGGTAACTCTAACATAACATGAGAGTATGATTAAGATTTTAGTTTAGTGGTTTTAAACTAAGGGTATGAAATCTGGATATGGGGTCACATTAACATAACGCGAAGGTAACCCTAACATAACGCGAAAGTAACCCTAACATAACGTGAGAGTAACGACCAAAACACGCGAAATAAGTAAAGAGGCACGGGCTGGGCGGGCCAGCCCAGCCCGCGCGCTGCCCAGTTGCACGGATCACAGATCCGTGCAACTGGTGCACAGAAGACTAACTCTTTGTCTATTTCGCAGATAAGAGTGATCATTATTTTATTATTTTAAAAAATAATATTTTATAAATAATTATATTTAAAAAATTTTAATTTGACTACGAAACATTATATTTCTTAACAAAGTTTACCTGTGAATTTTGTCTATTTCGTAGCTAAGAGTGATCGCTACTTTCTATAATTTGAAAAATAGTATTTAATAAATAATTATATTTAAAACTATTTGACTTGCCTAGCAAAGTTCAGCGATGAATTTTTCCTATTTTGTTGAAAAGAGTGGTCACTAATATTTTAACGATAAGATATGTTCTTTTCTAGCAAATTAAAGTTAGCAATAAAATATTTGGCCGCAATTAATGATAACTTTAACTACAAAAACTCTTAATTTGTCATTAAAATTTCGTCAGTACTATTTTAGTATTTTCTTGCAGTCTTTTTGATAACCCATATTGGATATTTGATAAAATTGTTAAACGATTTAAAATTCGTTCTACGAATTCAAACAGCACCAAACAAGTGTTGTAAGTAATCTTTCATATATGAGTAGGTCTTGCGTATTGTCGGGCACCGTACCACTGAACACTTACTGTAATACCTTTAAGTAATATTATTAATACCTTAACATGTAACTAGTAATACCTTGAATAATACTTTCATTAAAACATATATTTCAGTTATATACGTAATACCTTATGAATATACAACTAATATTTTATGAGTATATCATTAACACCTTCAAGGATATACCACTAATACCTTATGAATACACCAATAATACCTCATGGGTATATAACTAAGGGTAATTCTGTAGTACACCTGGTGTAATACACCAGAGTTTTTTACCGCAATAACTTTTTTTAAGGTAACTTTTTGAATTTTGGACTATAGGAGTTGTGGGTTTTGTAATATGTATAGGCTGTGTAACCTTTGGACAATGGGCTGCAATGTTTTGATTTGTGTATTATGGGCTATGAAATACATTGTGTGTTTTACATTTAATTTGGGTTTATTTTGGGCTATGAAATACATTGTGTGTTTACATGTAATTTTGGGTCATACGAGTTATACGCTTTAGAATGCTCATTTATATAAAATATAAATCTTTGTTACAAACTTATTTCATTTGCATAAATCATACCTAATTTAATAAATGATAAAACATTAACAACCATTGTGATGAAATTGAAATTAAATATTTAATATATTTGAGATATACTAATATGTTTTGATCATGGAGTTTTAATAAATTTCATAATAAAATCAATTTTATTACGTGTTGTTTTAACGATGGTAACAATTTTAACAATTTGATGTAAATGCAACCATTATAACCATGCTTTTTTTTAAATAGAGACATTGGTTACATGCCATTTTGACAATTTCATACCAGTGCAACCAATTTAATCATGTTATACAGTGCAAGCATTGTATGTGCAAAACATTGTATTTCAACCATACACTATTGTATATTTTGACCCTGCAACCATTTCCTTCAACCATTAGATTGAAATATTTAATATATTTCAGATATATTAATATGTTTATTGCCCCACAATTTTAATTTTTATTCACGAATGTTTTAATTGTATATTAATTTATATATTTACATATTACCCCCACAATTTTGGATGTCATTAACCATTGTGTGATATCATGCATCCAATGTTATGAATTGTCTATTGCCCAACAATTTTTATTTGAATTCATCAATGTATACATTTGAATGTCATTAACCATTGCATGATGTCATTGATAAGATACAAACTAGTTTGTATATATTGCATATTACCCTCACAATCTTGGATGTCATTAACGCATTCTATTTTATCTTGTAATATGTGAACAGTCATAGGATTATGATTTTTATTTTAATTCACCAATGTTATTTATGTTGTATATATTTGCATATTATAGTTTGTATATATTACGTATTATACTAACAATTAATGATTTGCAATGCATATTCTAAGTGATATAATGCAATGCAATTCATATCATATAATTAATGCAATGCAATTCATATCATGTCATTGATATAATGCAATGCATCGTTATTGCAATTCAATGCAATTCATAACATTGGTTGCATGGTATCATGCATTGATATAATGCAATGTATCATACTAACAAAAAAATAAAAATTCATACAAACCATTCTAACCGTTCACAATGAACTATAATGTATTGCAATTGAATGGAATGTCTTACACTATAAATGAATATTTTCCCACATAATTTACATTACACTTAGAGATAAAGTTAGACATACTCATGTATAAAGTTGTTAAAAAATTTTTTTATCTCATTATATCTTTTTAGATCTTGAAGTGTATTATATATATATTAGACTTTATATCAATAAAATATGAAGTTCCTAATTCTTCTGTCAGTTTTATATGCAATATCATATTTCTATAGAATATCCTCAATAATTTTACTGAGGAAATATCCTTTCATATAGTATTATATTGAGTCATTCTCTCCTCAATAATTTTACTGAGGAAATATCCTCTCATATAATATCATATTGAGTCGTTCTCTCCTCAATAATTTTACTGAGGAAATATCCTTTCATATAGTATTATATTGAGCCTCTCTCCTCAATAATTTTAATGAAGAAATATCCTCTCATATATTATTATATTGAGCCGTTCTCGCATTGCATATTAATGCATGTTTATATTTAATATGTGCGACGCACAATAATTTTAGAGGGTTATTTTACCCTTCAATTTTGGATGACTTGTAGATGCAATGCTGCGATGATTTGCAGCTGACATGTATTGCATATTTAACTGTTCACAATGTCATTAACCTGATACATAATGCTAATGTGAATGCTAACCAAAATAAAAGATGTGTACAATGTGTATTGCATATTTAACTCATCCTCAATTAATGTGTACAAATCATTTTAAAAAATAAAAGATTTATACAATGTATTGCATATTTAATCCATGTCCAATTAATGTGTACAAATCATTTTAAAATATGTAATAGAATGCTAACCAAAATAAAAAACAAAAAAATGTGTACGTACCATTCTAACTTGTAATTCATTGATTGATGCATTGCAATATTGATGACATTACAATTGAATGAGATGTGAGCAAAATAAAAAATGTGTACAAATCATTTTAACCCTTGACTTGCACACTTATAGTTTTGGATGACAAGTGATCAATAATAATTTTGGATGACTTGCCATTGATGAACTGCTAGCGTGATGCATTATAATTGAATAGAATCGTAACAAAAATAAAAAAAAGTGTACAAACCATTTTAAAATATGTACTAACGATTTTAACCCTTCACAATGTTATCATGCACAATAATTTGGATGTTAGAAGGTAATTATAACATTATTGAAATTAGACGACCATGGTATATATCATACCATTTTTACTCTCATGTATTTAACCATTAGTTAATTTATGAAATTATACCATTCACAATTTTACCATGCACAATAATTTGGATGTTAGAAGCAATTTATGAAATTATACAATTCACAATGTTACCATGCACAATGTTAGAGTCATAGTATATACTATAGTAATTATAACATTAATGAAATTAGACGACCATGGTATATATAGCATACCATTTTTACTCTCATGTATTTAACCATTAGTTCAACAATTTATGAAATTATATCATTTTTACTCTCATGTATTTAACCATTACTTCAAAACTTACTCTCATGTATTTAACCATTAGCTAAACAATTTATGAAATTAGATGACCATGGTATATTTGTATACCAATTTATATAAACATTCATAAAATACATAATATATTTTAATATACATAATTAAGTTTATATACATAATATATATTGTGATAATTAAGTTTATATACATTAATCTCAATTAATGTATATATTATGATAATTAAGTGTATATGTGTGTGTATATATAAGTAATTTAGGATCATATTTTAATTAATTAAGTAAAAGACTAAAGTAGTAATATTACATGTAAAATAATGTTTTAATTTGTTGTTGGGTGTATAAAATAGTAAAATTAAATCCTCATTTCAAATTATTCAATCAAATAATTATTCAAATTATTTAGTTAATGATTTAATTAGATGTTTTTCAAATTATTCATGTTAAAATTACAAAATTTTATTTTCTTATTTTTTTATTTTTTTAAAAACGGGTGGGGCGGGGCGGGGCAGGCCACGGGGCGCAAGCTTCTGCCCCGCCCACCCGGCGGGTAGTAGTTGCGGGGCAGGTAGGCGGGTAGTAGTTGCGGGGAAGGCTGGGTACCTGCCCCGACATGCCCCATTGTCATCCATAATGTAACAATTGTCATCCATAATGTAACCATCGTAAATTACAATAAAATATATCGAATATGAATGTCAAATGAATCGTCGTCGAACGATGCATAATACTACGTGAATTTGGTTTTATGGATGATAATGACTGATAAATGAAATTTTAGGAGAAGGAGGATTTGGACTCATTATCTAGGACATTATACCATTTTTGGGAATCATAAGAAGTTACCATAGTAAATATTGAAGAAAGGTAAAAAAAGGTAAATGAGAAATGAATGGTCAGGATTTAAAGTACTCAAATCTAATGGACAAAAATGACTGACAACTTCACCAGGTGTACTACAGAAGGACCCTATTACTAATACAAAACTAATAATTATTACCTTTGGGGGTACGGTGCACCGGGGGTACGTAAGTTTTTACCTTTGTATATATACTAAAGGGATAACCACTATATGACACATGTCACTAATTTTCACTCATTTTTTAAAATTTATATTTATCTTTAATTTATAATTTAATTCAATTAATTCTTTTAATGCATAATAATGGCTAACAATTTGTAACTTATGAAATTTCAATGATAATTCCTAACAATTTGTAAACCTATGAAATTTAGTAAATTCATGAAATTAATATTGATTTCTAATTAATATATGTTAATAATAAATTTTTGATGAATATATGGTAATATGCATAAAATTAAATATTAATTGAAAATGAGATGTTAATTTATGTTAGTACAAATGAACCTCATTTTACTTTAGTTTTAATTTAAAATATGACTAAATTATATGTTCTACCTACAAATTAAACATGCAAATATTTTTTAAGCCATGAGAATATAAAATTAGTTTTAAATAACATTTTTTATGTAGAATGTGTATACAATACATTATTATTTCTTACTCAAAACATATACATATTTATATTAGTTTTTAACAATATTAATTTTAGAAAGTCCCACGTAATACACATACAGTGAAACACAATTAAGAAAAATAATCTACTTATATTAATTAAAAACATTAATCTTAATAATAAATCATAACCACGATGAGAGAACATTGTATCAAATGCTTTAAGAAATAAAAAAAATACTAATTTCATATACACGATGAGCCTTTATTATTTCACACGCTAAGCAAATATCGATAAATATCGGATGAAACTTACACAAGTTAAGGCTATTTGAAGACCGGACATCCTTTAGCAACGACGCCGGGGGCAGTGGGGCAGGTGGCGAGGGGGCAATGGTCACCGGCTTCCAAACCCCACCAAGTGGGGCCAAAAACATCGTAGGATTGGAGGGCAAAATAAAGCAAGATTCCCATAAAAGCAACCCCAGCATCAAGTGCAGCAGCCAAGACATAGGCATGCTTAGCCCACCATTTCTTGTGCACTCTAAACACATACACGTTGAAATAGATACCAACCAGACCCCACATGATATAGTTCACGGCCTTAGCCGGTGGCATGTACGTGGTGGCAGTGAGTATCAAGGGCACATTTATAAGGTTGATCCACTTCTTGTCCGGATACCTCCGGCCAAGAAAGTAGAATGGCAACGGGGCCAAGGCGCCCGCGAGGAACCACCAGTTCATCAGCCCATACACACCCTTGCTAGTGAACATACGACGAGGGCTAATGACGCCCCAAATAATGGAGGCATTGTAGAACAGATCATCACCCGGACAAGTCCAAGGGCTGCCCTCTGGAAGATTGTCCGGGTCACAGATGTGTGGAATCGAGGCGAGGAGCCACCAGGCAGTGTGGAAGTAGACCGAAGATGCAATCAAGGTGCCCACTGTCTGAACAAGGAACATGGATTTTGGAGGGATCTTCATGTAATGGCCTAATTTGAAATCACCTATGAAACTCAAGGCTTGAACCATGCTTATGAATCCATATGTTTTGAATGCCACGTTGGAAAGGGGTCTGCCTGGGTTTATATAGCCAATTACCAGCTCTGTGATGATGTTTAACCCTATTTGCTGCAATATGCACCAATTCAAAATTTTAATTAGATACAAACATTTCGAATTACAATTTTCACATAACAAAGGATGTTTGTTCTTTAACGGTTTTATTTTAAAGATCAGTATCATGTTTAGATAACAATCTTATTGTTCTCAAACTTTCAAAAGTGATCATCCCCAACTCATGAGTTTCAAGACAAAATCATATTGTTAAAAGGCCAACAATTATAAAATCGAGACTTTGTATAAAAGGAACTCTCAATTCAAGACCTAAAAGATATCAAAATATTAGTGATTTACAAATTGAAGTAAGGTTAATTACTTTAGTTGATGTCAACATCTTGAGATACCTAGGTACGAAAAAAAAATTCCTAGAATACTTGATGAGTTCATGTATATGGAGAAAAAGAGGGGAAAAAAATTAAGGAACAGAGGAGTAGATTAGTAATAATAGTACTCCAAAAATAAAACTAAAAATTTGAGAAGCCAAATGTTCTAGAGTTAGTGATAATATCATCTTCTTTTGTAATCATCTTTTGCAATACAAAGTAGTATAAAAAGCCTGGTCACAAATTATGATTAATAAAAGGATTATAGATAAAAGTGAGTGTACCTGATTAGTTGTGGCTTGAATAATGCCAATAGGTAGAGTGAAGAACAAAGCCATAGCAGCAGCCATTATAAGACCCCACCATGGGAGCTGCAACTGTTTGTTAAAACCTTCAATAGCATAAAAAGAGAGGGCAAACACTAAAGCAAGAATTATGTAAAACCACCAATCTGGCACTGCCTCATAGTTTTTCTTCATTATTCTTGTGTGCACATCATCATGATCACTATTCTTCATTGTCTTGCTCCATAGTGACTTTACTGTTCTGCTCCATTCCAAATCACATCAGTACATTAATACACGTAACAAACAATGTAAAGGGCAAATGGGATAAGGGTACTTACTCTCCATGGTAAAGGTAAACATGTGTAATAGCGGAAGCAAGGGAAGCAAAGCCAAGGCCATAATTGAAGGCAAAGAAACCAGAGAGATAGAGCTTGCTGTAACCTTCATAACCAACAATGTCTAGGTCAAATGAGGTTGAGTTTAGGACACGTGAAATGTTGTAGATATTGCCATCGTGATCGAACGTGTGAGAGGAAAAGATTGGGAACTTCTTTGCATCAAAGACATTGCTGTAATAAGTGGCAGGTGTCAGAACATAGACGACTAGGACGAAGCCTACAAGGGTGTTGATTATGGCGAAATCGGGGCTCGATATCGGATTGCCTAAGAAGCCACTAGCGGCATTCCAGTCGAGGGCGAACGACCCGATTCCCAACCCACCTAGGCCCGACCCGATTTGTTGTGCAAATATGGACTTCTTCCAGATCAAACATAGCACAGAGATGGCAGATAATGAAGGGAAGAAGAAGCCTGGAAATATGTAGTATGCAAAGCTGCAGACGAAGACGATTATGAAGAACTGTAGTCGTGTTACACCTCCCTTGCTCCTCACATCTTCTTCATGCAATGTTCTTCAGTCATACCATTATTACAACAGTACTTTAGTATCACTATTTTAAAGTTTTACAATATTTAACATTATTTCGGTAAAATATATATGTATATACCTGAATAGAGAGACTACCACCAAGTTAGCAGGCCACCACATGTATGGGGAGTCGACTAGGATTTTCCTAAATAGCCCTGCCCATCCATAACCTAGCATCTGAAGTATATGCATTCAAAAGAAATTATTTTAAAAACCATGTACAAATATTAAAATAACCATGTACAATATTAAAACTACTAGTTTTGATACTAAAAACCTACTTAAAATTTTAAATTAATATTTCCAAATTAATACTCTCATATTTATAATCTATGAAAGTTCATGTTAGAAATAAAAAATAAAAATAAAAATTCCACCAAAAAAGATCGAGTACTATCAGTTCAAATTGAAAGGACATAATTTAAATTCATATCAATCCATCCCCCCAAAAAAAAAAAAATGCTACAGTAAATTTCAAATCCTATCTTATGGTCCTTCT
Organism: Scutellaria baicalensis; assembly: GCA_005771605.1. NCBI lineage: Eukaryota > Viridiplantae > Streptophyta > Magnoliopsida > Lamiales > Lamiaceae > Scutellaria > Scutellaria baicalensis. The sequence continues at coordinate 34,952,160 of CM016724.1, read as the reverse complement.
GTAGTAGACCGGGTATTAATACACCAGAGTCTCCATCATTTTCAGTCATTAGATCTGAGATCATAGTTGACTTTAACTTTAATGATCTCAAATCTGATGACTAATGAGATCATAGTTGACTTTAACTTTAATGATCTCAAATCTGATGACTGAAAATGAGTGGAGAGTTAATACATCTGCTGTACTATAGAACTACCTCCTATCTTAAATGCAATCTATTGTTTATTTGTTTTGCCTCATACCTTTGCTTTTGTAGATAGTTTATTTTCTATCTATCTTCTTTACTTAAAATTAATTTGTTTTCACCCCCTAATTATTCCTCTTAATTTGTTAACAAGGTGAAAAGATTTAACAAAAATATATGGATAGAAATTGGATTGAGTTTGTAAAACAATATTTGAAATTACTATATTTTATATTCACCCAAAATTATAGATTGTCCAAAATCAACCAAACTAGCCAAATCAAAATCAACTGATCAAAAAGAAAATAATAAATTTGAAGCCCCATATAATCCAAATATCATTACGGAATTGCCATTATAAATTCCAAACCATTTATGAAAATCTCTCGACAACCTAAAAGTTATAAGAAAACCTAGACCCTCAAGGGTAAAAAGAAAAGAAAGCAAAGCTGTATTAAAAGACAAAAAAAAAAAAAAGAAGAAGAAGAAGAAAGAAATGAAACGGCAAACAATTTAGGACAACTAACAAATCCAAACATATTGATGTTAGACATAGAACTGGATTTAGGGTTAACCTGAGTGGTCTGAGCCAACAGCCAGGCAGCAAGAGGATGAAGCGGACGGTGGTAAAAGGCCTTTACAATCGTTACAATATTAACGGCGTAAACCCCAGAGAAACCACAGTTTGCAAAAATGGTGATCAAAACATGTTCTTTAAGGTTAAAGGGCCCTGGATTCAAGGAAAACGACCACCCCGTCATCGGAACCCTAATCATCTTCCTCGGCAGAACTTTAGCCATTAATTTCCCCAACGGTAGCGTAACTATCTGCGCCGCCACCGAACTAAGGGCAAGATTGTTTTGCCGGTAAGAGAAGAACTGGTTCAGAAACGACAGCAACACACACGACGTTATCCCCAGAAACCATGTCCGAAACGTCAGCTCCTCCACCGTCGGATCGTCCGTCACTGGCACCGTTAATCGCACCTGCTCGATCGGGCTATCGTTCTCTTCTTCCACACCTGAATTAAATATACATATAATTAATTATTAATGCACACATCTAGAATTATGAATGAATGAATTAATTAATTAATACCCTCTATTTCGAGACTCTGATGTGGCTTCTCCGGCCCTCTGCCGGAGTTCGGTTCAGCAGGTCCGCCGCCTCCTTCGCCGCTGGCCATGTCTATATGTATTTATGTGTATATTGGGTCAAGGAAAAATGAAGAGGAGAATGTGTATATAAACTGAAATACTTATATCCACCATAACCATTTAGGGTAGAGAATTAATTGATGCCAAGAATGATAGATAACTGTGTGAATTGAGGATATGGAAAGTTGACCAGAAATGACTCTGAATATGGTCACTAATGTGGGTAATATTCCTACTAGTTTTTCGTAGGTTACAGAGAGTATTAATGGGGATTCATTGCCTAGAAAGAATCCATGAAAAGGATAAACTGCCCATATATAATGTTCGATACTATGGGGATCTCTTTCCCAAATTGGGCTGATTCTCTCAAATATGCAAGGATATTACTTGTTATAGACTCTCATAATCTAGTTTCTTTTTCCTCTTACTTTCTTTTTGGATAATAATCTTGTTCAATGCTTACATTTGACTGATTTTGAAATAATAATCATATCTTTAAATTGTCACCACAAGAACGTCTAAGTGACCTAATTTTAAAATTAGATATACTATTTCATGTTATTATTACACAATACTAGTGCACCCGCGCGATGCGCGCCTTGTTACATAATTTAATAATTTTCGTTGTTGATGATATAGTGTAATTTATATTGTATCTAAAATGTTAAATCATTTTTTAATGTTTTGTGTAATCTATATTGTTATAATGCTAAATGTTTTTATTTTTAATTTTTTTAATGCAATTACTTATCAATGGATTTGAATAATCAAGATGAAAATCAAATTAGTATTGGTAATATCTCATTATATCTGAAAAGGCTTCCAGCTCGATTTTTTTTCTTTGATATTTCTAACCTCCATTTCATGCTAGCTCATTCTCATTAAGTGAGAGTGGATATATATGAATTGCTTATATAGTATAATGGTTTTCATATTGATTTTTCTTCTTATTTCAATCACTAATTTTTTATGAAAGTGCCACATAGGCGTTTAAAAAATTCCGACCGCGTTTGAATTGCACTCGCCAGCGAAACCCGTTTTCCGGTGAAAATTGGACCAAATAGTGACGAATTTTGATCTAAGTGGACTAAAATTGAATTTAGCTTCTTTAGTGGACGAAAAATGGGCAGTAGCTTTCTAAGTGGACCAAAATTGAATTTTCCCCATTCTATAACCTTCATTTGATGGTAGTTCATCCTAATTAAATAAGTGTTATTATATATACACTAGTATTGGCACCCGCGCTATGCGCGGTATGTGATATTATAATATTGTTAAATATTAATTATTTGATATTATAATATAAGTAATTTTAGTACATAGAAGACAATATAATATTTAATAAACTAAGAGAATCTAAATTTGCTTAAGATAATTCAATTCACAACAATATATTGATATTATACACATCCAATTTACTAATCTATGATTAATATTAAAAAACAATAGTATCAATCATAATCTTCAAATCAAAATTGGAAAATTTACTTGTAAGTTTGTAAGTTTTTTTTTAAAAAAAAACTTCTTTATACATAACATTTCTAGTTGAAACATGTTTTTATCATATGTGCTACAAACAAATATCGTCAGTCACTTAAATTAAATATACTAAAAAAATATGAATTAAAAAACAAATTCAATTACTTAAATTAAATATGTGTGTTTGTGAGTATGTATATATAGAAACAATACATAATAAAATTAGAAATTTTACGTAGGAATTTGATGCAAGCATTGTCAGTTATATATTTCAACCTTTTATTTTAAAATAAATTGAATTAGAAAAAAATTTATATCGCTTAACATCGAAGATGACAGATAATTATTCTATTGTAAGTATCACATAAATTAATTGATATAGCACGACATTGATGATTACAATTTGAGCTCAACACAAAATCGAAATGTAGTAGTAGTGATCATGATGATGACAATATAATAATTAGAAATTAAACATATAATTTAAATAATCAGCTAGGTCATCTAAATTCAAAACGTGCACTCTCATATAAAAATATACGAAGTCCTAAGTGTAAAATAAAAGACGAAAATTTTATTTTTGATTATGAGATATTTATAATTTAAAAAATATTTAGGATGACATATAATTCAAACTACAGATTTATTATATATATACATATATGAGTATATACACACATTTTAAATAATGTTATATTTATTTATTAATCTATATTAAATATGATATAAATTATACCCATACAAATTAATATTTATTATTGAAATTTTTGTTTGGATACCGATTGTTGGTATTTAAAAAATTATTCAATTCAAATTAATTTAATTAAGATCAGTAAAATGAGAATAAACTAATACAATATTTATATTATTAAATCAAAAAGATTAAATAGTAAAAAATGAAAAAAAAATTGTTGATGGGATACTTACAAATATTAATTTAAAAAATACTTAGGATGACATATAATTTCATACTAAATATATATTATACATATACATATATGTATATGTATATACACACATCTTTAATAGTGTTACACTTATCTATTAATTATATTGATATTAAATATGATATCGAATTATCACTAAACAAATTAATATTTAGAGTAAGTCTCGTATGAAACGGGTGCATGGATCCGGGTCAAGGGACCCGCTTCTCTTTCTTTTTTTTTTTTTCGCGCATAGTTTTTTAATTTTTGCACCTATCAACAGGTTATGTTAGAACTACATTTACATTATGTTAGACATACTTTTACGTTATGTTAAACCTACCTATCTGCCCATATTTCATGTACATTTTCTATTTTGCGCTTGATTTTTAAATTTTGACACCTACCACTACATTATGTTAGACGTATTTTTATGTTATGTTAAACCTACCATTCACCCAAAATTTCATACCTTCAACTTAAAAAACAAAAACCTTAGGTTTGACACATGTACCATTACGTTGTATTAGACATACCTTTAAGTATAGTTAAACATACATTTGTGTCATGTTAAACCTACCCACATAAGGTAGGTCTAACTATATATAAAGGTATGTCGAGTTCGGGTGGGCTTGAGCGCGAGTATCAGACGCGTGAAACGCAAGTGGGAGTGTCTTTTTTTTTTTTTTTTTTGGCGTTTTGATCAGGTCAACCTTGATGTATGGATCTAGATTTGTGTGTCCAACTCATATAAGTTTTTACCTAATATTTATTATTGAAATTATCGTTTGAACATTATCTATAGTTGGTATATAAAATTATTCAATAAAAATTAACTTAATTAATATTAATAAAATAAGAATACTAATACAATATTTATATTACAAATTGGATGGGTGAAATAATAAAAAAATTGTTGATGTGACACTTTTTGTTAAGAAAACTATATTTCTGTAAATATCTCCAACTTTTCCTCTATTATTATAGTATAGAAATATATAGAAAGATTTTTTTTTTTGAGTTTCTATACAATAAATATAAAATTAAATGTCTTAAATATTAATATTGTAACACCCCGCTTCCAAGAAAATCTGCATTTCATATTTTATAAAAATTTCTTTTACCTTTTAAATTGAAAAAAATGATTTGAAGTGAACTTTTATGTTATTTAAAGTTATAATTTACGTGTTACGTTATGCTTCATGATTCTTAAGCATTATGTGGTACGTGTTACGTTATGCTTCATGATTTTTAAGCATTATGTGGTACTCGATGATTTCTACGTATTTGGTGATCTGATGTTTCTTTCGAGATTTTAAAGTATTTTGCAGGATTGCTTACGGAGGAAACCGAGCTTGATCTCAACTCACTTGACAATCATGGATAAAAGTAAAAAGATAAGATATAGATAAATTTAAATGAGGAAAAATGATATTAGATTTTTATGCAAAGATTATTCGTTTGTGTCGTAAATGCTTTTATTTATTAAGTTTATTCGTGATCACTAAATGTGATTCTATGTGATAAAATAATTTACGTAAATTGTACTTAGTAAATACTTGTGTATAAATTATGTTGTTGTAGTATTATTATTATTATTATAATTAATGATATTAATGTTAATCATGTATATATAGATGTGTACGTGTGTAATATATATGTGTAGGTTATGTATGTATATTTAGTAAATTATCTAAAGCAAATATATGTATAATATTATTTTATGTATATAATAGATAAGCTTTGGATTTTTTTGAGAGAAGATATTTTTCCTCTTTTCACCCACGTGCCTTATTCTTTATAATAAGATAAAGATGATATATTTCTTCTTCCTCATTCATCATCAAACATTTTTTCTTTGCAGAGAGTTTGGAGAGAAGAAAGGTAAAGATTTTAATTCTTTTTCTTGCTTTTTACTTCAAATTTAATTGCTTCTTTTATTTTCCAAATTAATTGAGATATAGGAGTAGATGTAGATATATATGTATGTATGTGAGTGCAAGTGCAAGTGCATATATATATTTAAAGTGTATGCTGTGGAGAAATGGGGAAGAAAAACAGGGGAAAAGATGGGAAGAAAACAGAGGAGAGGAAAGGAAGAAGAAGAGGGGGAAATAGGGAGAGATGGGAGGAGGCGCCACCGCACGGAGCGGCGCCGAGAGGAGACGAAGAGGGTGGTGCCGCTCACGGGCCGCCGTGGTGTGTTGTGTGTTTTGTGTGTATTTGTGTGCGTGTATCATGTGTATATATATATGAGTGTATATTGTGTATATGCTGTAAAAATTAGAAAAGAGGAAAGGTGGGGGAAGGAAGAGGCACCGCCGTGAGTGGCGGTGCCGTGTGGAGAGAAGGCCGGCGACGAGGCTATCGCCGGCAAGGGGGCGGCGGCCGTGCTGCAGGAAAGAGAGAGAGAAGTCGACGGGCTGTGGGAGGAGAAGGTTGTTGTGTGTGTGTAGTGCGTCGTGTGTGGTGGTGGCCGGCGACGGGTCTGTCGCCGGCAGGAGAGGGCGGCGGCGGTCAAGCAGGCGGCGGCCGAGCGGCGGCGGCTGTGCTGCTGGAGGAGAAAGGCTACGGGCTGGGGTGGTTGGGAGTAGGGATTTGATTTTAGAAATTAGGCTTAGTCTAGGGACTTAATTGCAATTTCCTACTTTTGCTTATTTATGATACAATCCTTGATCTTTTGCTTAATTGCTTTTTAATTCCTATCAATTTTATTAATTTGAATTCAACCCCTAAAATTAGTTTAAGTTGCATTTTAACCCCAAAATTTTACAAGATTTTTAATATGATCCCAGATTTTATAGAAACTGTAGAATCACCCCTAAACTTTATTATAATTATAAGTTGAACCCAATACTATACCGGATATTATTTTATGACTTCAAACCATAATTTTTATGTGTCGTTTTAAGATTTAGAATTATTAGTTAAATACTTTAAGTTTAAATTATAGGTATATTTGTTGTTTATATGTGAATCATGTTCAATGATTGTTAATTATTTGTACAAGCAATTAAAATCTATTTTTTTTCAGTATATTAACCTAAATGAATATATATGATCATATGAACAATATTGTGATTTTAGGAATTATATATGAATTAGTAAAATTTGTTACATCTTTATGTGTCATTTTAGGACTAAGATTGCTAGTTTAGATATCTAAAGCTTAAGTTATGAGTATGTTGATTTCTTGTAAATGCTAATCATGTTTAAATGATTCTTATGTGATAATGTTATCATCAAAATTTTATATATGAGTCTAATATATGTATATTTTTGTATGATGCATGATTAATATAAATATTTGGATAATGTGTATGGAATCATGTTAATGGATTAGCTTACAAATTGTATTTCTATTTTGAATTGATTACATGATAATTAAAGATTTATAAATTTATGTACCTTGGTTATTGTTTCGATAATTTATTTTGTTAATTGAGGTGTGTATTTCTAAATTATTATATTATTTGGCAAATTATATATCTTAATTATTTACTTTGCAAAATCATTAATAGCTAGCAATGCAATTGTGGTTTCTTTGAATTATATAGTATTAAAAGATAATTCATCTTGCCAAATTGAATAAGAAATTAGTATCCTGCATGACAACATAAGTTTATTTTTGGTATTAAATGTTATGTGTAAAATGTTGGTATATACTATTAATTAGTGATATTATTTCAGAAATAAGATTAGAAAAGTATTATATTAGTTAAATTAATTTAGGAAATGATTTAAGTAATATAGAAATTAAAGAGAAATTGGGTAGATTATTTATAAGTCTTTACTTCATATGTTAATTAATGGAATCTTTTGTGTTACACTAATTGTAGAAATTCATAAAAGATAAAGAGTTAGTTAATGAAACAAAGTAAAGATTTAATTTTAAGTCTTTCGATAATATCTACATGTTATATGATATTATATGACATAAGAAGCTAAATGATTAAGTATGTCAAGTGCAGTTGAGACGAGCGGTGATTCCAAAAAGCAATTCTCGAGCTGTCATCTTAAAGTGGGTAACTTCTAATCTCTACTATACGTTGGTAATTAAATTAGTAAGTCTGTATGAAAATCTACGGCTGAAGCTCCGTAGCTATAACCGGTAGTTGCTTCACTATCGGGCGACGACCATAAGGGTGAGCGTACCCGCTCTATGAAAGGTCCAGGGTGAGCGTACCCAACGGACAAAGTAGTATGTGCTTAATGATTTAATTATTTCAATATATGTTAGAGTGGGTAATTTCTACACTCTACTATACGATGATGATTAAATTAGTAAGTTATGTACGACGGTCTACGGTTGAAGTTCCGTAGCGGTAACCGGTAGTTGCTTCACTATCGGGCGACGACCATAAGGGTGAGCGTACCCGGTCTATGAAAGCAAGGTTTAGTGGGCGAGCGACTCCCACATTCCTTTATGTTATGTATGGTCCAGGGTGAGCGTACCCAACGGACATGTAGTATGTGCTTAATAATTTAATTGTTCAATGAATATTAGAGAATACAGTTATCCCACTGGGATTCCTCTCCGGAGGTGTCTCATGATTCCACTTTTAATATTTTCAGGTTCGGCGTATGATGACGCGGACGTGTAGCGAGCTGATCTGTCTTTCCATCACCCCTTTCATGTTAAAGTACCAAATCAGTATTTACTTTTAAGAATAATGTTAAATTTTGGATATGCAAATTATGATAAATGATGGGCCTAGACTTGTATTTTTGGTATTATATGTTGGTTCTATTATGTTATCTCTTATAAGAGCCTGTTTGAACGTTTAACCTAGAAATGTGGGTAAAAACACGAGTTTTGGAAATAATTGTTTTATGTTTTAAAAAAAAAAAGTCTCGTGTTTTCCTTTCAGTCTTCCGCTGTAAACTATTTTATGAATTCTTTAAGTAAGGAAATGGTGACGACCTTGATTTTCAATGAATGGGAATTGGGGCGTTACAAATATTTTTTCATTTTTTATTAAATGTAAAATGAAAGTTATTAATGATTTCTTATAATGGAAATATTTAATAAATGAGACATTTATTGCAGTTATTTTTGGCAGAATATTCTGCATTTATATATATATAGATTGCGTGTATACAATAATTTTCATCTCAATTTTTCTTCTTATTTTCATCACCAACTTTTTTTTTTCTTTTGATATTTCTAACCTCCATTTCATCTAGTTCATTCTCATCAAGTGAGTAGGTATATATACATATATACATACATTGCTTAAATGCAAAAATGATTTTCACCTCAATTTTTCATCTTATTTCCATCACTAATTTTCTTCTTCTTTTTATATTTCAAGCTCCATTATTTTTCTTTTTGTTTTGATATTTTAAACCTCCATTTCAATAAGCTAACTCATCCTCATTTAGTGAGACTTTCATCTTCATTCATGCATTGCTTATATAGAGGTAGACCAATGACTTGTACATAAAGTCTAATTCTAATGGCTTGATATGGAAGCTTGATTCAAAATTATTAAATTAATTTAGAAAATCAAAATGAAATTAAAAAAATTACTCAAATTGTCTAATAATTTTTAGGAGCTTGTTCAATAAGATACTCAAAAGTTTTTCTATTTTTTTTACTTTGCTTTTTCCCTTTTTTCCTATTGGCTAATAGTTTTGCAATTGAATGACAATTGGTAATAATCACCAATTATTGTCATTTTAGATATAGTATAGAAATGAATTTACATAATTACATTTTTCATATTCTTTTATGTATATTGTAATACTAAAAAACATTGAATGCTTATACTTTCTTCTTACATTACACATTACGTAGTATATACTTCTAACATAAAATACTTTCGTATTAACTTCTAACTTCATAAAACTTTTACATATTTATATTATCTTAAACATTTATGTTTTAGTACATGAATTTCAAAAAATTATATTAAATATTTTATCACAAAATATATATTAAAATAAAAAAACGTTTTAAAAAGAAGACATTTAAATATGTTAATATGAAAAAACAAATTTTTTACAATAAATTATATTATATAGATTTTATTTACTTTATAAACTTTTAACTTAAGAGATCTTTTATAATTTATAATTATTTAAACAAAAATTTAATAGTGTGCGTAATACAAATACATAAAAAAAAATTCTCTCTCTTTCATTATAATGTATTATTAATAAAAATTCATATATATTTTTCTTTTATTTTTTATTATTATATTTGATAGCTTATCAAGAAAGTCATGTAATTTAAAATTATTAAATTAATTTAGATATTTAAAATGAAATCTTGAAAAACTAAAAGAAAAAGAAATTATTTTACACATCATCAAATTGATGTGACATTTTTAGGAGGTAAAGTGACAAATTAGAAATTTTCTCCAACTTGCTTGGTTTTAGTTTAATATAGATATAGTATGTAGGAGGAAAATTGATCACTTGTTTATAATAGGTAGATATTATAGTTGTTACTGTTGGAAAAACATCTCAAAATTGCATCTTATTAATTAAATCAATGGATTTTATCTATCCACCCCGAAAGATGAGTAAGTCTCTTGTGAATCAGGTGCATGAATCTTAGATCCATGCACCCGGGTTGGATCCGGGTCAGGGGGACCGCACCCTCTTTTTTTTTTTTTTCGCTCGTGATTTTTGAAAAAAATCACATACCAATAGTATATGTTAGACATACCTTTACGTTATGTTAGACATACCATTAAGCTATGTTAAACATACCAGTTCTGCCCAGATTTCATGCCTTGTCTTTTTTTGGCTTGATTTTTGAATTTTGGCACATACCACTACGTTATGTTAGACATACCTTTACATTGTGTTAGACATACCTTTATGTATACTTAAACATACCTTTGTATATGTTAGACATACCTTTATATATAGTTAAGCATACCTTTATACATGTAGACATACCTTTGTATATAGTTAGACCTACCTACACATGGTTGGTCTAACTATACACAAAGATTAGTTTAACTATACACAAAGGTTGGTCTATTTGAGCGAATTTTGGATGAGCTTCAGGACATGTCTTCAGCGCGTGGGAGCACGTGCATGTGCGTGGGAGGCGCGTTTTGGGCACGTTTTGGGTGCGTGAACGGGTCGGGTCAGGTGCATGGATCTTAGATCCATGCACCTGACTCATAAAAGTTTTTACCCCGAAAGATAACCTATCTATTAATGCAGGTTATGAAATATAAATCTTATTAATCCAAGGGTTTGAAAGATTCAAAACTGTAGGCATATAAATCTGCATGCATTTTGGAGGTATTTAGAACCGGAAATGGATTGAGCAAAATCGGGTTAATAAAGGGTGAACCGGAGGACTCAAGTTGCGCCTGGTCCAAGTTCGTTAGAAGGTAGTTAGGGTTCTTGCGCAACTTCCGAAAATCTAACAGAAATTCGGCTCGATCGGTTAACGATTAGTTCCAATTAGGATAGGGCTTTTGTTCAGTATATAATGATGCATCATCCGTGGTAATCAGATATGATTGAACTTGAGTAATGAGAGCTAGAGAATTAGGGTTCATCTTCATTTCTTTGCATAAACCCTAATTTGGGATTCTTCTTTTAATCTGTGAATTCGTTCAAAGAAGTGATACATTTATCGGTTTTTGGCTGTGGATGTAGGTTGTGCATAACACCGAACTATGTAAATCTTCTTGTGTCAATTGTTTACTCATTTTCATGTTTTCACCATTGTTGAGGGTTTGTCCAAAGCTTGTAAGCTTGAGCTTGCATTCTGGGTCTGAATCCGATCAGACTTAACAGCTTGGCACCGTCTGTGGGAAGCGACCACGACAGCGATGTCTTCAATGCTTCTGGATGTCGCGAAGTTAACTGGAAAATGCGACTTCAACTTATGGAAGGTGCAAATGGAGGCTCCCCTTGTTCAGCATAATCTGGAAGAAGCCTTGGTGGAAGATAGCTCGGAATCCTCATCAGTTACTGCAGATAAGCGAGTTGAGATCTGCAAGAAGGCAAAGAGTGCGATTATATTGTGTCTAGGGGGCAAGACTTTGAGAGAAGTGTGTAAAGAACCAACTGCAGCTACAATATGGAAGAAGTTAGACTCTCTATACTTTACAAAATCTCTTGCCAATAGGTTGTATCTGAAACAGAAGCTTCTCAACTTCAAAATCCCTAATGATAAACAGATTGCTGAGAAGTTAGATGAATTCATCAAGATAGTTGATGACCTTGAGAATATCGAGGAACAGGTTAAAGATGAAGATAAATCACTCATGTTACTAAATTCCCTTCCGAAATCCTTGGATGGCTTCAAGGATGCTTTGAAATATGGCAGATTCGTTGCTTTGACTCTGGATGAAGTTCTAATGGCAATTAAAATAATAGTGTTGCAGAATCATGCTGAAATCAAGACTCAAATCTTTGGAGAGGGTCTCAGCATCAAGAACAAGGGTTTTAAAAAGGGACAAGGAAAGAAGAAAGACTCTGAGGGTACTAATGCTGAAGGGAGATCTGTTGATGAAATTCAGGAAACCAGGAATTGTTTCTCCTATCATAAAGTAGGACACCTGAAGAAGAATTATCCTAAAAGATCCAAGGTAAAGCAACAACAACAAGGAAAAGGACCAGAGACTACAGTAGCTGAGAATAACTATGAAAGAGCACATATGTTATGTTTCTCAACAGCAGCAATGACAGATGAATGGGTATTGGACTCAAGATGCAGTTTCCATATGTGCCCAAGGAGAGAATGGTTCTCTGATCTTAAGATGGAAAGGAGTGGCTCAGTGCTTTTGAGGAATGACCAACACTGTGGTGTTGAAGGAGTGGGGACTATCACTCTAAAGCTTCATGATGGGATCATTAAAAGACTCAACAATGTCAGGTACATTCCAGATGTAAAAAGAAACTTAATCTCACTTGGTTTACTTAATTCTACAGGATATGAGTTCAACACTAGCAAGGGGCAAATTCAAGTAACTAAAGAGAACAAGCTGGTTCTGAAAGGAAGAAAGATCAATGGCCTTTACATCCTAATTGGATCCACTGTGCAAGGAGAGGTGGAGGCAATAATGTGTGGATCAGATACCAGTCTATGGCATAAAAGATTGGCTTATATTGGTGAAAAAGGACTCATATTGCTGTCAAAGAGAGGATCTCTTGGTGGAGAAGTAGTAAGCAATCTAGAGTTCTGTGACCAATGTGTACTAGGCAAAGCCAAGAACCTACCCTATCCCTCAAGAAATCACTACTCAACTCAGAAAATGGATTATGCACATTCAGACATTTGGGGGCTTGTTAGGACTATGACTCATGGTGGAGCCAGATATTTCATGTCAATAATAAATGATTTCTCAAGAAAGATGTGGGTGTTTACACTAAAACATAAAAGTTATGCATTCAAAACCTTTAAGGATTGGCTACAAAACCAGGAAACATTGACAGGTAAAAGATTAAAATTCTTAAGAACTGACAATGGTTTGGAATATATGTCTGATGAATTCCAGGAGTACTGCAAAGAGAAAGGAATCACAATGCATAAAATTGTACCTGCAAATCCACAACAAAATGGCACTGCAGAAAAAATGAACAAGACTTTCTTGGAGAGGGTAAGATGCATGCTCCTAGATGCAAAACTTCCAAAGAGCTTCTTGAGAGAGGCTGTTACTACAGTAACGCCCCAATCCCCAGTAATTGGAAATCAGGTCGTCACCCTTTACTAATTAAAGAATTCATAAAATAATTTACAGCGGAAGACTGAAAGGAAAACACGAGACATTTTTTTTAAACATAATACAATTATTTCTAAAACTCGTGTTTTACCCACATTTCTAGCTTAAACGCTCAAATAAACTCTTACATGAGATGACATAATAGAACAAACATATAATACCAAATTACAAGTCTAGGCCCATCATCTATCATAATTTACATATCAAAATATGACATTATTCTTAAAAGTAAGTATTGTTTAGTACTTTAACATTAAGGGTGATGGAAAATCAGTCTAGCTCGCTACACGTCCACGTCATCATACGCCGAACTTGAAAATATTAAAAGTAGAATCATGAGACACCTCCGGAGAGGGATCCCAGTGGGATAACTGTACTCTCTAATATTCATTGAAGTAATTAAATTATTAAGCACATACTACTTGTCCGTTGGGCACGCTCACCCTGGACCATACATACATAAAGGAATGTGGGAGTCGCTCGCCCACTAATCCTTGCTTTCATAGACCAGACACTATGACCCTTATGGTCGTCGCCCGATAATAAAGGAACTACCGGTTACAACTACGGAACTTCAACCGTTGATCTTCATACATAACTTACTAATTTAATTATCATCGTATAGTAGAGTGTAGAAATTACCCATTCTAACATATATTGAAATAATTAAATTACTAAGCACATACTACATGTCCGTTGGGCACGCTCACCCTGGACCTTTCATAGACCAGGCACTATGGCCCTTATGGTCGTCGCCCTGATAGTGAAGCAACTACCGGTTATAGCTACGGAGCTTCAGCCGTAGATTTTCATACATAACTTACTAATTTAATTATCAACGCATAGTAGAGATTAGAAGTTACCCACTTTTAAGATGACAGCACGAGGATTGCTCCTGGATTCACCCGTTGTCTCGACTGCACTCGACACACTTAATCATTTAGTCTCTTATGTCATATAATATCATATAACATGTAGATATTATCGAAAGACTTAAAATTTAATCTTTACTCTGTTCCATTAACTAACTCTTTATCTTTTATGAGTTTCTACTACTATTGTAACATAAAAGATACCATTAGCTAACGTACATATGAAGTAAAGACTTATAGATAATCTACCCATTGTAATTAAATATAACTAAAGGAGATTCTTAAAGTTTACATACTTCTCTGGTTCATATATAAGTTTGAGCCAGAATGAAAGTCTTATGGTAATTACCAATCGACCCTTTATTTAGTCGAACACACTAATCCTATACCCAATTTCTTTTTAATTTCTATATTACTTAAATCATTCCTTAAATTAATTTAACTAATATAACACTTTTCAAATCTTATTTTTGGAATAATATCACTAATTAATAGTGTATACCAACATTTTACACACAACATTTAATACTAAAAATAAACTTATGTTGTCATGCAGGATACCAATTTCTTATTCAATTTGGCAAGATAGATTATCTTTTAATACTATATAATTTAAAGAAACCACAATTGCATTGCTAGTTATAATTGATTTTGCAAAGTAAATAATTAAGATATATAATTTGCCAAATAGTATAATAATTTAGAAATACACACCTCAATTAACAAAATAAATTAGCGAAACAATAACCAATGTACATAAATTTATATAAATCTTTAATTATCATGTAATCAACTCAAAATAGAAATACAAGTTGTAAGCTAATCCATTAACATGATTTCATACACATTATCCAAATATTTATATTAATCATACATCATACAAAATATACATATATTAGACTCATATATAAAATTTTGATGATAACATTATCATATAAGAATCATTTAAACATGATTAGCATTTAAAAGAAATCAACATACTCATAACTTAAGCTTTAGATATTTGAACTAGAAATTTTAGTCCTAAAAAGACACATAAAATATAAAGATGTAACAATTTTAATATTTCATATATAATTCCTAAAATCACAATATTATTCATATGATCATATATATTCATTTAGGTTAACATACTGAAAATTTATAGATTTTAATTGCTTGTACAAAGAATTAAAAATCATTGAACATGATTAGCATATAAAAGAAACCAAATACACTTATATCCTAAGCTTTAGATATTTAAACTAGCAAATTCTTAGTCATAAAAAGACACATAAAATATAAAGGTTTGAGTCATAAAATAATATCCAGTACAGTATTGGGTTCAGTTTATAATTGTAATAAGGTTATGGGGTTAAAATGCTATTTCAGCAAAGTTTAAGGGTGATTCTGCAGTTTCTATAAAGTTTTGGGGTCATTTTACAATTTCATTAAAGTTCAGGGGTCTTTCTATAATTTTAGTAAAGTATGAGGGTTATATTATGAATTCTATTAAGGGGCTGGAAAATAAATATGACAAATTGAGTAATTGCACATAAGCCCCTCAACTAACCCTAATTCCCAAAAACACACCCCAAAACCCTAGCCCCACCTTGCAGCCGCCGCCCCCCCATTTCTGCTCCGCCGTCGCCGCTGCTGCCGTCCGTCGGCAGCAGCACACACGTCCCGACCTCTGCACGGCGCCGCCACACACGGCGGCGCCCATACACGCACACACAACATGATACACACACATCCCCCTCCCCCGATTTGCAGCAGATTGCCGCCGCCACCGCCGCGCACAGTACGGCAGCGCCCCTCGCGGTGCTGCCCTCCCCTGTCTCTGCTCGGCGCCACCTCGTGCGGCGGTGCCTTCTCCCTTCCTTCCCCCCTTTCTCCAGCTACGCACACACACAACACCCAACTCCTCCGCAATTCTGTAGCACGGCGGCGCCCAGCGGCGCCGTCCCCCCCTCGCCTGCACTCTCCACGCGGCGCCGCCACTCACGGTGGCGCCTCTTCCTTCTCCAACCCACTCCAACCATTAACACCCACACCCCTGTTTTTAACCCCGCACCCAAAACACCACATACGCGCACAGCGCCGCCCCTCAAGGCGGCACCCCCTTCGCAAAGCAGCGCCGTGAGTGGCGCTGTTCACCCCCTCTCGGCCTCCCTCTGCACGGCGCCACCCGACGCGGCGGTGCCCTTCTACTTCTCATACCACGGCGGCGCTGCTCACAACACCGCCCCCTTCACCCGCACGCCTCCACAGCAGCGCCGCCCGACGCGGGGGCGCTTCCTCTACCTTTTCCCCCATCTCCCCCTCTTCCACTACTCAAATTGCAGCACACAAATACACAATACACTTCACACACAATAACACATATTCAATATACACACTCAATTACACAAATATATATACATCTACAATTAATCGAAGTAAGAAAATTACTCTTCAAAGCACCCCAAATTCTTGCTGCTTGAATCAAAATCTTAAAACCAAAGTGGAGAAAGAAAAGGAGATAAAATAGGTTGAAGAGGTGTGTCCCTACACGTATCACATTTGTGGAGAAATGAGGTGTGATTCATCTCTCAAAATTTTATCCGAACCTTATCTATAACATACATAAAATAAATAATATACATGTATGTGCTTTAGATAATTAATCAATTTACATACATAACATACATATATATATATTACACACGTATATATATATATATAAACATATAATATTATCATTAATAATAATAATAATAATAATAATAATAATAATAATAATAAATAAAAAAAAAAATAATAATAATAATAATTTACTACAATAACATAATTCATACACAAGTATTTACTATGTACATTTTATGTAAATTATTTTATCACATAGAATCACATATAGAGATCATGAATAAACTTAATAAAATAAAAATATTTACGACACAAACGAATAATCTTTGCATAAAAACCTAATATCATTTTTCCTCATTTAAACTTATCTATATCTTATCTTTTTACTTTCATCCATGATTGTTAAGTGAGTTGAGATCAAGCTCGGTTTCCTCCATAAACAATCTTGCAAAATACTTTAAAATCTCGAAAGAAACATTAGATCACAAAATACTTAAAAATCATTGAGCACAACATAATACGTAAATTATAACTTTAAATAACATAAGAGTTCACTACGAATCATTTTTCAATTAAAAGGTAAAAGAAATTTTGTAAAATATGCAATGCAGGTTTTCTTGAAAACGGGGTGTTACAACTCCCCCCACCTTTTAAAAATTTCGTCCTGAAATTTGGGTTGGGTACAGGAATAACTCGGGGTACTCATTCTGAATGTCACTTTCACGCTCTCATGTAGCTTCCTCTTTTCCATGCCTATTCCATTGTACCAAAACTAATGGTATATATCTATTTCTTAAGGTCTTGATCTTTTTCCCAATAATGGACATAGGTCGTTCCTGATAAGTTAGATCTTCTTAATTTCAAATGGTTCAAGTTCAATGTGATGACTTGGATCTGCCACATATTTTCGTAGCATTGAAACACGGTTCTCACTCCATAGAAGGTAAAATGATGGTTATGAGGTGTTCCTAAATCTACTTCTTGTTTCGTCCAATTGACCGTAACTTTGTTCTTACATAACGTTCTCGTTCATTCTTACATACGTCAAAGCCCTTTATTCTTATCGCGTATAGTCGGCTGCAAAACAAATACTCATGTCAAGTCCACCTAAAATTCTTAGCTAAGTTCTTATTTTGATGTTTCTCCTAATGATATCTTCTATGAAAGTTCATCTATATTGTATCTCTAGATGTTGTCTATGAGTCTTATCATGGTCAATCTTAGGAAATCTTTTCAAACAACGAATGCACTCTAAGTCATTTCTAGTATTATAACTTCGAGAGTACATTTGTAGAATAATGTATGCGTATTCATATAGTAGTTTTATCTTTTAAAACACATGTAAGTTTACATAAAATAAGCACTTGAAGATAATTTTAAATGCAAAGAGAATCATTGTAACACCCCAATCCCCATTAATTGGAAATCCGGTCGTCACCCTTTACTAATTAAAGAATTCATAAAATATTTACAGCGGAAGACTGAAAGGAAAACACGAGACATTTTTTTTTAAAACATAAAACAATTATTTCCAAAACTCGTGTTTTACCCATATTTCTAGGTTAAACGTTCAAACAAGCTCTTATAAGAGATAACATAATAGAACAAACATATAATACCAAAATACAAGTCTAGACCCATCATTTATCATAATTTGCATATCCAAAATTTAACATTATTCTTAAAAGTACGTACTGGTTTGGTACTTTAACATGAAAGGGGTAATGGAAAGACAGTTCAGCTCGCTACACGTCCGCGTCATCAAACGCCGAACCTGAAAATAATAAAAGTGGAATCATGAGACACCTCCGGAGAGGGATCCCAGTGGGATAACTGTACTCTCTAATATTCATTGAGACAATTAAATTATGAAGTACATACTACAAGTCTGTTGGGCTCGCTCACCCTGGACCATACATAACATAAAGGAACGTGGGAGTCACTCGCCCACTAAACCTTGCTTTCATAGACCAGACACTCTCGCCCTTATGGTCGTCACCCGATAGTGAAACGACTACCGGTTACCGCTACGGAACTTCAACCGTAGACCTTCGTACATAACTTACTTTGTCCGTTGGGCACGCTCACCCTGGACCTTTCATAGACCTGGCACTCTCGCCCTTATGGTCGTCGCCCGATAGTGAAGCAACTACCGGTTATTGCTACGGAGCTTCAGCCGTAGGTTTTCATACATAACTTATTAATTTAATTATCAACGTATAGTAGAGATTAGAAGTTACCCACTTTAAGATGACAGCTTGAGGATTGCTTTTGGATTCACTGGTTGTCTCGACTGCACTTGACACACTTAAATGTTTAGTTTCTTATATTAGGTTACTTAATCTAAAGCATAATCACTAGTAATTAAATATAAAGACTTCATACCAAACGTAAATATTAACATGATTCCATATACATAAATTAAGCGTTTATATAAATTATACATCATGTAATATATTTACATTAGACTCATATATAAAATTTTGATGATAACATTATCATATAAGAATTATTTAAACATGATTAGCATTTAAAAGAAATCAACATACTTATATCCTAAGCTTTAGATATTTAAACTAGCAAGTTCTTAGTCTTAAAATGATGCATAAAATATAAAGATGTAACAATTTTAATATTTCTTATATAATTCCTAAAATCACAATATTATTCATATGATCATATATATTTATTTAGGTTAACATACTGAAAATTCATAAATTTTAATTTCTTGTACAAAGAATTAAAAAAAATCATTGAACATGATCCACATATAAACAACAAATATACTTATAATTTAAACTTTAGGTATTTAACTAGTAATTTTTAGTCTTAAAATGACACGTAAAATATGGTTTGAGGTCATGTAATAATATCCGGTACAGTATTGGGTTTAATTTATAATTATAGTAAAGTTTAGGGTTAAAATGTTATTTCAGTAAAGTTTAGGGGTGATTCTGCAGTTTCTATAAAGTCCGGGATCGTATTAAAAAAATCTTGTAAAGTTTTGGGGTTAAACTGCAATTTAAACAAATTTCAGGGGTTGAATTCAATTAATAAAATTTTTAGGGACTGAAAAGCAATTCAACAAAAGATAAAGGATTGTATCATAAATAAGCAAAAGTAGAAAATTGCAAAAAGGCCCCTGGAAAAAGTTTAATTCCCAACACCAGCCCCTGCACCCAAACCACCCCCATACCCGTCGCTGCTCAGCCCCTCGCTTGCTCGGCCGCCGCCTGCTCGCACCTCTGCACGGCGCCGCCCCTCCCCCCCTGCACAACCCCCGACTCTCTCTCCCCCCCTTCTTCCCTGCACAGCCCTCTCTCGGCCGTCCTCCCTGCCGGCGACAGGCTCGTCGCCGGCCTCCTCTCTCACGGCGGCGCCTCCTCCTTCCCCCACCTTTCCCCTTTCCAAAACTACAGCACATACACAAAATACACATATACACACAATACACTGCTGTCCTTCATTTATGCCCTACGCCGCCGCCCTCTCCTGCCGGCAACAGACCCGTCGCCGGCTACCACAACACACGACGCCGCCACTCACGGCGGCGCCCACACACCCACTCCTCTGCACAGCCCGATTCTCCCATGTCTCCTCTTCAATTCTGCTGCCCGGCCGCCAACTCCCTCTGCACGGCACCGCCCGTCGCGGCGGTGCCCCCCTTCCTCTGCTCGGCGCCACCCCTACGTGCCGCCGCCCCTCTCATTTCCCCTGACTTTGCCATCTTGCTCTTTTTTCATCTCCCCAACAACAATACACACAGAAAACACTTCACACACAATTTCACACACATATACATACATATTCATCTACATCTTGATTGGGGGAAAAAGAAATAATTGTAATCAATTTAAATTGAAGTATAAAACAAGGAAATAAATTAAATTCTTTACCCTTCTACACTCCAAATTCTCTGCAAGAGGAAAAAATGTTTGATGTTGAATGAAGAAGAAAGAGTATCACTCCCATACTTTGTACAAAAAGGGAGGACTCTTGTGGAGAAGAAGACAAAAGCATAAGTTGACTCATTCCTCCAAATTTTATCCTAATCTTATCTCTTATACTCACAAAATAAATAATTATATATATATGTGCTTTAGATAATTACTAAATATACATACATAATCTACACATATATATTACACACGTACACATCTATATATATTAGATCAACATTAATAACATTACACATAATAATAATAATAATACTACATTAACATAATTTATACACAAGTATTTACTAAGTACATTTTATGTAAATTATGTTATCACATGGAATCACATATAGAGATCATGAATAAACTTAATAAAATAAAAGCATTTACGACATAAACGAAAATCTTTGCATAAAAACCTAATATCATTTTTCCTCATTTAAACTTATTTATATTTTATCTTTTTACTTTCATCCATGATTGTCAAGTGAGTTGAGATCAAGCTCGGTTTCCTCCGTAAGCAATCCTGCAAAATATTCTAAAATCTCGAAAGAAACATTAGATCACCAAATACATAAATATCATTGAGCACAACATAATACTTAAATCATGACATTAATAACATAATAGTTCACATCGAATCATTTTTCAATTAAAAGGTAAAGGAAATTTTGTGAAATATGCAATGTAGGTTTTCTTGAAAACGGGGTGTTACAATCCCCCCACCTTTTTAAAAATTTCATCCCGAAATTTGGTTTGGCTACAGGAATAACTCGGGGTACTCATTCTGAATGTCACTTTCACGCTCCCATGTAGCTTCCTCTTTTCTATGCCTATTCCATTGTACCAAAACTAATGGTATATCTCTATTTCTTAAGGTTTTGATCTTCTTCCCAATAATGGACATAGGTCGTTCCTGATAAGTTAGATCTTCTTAATTTCGAATGGTTCAAGTTCAATGTGATGACTTGGATCTGCCACATATTTTTGTAGCATTGATACACGGTTCTCACTCCATAGAAGGTAAAATGATGGTTATGAGGTGTTCCTAAATCTACTTCTTGTTTCGTCCTATGAACCGCAACTTTGTTTTTACCTAACGTTCTCGTTCATTCCTTACATACGTCAAAGCCCTTTATTCTTATTGCGTATAGTCGACTGCAAAACACATACTCATCTCAAGCCCACCTAAAATTCTTAGCTAAGTTCTTATTTTGACGTTTCTCCTAATGATATCTTCTATGAAAGCTCATATATATTCTATCTCTAGATGTTGTCTATGAGTCTTATCATGGTCTATCTTAGGAAATCTTTTCAAACAACAAATGCACTCTAAGTCATTTCTAGTCTTACAACTTCAAGGGTACATTTGTAAAATAATGTGCGTATTCATAAAGTAGTTTTTTTTTTTTTTAAAACACACGTAAGTTTTCATAAAATAAGCACTTGAAGATAATTTTAAATGCAAAGAGAATCATAAAGCATTTAAATAAGAGAAATTCGTCAAATATTTCATAGATTCATTCATCATTAATGCTTTCCTTCCTTATCATTGACTCATGATCATCATTCATGTTCATCATAAACATTCCCTTTATATCATATACATAAAACATCTTTCAGAACATTCTCATAACTTTTCATCTCATCATAAGATTGTATTTGACAATCTCATACTTGTATCATATCATAATTCAAACATCTTCCACTGAACATATCATTCTTCTTTAAATATCTCTGAAACATAACATAAAACACTTACTCGACGATGATCTGAATGGTAGCTGGCTGCTGACTTTCCATTCACGTAACATATTTAATAACATATTTATCATTCTATCATCACCATAGCAAAATCATACCACATAATACTACACCAACTCCTGCAAACGGCCATTTACGCACACGAGCTCTACAGCTGCAGTCAGCGGCTCAGTGGCGGCGTCCAGTACGCAGTGTGTTGATAGTAGTAACATCATACCACAAAAAGAATAATATATAGCCAAGAAGCTCACACTGTCATCATACGCGATTATAATCAAGCACGATAGCATATTGTAACCGTAGCTTGATGTAAAAGTTCCATATGACGTAACATATTAAATTTTTGAACTTAATAATATTTTGACTTGATTAAACAAATAACAGTTGAAAACATAAGACCCATTTGAAAACATTCGACCTAGAGTCCGAGGTGAAAATCCCTAAACCTCGGCTCTGATACCACTCTGTAACGCCCCAATCCCCATTAATTGGAAATCAGGTCGTCACCCTTTACTAATTAAAGAATTCATAAAATATTTACAGCGGAAGACTGAAAGGAAAACACGAGACATTTTTTTTTGAAAACATAAAACAATTATTTCCAAAACTCGTGTTTTACCCACATTTTTAGGTTAAACGTTCAAACAAGCTCTTATAAGAGATAACATAATAGAACAAACATATAATACCAAAATACAAGTCTAGACCCATCATTTATCATAATTTGCATATCCAAAATTTAACATTATTCTTAAAAGTAAGTACTGGTTTGGTACTTTAACATGAAAGGGGTGATGGAAAGAAAGTTCAGCTCGCTACACGTCCGCGTCATCAAACGCTGAACCTGAAAATAATAAAAGTGGAATCATGAGACACCTCTGGAGAGGGATCCCAGTGGGATAACTGTACTCTCTAATATTCATTGAAACAATTAAATTATTAAGTACATACTACATGTCCGTTGAGCTCGCTCACCCTGGACCAAACATAACATAAAGGAATGTGGGAGTCGCTCGCCCACTAAACCTTGCTTTCATAGACCAGACACTCTCGCCTTTATGGTCGTCACCCGATAGTGAAGCAACTACCGGTTACCGCTACGGAACTTCCACCGTAGACCTTCGTACATAACTTACTAATTTAATTATCATCGCATAGTAGAGTGTAGAAATTATTCACTCTAACATATATTGAAATAATTAAATTACTAAGCACATACTACTTTGTCCGTTGGGCACGCTCACCCTGGACATTTCATAGACCAGGCACTCTAGCCCTTATGGTCGTCGCCCAATATTGAAGCAACTACCGGTTATTGCTACGGAGCTTCAGCCGTAGGTTTTCATACATAACTTATTAATTTAATTATCTACGTATAGTAGAGATTAGAAGTTACCCACTTTAAGATGACAGCTTGAGGATTGCTTTTGGATTCACTGGTTGTCTCGACTGCAATTGACACACTTAACTGTTTAGTTTCTTATATTAGGTTATTTAATCTAAAGCATAATCACTGTAATTGAATATAACGACTTCATACCAAACATAAATATTAACATGATTCCATATACATAAATTAAGCATCTATATAAATTATACGTTGTAATATATTTACATTAGACTCATATATAAAATTTTTGATGATAACATTATCATATAAGAATTATTTAAACATGATTAGCATTTAAAAGAAATCAACATACTTATATCCTAAGCTTTAGATATTTAAACTAGCAAGTTCTTAGTCTTAAAATGATGCATAAAATATAAAGATGTAACAATTTTAATATTTCTTATATAATTCCTAAAATCACAATATTATTCATATGATCATATATATTTATTTAGGTTAACATACTGAAAATTCATAGATTTTAATTGCTTGTACAAAGAATTAAAAAAAATCATTGAACATGATCCACATATAAACAACAAATATACTTATAATTTAAACTTTAGGTATTTAACTGGTAATTTTTAGTCTTAAAATGACACGTAAAATATGGTTTGAGGTCATATAATAATATCCGGTACAGTATTGGGTTTAATTTATAATTATAGTAAAGTTTAGGGTTAAAATGCTATTTCAGTAAAGGTTAGGGGTGATTCTGCAGTTTCTATAAAGTCCGGGATCATATTAAAAAAATCTTGTAAAGTTTTGGGGTTAAACTACAATTTAAACAAATTTTAGGGGTTGAATTCAAATTAATAAAATTTTCAGGGACTGAAAAGCAATTAAACAAAAGATAAAGGATTTATCATAAATAAGTAAAAGTAGAAAATTGCAAAAAGGCCCCTGGAAAAAGTTTAATTCCCAACACCAGCCCCTACACTCAAACCACCCCCATACCCGTCGCTGCTCAACCCCCCGCCTGCTCGGCCGTTGCCTGCTCGCACCTCTGCATAGCGCCGCCACTCACGGCGGCGCCCCTTTGCCCCCTGTACAACCCCCGACTCTCTCTCCCCCCCTTCTTCCCTGCACAGCCCCCTCTCGGCCGTCCTCCCTGCCGGTGACAGGCTCGTCGCCGGCCTCTTCTCCACACGGCGCCGCCGTGCGGCGGCGCCTCCTCCTTCCCCCACCTTTCCCCTTTCCAAAAGTACAGCACATACACAAAATACATATATACACACAATACACTGCTGCCCTTCATTTCTGCCCTACGCCGCCGCCGCCGCCCTCTCCTGCCAGCGACAGACCCGTCACCGGCTACCGAAACACACGACGCCGCCACTCACGGCGGCGCCCACACACCCACTCCTCTGCACAGCCCGATTCTCCCATGTCTCCTCTTCAATTCTGCTGCCCGGCCGCCAACTCCCTCTGCACGGCGCCCCCTTGATTTTGCCATCTTGCTCTTTTTTCCTCTCCCCAATAGCAATACACACACAAAACACTTAACACACAATTTCACACACATATACATACATATTCATCTACATCTTGATTGGGGGAAAAAGAAATAATTGGAATCAATTGAAATTGAAGTATAAAACAAGGAAATAAATTAAATTCTTTACCCTTCTACACTCCAAATTCTCTGCAAGAGGAAAAAATGTTTGATGTTGAATGAAGAAGAAAGAGTATTACTCCCATACTTTGTACAAAAAGGGAGGACTCTTGTGGAGAAGAAGACAAAAGCATAAGTTGACTCATTCCTCCAAATTTTATCCTAATCTTATCTCTTATACTCACAAAATAAATAATTATATATATATGTGCTTTAGATAATTACTAAATATACATACATAATATACACATATATATTACACACGTACACATCTATATATATTAGATCAACATTAATAACATTACACATAATAATAATAATACTACATTAACATAATTTATACACAAGTATTTACTAAGTACATTTTATGTAAATTATGTTATCACATGGAATCACATATAGAGATCATGAATAAACTTAATAAAATAAAAGCATTTACGACATAAACGAAAATCTTTGCATAAAAACCTAATATCATTTTTCCTCATTTTAACTTATCTATATTTTATCTTTTTACTTTCATCCGTGATTGTCAAGTGAGTTGAGATCAAGCTCGGTTTCCTTCGTAAGTAATCCTGCAAAATATTCTAAAATCTCGAAAGAAACATTAGATCACCAAATACGTGAAAATATTTGAGCACAACATAATACTTAAATCATGACTTTAAATAACATAATAGTTCACATCGAATCATTTTTCATTAAAAGGTAAAAGAAATTTTGTGAAATATGCAATGTAGGTTTTCTTGAAAACGGGGTGTTACAATCATAGAGCATTTAAATAAGAGAAATTCATCAAATACTTCATAGATTCATTCATCATTAATACTTTCCTTCCTTATCATTGACTCATGGTCATCATTCATGTTCATCATAAACCTTTCCTTTATGCCATATACATAAAATATCTTTCAGAAACATTCTCATAACTTTTCATCTCATCATAAGATTGTATCTGACAATCTCTTACATGCCTCAAATCATAATTCAAGCATCTTTCATTTAACATATCATTCTTCATTAAATATCTTTAAAACATAACATAAAGCACTTACTCGACGATGATCTGAATGGAAGCTAGCTGCTGACTTTCCATTCACGTAACATATTTAATTCTTAAACTTTATAATACTTTAATTTGACTAAACAAATAACAGTTGAAAACATAAGACCCATTTGAAAACATTTGACCTAGAGTCCGAGATGAAAATCCCTAAACATCGGCTCTGATACCACTCTGTAACGCCCCAATCCCCATTAATTGGAAATCAGGTCGTCACCCTTTACTAATTAAAGAATTCATAAAATAGTTTACAGCGGAAGACTGAAAGGAAAAACAAGACATTTTTTTTTAAACATAATACAATTATTTCCAAAACTCATGGTTCACCCACATTTCTAGGTTAAACGCTCAAATAAACTCTTACATGAGATGACATAATAGAACAAACATATAATACTAAATTACAAGTCTAGGCCCATCATCTATCATAATTTACATATCAAAATATGACATTATTTTTAAAAGTAAGTATTGTTCAGTACTTTAACATTAAGGGTGATGGAAAATCAGTCTAGCTCGCTACACGTCCATGTCATCATACGCCGAACCTGAAAATATTAAAAGTAGAATCATGAGACACCTCCGGAGAGGGATCCCAGTGGGATAACTGTACTCTCTAATATTCATTGAAACAATTAAATTATTAAGTACATACTACATGTCTGTTAGGGCTCGCTCACCCTGGACCATACATAACATAAAGGAATGTGGGAGTCGCTCGCCCACTAAACCTTGCTTTCATAGACCAGACACTATGGCCCTTATTGTCGTCGCCCGATAGTGAAGCAACTACCGGTTACAACTACGGAACTTCAACCGTAGATCTTCGTACATAACTTACTAATTTAATTATCATCGTATAGTAGAATGTAGAAATTATCCACTCTAACATATATTGAAATAATTAAATTACTAAGCACATACTACATGTCCGTTGGGTACACTCACCCTGGACCTTTCATAGACCAGACACTATGGCCTTTATGGTAGTCGCCCGATAGTGATGCAACTACCGGTTATAGCTACGGAGCTTCAGCCGTAGATTTTCATACATAACTTACTAATTTAATTATCAACGCATAGTAGAGATTAGAAGTTACCCACTTTTAAGATGACAGCTCGAGGATTGCTCCTGGATTCACCGGTTGTCTCGACTGCACTCGATACACTTAATCATTTAGTCTCTTATGTCATATAATATCATAAAACATGTAGATATTATCGAAAGACTTAAAATTAAATCTTTACTCTGTTCCATTAACTAACTCTTTATCTTTTATGAGTTTCTACAACTAGTGTCACATAAGAGATACCATTAGCTAACGTACATATGAAGTAAAGACTTATAGATAATCTACCCATAGCAAATAAATATAACTAAAGGAGATTCTTAAAGTTTACATACTTCTCTGGTTTATATATAAGTTTAAGCCAGAATGAAAGTCTTATGGTAATTACCAATCGACCCTTTATTTAGCCGAACACACTAATCCTATACCCAATTTCTCTTTAATTTCTATATTACTTAAATCAGTCCTTAAATTAATTTAACTAATATAACACTTTTCAAATCTTATTTCTGGAATAATATCACTAATTAATAGTGTATACCAACATTTTACACACAACATTTAATACTAAAATAAACTTATGTTGTGATGCAGGATACCAATTTCTTATTCAATTTGGCAAGATAGATTATCTTTTAATACTATATAATTTAAAGAAACCACAATTGCATTGCTAGTTATAATTGATTTTGCAAAGTAAATAATTAAGATATATAATTTGCCAAATAGTATAATAATTTAGAAATACACACCTCAATTAACAAAATAAATTAGCGAAACAATAACCAATGTACATAAATTTATATAAATCTTTAATTATCATGTAATCAACTCAAAATAGAAATACAAGTTGTAAGCTAATCCATTAACATGATTTCATACACATTATCCAAATATTTATATTAATCATACAACATACAAAATATACATATATTGACTCATATATAAAATTTTGATGATAACATTATCATATAAGAATCATTTAAACATGATTAGCATTTAAAAGAAATCAACATACTCATAACTTAAGCTTTAGATATTAATTTGAACTAGAAATTTTAGTCCTAAAAAGACACATAAAATATAAAGATGTAACAATTTTAATATTTCATATATAATTCCTAAAATCACAATATTATTCATATGATCATATATATTCATTTAGGTTAACATACTGAAAATTCATAGATTTTAATTGCTTGTACAAAGAATTAAAAATCATTGAACCTGATTAGCATATAAAAGAAACCAAATACACTTATATCCTAAGCTTTAGATATTTAAACTAGCAAATTCTTAGTCTTAAAAAGACACATAAAATATAAAGGTTTGAGTCATAAAATAATATCCAGTACAGTATTGGGTTCAGTTTATAATTGTAATAAGGTTATGGGGTTAAAATGCTATTTCAGCAAAGTTTAAGGGTGATTCTGCAGTTTCTAGAAAGTTTTGGGGTCATTTTACAATTTCATTAAAGTTCAGGGGTCTTTCTATAATTTCAGTAAAGTATGAGGGTTATATTATGAATGCTATAAAGTTTTGGGGTCAAAATCTAAGTCCCTCTAATTCAGGGGTTGTAATGCAGAATACAAAAGTTAAGGGGCTGGAAAATAAATAGGACAAATTGAGTAATTGCACATAAGCCCCTCAACTAACCCTAATTCCCAAAAACACACCCCAAAACTCTAGCCCCGCCTTGCAGCCGCCGCCGCCCCCCCATTTCTGCTCCGCTGTCGCCGCTGCTGCCGTCCGTCGGCAGCAGCACACACGTCCGGACCTCTGCACGGTGCCGCCACACACGGCGGCACCCACACACACACATAACACGATACACACACATCCCCCTCCCCCGATTTACAGCAGATCGCCGCTGCCACCGCCGCGCACAGCACGGCAGCGCCCCTCGCGGCACTGCCCTCCTCTGTCTCTGCTCGGCGCCGCCCCGTGCAGCGGCGCCTTCTCCCTTCCTTCCCCCTTTCTCCAGCTACGCACACACACAACACCTAACTCCTTCCCGATTCTGCAGCACGGCGGCGCCGAGCGGCGCCACCCCCCCTCTCTCACCTGCACTCTCAACGTGGCGCCACCACTCACGGCAGCGCCTCTTCCTTCTCCAACCCACTCCAACCATTAACACCCACACCCTTGTTTTTAACCCCGTACCTAAAACACCACACACGCGCACAGCGCCGCCCCTTACGGCGGCGCCCTTCGCACAGCAGCGCCATGAACAGCGCTGCTCACCCCCTCTCGGCCTCCCTCTGCACGGCGCCGCCCGACGCGGCGGTGCCCTTCTACTTCTCATACCACGGCGGCACTGCTCACAGCACCGCCCCCTTCACCCGCACGCCTCCACAGCAGCGCTTCCTTTACCTTTTCCCCCATCTCCCCCTCTTCCACTACTCAAATTGCAGCACACAAATACACAATACACTTCACACACAATAACACATATTCAATATACACACTCAATTACACAAATATATATACATCTACAATTAATCAAAGCAAGAAAATTACTCTTCAAAGCACCCCAAATTCTTGCTGCTTGAATCAAAATCTTAAAACCAAAGTGGAGAAAGAGAAAAGGAGATAAAATAGGTTGAAGAGGTGTGTCCCTACACGTATCTCATTTGTGGAGAAATGAGGTGTGACTCATCTCTCAAAATTTTATCCAAACCTTATCTATAACATACATAAAATTAATAATATACATGTAAATGCTTTAGATAATTAATCAATGTACATACATAACATACATATATATATTACACACGTGTATATATATATAAACATATAATATTATCATTAATAATAATAATAATAATAATTTACTACAATAACATAATTCATACACAAGTATTTACTAAGTACATTTTATGTAAATTATTTTATCACATAGAATCACATATAGCGATCATGAATAAAGTTAATAAAATAAAAACATTTACGACACAAACGAATAATCTTTGCATAAAAACCAAATATCATTTTTCCTTATTTAAACTTATCTATATCTTATCTTTTTACTTTCATCCATGATTGTCAAGTGAGTTGAGATCAAGCTCGGTTTCCTCCATAAACAATCCTGCAAAATACTTTAAAATCTCGAAAGAAACATTAGATCACAAAATACTTAAAAATCAATGAGCACAACATAATACGTAAATTATAACTTTAAATAACATAAGAGTTCACTTCGAATCATTTTTCAATTAAAAGGTAAAAGAAATTTTGTAAAATATGCAATGCAGGTTTTCTTGAAAACGGGGTGTTACAACTACAACAACCTACTTGATAAACAAATCCCCTTCTTCTGCTATTAATTTTAAATGCCCTGATGAACTGTGGTATGGATCTTCTATTGATTACTCTTACCTCAAGGTTTTTCGATGTCTTGCTTATGCTCACATAAAGCAAGACAAGTTAGAGCTTAGGGCTTTAAGGTGTATTTTCGTAGGTTATCCCACAGGGATCAAAGGTTATAAGTTGTGGTGTTTGGAAGAAAGACATCAAAGATGTTTCACCAGTAGGGATGTTATTTTCAGAGAGAATGCGATGGGGTATCCTAATACAAGAGGAAATTAGTCTCAAACAGATATCTCAGTAGAGGTGGAGCCTCAGGATCAAGACTCTAAAAACTCCTCAGAAAACACTCAACCTCACAGTGAAGAAACTGAGGAAAATCTAGGCAATGAGGCTCCAAACCAAGATGAATTAGATCCAAACTCTGTTGATTTGAGACATTACAACTTTGTTAGGGATAGAGAAAGGAGAAGAATCCAACCTCTTAACAGATTTGGTCAAGCTGATGTAGTGTCATATGCCTTGGCTGTAGCTTAAGACTTGGAATATGAGGAGCCATAGAACTTCAAATAGGGTATGACATCAAAGGAAAAACATCAGTGGTTGTTAGCTATGCAAGAAGAACTTCTATCCTTAGAGAAAAATCAAACATGGATACTTGTGGATAAACCTGAGAAAAAAAAATCATTGGGAGCAAGTGGATATTTAAGAAAAAGGTTGAAGTTACAGGGACAGAGAAAATCGGATTCAAGGCTAGGTTGGTAGCTCAAGGTTTCACCCAAAAGGAGGGAATAGACTTTAATGAGATATTTTCTCCTGTGGTAAAACACTGTTTAATAAGGTTACTGTTAGCTTTGGTGGCATATATAATAGAATATGGAATTGCAGCAATTGGATGTAAAAACAACATTCCTTAATAGTTTTCTGGAAGAAGTGATCTTTATGAAACAGCCAGAGGGCTTTGTTCTACCAGAGAATGAAGGGAAGGTTTGTACACTGCAGAGGTCTCTCCATGGTTTGAAACAGAGCCCTAGACAGTGGTACAAAAGGTTTAATGAATACATGCTGCAAATAGGACTCCATAAATGCCCATATGACAGTTGTGTGTACCTTGAAAATGAAGATCAAAAGGTAGTAACTTACATGTTAATCTATGTGGATTACATGCTTATTGCAAGCCATAGTGTTGAAACATATTTAAGTATGTTTTGATGAGATAAAACCTTAAAGAAAGTAACTCTAACTCTATACGCATAACCTAGCTCGAAAGGTTACCGCAACGAGGTTACCACAGAAGAAAGATAGATCAGAGAAAGCTTCCGAGGAAGGATACTGAAGAGAATGGTGAAAGGAATTGGGTAAACTAAAAAGATACTGATGACTGCAGGAAACTACTGGAAGAGACCTTGCCGAAACAGATTGCAAAACAGCAAGCTACCAGGTAGGAAGCTACCTGAGAGACCATGCCGAAGCATACTGCAGAGCAGCATGCTACAGAAGCCTCAAGCCACCTGACGGAGCAAGCCAGAGAAGGAAGCACCAGAGTGAGCGTGAGGAGGAAGCTACAAAGCAGGCATGGGAAGAAGTCAAAAGTTACCGGTAGAGAGAAGAGAAGAGGAGACAATCAGAAGAAGACACGTGGAAAGCGAAAAGCTGGCATGTAACAGAAGAAGTGCGGTACATCAATGATGGAAATCTACCTACCTTCAACGGGCAGATTTCCTAATTTATAAATAGAAGAAGACTAAAGACTGAGAAAAAGAAGAGAAGAGATGACAGCGCAAGAAGCAGAAGAAAGCACATAGTCTGAAAGGTGAGCTAGAGAGAGTGCGCAAATAGAAGAGAGCACAAGAAGAGAGCTCAGAAAAGAGGGGGAAGGCCACATAGAAGAAAAAGAAAGCAAAAGTGGGAGAAAAGAAGAAGAGAGAAAAAGAAGTTCAAACACCCCACACACCCGAAACGCATACTCAGTCACACAGTCCAGGTAGCAAGCAACAACATTTCAACCTGCAAAAGAAGCCTAAGCTTGCTGCACCCAGTTGAAGAAGAAGAAGACAAACCCTTTTTTAAGGACTGACTAGGAATGCTCAGTGTGAGGAATAAAGTCCTGCTGAGTTGTCCACTTTCTGAAGAAGAAAGTGAGGACCCTGGGTGGGTTGGGTAGGATCCTGTGTGGGTCAGTTAGGAAAGTAGGCAAGTAGTTGTGAGTAACTAAGTCTAAGCTTGCTACTTACTTGTTAAGTGAGGGTTGTGATAGATAAGGCTATGTAAATCAACTAGATTAACAAATGTTCTCTCTTGAGAAGAGGCAGAGAGGATGTAGAAGGATTACTCCACCTTCGAACCTCTGTATATCTATGCGTTCCTATATGCTTACTATCCTATATGCATATCCTATAGTAGATGCATGTCTTGCATATTTGGTCTTCACAGGAGAGGAAGCTTCCGCAACATAACTCTGATCAGTAACCTCCCGAAAGGTTACTGACTCCCGACCAAAGCCTCCTGGAAAGAAGAAAAGTTTGAAATATGAGTAGGCTTATTCACCCCACCTTTAAGCCTACTGCCACTTGGGACCAACACATAGCATGAAGAGAATCAACAAACTACAGGAGAAGTTGAGTTCTCAGTTGATATGAAAAATCTAGAAGATGCAAGGAGGATCCTTGGGATGGATATTCTCAGAGACAGAGAAACTGGAAAATTACTCATATATCAAACTGATTACATGAAGAAGGTTCTAAAGAGATTCAACATGCACTTAGCAAAATCAGCCCTAACTCCTTTAGGACAACATATCAAGTTATCCAAGCAACAGATTCCCACCACTGAGCAAGAAAGGAAATACATAAAGGAGTTCCATATGCAAGTGGGGTAGGTAGTATCATGTACTCTATGATCTACAACAGACCTGATTTAGCCTATGCAATGAGTTTTGTAAGCAGATTTATATCAAACCCAAGGAGAGCACACTGGGAGGCTTTGAAATGGATGCTGAAATACATAATAAGAACTACTGAATTGGGATTGATGTTTGAATGGGACGAAAATAATGAATGCCAAAGCTGCTTGGTTGGGTATGTTGATTCAGATTTTGCTAGCAACATAGACTCAAGAAAATCCTTGACATGATACATATTTACTCTCTTTGGAACAACTATTAATTGGAGAAGCATTCAACAATCAATGGTTGCATTGTCCACTACAAAGGCAGAATATATGGCTATGATTGAAGCCATTAAAGAATCCATATGGTTGAAAGACATGATCCAAGAGCTGGGTATTATTCAGAAAAAGGGTGGTGATCTATTGTGATAGCCAAAGTGCTCTGCATTTAACCAAGCATCAAGTGTTTCATGATAGATCAAAACACATTGATGTAAAGTTTCACTTTGTAAAAGACATAATTGATAAGGGTCTTGTGGAAGTAAAGAAAATCAGCATAGAGGAAATCCTGCAGATATGCTGACTAAAGCTCTAAATAGTATCAAGTTCAAACACTGGCATGAAATCGGTTAATATTTTACCTTGGCCGCCTAATGGTTAAAGTTGTTTTTTTAGTGTTGTCTTTGCAAGTAATGCATCTTGATTTAGGTGGAGGATTGTAGGCATATAAATCTGCATGCATTTTAGAGGTATTCAGAACCGGAAACAGATTGAACAAAATCGGGTTAATGAAGAGTGAAACGGAGGATTCAAGTTACGCCCAGTCCAAGGTCGTTAGAAGTCAGTTAGGGTTCCTGAGCAACTTCCGGAAATCTAATGGAAATTCAGCTCGATCGATTGACGATTACTTCCAATTAGGATAGGGCTTTTGTTCAGTGTATAATGATGCATCATTCATGGTAATCAGATATGATTGAATGTGAGTATTGAGAGCTAGAGAATTAGGGTTCATCTTTATTTCTTTACATAAACCCTAATTTGGGATTCTTCTTGCAATTCTTGAATTTGTAAGGAACATTGTATAGATTTTGATGAAGAGAAAACATGTAATAGATTAAGGCCTAGGATCCTATGTATTTAGATTATGTTGTAAAATCTATAACTATAGGATCAGGAGGCTTGATGATCAAGACTAAAACTGGAAGAAAGAATGAAGACCTTGCTACATAAGTAAAACCTTAAAATGATTAAGTATAAGTCACTACAGCAGGCTACTAGGAAAGGATACTGGAATCTCACTGCATAAGGATGCTGAGTCTAGTCGCTGAATATAAGATAAGTAAGCTAAAATCGACTGAAGGACCAGGAAGCATCAGCAATCTTTTCAGAAGCAGTTATCTCGGAATACGTGTACGAGGTTTACGTTAGACACAACCACAAACTCATCAAATCAAAAGATGCCACGTAATAAAGCAAAAAAGAGTCTGAAGAAATGTCCGACTGAGTATGGCAATTGCAGCAACAGAGACATACGATCTCAACAACCTTGACGGACTAATTAGAAGAGGCCACGTCACCTCATACATGCTGCGAGAAGGAAGCTCTCTATCCAACGGACATAATTTTCATCACCTATAAATAGAAGAAGACGGGACTTGAAGGACACCCGACCAACTTGAAAAACTTGAAACCAGAAGCTCTCACGAATCAACCGTTCAAGCACTTAAATTAATTCATATTTCAAATACTCAGATAGTTTCAAGTCCAGTCTTGCAACAAGTTATCTACAGCATAAAGAGCTCATCGTTCTAAGCTTGCTGCCTGTGTTGTTGAAAAGAAAATCTGTTAAAACATATTTAATTATGTTTTGATGAGACAAAACTACAGAATAGTTACCCTCAATCTATAAGCATAACCTATCTTGTAAGGTTACTGTAACAAGGTTACTACAACAAGGTTACTGCAGAAAGATACGACAGAGAAAGCTTCAAAGGAAGGATACTGTAGAGAATGGTGAAATAAATCTGGTAGACTAACAAGGATATTGCTTACTGCAGGAAGCTACCTAGAAGAGACTATGCCAAAGCATACTGCAAACTAGCAAGCTACTGAAAACTCAAGCTACATGACAGGAAGCCACCTGGAAGAGACCATGTCGAAGCATACTGCAAAGTAGCAAGCTACAGAAGTCTCAAGCCACCTGACAGAGCAAGGCTAGGAAGGGAGCTACAAAGTAAGCATGGGAAGGAAGCTGAAAGTTACCGGTAGAGAGACGAGGAATGGAGCCAATCAGATGAAGACACGTGGAAAATGAAAAGTTGTCACGTATCAGAAGGAGTGCGGCACATTTAATGATGGAAATCTATCCACCTTCAACGGGCAGATTTTATAATCTATAAATAGAAGAAGACTGAAGGCTGAAGAAGGAGAGAAGAGAAGAGTAGAGCGCAAGAGAGAGCGCAGAAAAGAGGGGGAAGAGCATATAGAAGAAAAGAGAGCAAAGTGGGGGAATAAAGAAGAAGAAAAAAATAAGAGAGAAAAGAGTGTATAAAAGATCAAAAGAAGAGTAGAAACCTCAAATACTCTAAACCCTAGAAACGCTAGAATATTCAGTCACTCAATCCTGCAGCAAGCTACAACAGAGCAACCTGCAAAATAAACTAAAACTTGCTGCATCTAGTTGAAGAAGAAGACAAACCTTTTAAGGACTGTCTCGGAGTGCTTATTTAGGACCAGGATCCTAATAAGATGTTCGCTTTCTGAAGAAGGAAGTTAGAATCCTATGTGGGTCAGTTAGGAGAGTAGGCAAGCAACTGTGAGCAGCTATGACAAGACTTGCTACTAACTTGTTAAGTCTGTGTTGTAATACACAGGGCTATGTAAATCAACAAGATGAACAAATGTTCTCTCTTGAGAAGAGACGGAGAGGATGTAGAAGAATTACTCCACCTTCGAACCTCTGTATATCTATGCGTTTGTTTA
Source organism: Scutellaria baicalensis (assembly GCA_005771605.1). Classification (NCBI taxonomy): domain Eukaryota; kingdom Viridiplantae; phylum Streptophyta; class Magnoliopsida; order Lamiales; family Lamiaceae; genus Scutellaria; species Scutellaria baicalensis. The sequence goes on along the minus strand of CM016724.1, from coordinate 34,915,217 downwards.
TGCTTACTGTTCTATCTGCATATCTTATGTTAGATGTATATCTTTCATTCTTGTGTTTTCAGTGAAAGAAAGCTTCCGCGATATAACTCTGATAAGTAACCTCCCAAGAGGTTACTGACTTTGGACCTAAGCCTTCTGAAGATAAGAAGTTTGAAAATACAATAAGCTTATTCACCCCACCCACCCCCTCTAAGCCTACTACCACTTGAGACCAACAAGTGGTATCAGAGTAGGTTGGATGAAAAGTCCGATCTAACTGATCAATCCAGATCCCATTATTGAAAACATCTCTCTCTCTCTCTCTTACATCATAGATCAGAAAAATCTATTGTCTCCTTTGAAGAGTATGACTGATGTGAAGACAATAGTGGCTAAGAAGAAAATTGAAGAGCAGCCTGAGCTGTGAAGAAACAGGTTGCTAAGCAGGAAGATGTGCATAAGGAGCAAGCTTCTACTTTATACAGCGCAGACTAACAAATGAAGCAAGTTGCTGAACATGAAGAGGAAGTTGTACAAAGCAAAGCTGGGAGTATGGATCATACTGGAGCCTCTAGACGACAGTGATGGGAAGTAACCTTGAAAGAAAGTGCTGAAGAAGTTAAGTAAGGGAGTAAGATGAAAAGCACACTCTGTCAAACAGTCCACTCTTCAAAAGGAAGCAATAGTCTACTCAAAAAAAAAAAAAGGCCAACTCTAGAGAAAAGAACAACGATGACAAGGTACCTTTTTCTAAATTTTGCTCTAATATATCCTATGTCAAGTTAGCTTCGATTATCTCTATCTGGCCAAAAGTTCAAGTGATCATAAGAAACTTAAAATTCAAGAAAGCCAAAACGATAATTGGCTTGAAAATTTCTGGTCACTTGACTTGAACATGAGAAGGGAAGCCTGTACGTTGATTTCCAAAGAGAATGTTTTACCTACTCGTGCTGAAGGAGTACCTAAATTCGTACTGAAAGTGATCCTACATCTTAAAGAGATAATCAAAGAGTAAGGGGGAACTTATAGTACAAACCAAGGTAACTCAGTAGGCAAGGGAGGTAAAACTACCTTTGAAGAAACCCAATGGAAATGAGTATGCTGTAAGATGTCTACAACAACATAACATTCTCTGAAGAAACCAAGCAGACAACAACAACTCTGAAAGTAAAGAAAATCGTCTACCTTACTGGTATCATGTTTTATATGATCTATATCTAAAGGAGTTCATACTCCAGAAAGATACAATAGGTAAACATCTACACACCCAATTTCTTTTATCCTATGCTTACTGGCAAAAATCTTGAAGGAACTTTTACTAGAGCAACTATAGATTGTAAAGAAAGTTTGGGTTCTTGAAAGGAAACTAACTCAAAAGGATCTATACTCGTATGAGTACCTATGTAAGAATATTCGTTCTACAGGTACCTTTGACAGAAGGTTACAAGAAACAAAAAATCAGACCTTTAAGAAGAAGATCTCAAGGCTCAAAAAGGTTCTACATGAACTGAAGCAAGCTTCAAGAATCATATCTACTAAATCAACAGGAAGCAGATACCAAGAGCAACCCAAGTAAGATGTGATTGCTATAGGAAGCTGAAAATTCTAAAGGAAGGTCACTTCACCATACACAATAGGCTACTAAATCCAAGATGAAAGAGTTGATGAAGTTAAGGAAAAATGATGTTTTGACAACAGAATGCTAGACACTAGGCTACTGGATACTAGGTCGCTGGATAATAGGTCGCTGGATATCAGGACGCTAGATACTAGGTTGCTGGATACTAGGTCACTGAACACCAGGTCGTTGTATACTAAGATGCTAGACACCAAACTTCTGGATACAAGGTCACTGGACAATCAGGGCATTTATTATCAAGACACTGGAAAAGAGGTCACTAGTGGGGTTACATCTCATCAAATCCAGCGGTTAATGAGATCTTTAAAGATTTAACCTCAAAACAGGGAGTATCTTAATATCTATATATACATTGACTCCTTACTCTTATCTTCATTCATATACTCTCTCATATCCTTAAAACAACATGGCACCAGACAGTTGGAAACCATTCTCTCAATTCATTCTTAGCAGCACATTCTCTGCAAATAATTAACCAAGCACCTCTCAAATCATAAAAATCCACCTCTCATGCTTGATTCTTGCTAAGCAAATCTTTATCAGAAGACTCGATCTTCTAGCTTACTACCCTCACCTCAAATCCAAAGGACTTGCACCTAGGTTCTTCTCTTCGAGGCCGAAAGATAGAGAGAAGGATCCCTCTCCAGTAACCCCAGAGATTCAGCTCGATGATGATGTAAAAAAGGGGAAAGAAACTACGAAGGATCTTGGAAGATCAAAAGTCTTTCAAAGGTGGAGGAGAGCAGATTCCAGCCCTTCCATAGGGATGAATTCTGCTTAATAGAGAATGAGAAAGAGGGACAGATGGAAGAGTTGGTGAGATTAGGAGAAGGAAGAAAGGCTGCAACAAGCTAGTGCACCTAGACTTCTCTACCACTACACTTTTCCCTCATGTGTAACCTCTCTTCTCTCTCTTCAAACCTCTTCACCTTTTTTCCGCTCATCTCCCCAATCAAAGAGGAAAACCAATTGGGGAGCAAGAACTTGCACAAAAAGAGGGAAAAGCTAGACAAAAGATTAAAGCTAGTAGCAAGCTAAAGGGGAAAAGAAAGAAATGAAAGAGCAAGAGAAAGAAAAATGAGCCAAAAAAGCAAGATAGAATATTTACATTGTACTTTGCTTACTGCGTTGTATTGTAAATGTCTTATCTATATAAAATATCTTCTGTTCTCTAAAGCTCACTCCTTGTATGTGGTTTAATGAAAGTAGTATGTTCTACGTTTATATATCTTATATCTATTATATGTGCTTAAATGATTATAACCTTTTGATCTTATTTGCAAAGGTTTTTCATCATAAAAAATGGAGAAATTGTTAGAACGTATTTAAGTATATTTTGATGAGACAAAACAATAGCATAGTAACCCTCAATTTATATGCATAACCTATCTTGTAAGGTTATTGCAACAAGGTTATTGTAGAAAGATACGATAGAGAAAGCTTCAAATGAAGGATACTGCAGAGAATGGTGAAAGGAATCTGGTAGACTAAAAAGAATACTGCTTACTACAGGAAGTTACCTGGAAGAGACTATGCCAAAGCATACTGCAAAGCAGCAAGCTACCGAAGACTCAAGCTACCTGACAGGAAGCCACTTGGAAGAGACCATGTCGAAGCATACTGCAAAGCAGCAAGCTATAGAAGCCTCAAGCCACCTGACATAGCAAGGCTTGGAAGGGGCCTATAAAGCAAGCATGGGAAGGAAGCTGAAAGTTACCGGTAGAGAGAAGAGGAATGGAGCCAATTAGATGAAGACACGTGGAAAGCGAAAAGCTGGCATGTATTAGAAGGAGTGCGGTGCATTTAATGATGGAAACCTACCCACCTTCAACGGGCAGATTTCTAATCTATAAATAGAAGAAGACTGAAGGCTGAAGAAGGAGAGAAGAAAAGAGTAGAGCAGAAGAGAGAGTGCAGAAAAGAGGGGGACTAACATATAGAAGAAAAGAGAACAAATTGGGGGAATAAAGAAGAAGAAAAAGAAGAAGAGAGAATAGAGTGTATAAAAGATCAAAAGAAGAGAAGAAACCTCAAACACTCTAAACCTCAGAAATGCTAGAATATTCAGTCAATCAGTCCTGCAACAAGCTATAGTAGAGCAACCTGCAAAAGAAGCCAAAGCTTGCTGCATCCAGTTGAAGAAGAAGACAAACCTTTTAAGGACTGTCTCAGAGTGCTTAGTTAGGACCAGGATCCTAATAAGTTATTCGCTTTCTGAAGAAAGAAGTAAGGATCCTGAGTGGGTCAGATAGGATCCTGTGTGGGTCAGTTAGGAGAGTAGGCAAGCAACTGTGAGCAACTATGAGAAGACTTGCTACTTACTTGTTAAGTCTATGTTGTAATAGATAGGGCTATGTAAATCAACAAGATTAACAAATGTTCCCTCTTGAGAAGAGGAAGAGAAGATGTAGAAGGATTACTCCACCTTCAAACCTCTGTATATCTATGCGTTTGTTTGTGCTTACTGTTCTATCTGCATATCTTACGTTAGATGCATATTTCCATACTTATGTTTTCAATGAAAGAAAGCTTCCGCAATATTACTCTGATATGTAACCTCCCAAAAGGTTACTGACTCTGGACCTAAGACTTCTAAAGATAAGAAAATTTTGAAAATACAGTAGGCTTATTTACCCTCCCTCCCTCTAAGCCCACTACCACTTGGGACCAACAAAATCTCTTTTTCTTTAGACTGTTAGGAGTTGCTTGATTGGAGGCTATTCCTGATCAAGCATTTGCGTTCTTAGTAGAAGAACAAGAGCTCTGTGTGGGCTAGTTGAGTTTGGTCAGTGTGTAGGAACCCTGTGTGGGATTGACTGGCAGATCTTGTTAGGTTTATGTTGTATAAGTGAGGCTTGAGTAAATCAACCGGATTACTTAACAAAGTTCCTCCTTGTGAAGGAGTAGAGAGGACGTAATAGGATTACTCCACCATTGAACCTTTATAAACTGCTGTGTTTACCTTACTGTTTAGCTTACTGCTGTTTATATCTTATATGTTGCTTATTTGTTTTGCATGCTCCATATCTCTCATAAGCATATCAACTGTTTTCAGAAAAGAAGCTTTGGTCAAAAGAATTTCCGTTGTGCATAAAACTCATTTTCTCTACAGGTAACTACTCAAGCAGTAACCTCCAGGACAGTAAGCTCTTTAGCTACCTGCCTAAGTGACTTATCTTTCTGTTTTAAAGAGAAAGTTTGAAATATGAGTAGGCTTATTCATCCCCCTTCTAAGCCTACTACCACTTGGTACCAACAAGTAGTATCAGAGCAGGTTGGATTAAACGTCCGATCTAACTGATCAATGCCTGATCCCTGCTTTCTGAAAACCCTTTCTTTGCATTAATTTTTATAGCATACCAAAAATGGATTCTCATAAAGTGCCTATGTTTTCTATTGAAGAATATGATGATTGGAAAATTCGCATGCAGACATATCTATAGGCCATGCATGATGAAATGTATTATGGCATCACTGATGGACCACCAAAGATCACCAAGGTGAACCCACTGTTCACCAGGGCCATTGATGAAGCAACAGATAAACAAGGAAATGCAGGAGTCATCCCACATCCAGCTGTGTTGGAAAAACCACGAGAAGAATGGACTGTCGACGAGAGAAGGCAGGCAAACCTTGACAACATAGCAAAAAATGTGTTATTCCTCACTCTCAACAGAGGAACCTTCAACAAAGTGAAAACCTGCAGGACTGCGAAGGAAATCTGGGAAAAGCTCGAACAAATATGCGAAGGCACCGAGCTCACTAAAGAGAACAAAGTCTCTACAGCTACCCAGAAGTTCGAACTGTTTGAGATGCTACCTGGAGAAACCTTAGAACAGATGGATCTGAGGTTTACATCTTTCATCAATGAGCTTGAGTCCCTGGATAATATCTATACTCAGAAGGAGAAAAACATAAAGGTGCTGAGAGCCCTTCCTTCTGAATGGGACAGAAAGACAACTACCATGAGAGTGTCCATGGATTTAAAATCTATGTGTACATTTGATCTCTTCTCGGAACTTAAAGCCTTTGAGTTCGACATTAATAGAAGAAAGACATAAACTGAAGGAAGTAGCTCGAAGGTTACTGCACTGATTGCCAGACTACCTCAGGAAGCTAAGAAATATAAGGATCAGATAGCTACCCTGGAGGCTACTACAGAAGAAGATATGGTCTTGCTCCTGAAGAAGTTCCAAAAGTTCATCAGGAAGAACTCAAGAACAGATGGCTTCAGGAAGAAGCGAAATGATACAGGAACCAGTGGACAGGCACCCCAATCGAATGCCAAAACTACTGACCTGTGCTACAATTGCAGGAAGCCAGGTCACTATGCTAGAGAATGCCCATATCCAGAAGTTTAGCGCTATCCAAAGGATGAACGAAAGGTGAGACAGGAAAGAAAGAGACAGGAGAGCCAAAAGCTGAGGGTGCTGATCGGTGAAGTAGAGACCTCTCAGAGGATTCAACCAATGAAAGAGTCAACCAATGAAAGTGACTCAGAGGATTCATCTTCTGATGATGAAGCCCTAATCTGCCTCATGGCTAAAAATGATGATTCAGAAGATGAGGTAGTATATCATAACCCCTCTGTTCAATTTGACGAAAGGTTGAACATGATTTGTGCTTTCAAACAAATCATTAGTGACTTCGAGCAAATTACCTCTACTCATGAGGAGCTGAAACTAGAAAATATAGATCTTAAGAGAGAGCATGCTTCACTAGAAAGGCTACTTGCTCTAGAAAAATTAAAAAGCCAAGCATGCAGTGACCTCAAGGCTGAAGTCAGTAAGCTCAATTTGCAAGTCACTAAGCTGGAAAGTAAGAAGAAGGTCCTCACTGAAACAGTTAATACCTTCAACAAATCCTCTAAAAACTTGGATGCAATGTTAAATCTCCAAAGAAGTCTGAAGGATCATGCTGGTATAGGTTACTGTGGAGAGGATTCCACTTCAACAGCCTGCACCTCAAAGGCACCTACATTTGTGCCTGCAGTTGTCCCTCATCAAAATGAACTACCTAATTTAGGGGGAACTTCAAGCTGAAATGCAGAAAGCTTTCTAGGAAAGGGAAAGAGACCCCTTAGAACTACCTATGGCAGTAAGTTTGTCAGAAGCTGGCTCCAGCAACCTAGAAAGGGTAGAAGATCTCAAACTTCCTATACGCCACAAACCTTTATGTCTAAAACTAAAGGAACCTATGTTCCTAAGAGGAAAGGAAGAAACCACAAGCACACAAAGTACATATGTAGTATTCTAAGGATACTGGTAAAAGATCAGGAACCAACAAGACTTATAACAAAAAGACTGTTATAAAGCAAGTATGGGTTCCTAAGAAGATAACGGAAACTAACAAGAAAGGACCCGTACTTGTGTGGGTACCTAAAAAGAAATAATCTTCCTCTGATTGCAGGAACTTGTGACAAGAAGCAACAAAGACATATGGTACATTGATAGCGGCTGCTCCAGGCACATGACTGGGAACCAGAAGAGCCTCGTCAACTTCAAAGCTTCCAAAGGACCTAAAGTCATATTTGGAGACAATTCCAAGAGAAGCACAAAGAGCACTGGTGACCTGATTAAAGAAAATATCCACATCAAGTAAGTGTCTCATGTAGAAGGCTTAAAGTACAACATCCTGAGCATAAGTCAATTCTGTGAAAAAGGCTATTGTGTGGAGTTTAATCTCAACAAATGCCTGATTAAGGACAACAAAACTCAGGAAGTTAAGCTCACTGGAACAAGAAAGGGAAATATCTATGTTGTTGATTGGGAATCAATAACTACAGCTACCTGTTTCATCACCAAAGGAACACTTGAAGCTAGCTAGCTGTGGCACAAGAGGATGAGCCACCTAAATTTGAAAACCATAAACAAGCTAGCAAGGAAAGGACTAGTCAGAGGGCTACCTGACATAGTCTACAAGAAGGAAGATATCTGTGGAGCGTGCTAGAAAGGGAAACAAGTAAAGAGCTCTTTCAAGAACAAAACCCTTCATTCTACAGATAGGATACTGGATATGCTACACATGGACCTATTCTGACCAATTGAACTGATTAGCATATCTAGGAAGAAATACACCTTAGTAGTAGTAGATGACTACTCAAGGTTTACTTGGACAATCTTTCTTGCAAAGAAGTCGGATTCTCAATAACGTCTGCCAGAGTTCCTGAGGAGGCTGCAAACCGAGAAAAGCCTGAGCATAGTAAAGATCAGAACAGATAGAGGAACTGAATTTGCCAACAAATTCATTGAAGCCTACTACTCAAATAATGGAATCAGGCACGAATACTCAGCGGCTAGGATACCTCAGCAGAATGGAGTTGGTGAAAGACAGAATAGGACCCTGAAGGAAGCTGCCAGGACAATGTTAGCTGAAGCTGAGCTACCTAAGAGATTTTAGGCAGAAGCAACCAACACAACATGCTATACATAGAACAAATGCCTGATCAACAAGGATCTGAACAAAACTCCCTATGAGCTGTGGTATGGTTACTCCCCTAATATTGGTTACTTTCACATCTTTGGATGCAGGTGTTTCGTGCTCAACAATGGAAAGGAATACCTCAAGACCTTCGATGCCAAATCAGATGAAGGGGTATTCCTAGGATACTCATCGGAATCTTTAACAAGAGAACACTTGTTGTGGAGGAATCAGTACATATGGTCTTTGATGAACCACATTGCAGTAAGGCTGATATAGAAGAACTTCAAGAAGTGTTGGACAAAACTCACATCAACAACAATCATGTTGAATATATTGATGTGCAATTACCAAATCTTCAACAAATGGATGGAAATCTACCATCCCAGATACGACAGGATCCTAACTTGCAGGTACCTACTCAAACACAGGAACCTAAAAATAACCAAGAACCTTAAGAAGAGCAATGTCAGCAAACCAATTAAGCGAGAAGGAAATGGCTAAGGGATCACCCCGGAGAACTGATCATAGGAGATTCCACATCAGGCGTGAGGACAAGAAGATCAAATCCGGACCTGTTACCTAATAAAAGGTGGTGATTTTTGCAAATAAGTCCCTTGAAATCTTTGAAAAGTCAAAAATCAAATCGGCGCATTAAATGCCAGGAACCTCAGCCGCGAGATGTTAAACTATCCACATTTTAAATTGATCTAAGCCCTTGATCAAAACACAGGGAGTTTTCCTATAAATAGGAACTTTATACATTTTCAAAACCTTTACGCTCTCATATTCTTCTCTGTCATACTTCCTGCAAGCAGTAACCTAGCAATCTCTACTGCTTTCTCTGTGTTTTTTTACAGAATCTCCCCTTTCCTCCTACTACTCAAATGGTACCCAAAAACTCACAAGTTATGGATGGTCGTCTCATCAACGAGAAGATCCTACTAAAAGCCATCAGGGATGAAGGTCACTTCACTGACCTCATGCAGATGATCCTCAATAGCCTTCACTAGTCAAAGGTGTTGGGTTTCTGCTCGCACTACAAAGAGCCCTAATGCGAGGACCTTGTCAGACTCTTCTATACCAATGCAGAGGTGTCTAAGGACATAACGAAGATTGTGTCCAAGGTGGGAGACAAGAAGTTCGACCCGACTGCCAGTTCCCTAGGAAAGATCTTTCAGCTCCCCAATGAAGGAATTAGTAGCAGTGATCTGGCCACCTATGGAGAGGATATGATAGAAGAATACTGGAATAGGTTCATAGGCTTCGAGGACATGTTGTCTCTGAACAAGAGCTGTAAAAATATGCTCTTCCAGGTGGAGTATCAGATGCTCCATGATATCTGCTGTCACATCATCGAGAATCGGTCAGGTTCATTCGACAAGTGTACCAACCTGAGGTACAGGATGATGATGGCACTAATGGAGGTGGAGGAGGTGAACTAGGCTGAGTATGTCTTCAACAAACTCAAGGAGGAGGTGGAGAAGAAGGTTGGCAAGCTAACTTATGGACTTACAATCAATACCATCTTATGGTATATTGGTCATGACATGTCATAGGGTAAACCCATTCAAAAGGGTAAGTTCATAGGGTATGGCAAAATCTTTGCCAAGAAGGGCACCAAAGTCTCCCCAGTAACCAGGAAGATTACTGAGGTGCAGGAGAAGGAGACTCAAAAGGAAGCAGTACAAGAAAATACGTCGGAGGGGAAGCCTTGGTGGCTACTTCTTCCCCACTGAAGCAGGAGAAAAAGGTGAGTAGTGTAAGGGTAAGGGTAAAGCAAGCTGTGAAGAGGAAGCTGAGGATTTCCGATGATGAGGCATCCCCGATACCACCACCTGTGTTGATACTCCCTGCTCCCGCGAGCAAGGAAAAGGATGTTGAATTAAAGATCCTGACTACTGTACAGGCGAAGGTTGCTGTGCAGAAGGTCACTGCTCAGCTGAAGGAGCATTTAGGACTGGAGGAAGAGAAAACTATTGAGGACCCTGATTTTAAAATTGTCTTGGACATAGCCAAGATGAAAACAAAGTTCAAGAAGTAGTTGGATAGGTTTATGGCGTAGTGGAACTACAGGCACCTTCCCTACCAAGATCTTATTCAGTGGTCTGATTTGGTTGCTGAGGAGGATTGGACACTGAACTGGGCAGAGGTGTCTGATATTAAGGGGGAAAAAGTGTTGGAAGCAAGATTCCTGAATGGTCTGTAAAGGAGGAAGTGGAGAGACTTTCAGGAAAGTTATGAGGCAGAGATGAGACTAGTTGCTGCTTCAGAAAGGAGGAATCAAGTTGCACCTATTGAACTGCCACCTCCTTCTCCGAGGACGATGAAGGGGAAGAAGCCCATCGAGCAACCTGATTTCTTTAAGGATGATGTTATCATCGAGGCTGCTGCTGATCAGTTTAAAGCCGGTGATGACATGGGCTTCGCAGAAAAGCAGGCGGAGGTGTTTGGAGTAGATGAGGCGGAAGAAAGGATGTTGAAACAGGCCTTGGACGCTAGTTTAGTAGAAACTAGGATGACGCATAGGCCCCTGCCTATCCAGCCAGGTGAAGGTTCTTCCTGTGGAACAACAAACTCTGAGCAACCCCTAGTTGTTCAACTAATTAGTCAGAGGATTCCTTCACCACCAGCATCTAAAGATGAATCCAGTGGAGCATTCAGCCAGCTGGTGGACATTGAGACCCTTTTTGATGAGAAGATGGAAGGCTCAGATGTCGCAGGAACCATCACTGTTCATCAGGATGCTCCTGCCACCTTCGAGAAAGTTGATATGCCAAGGATGGAGCCGCTAACTACTCTGGAGGCTGAAAAGTTAGAAGTCCTTGCAGTTGCTGCAGTCCTAGAAGAAATGCTTGAAGCAGCTACTGTTGAAGGAGGAACCTCTGTGTTAGTACCCTCAGATGATTAGGCACCGATGGAGGTTGATAAGACGGCTGAGGAAATTACTCCAATGGAGATGGAGGGAGTAATTTATGAGGATCTTGCGAATCATGGTGAGATGATTGCAGAGGAGGCCACAACAGAACATGCTACTAATATAGAGCATGCTGTTGAAGAAATTCCAGTGGTACAAGCTGCTCAAACAGAGTCTCCTGCTGAAAAGGTTGCTCCTAAAGAGTCTATGGTTGAGGAGTCCACCAACTTAGAGACCTCGATGAAACAGACAGAAGTTGAGGAGGCGCCTTGGGAAGAAGGGTCTTCTGAGAAGAAATAAGGCGGATACAGGCCTGGAAGGGAGATGTCCCTTAGGATGCAGTAATAGGAGCTGCCGATGAGGAGAAATCAGTAGATGAGGAGGTGGATGCTGATGAATGGAAGCTGACTAGCTCCTCCGACAGCGATGATGGTGCACCTAGTGAACAGGGTGCAACCGGAGCCGAAAAATCCAATTTTCTAACCCCTTCTCTTTCTGTGTGGGATGTTGAAGACAAATCTATTGACGATATGTTCAAGGCAGTGAAAAAGTTGGCAAGTCCCTAACCAAGGCTAGCCGTCAAATGAGAACTGAAGCAAAGAAGGATCGGTTTAAAGCTACCTTCCTGATTGACACTCTAAATGCAACTCTGGCGAAGCTTCAGGCGACTATCAGTTCGCAAACTCCATCCACTGGCCTTGTCGACACCATCAAAAGCCTAAATGATAAGCTCAATGCACAAGAAAAGAAGCTACTAGAGATTGAGCTTGAGCAAAAGTCAGTATCTTCCTCCCTGAAGAAAATTGACGACTCTCAGTTTGAGTAGAAGCAAACCTTAGAGGATCATACTACCATTCTGACAAGTATGCATTCAATGATATGGTTTGGAGTAGGCTCGGCCTATGATGATGACAAAAAGGGAGAATATGCAGCAGAGAGGATCCAGCAAAGTAGGCAGCAGGATCCTTCCTCTTGCAGGCAGCCAGCAATTCTGCCAAGAAAGGATTCAGGAGGAGATAGAGGAGGCCATGGAGGAAGCTCCAGATGACGCTAAGATAGTAGTTCAACCAAAAGGAAATCTGATGCTATCTTGGAAGTCCATCCTGGTCTTCGTAGAGGAGTAGATGAAAGGGAGGAGAAGAAGAGAAAAGTTGAAGAGCTGCTCAAAGCGTCAGATTCTCACATTGAGAAGATGACGAAAAAAGGCCTTTCAAATCTCTACCCTTCTCAAAGGCAACGTGACTTGGAAGCTATTGCATCCGATGAGAAGCTTGTACCGAACTCACTACTCATCTTCCTGGATAGAAGTCTGAATACTCGGAGCTCCAAATTCCAAGAATGGAAACTTCCTGAAATCGATCTGCCTACTACTCACTGTCCAACCTTCCTACAAATCAAAACCTTCAAACAAGCCGAGTAGCTGAAGTATTATATCAAGCTGTGCAAGGAGTCCATCATAATTAAGGGAAAAATTCATTACGAGGGACTCCAATGTTTCAAAAACCTTGTCAACAGAGGTATGCTCCCACTTCAAATGAAACTAAAAGGCTACATGAACAGAGGTGAAGTCATTTCCTTCTGCGAGGACTTTTGGTTAAGGTACGATGAAACTCCAGAGATAAAGAGATAATGGAGCCAACTTACCAGGAATCCATCCTGAACTGGTGCAAGGGTTCCCGTAATGAAAGAAGACCAAGAGCCACATGGTTAAAAAGACCCTGAAGCCTCTGACTACAGATTCTTGCTCACTTCTCTCTACTTTCTTCCCTGTATCTTTTTTTCTTAGCTTTCTTATGTCTTACCTTGATATCATCTTGATTTATTATCTCAATAAAACTAACCTTCTGTTCTGAAAAGCTCACTACTTGTGAACTTATACTTAGTCTCTGCTCTGAAGGCGCTTTTACCTTCCGTTGATTACTCTTGTTATCATACAAGCTTATGTTCTTAAATAAAATCTGATAAGTCTTTAATCCTCTTAAAGAAGTTTTGTCATCATCAAAAAGGGGGAAATTGTAAGGAACATTGTATAGATTTTGATGAAGACAAAACATGTAATTGATTAGGGCCTAGGATCCTATGTATTTAGATTATGTTGTAAAATCTCTAAGTATATAGGATCAGGAGGCTTGATGATCAAGATTAAAGCTTGAAGAAAGAATGAAGACCTTGTTGAATAAGGAAAGCCTTAAAATGATTAAGTATAAGTCACTACAACAAGCTGCTAGGAAAGGATACTTGACGCTCACTACATAAAGATGTTGAGTCTACTAGCTGAATATAAGACAAGTAAGCTAAAATCGACTGAAGGACCAGGAAGCATCAGCAACCTTTTCAGAAGTAGTTATCTCAGAATATGTGTACGAGGTTTATATTAGGCACAGCCACAAACTCATCCAATCAAAGGATGTCACATAATAAAACAAAAAGGAATTTGAAGAAATGTCAGACTGAGTATGGTTATTGCAGCAACAGAGACGTACGATCACAACAACCTCGTACGGACTAATCAGAAGAGGCCACGTCGCCCCATACATGCTGCGAGAAGGAAGCTCTCTCTCCAAAGGGCATAATTTTCATCACCTATAAACAGAAGAAGACTAAGACTTGAAGGACACCTGACCAACTTGAAAAACTTGAAACCAGAAGTTCTCACGAATCAAGCATTCAAGCACTTAAATCGATTCATATCTCAAATACTTAGATAGTTTCAAGTCCAGTCCTGCAGCAAGCTATCTACGGCTTAAAGAGCTCATCGTTCTAAGCTTGCTCCCTGTGTTGTTGAAAAGAAAATCACTTTTTCTTTAGACTGTTAGGAGTTGCTTGATCGGAGGTTGTTCCTGATCAAGTATTTGCGTTATTAGTAGAAGAACAAGAGCTCTGTGTGGGCTAGTGAGTTTGGTCACTGTGCAGTAACCCCGTGTGGGATTGATTGGCAGTTCTTGATAGGTTTAGGTTGTATAAGCGAGGCTTGTGTAAATCAACCAAATTACTTAACAAAGTTTCTTCTTGTGAAGGAGTAGAGAGGACGTAGAGGGATTACTCCACCTTTGAACCTCTATAAACCGATGTGTTTACCTTACTGTTTAGCTTACTGCTTTTTATATCTAATATCCTGCTTATTTGTTTTCCTGTTGCATATCTCTCATAAGCATACCAACTGTTTTCAGAAAGTAAGCTTCGATCAAAAGAATTTCCGCTGTGCATAAAACTCATTTTCTCTAAAGGTAACTGCTCAAGCAGTAACCTCCAAGACAGTAAGCTCTTTAGCTACCTGCCTAAGTAACTTATCTTTCCGTTTTAAAGAAAAAGTTTGAAATTTGAGTAAGCTTATTCACCCCCCTAAGCCTACTACCACTTAGGACCAACATAATTCGTTCAAAGGAGTGATACATTTGCCGGTTTTTGGTCGTGGATGTAGGATGTGCATAACGCTGAACCACGTAAATCTTCTTGTGTCGATTGTTTACTCGTTTTCTTGTTTTCACCATTGTTGAGGATTTGTCAAAAGCTTGTAAGCTTGAGATTGCATTCTGGGTCTGAATCCGATCAGACTTAACAAAAACTATCAATGTAAGATATCAGAATGAAACGTCTTTAGCATATTCTTTCACGGGCGTTATCTTTTTCTCTTTCTCAGTTGACGTGGCTCTCAAATTATGTTTACCTGGATATCACATTTCCAAGTAGATAAAAATAAGAAAAATAAATATATCTTTCTTTTAATAATTATTATTTTCGATAAAATATCTAATTAAATACAAAATTGACTGATTTTTATATACTTCCAATTCACATTTCAATCTAATTCTTATAATAAAAACTCAATCAACAAAAAATATGATCACAAAAAGTATATTATCACACAATTATTTTTTCTAAACATATTTTCAACAAAAATAATTATCATCAAGTTATTGATATTATATAAAATATAATATTACAAAATATTGATATTACTTATAGATTGTCCATATATATAATTATGCATATATCAATTACGAAAAAATTTAAATATGTGTATATTATCATATTGTTATTTGACGATATATATTATTGAATAAAAATTAATATTCAAATATCGATATTAATTGTGGATAACCCAAAAACCAATATCACAAAGTGTCAATATATTATATTACAATATCACAAAATATCATCGAATCGAGTAAAAATATCAACAAAACAATCATATCCCTAGGTTGATATGGTTATGGATACTTAATTAGATGATGAAGTTAGTGACCCTCTTCAGAAGTGTGTACCGTAGGATCTTTGATGGATGATAGGTACCGTAGCATTTTTGATGGATTTTAGAACCAATCATTCATAATTCTGACTTATCTGAGTGATTTGATAGTTTTATTGTTATTTTTATTCGATAGATGATATTTTTGTAATATTTTGTACCAATATATTTGGACATTTTGTGATATTGGTTTTCGTCCCAATAATATCTATCAATTATCCACAATTAATATCGATATTTGGTGATATTAATTTTTGTTCAACAATATATCGATAAATAACAACATGATAATATTGATATATTTACAGTTTTTTCGTTATTGATTTATGCACAATAATATATATGGACAATTTATAATTAATATCAATAACTTGACGATAATATTTTTTGTCGATTGATATTATTTAAATATGTGTAATAACAATTAAATTGAAATGTGTATTGAAAGTATGTAAAAACCAATCAATTTTGTATTTAATTAGACATTTTATACCAATTTTGTATTTAATTAGATATTTTATCGAGTATAATAATTAATAAAAGAAAGAGATATTTGTTTTTCTTATTTTTTATCTGATGTCTAGTTAAGCATGATTTGAGAGTCACATCAGTTAAGAGAGAGAAAAAAGATAACGCCATGAAAGAATATGTTAACGGCGTTTCATTCATAGTTTTGAATCTTTCAAACCATGGATTGATAAAATTTATATTTCATAACCCGCATTGATAGATAGATTATCTTTCGGGGCCTGGATCGATAAAATCCTTTAAATCAAATGTGTCATCATAAAATTTAGTTTACGAATCTTTGAAGGGTGCTTAGTTTACAAAATACCTTTGAGGGGTGCTTTCTCAAACTCTGAATTAGAACATGAGAATATCAAATGCCTACCCTTAAACCGGCTTTCACTATGTGGCGCACAGAATAATACCTCAATTTCATTGTTAATCCATGAGAGTGTGTTTGCAACTTGTCTCTTGACTCTACTTTTGATCTCCTAAACTGCTCGGTAAGGGACCAATTACATCTCGATTAGGTTAACAGTGAATTCCATTGGGATGACAAATTATCCGGTAATTACTCTATGGATAATTTGGTGTTTTCTATTATTATCCAATGCTTTTTCCATAGCTCCAGTGGTAAAACCATTGTATATCTGGAGCTCTGGATCTTCTTTCATAATCCTCATTAGAGTATTACGAGACACCGTAGTGTGGGAGAGGAATTCTGACATATCCTCTCTCACCGTTAATTGAAGAATTTTATCTTCACTCTGATTCTAAACTAGATTCACTTCCATCATCAGAATAGATCTTGTTGGAAACATTTAAGGATGTTTTGATGAGACAAAACCTTAAAGAAAGTAACTCTAACAAGCATAATCAATCTTAGGAGATGTTACTGCAATGGAGTTACTGTAGAAAGATAAAGATTAGAGAAAGTGTCAAAGGAAGATAGAGAATGGTGGAAAGGAATCGGGTGAACTAATTAGGATACTGATGACTGCAGGAAGTTACTAGAAGAGACCTTGCTGAAGCATATTGCAAAGCAGCAAGCTACCAGACAGGAAGCTACCTGGGAGACCATGATGAAAGCATACTGCAGAGCAGCATGCTACAGAAGCCTCAAGCCGCCTGAAGGAGCAAGCCAGGGAAGGAAGCTCTAAAGCAAGTGTGAGGAGAAAGCTACAAAACAGGCATGAGAAGAAATTCAAAAGTTACCGGTAGAAAGAAGAAGGTTACCGGTAGAGAGAAGAAAAGAGGAGCCAATCAGAAGAAGACACGTGGAAAGTGAAAAGCTTGTGTGTGTCATAAGAAGTGCGGCGCTCTCAATGATGGAAATCTATCTACCTTCAACGGGCAAATTTCCTAATCTATAAATAGAAGAAGACTGAAGAACTGAGTAGAAAAGAGAAGAGAAGAGAGAACCCACAAAGAGAAGAAAGCGCGAGAAGAGAGTGTAGAAAAGAGGGGGAAGGCTATACAAAAGACAAGAGAGCAAAGTGGGGAGCAAAAGAAGAAGAGAGAAAAGAGAAGCTCAAACACCCACACCCCAAAGACGCATACTCAGTCTCACAGTCGAGGTAACAAGCTACATCAGTTCAAACTACAAAATAAGTCTAAGCTTGCTGCATCCAGTTGAACAAGGAGCAGACAAACCCTTATCTTAAAGACTGTCTTGGAGTGCTCATTGCGAGGAATAGAGTCCTACTGAGTTGGCCACTTTCTGAAGAAGAAAGTGAGGACCTTGAGTGGGTAGAGTAGGATCCTGTGTGGGTCAGTTAGGAGAGTAGGCAAGCAGCTGTGTGAAGGCTTGCTACTTACTTGTTAAATCTGTGTTGTAATAGATAGGATTATATAAACTAACAAGATTTAACGAATGTTTCCTCTTGAGATAGGGTGTAGATAATCGGGGCTATCTATCATTTAAATTGGAAGAATCATTCTAGGTGAGGTTATCCAAGGGCTAGATTGTTTAATTATTTGATATCTTTTAGATTTGTTTCGTTTTGTTTGCTTCTTTTGAAATTTCTTGTGATGCATGATTTCAATTTTTGCTCAACAAACCAATCGCCCCCTTTTTTATCGCTTTCTATACACGAAATTGTCAATTGAATTACACTATTCCCTGTGGATTCGACCCCTTGCTTATCCTACTACATAAGTGGATAGTCGAGGTGAATATTTATTTTTGGGTGTCGGTGACAGCACACTAACAGCGGAATATGTTAAAGAATAGAGAGTTCAGTATATATATTCTAACACTTTTAACTATAAGTTAAATGCCAGATTCACATTTAAGTTCATATAAACAAGGCCATAGATATGCATGCAACAAGATATAGAAATGTATACTGAAAGCAGTAAATGAACACAAAACCTTTATAGAGGTTCGAAGGTAGTGTAAGTCTTCTACGTCCTTTCTTCTCCTTCACAAGGAGGATATCCACTAGAACTTTAGATTTACAGGACTCTTTTCTTACTAAAACACTCTAAGGATTATAACTAATCTTACTAAAGTTCTTACTCCCTTCTTAGGTTTCAACAAGTAGACAGGATCCACACAGGATGTTGTCTTAAACAAGACCAAAATGCACAACAAGGATTTAATTTCTATCAACTGTGGACACCTAAATAAAACAACCTACACACACATCATATAAATGGTTTATATAAATCTTCAATTGTGGTGAAACAAAAACACTCATAATCTTTAATAGTAGAATGTTTTTGTTTCGGCTTGAGTGAGGGACTGAAAAGTGTTGGATATTTCTTTAAGCTCGATGATTGCTGTAAGCTTGGAAGTTTAGGGTGCGATTTTCAAATTTTCACTCCTCTTTCTTCTCAGCCTCACTCCGTCCTTTTATAGTTGCTGGAATGCGCCAGTTGAAGGGTGCACATTCTACGTGTCTTCGTATAAGCTCCTTTCTTCTGCTACTACATCCTGACCGTAGATCCATTCACACTCATGTATATTCCTTGTTGATTCGATCTGGACGCTTAGCATTCTTCTTCATGATCTTCATGATCTTCAAGATACACCCAATTAATGTGCGCCTGAAAAAGTAGGAGACAGACTCCTCTTTGTGTATCAGGGCCATTAATTGCGGTTGTCATTCTCGTTGCAGGTTACATGTGCTTGCTCAGGCTAGGTGGCAGTTCTTCATTCACTCGCCGTCCTTGTATTTATCCTTTATGCTTCAGCCTGTCGCGCACTGCACCTTCAACTGAAGTTGATGTTTTCTCGTATCAACAGAGAACATGCAACGGGTGTTGAATCCTTCGAGGTTGATCCCATTGTACATGTCTCACTTCAGTTGCTGCAACTTCTACTCTATGGCTGCAACTAGCCTCACCGCATCCATATCTTGCAGTGTCCAGTATTGCAGCATGCAATAAAGTTGTTCTCCTTCAGCTCTTCCAAGACAAGCTTGTTGTATGCAGACTTTTCTTCTTTTCTTGTTGCATGCAGCTTGCAGCTTTGAAACTTAGTGGAAGACTTCAGGCAGACATTTGCTACTTATTGAATCTAAAAACTAAGTGGGAAAATAATCAGTAAGAACATAGTAGGTTACAACGGCTTTTGTCTCATCAAAATATATCGAGGGTTCTTCTTAAAGTTATTCTAGGAGAAAAGGGTCCATTAATTGGGGAGTTAAAGCAACTATGGGAAGGTGTAGATGCATTTGATGCTTCAAGTGGTCAATATTTCAAACTACGAGCAGCCTTATTATGGACCACCAATGATTTCTATGCTTATGCTAATCTATCGGGTTGGAGTACCAAGGGTCGTGTTGCATGTCCTTGCTGTGGGGATTCAACTCATTCTCGATGGTTGCAACATGGAGAAAAGTTTTGTTATTGACAATGTCACCAATTTTATAACAATTTTCAAAATGTCGATGATTTTAGGACTCTAATGTAGGGATTATTTCCATTTTAGTAATGCAAATTCTTAAAAGTGTAGTCAGTTTAGAAACAAAATTTTTATATAGTGTTACTATTGTTATGACACTACCTATAGTGTCCTACTATTTACTGACCCAAGATGTATTTAGGTAGTGTCATAACAATAGTAAATAGGAGGACATTATATTTAGTGTCATAACAATAGTAATACGGTAGTGTTGCCATTGGCAATTTCGGTAGGTAATAATTTTAAGAGTAACACAAACTTTTAAGGATGCTAGCTTGTAATGTAGTTGCAGATTTAAGGACACTTTTTTATTTGAAAATTGTTATATTTTTATGATTTAAACTCTAAATTGTGTTACCAAAATAATTATGTTACTTGATCTATGTTGAGGGGTAGGTTTTCCCAATCAACAAAATAGAGAAAGGTAGTAGAAAATATCTAAAGGATAGAGAGATAAATATTTGGTAAAAGAGAATAAAAATGGATAACTTGGATGAGAAGTCCTCATCCTTACAATTTATACTACATTACAAGGGTATGATAGTCATTTACTTCCTATAAACCCTAATTGAATAAAGATTTATGGCCCATTGGGTCCATGCTTCATTAAGCCCAACATCCTTCATTGGACTCTCTCGTCTGACCTCTTCTACGTCTGACGTCTTCCACGTCATCACATCAGCTACTCCCCCTGGTGCGATTGAGCAGATCTGGTGTGGTAGAGCTTGTCAATTGCAGCACTTGTGAACTTTTTCTCGAGTAGAGAACTAATTTCCCCATTAGGTAAATAAGTTCTCTACTCGAGAAAAAGTTCACAAGTGCTGCAATTGACCAGCTCTGCCACACCAGATCTGCTCAATCGCACTAGGGGGAGTAGCTGATGTGAGAAGACAATAGGAGCTTAAAGCCATTGATGAACAATATCTCTTTGGAGAAGTTAAACACTATAAGCGGACACGGCAGAACTCAGCAGATGTAGAGGGCCATAACTGACTTAGCAGAACTCAGCAGACGTGGAGGGTCAAAACTGACATGCCAGAACTCGACAGACGTGGAGGGCCATAACTGACTTTGCAGAACTCAGCAGACGTGGAGGGTCATAACTGACTTGGCAAAACTCGGTAGACGTGGAGGGCCATAACTGACTTGGCAGAACTCGGCAGACATGATAACATTAATAAAAGTCAGATGTGATGACGTGGAAGACGTCAGACATAGAAGAGGTCAGACGAGAGAGTCCAAGGAAGGATGTTGGGCTTAATAAAGTGTGGATCCAATGGGTCATAAATCTTTATTCAATTAGGGTTTATAAGAAGTAAATGATTATCATACCCTTGTAATGTAGTATAAATTGTAAGGATGAGGACTTCTCATCCAAGTTATCCATTTTTATTCTCTTTTACCAAATATTTATCTCTCTATCCTTTAGATATTTTCTACTACCTTTCTCTATTTTGTTGATTGGGAAAACCTACCCCTCAACAATCTATATGTTGCTAAGTGAACTACATTAATTTTCAAGAATGTTGTATATTTGACTACGGATATTATAAAAAGTGTTGTTATATTTGGTGACACAAATGATTAGAGTTGTCAAGATATAAATGAGAAACACTAAAAATCCTTAAAATAGTAACACAAAATAGTGTTGTCATTTTTAGAATTTGTGACGTAATTATCAAAAGTGTCCCTAAATGAGATTTACCCACGCATGACTATTGCGTCACAAACAAATCTGTGACGGAAAATTTAACAACGCAATCTGCGACACTTTTACAAGTGTAGATAGATTATTTCGTGACACAAATTAGCGTGGCCAAGTGAAAAAAAAAAAAAAGGTGTGGCTAGCGCCCTTTTTTTTTTTTTTTGTAGTGATAACACCTTATAAAGCAAAGACATAAAAATTTGAATATTTATGAATTGATCACATGTAACACCCGGGCATACACTAGTTAGAGTATAATGAACTTGTAATTTTTATATTAAATGTCTGTATTTTTATACTGACCGTGTTTAGTTTCAAGATATATACATATGATATATATATATAATACGCAAATGCTCCTGTGCACCAGGTGTACGGATATAGATTGGTGCAACCAGGGTGACC
The DNA here is from genome assembly GCA_005771605.1 of Scutellaria baicalensis. Lineage (NCBI taxonomy): Eukaryota > Viridiplantae > Streptophyta > Magnoliopsida > Lamiales > Lamiaceae > Scutellaria > Scutellaria baicalensis. The sequence continues at coordinate 34,893,486 of CM016724.1, read as the reverse complement.
CGACTCAGATCCGCACACTTAGGTTTTCCCTTCTTTTTTTTCCCGCTTCAAGTTGTTACCTTTATGTTGTAAGAATGTGACTTTTATGTTATATAAGTGTGACCTTTATATATAAATGTTATGACCTTTATGTTCAGTAACTTAGGAAAAAATGAAGATTTTCAAGTTTTTTCGCTTCAAATTGAGACCTTTATGTTGTATTGTTGTGACCTTATATATAATTTTTGTGACCTTTATGTATATTATGACCTTTATGATCCATGACTTTTAAAAATGGAAGTTTTCAAAATTCAGCGCATTTTTAGGATGAAAATAGGTGCAGTTAATATTACATAAAAGTAAATATGTACAAATTTTGCTAAAATTCTTCCTTTTTTTTTTCTAAGTTAGAGTATATACAGGTCATTACATTTATACATAAATGTCATACTTATATAACATAATGGTCACAATCATATAACATAAAAGTAACAGTCTGAAGTGAAAAACTAAAATTAAAAAAAAAAAAAAGTGCGCAGATCCGGGTCAACCCGAACCCGAACCGAATTGTATGTGTACCAGTTGCACAGAAGACTAACTCTATATATAAAAAAGTTTAATTAATTAATCAATATTGATTGTAGCCAACTATCTAATTTTGAGATACTTGGGGATATTGTTATATGATGATAAGATTTGTGTTAACATAATAAACATTATATAGGGAAAAATTCAATTTTAGCTGTCCAATTTTCGTCCACCATGAAAGCGATTTTCAATTTTAGTCCAATTAAACCAAAAATCATCACTATTTGGTTCATTTTTGGCTTAATTAGACTAAAATTGAAAACTGAAAATTGAAAACCGCTTCCATGGTGGACGAAATAGTGACAAATATGGACCAAATAATGATGATTTTTGGCTTAATTGGAACCGCTTCCATGGTGGATAAAAATTGGACAGTGGCTTTTTAAATGGACTAAAATTGAATTTAACCCATATATATATATATATATATATATATATATAAATGTGTGTCCCTTAATTAAGTCAGATTTCCAATGAAACAAGTCGAGCTTTGAATGAAGTTGGGCATTGATACATGTTCAGTATAGCTTAGGCTTGGAATTTGATCATCTACTTCAAACCGTGTTTTATCTTATGTTTTATTGTTTGCATTAGATGACAAATGCACATTGATTATGTCATCTTTTACACATGGTGTGTGAAGTTTATATTGAAACACCAGATGAAACACGGTTTGGAATAGAAGATCCCGATTGTTTAGGCTTTAGGAGCCCCCAATTTAAAAAAAAAAAAAACTATATATAATTCCTAATACTCAATTAATGTATTTACTAAATAAACATAGGTTTTGTTTTATTAGCCTTCACAAATTAATTGAAAACTGTGAGATCTGTGTAGCTCTTGGATCGTAAGGTTGAGGGGATGGAATTGTTTGGCAGTAATCTAGATTTAGGTACAAGCATGGATGATCCTTTTCACATGTAGGCAGCTACTGAACTATTTATAGTGTAAATAGAAAAATGCAAGACTTTAAATGCCAATTTTAACATAGTTTATATTTGAAAGCTAGCTATTGCGTCAAGGAGCAGAAAATTATAAATTTAAAGCTTTATTTGATTATTATATTTTAGTGCTTCATTACGTATAATTTTGTCAAATTGATTTAGTTTCACATTTTACAGGTCTTTTAGAGGGATAATTCTATATTCTAAGTTCATCTACTAAATATTGAAGTTTAAAAGCTAGAGTACTTGCTTCTAGCTACTATTTATTGCAATACTATAATTATTTAAATGTTTTTCAATCCTACAAAATATAATATAATTACGAATTTGATTTTATCTAATTTTTAAACTCAAAACTCCAACATTACTGTGTTAATAATCACTTGTGAGTTACTCTCATGTGCACCAGTTGCACGGATCTGTGTAACTCGACCGTGCGTAGGCTGGGCTAGCCCGTCAAGCCCGCGTCTCTTTACTTTTTTCGCATGTTTTGGTTGTTACCTTCATGTTATGTTTGTGTTACATTCGTATTATGTTAGGGTTACCTTCGAGTTATGTTAATGTGACCTCATCCCCAAATTTCATACCCTTAGTTTAAAATTACTAAACTAAAATAACACAAAAGTAACACTAATATAACACGAAGGTCACTAACATAATATGAAAGTAAAAAACAATATTAATCATACCTTCATGTTATGTTAGAGTGACCCTCACATTATCATACCTTCACCTTTTTCTTTAGGCTACTACCGCAAGTGTACAGTGTAGATTGCAGAACACGGTAAGCAAGGTCGATCCCACAGAGACTATTATCTAGGAATAATTGATTACCCAAATTCAACCCCTAATTTTATCTAGGCTATCATATATCAAAGACGTCAAATAAACTATACTAAAACAAAAACAAATAAATACAAGGAGACAAACAAATATAACTGAGACAGGTTCTAGAACATGCTTTCATCTAATTCTCATCACAATGTCACTTGACCAATCCACTTCAATGATTAACTATCCTATATGAGCAATCACGAATATCAAATTAAAAGCTCTCTCGAGTCAATTTAACCGGTTGATTATTATGCTACCAGAGGTATCTTTACTCGATCTGATATAACACAACAACTCCCAAAAGCACCTAGGATTGAAAATCTCATCACATATGTCATTCATCTCTCGATCTCATGCTGCATATATGTCATGTGTTTACTCTTCCGTAATTAAATCTCCTCTCTCGAATTTTGACTTAATTACTTAGACATGCTCAATTAGTGGCCACATAATCAAACAAGCAATCAAACCATAAACACATCAATAGGATAAAGAATTAAGAAATTGAATTGAAATCAAAGATCCATCAGATTTGAATCAGACTACTAACAAGCCTTAGAAACCTATGGAAAACTAGCCAGACATGAATATCAACAAACTCATAGACAAGATTGAAAATATCATATCAAACTAAAATAATCCAACAATAAAGGAAAGATAAAGAAAAACTCTATATGAACGATGATCTCTCGATTCTTCGATCTTTGAAGTCTTCTCCTCCTCTCCGGATGCTCTCAGAATATGTGTTTTCTCTCTATAGATGTTATTCCTACCCTAATGATTGTCCTCCCTCTCTGTCTGCTCCTTTTTGGGACGAATTTGGGTATATATAGCATCTTGGAGGTCTCCTAGATGGTTTAGAAGTGTGAGATACGTCAAAAATCGAGTTTGGGATCGAATAGGAGTCTATCGGGCACGACCGTGCCCCAGGACACGGCCACCTGTGCGCCAGTGCTAGTGTTTCTGTGCAGTGGGACACGACCGTGTCCCAAGACACGGTCGTGCGCTGGTGCAAAGTTCCGAATTTGACTTCGATGTCTTCATTAAAGTTGTAGGTCTTGAAGTTAGCTTTCAAATTCCACAAATTTCACCTCAATATCAGTCTTCTAGAAAAAGTTATGATCAAAATACTAGAGCCCTGTCACGACGAAGAACCGAACGCAACACTTGCGTTTTTCCTTAATATTCTGCTTTCTTGGAGAACGAATTGGGAAAAGTATTCAACATCAAAGTTGTAGATCTCTTCGTTAGCTTTTCAACAAAATTAAGATCTTCCAATTTGGACTTCTAGATCGTGAGATATATCATTTCTTTGACAACTGCGCATGTGAGCTGAAACTTGCGATTTTTGCACTAAAAACACAAAACTAAACACAAAACCATCAAATGCAACTAATAAATCAAAAGTATCTAAATCACTATATAAACGTACATAAACATGCTCAAATGAACACATAAACATACGTAAAAATATAGTAAAAACGACACTTATCAGTTACCTTCATGATATGTTAGTGTTACCCTCATAAGGGTAACACTAACATAACATGAAGGTAACCCTAATATAACATGAGGGTATGACTGTCTGAAGCGAATCTTGGTAGGTTTGAGCGCACCCACCAGGCGCGTGAGGCGCATGAGAGTGTGTTAAAGCGCATGAAAACACGCGTCAAAGATGCTTGGGGCGGATCAACCCGGGTTCATGTCGCTAGATCCATGCACCAATTATACAAAATATTTTGCAATCACTTATTTCAAACACTGTCCAATTTTACTATTAAATGGTTCTATTTCAAAACACTCTACTAAATCTCGTTTCCTAAAGTATTACCTCTTGAGATTCTCATATATTTATTTAGCTTAATCTTTTTCCATTCATTTCTAGAGTGATATGAGAAGTGATAATTTAAAAGTACAAAATTGTGGTAATGTAGAATTTTATAAGTAAATTTTAGAGAGATTAGATATATATATGTTTATTCTTGTATGAATTGTGATTAAGGATGAAGTTGGAGAAAAACAGTAACAAAATAACTAAAATGACGCACAAAATGTTTGCATTTCCTTCGAAAGTGAGTGTTTCTCATTGGTCCATTTTGGGCCATAGTGGGCTTTGTGATTGAAAAAGTGTTAATTGGGCCCAAAAGGGCCCAACCGTTACATTTCACAAGAGGAAATATCCCTATATACCACAATATATATAACATATAAATAATTCCACCATTTATATTTTTCTACCACAATTTGACCAAGTCAATAATTGAAATGATTGAGTAATGAATGGGGTATAATTTTATTTTTACTTTGCTACATATTTACAATTATTTAATACTACCTCCGTCCCCCTTATCTTTGCCACCCTTGACCGGCACGAATTCTAAGAAAAAACTGTTGACTTTGATGTGATGTGTTATTTTAATGTTTTTGAGTGGCAGTTTTGTAATTAATGTGTGCATTTTGAGTGTAAAGTAAGTAAAATTAAATGAATTGAGGGGTAAGATCGTAATTTTTTTGTTGCCATTTTTGGACTGACAAAGTTAGCTGGGACAACCAAAAACGGAAAGTAGGAAAAGATAGCAGGGACGGAGGGAGTAAAATGTAAGGAATTATATCTTTCTCACTCAAATTTGACCGAGTCCAATTCACAAATTTGAAATTCTATTTTTACTGAATTTTTGTACTTTACAAATTGATTTGAACTATCATTCACGAGATGAATAGAAATTGCAAAATTCATCTATTTAATGAGTGATGAAGATTCATTTGTTGCTCACATTTGTAAATTATTTCCCCTATAGTTGCAAAAGTTGAAGGATTATAAAAGAAAAAAAGTGGAAGAAATATCAAGTAAGCTTATTTTAATTTTATGTGGTTTGGAATTATTTCCGTAATAATTTTTCCATCTCGTATATGTAACTCGGCTAACCCTAAACTAGTTAAAATAAATTAGTCGTGTAATAGATTTAGGTTATGTCGTGTAAAAATTAGGGTTAGCCAAGTAACTTATAAAAGGGTTAGCCGAGTTAGCCGTGGTCCAAAACTAGGTTTAGTCGAGTAACTAGTTTAGGGTTAGATATGGTCCAAAACTAGGGTCAGCCGAGTAACATCTTTAAAGGTTAGCCGAGTAAAAAAGTTCAAGTTAGCCGAGTAACGTGCTTTAATAGTTAGCCGATTAAAAATCTTTGGGTTAGCCGAGTAACAAAGTTCAAGATAGTCGAGTAACATGTTTTAGAGTTAGCCGATTGACATCCTTAGGGTTAGCCGAGTAACAATATTAAAGTTAGCCGAGTCACATGTTTTAGGGTTAGCTGATTGACATCCGTAGGGTTAGCCAAGTAACAATGTTAAATTTAGCTGAGTCACATGTTTTAGGGTTAGCCAATTGACATCCTTAGGGTTAGCGGAGTAACAATGTTAAAGTTAGCAGAGTTACATGTTTTAGGGTTAGCCGAGTAACAATTAGGGTTTAGCCGAATAACACCCTTAGGGCTAGCCGAGTAAAAAAGTTAAAGTTATCCGAGTAACATTTTTACGGTTAGTCGAGTCTCTCCTTAGGGTTAGTCGAGTATCTCCTTAGGGTTAGCCGAGTCACCTTTTAGTGTCAAACCTCTTGAGTCACTCGTTCAACCATAAGGAGAAATTTGCTTAATAAATCCAATTCCATTTGTTTTTCAGATTAATAAAAAAGAAATGTCTTTCTCGATTGCGGTTTGGTTCGGAGGCCATTAGGAAGGTATTCAATATGTCAATGGTTCTCAAGAGTTGATTTATCTTCAAAGACTTAGTTATTGAGATTTATTGAACTCCATTCATGGAATCGTGTGTGCTGATATGAATTGTTGGGGATATTTGATTCATTCACTGATCGAAAATAATGGAAGATTGAAGAAGATAAAGATCAAGAATTATTCCAATTTGGAAGGGGTTTTCTATATGAATAATTCTTTTTTGATAGTTTTTGTTTCCTTGAAGAGTCTGGTTGTTGGATTATCAGCAGGGTCGTCTTATCCCCAACAACAAGGTTCACATGTAGATGAAGAAGGCAGACAAAGTTTTGGTCCTACCGAACATGAATTCGAATCTTCAAATGTTCCCATTGGACTTCAAAATGACGAACAATTTTGTTCGAAATGGGATATTGCTTATTCGAAATGGGATATTGCCTCTAGTTATGTCGGTCCGTCTTCAAATGAACTGTGGGGACCATGGGAATCCACATACAGTCATGTTTACTACAATAATCTTGAGTTTCTTGACTTGAATATACCTCCCCCAGGGTTTGACGAAAGTGAAATCAATCCAACAGAAGAACCGGCACATGGAGAACACGATACGAGAGATATTGACGATCAGATAGGTATTTTTTGTGTGTTATCATATTCTTGTACATATCTAATTAATATATAATTAATATCTACCATGTTTTTCATCATTTTGTTTTAGATGGAGAAGACGACTTCGAGTTAGACAAAGCCGATGATGTAGCGTTGGATGAAGAGCAGCGAGCGGCATATGCTAAATTTTATGATTACATTTTGAGACCCGAATGGTATGTTCCCGATGTAGCAGCATTTGAAGAACCAGTATCCCAAGAGGTTTCAATCACAGAGGGTGTCCAGTTGTGCTCCATGCCACCGAGAAGTATGGTATTTGGAAAATTTCTAAGATTGTTTTGCGTCACAGTTGTTCATATGACCTAAACAGCAGTGCACCCCGCAGACTTCCATCTACCTTGATTGGTGACTACTTCATCAATCAAGTCCGGATAGAGAATTCCAATCTCATTCCGAGGGATATAATTCGAGAAATGAACCAACGACATGGCTTAAAGATCAGCTACAAGATGGCATCTACTGCGTAATGACATGCAATGAAGACAGCTTACGGCAATCCGGAAAAGTCATTTTATATGCTTTCACTGTACTTAAAAGTCTTGAAGGAAGCTAATCCTGGAATGTACACTGCCTTGGAAACACATAGCAATGGTAAATTCAAATTCGTGTTTTTTGCGTTGGCAGCATCAATTCTTGGATTTCAAACATATGTCCCGCCTGTTATAGCAGTTGATGGTTGTCACTTGAAAGGCTCGTACAAGGGTATTGGATTTGTTGTAGTGACAAAAGACGGAAATGATCAAATTTTTTCCCTTGGAGTAGGAATTGGAAATGTTGAAAATGATGAGTCGTGGACCTGGTTCTTGAAGCAAGTGAGAGAAGCATTCGGCTACCCAAACGACCTACTTATCGTGTCGGATCAACACGTAAGCATTGGTAATGCAATAGCAAAGACGTACCCAGAGGCCACCTATGGACTATGTTGTTATCATCTCCAACAAAATTTGGCCAAGTACGGTGGGTATTTGGTCGGACTATTCCACAAAGCCGCATACTGTTATGACCCTGCAGAATTCGAGAGGTAAGTTTCATACATTGTACGGTTTTTAACAAGAGGCACAACATTTTTTGGTCACGAACATAACCCTTACTATGTCAACTCCTCGGAGAAATTTCCACATTAAAAAGGCGAAGGACATCAGGTGGTCTCGTGTGAAATGCCCAGTAAGACATTTCAACTTTATGACATCAAATGCAGTTGAGGTGTGGAATGCACGACTCGTATGGTCAAAAAAGTTATCTGTTTGTTTGTTTTTGGAAGTCGCTCGACGAATTATAGAGAAATGATTTGTCGAGAGTGGGCAGATAGCAAACGAGAGGGAACACCCTCTGACGAAGTCCGTACACGACAGGTTAATCGAGCTGTCACGGCTTTGGAGAGAAATGTAGGTCAATGGTCTTGGTAGAAACAAATTTAAAGTCACAGATGGAAGAAAAATATGGATTGTTGATATGGGTCAATGTCTGTACAGTTGTATAGAGTTCCAGAGCGAGTTGATGCCTTGCTGACACTCGTGTGCTGCCATTAGGTCCATCTTCTTCTCTCAAGATAATATTTTTTGTTAATTTTTTAAATCACGTGTCATTATTTCTCCAACAGTTTCGTAAAGGAATCGGTGTTAAATTATGTTTCCAAGTACTACACGATGGAATGGTTGAAGGGGATGTGGGCCGCTGAAGTTATGTCCATTCTCAAGCCACAAAAGTGGGGCGAACGTGATGCCACAACACTTCAGCTTTGTATTAACCAAATCAGGCAGGTCGACCGAAATCGTGGCATATACCCTCCACCGGTGAATAGTCGACGCATCGTCCTCGCAAAAGTCTTACATGTGGTCGTTGCGGTCAACCGGGCCACAATAGGGTGACTTGTACGGAGTACATTCCATAAAGTTCACATGAATTAGTAGATGGGATTGACGCTGATGATTGTCAATATCACAACACCTCTGGCAAAGCCAAGAAAAAAGAAGAAATGTTTTGTTTGCGGTTCAGAGGCACACACTAGGAGAAAATATCCTATGTATTTGACGAATCAGAATATTCATGAAGAATAGTGACATATATAAATCAGAATATTCATGAAGAATAGTAAATAAGAGGAATCATGAAAAATAGTGACATATATAAACACGAGTTTGATGAAAAAATAAATGAGATAGTCCACAACCGATCAATCATCAAAATAATCCTCTGGAACAGTGTCGGAAGATGTGGAGTATCGAAACACTGTCAGGCACATATGCTTCCTGACGTTCTTAATTCCACGCAACTGTCGGAGTGAGTCTCGGAAACTGGGCGGACATCAAAGTCTCAACGGCCAAAAGTGCCCAAGCTCCACAAGACACAGAATCCTTCTGCTGGTAACACTTTTTGGGACTCATCAAAGAAAGCGCCCACTCATCTAGCCTTTGAAATCGAGGTGTCGGCTCGGCCATCTCCTCATTCCGCTCGTAAAAGGGACAGTACTCCAACAACGGTGGCAAAATACGATGTAAGCACATTGTCTGATTAAACCACAAATTCGTTCTTGCTTGGTCATACTTATGCCTGTAGATGTCCTATTAAGACTACTGTGCCTTGTTCAGGTCAATGTTACAGCAACACCAATGACCTTCAAGGTTCAAGATAGCAAGCACCTGGAAAGGAATTATACAAATCAACAAGAAGTAAGTAATCTGAAATGGTTTTATTATTTATTTTAAGGATCCTAAACTGGGACTTACGCCGATCTGAAGTTCTCACCATGGTCGTATATGTCTCCACTTCGGCTTTGTACCCATGTACGTATGGTGCAAGACGCTGGAGATCCTCGACACTAAACTCCTCCCTGAGAGGCCATCTGTACTTCACCTCGTCAGACTCACCTCTATGTTTTTCTGTCCAAATTTCATTGCAAGTCATCTGAAAATACATGTGTTTCAATGTAGTTAATCACTCAAAGCCCGTTAAAGGAAGATTATAAATAAATTAGTTATCAAGCATCAAAGATAACTTACCCAGAAACGCGTGTCCATAATCTGTGTAATCTTATGGTTCTCATCTGAAAACTCCATGTTTGCAAATTCAGGATCGCTTTGCAAAATGCCAAGGTACGCATCCAGTTCCTATTATCATAAACTCGAAATTATAAATGATAAACAAAAATTATTTACATTGTGGTAGCAAATGTATATAACAAAATATAAAAAGAAACCTGAAAGTCCATTTTCTCGTCATAGTTCATGAAGTGCCTGAACCAAGAGGGTCCCACAGCTTCCCCAATCCCGACGTTCCACCTACAGACCAAAACACTTATATTCACACGAAAGCACGATGAATTAAATATTTAGAAAAAACATTAGCAACTAATAACGTACTTCTCAACATTTGTGTCATCACCCATAGCATATTCCTCTAATGCACGTAAGACCACGGACGGTCTTCTATCATCATCGGCGAGAAAGGGACTGCGAACGTAATGAGATGACACCCTATCTCTGACAGCACGGACACCCATACTGGTGGAAGGGATAACTACTGGCCGTACAACAGCCTCTAGAGTAGTCTGGACCGTGCTCTCGTACTGGAACGGCACAGGTGAAGGACATGCTCGGTGATGTGGGCTAACATGCTCAGCTGGAGTCACCTCTGTAATAGGTGCACATGTCTCCCATACTACGGGAGTCGCTTCTGTAACAGGTACACCCTGTGCAGGCCAAGCCCCCCACTGCTGTCCTGTATGATACTGATGATATACATACTGAGTCGGCTCATCTGGATAGAAACGGCTATGAGAGGACTCTCTCACACCCTCTGTACTGTAAGAATCATAACTGAACCAGCTATCCATATATGCTTGAACATCCTCATGGACGACACATATTTGATCACTCACCGTATCAAATCTCCGATCCACATACATGCACATACGAGTATACAAGTCACCACCTAAGTCCTGTGGAGGATTAGGGTTCGGAACCCTCTGCCGAATCGGCGATGCTGAAATACGATCATCCTCCACAACTATTTACCTCCGAGTACCCTACTGGTGTGAGTAGTCCGCCTTCTGCTCGTAGTGGGAGCACGAGAAGTGGAAGGATAATCAACCTCTAGCTCCGGCTCATCAGGCACAGTTTGTCTTCGTCGAGCAGTCTGTCGACGAGCTCCTGCACCACGCCTTGGACCATGTCGGTGCACTAGGGAGCTGTACTCCTATGGTTATGTCAAGGTCGATGCCTCTCCAGTATGGCTGGAGCTACTCCTCAGGTGTCGACTCGAGAGTCTCAAAACACTGAATATCCTATAAAATAACACAATTTTAAGTGTATTAGTTAGTAATCATTTTTCAAGCACTGAATATAAAATAAAACATAAATAGTCGTTTATAATATGGTTTTGCAAATGTAACATCAATCTCGGACCTCTTGAGGGACTACTTTAAACATTGAGGCATGTGCAAATCTGTCTCCAGCCTACGTCCCGCAAATGTACACGTGATTGGGATCGTCTCAAGAGCCTATAATTGTTGACAAAACATACAATATTAAATAATTGGTTGAAACTTACAAAATTGTATAACCAACATCAATTTCAAATGGAGATAATCAAAGAAGCATACCAGTAGAACTGTCGAGAAACCATAAAAGTGATAATGAGACATTTTAGATCGCTGGGGCATGTCTATCGAGAGATTATCCATGTGTCGTAACAGGGTCCTGTACGAAATCTTGCCCCATGGAAAAGTCTCCCATAAGTCATCGTGCTCGACCAGCACCCAAATCCACACCTCAACAACAGACTGTCTTGTGTTGACGCCAAGTAATATGCACTCCAATATCAGGATCTTTGCAATCTTGTGCGTGTCTTGGGCACTGTCTGAAAATTCTCCAGCCTTGAATCTAGATAGGATCTCAGCCACAGTCACGCATGACGAATCCGCTTGAACTCTATAGTATAGAGTGCCCTCAGCTGGCTAGTGAACTCCACACGGGTCAAATTCTGAATCACCAAACCGCAACCCAGTGATCAACACAAACTCTCTCTTCGAAAAATGACAAAGGCGACTGTCTCTGCCAATATGGAACCATCTCTCGTCTGCAGGAATGATCCCACCACGCACCTCACGTGTCATTAGAACATGTAGAAAATCTTTACATGACTCTCTATCAGTGTCCCATACCAGAAATTGTCTCAAAGCCGTCCCTATAAAGTCATGCAGACACTGACGTCCTAAGTGACACAATTGTGCCTTGATATCATTAACGACACTAAGACGAACATATCCGGTTATATAGATAGTGCATCCCTGTAGATTCTCACGAACCCACACCAACTACATGCACAACAAATGAATATGGAACCGGTATTATTGAAAAATAATAAAGAAATTATAAACAATTTAATTGATAATTCACTAAACAAATTTATTAATATATTTAATTAATATACAAACCATTTATTAAATAAAATTTTCATTCATTAAATATAAACGTGCTACTAATTAATTTAAAATACATTTAAGTTCATTTTCCAGTAATTAAAAGTAAAATATACTAGTTACCCTAACCGAATCAACCGAGTCACTACTATGAAATTAAACTACCCAATAATAAGAAATTTAACCGAGCCGAGAGAATTACCCTAATTTGAAATTAAACTAGCCAATAATAATTTCAGCCAACAACAAGAAATTTAACCGAATCCTAACCGAGAGAATTACCCTAATATCAAATTAAACAAGCCAATAATAATTTCAGCCAATAACAAGAAATTTAACTGAGCATTAGCCGAGAGAATTACCCTAATATGCAGAAGATTCTAAACTAGCCAATAATAATCGAGACACTAGTTGGTCGGCTAATGGCTAAAGGCTTGCTCGGCTAACTAGTGTCCCGTATAACTTAGAATCAACATTAGCCGAGAGACATCGTTGACCGAGTAACGCTCCAAAGGTTAGTCGAGAGGATACATGTTGACTGAGTAACTCATTAGCCGAGAGCAATGGGTGTCAACCGAGTAACTCATGTTAAGGGTTAGCCGAGTGACATAGGTGTTGACCGAGTAACTCATTTGGAGTGAGTTACTTGGTCAACAACCATGTCACTCGGCTAACACTTGGAGTGAGTTACTCGGTCGACGCTCATTTCTCTCGACTAACCCTTGGACTGAGTTACTCGGACAACACCCATGTCTCTCGGATAATGTTGCTTCTAAGTTATACGACACTAGTTAGTCGAGCAACCCTTTGGCCATTAGCCGACCAACTAGTGTCTCGGTTACTCCTATAGGTGGCTCGGTTAATATACAAACGACTCACAAAGTGAACAAATCAAGCAATAAATCCTTATACACTAACAAAAACCGCAAAATGAACAAAATCGCAAAGTGAACAAAATCGCAAAGTGAGATTTGAAAACTAACCTCGTCACCCATCACAAATCTACTTTTTTGGGAAGAAAATCGACAGCTTCCTCAAGAAGTTCTGCAAATTTTTTTATGGATTTGAAGAAGGGTCTTGAAAGGTAGAAGAAAGGGAATGAAATTTTGAAAATAAATGAGGGAGTGAATCGGGTAGGGCGTGTGAATTAGGGTAATTATAATTTTAATTGATTTGGTTGTTGAAAATTTAATGAAATCAAATTAAATTATATTACTTTTTAATTAAAATCAAAATTCATAATTCTTTTAACTAAAATCCAAAATTTGTCAAATGCATGTGAATGTGTAAATGAAAAAGTGGCTCAAAAGTTGCTGAAAAAGTTGCTGACACAATTACTTTGGAAGTTCAGGCTTTGCCAATTCTGGGATTTCTAGTTTTGGTAAAGTTGGAATCTCGGGTTTTGGCAATTCTGGGATTTCGAGTTTTAGCAACTCAGGTTTTGGCAATTCTGGGATTTCGAGTTTTGGCAACTCATGTTTTGGCAATTTTGGGATATCAGGCAACTCGGGTTTTGGCAACTCTGGCTTTAATGTTACTCCGGAGTTTCAGGTTTCGATATTATTTTTGTATAATGTGTTATAATTTGTGTTACTTTTGTAACTATTTTATATAAAATGATATATTTGTTTTCAATTATATCAATTGGGTTAAATTGGGTTGGCCACTCGTTAAGCAAGTGCATGGCCACTAGCATACAACATCATACGTTGTATAGCTCTCTCTCTCAGTTACCTTAAAAAACATGGAACCCAAAATCAGAAAGAAAGCGAAGAAATTATGGAGAATTTATCCCAGTGTCCGCCCTTTATCACGGGCCAATTCGAGACCGCTTTGAAGGTCAATGCAGATAAGTGTTTATGACACCTACATAAATCCAAAAATTAAATAAAAGATAATATTTATAGTTTAAGTCATCTTTAAATTAAAAATTGATTTTGGATAAAATGCATCAAACCCAATTATAATATAATTTTTTTGTATTTTCCCGTTGTATTAAAAGAAATACACCACATATACATGTGATTTAATAAATATTACATGTTTTCCTCTAAACTTCAAAAGTTAACAACTGAAATAATACATGTTTTCCCAAAAACCCGCTCGACCCAACCCAAAGAACACGTCCTACCCGACTTAAATTCCATGTGTTTTTATAAATACTTATTTTTTTATTTTTTTTTCCTTTCTTCACTGCTTCTTTGTGTGAGCACGGCAACGGTTTCTTCCTCCTTTTCAAATTTCTCCTTCAATATTCGTCATTAACTTCCATTTCGAGTTGGTTTCGTGCTCCTTGTTCGCGAACTGGTGATATTGTATTTTTCCGTTTTGGTTGAAGATTTGTTCTGTTCTGAGCGAGTAGGTAGGTTCTACAATTTTTCATCGATTTTGTTTTGTTTTTCTCATTTTTGTTGCAGATTTTGGTCTTTGTTGAAGTGTTTTTTCGTTTTGAAGGTGTTATTGGCATGTATTTTACAGTTTTCGATGTTAATATTCTAGGTTTTTGAATCATATGTATATAAGTCTCTTTGAGTGTGGATGAGTTTATTTTCTTATTCTCTATTCTTTTGTTATGTGCATGTTGAAATCGTTTTTTCAAATATCATTTCATGTGTGTGCTGTTAAGTGTTGATGAGTTGTAGTTTCTATGTTTTTTAAAGTTTTTGTTGTATATGTGTTTGGTTTAGAGGTTATGGAGACCAGAAAATGCTTCTAGAATGAAGAAGAAAACCATTTTGTTTGATCATCCAAATACTAGGATGAGATCTAAGGATCAAATCTTGAGTACTCCGAAAAAAAGGAATTGAAAAAGTGAAGAAGAAAGCATCTGGAAAGGAGAAGAAAGTTGTTGATGTTGAGGTTCCTATTGCCAGGTATATTTGAGTTCTTATATATGAGCATTGTTCAGTTTTTTTGTTTACTTTTTTCAGGTATTATTTGAATTTTCATTAGGAGTCATATTTGTATAGTTAAGGTATTATATGAATGTGTTGTGTTATATGTGTATTTTATGTTTTAAGGTATATTGTTATTGAGTTTCTGATGTTTTGTTATTATGTTGTTACATGTTTAATGTTAGGTATTATATTTAAATATGCTTTTTTTTTCCTATTTTTTTGAGGTATCATATGTACATTCATTTGGTGTTATATATGTACACATTAGGTATCATATAAATGTATTTTCGTGATATTTGTTTTTTGCTTTGTAAGGTAAATGAATTTTGAGATTATTTTTTTGAAGTGATAAAGAAATGGTTGTAGTTGGGAAGAAATCAAGGAAGTCTTCTTTTGAGGCTATTTCAAGGTATTTTGATTTCATTAGTTTTGATGGTTTTATGGTTTGAAGGTATTTGTGGTTTCTATCTAATTCAATTATATGTTTTGTTTAATTTTTTTGTAGTTCTATTAGAAGTATTAAAACAAAAAATAAGAAGAGGTCTGATGAAGATTTTGTTGAAGCTGATGTGACTTCTTTAAAGTAAGTTTATGTATTATCTTACATTTGTTACATTTAGTAGTTTTATAGTATCAACAGAAAACACTTTATGTATGACATGTATTAAGTTATAGTGTATGTTACATTACCATTTCAATTTGTAATTTTGTTTAAATTATATGCTTTAAGTTACATGATGTTGAAGTTCTATTTTTTTATTTTTTTTTTCTGAAGGGAACTTTAGAAATCTGTACTTGGGGAAAAGAAAAGAAAGAGTCCTTCTATGCCTGTAGCAAAATATTTAATTTAGTTTTTTTTTATAGGTGTTTTTTGTGTATTCTTTAGGTGTTATATATAAACATGGAAGATATTATATGTTTTTTACAAACTGTACATTATTTAAATTTAGTCCTGTTGTTTTTGTGTTTTGAGTGTTATTTGTATATTTTTTAGATGATATATATAAGCAATTAAGGTATCATATGTAATATGCAGTACTCATTTGTTGTTTCTATTTTAAATCTATGATGTATTTGAATTTTTTTTTTTAAGTCCTACAAGAGCTAAAATGAAAACAGAAATGAAGGCAGTTCTTGATTTGTCTGTGGATGATGACGTTTCTTCAAAGTAAGTTACTTATAATTATATTAAATTAGCACATTAATTTAGATTGTATATTTTGTCTAGTATTATTTATTTATTGTATATTTTTTGTTATTTTTGCAGTTTAACTACATAGTGTAGGCCAAAAGGTTTATTTTAGTTGATTCAGTCTTTAACTGAGAGATAGAAGGACGATGTTAGAAGTATAGGGTTTGGGGGTTTGTTGTCTCTGAAATTTTCGAGATGTGATCTGAAAATATTGAGGTGGTTTGTTGATAATTTTAATACTGCTAGTAGGATGTTAACTATTGATTCATTCCGTCATTTTTCTATAACGGCTGATGATATGTATGATGTTTTTATGCTTCCTAGGAATAAGGGATCTAGTGTGTCTGTGTATTTTAAGGGGGAAAATGGTCCTTTGTTTTATAGGTATAGTGATATGTATGGTATCACTCATAGATCACCTTTAAAATCTGTCTCTGATGTTTTGAAAAATCATCTTGGTGATGGTGGAGATGATTTTAAGAGTTTTTTTGTGATGTATGCAATGTGTTCATTTTTTACACCTGCATGTAATCGTTTGTTGAGTGTTGTTGTGTTTAAGTCTCTTGAGGATGTGAATAGAATTTCAAAACTAGATTGATGTTCATATGTATTAGACAGGCTATGTGAGTCTGTGAGGCTTTACAAACAGGGGACTTCAAGGTATATAAGTGGGTGCATAGTTATGTTGCAGTTGATGTATTTCAAAAAATGTGGTGGAAGGGTGTTGCAGAGCTTAAGTCTTTACCTCTTCTTCAAAATTGGACCAATGAGAAAATGTGGAAGACATGTCGAGAGGAAGTTGAAGCTGGAAAGTACGGGGAGGGGGAGTTGATTGTGGATGTGTACCCTGTGTCATACAAGGGTAAGGTACGTGGAGTTGAGTTTCTTGAGCAAGCTGATGTTGGTGAGGAAAGTCATGCTGATGTTGAGAAAAATTGTGCACGAAAATGCATAAAGTTTGGCTTACCTGATGGAGAACCTAATGACGAAATAATAAAACAGATTGCAAAAGATGTATGTGTTTTATTTTTATGTTTTATATTTGTATACTTTCAAGTACTATATATGTAATGAACATTGTATAGATTTTGATGAAGACAAAACATGTAATAGATTAGGGCCTATGATCCTATGTATTTAGATTCTGTTGTAAAATCTCTAAGTATAGGATCAGGGGACTTGATGATCAAGACTAAAGCTTAAAGACCTTGCTGCATAAGGAAAACCTAAAACGGCTAAAGTGCAAGTCACTGCACAAGGATGTTGAGTTTGCTAGCTGAATAAGAGACAAGTAAGCTAAAGCCTACTGAAGAACCAGGAAGCTTCAGCAACCTGCTCGGAACCAGTTACCTCGGAATACGTGTACGAGGTCTACATTAGGCACAACCGTAAACTCATCCAATCAAAAGATTCCACGTAATAAAGTAAAAAGGAGTCTGAAGATATGTCAGACTGAGTATGGCGATTGCAGCAACAGATAAGTACAATCTCAACAACCTCGTACGAGCAAATCAGAAGAGGCCACATTGCCCCATGCATGCTGCGAGAAGGAAGCTCTCTCCAACGGGCAGAATTCTCATCACACTATAAATAGAAGAAGAATGGGACTTGAAGGCTACCCGACCAACTTGAAAAACTTGAAACTAGAATCTCTCACGAATCAAACGTTCAACGCTTAAATCGTTTCATTTCTCTATATTCAGATAGTTTCAAGTCCAGTCTTGCAGCAAGCTATCTACAGCTTAAAGAGCTCATTGTTCTGAAGCTTGCTCCATGTGTTGTTGAAAAGAAAATCTATTTTTCTTTAAACTGTTAGGAGTTGCTTGATCGGAGGTTGTTCCTGATCATGTATTTGCGTTCTTAGTAGAAGAACAAGAGCTCTGTATGGGCTAGTTGAGTTTGGTCACTGTGCAGTAACCCTGTGTGGGATAGACTGACAGTTCTTGTTAGGTTTAGGTTGTCTAAGCGAGGCTTGTGTAAATCAACTGTTTAACTTAATAAAGTGCCTCCTTGAGAAGGAGTAGAGATGACGTATAGGGATTACTCCACCCTTGAACCTCCATAAACCTCTATGTTTATCTTTCTGTTTAGCTTACTGCTGTTCTTATCCTTGTTCTTGCTTATCTGCTTTACCTGTTGCATATCTTTCATAAACATATCAACCGTTTTCAGAAAAGAAGCTTTAGTCAAAAGAATTTCCGCTGTGCATAAAACTCATTTTCTCTAAGTTCACTAAAGGTAACTGCTCAAGCAGTAGCCTCCTGGACAGTAAGCTCTTTAGCTACCTGCCTGAGTAACTTATCATTCGGTTTTAAAAAAAAAGTTTGAAAATTGAGTAGGCTTATTAACCCCCCCTCTAAGCCTACTACGACTTGGGACCAACAATATATATACCTTTTAGGTGTTATTTGTATACCTTTCAGGTATTATTTATATACTGATGTTATGTGTATTTTATATTTTAAATTATCAATTGATACCATTCAAGTGTTATTTGTACACCTTTTAAGTGTTATATATATATATATACATATATATTTGTAAGGTATCATATATTTTTTATTACTGACTAATGTGTTTCTATTTTGTTTTTTTATTTATAGGAGATTCATGAAGCTTTTCTTTCATACAAGAGGGATATATCAATCGTGTCCAATTATCATATGCAGAAGTTGTTGAATACAAAGAAGAAAATTGAGGAGAAATAAGTTGGTACTTCAACACCTAGATGACTGATTCACAGAAATTATTTTCTGATGAAAAGCTGCACAGGTACACTGATGAAGTTGATTATTTGTCTGATTGTCTGATGAAAAGATGAAGTTGATTATTTGTCTAATTGTTTGATGAAAAGTTGATTATTTGTCTGATTGTCTGATGAAAAGTTGATTATTTGTCTGATTCTTTTCTTTTCTGTTATGTCTTTTGGTTCGAAGAGAAAGAATGTTGCTGATGATTGTTGTGAATTTTGGACAATTAAAGACGAAGTTGATTATTTGTCTGATTTTCTTCTTTATTCTAAGAAGTTTTTGAATGTGTTGGATCAACAACACAGGGAGGTTATCGACTACTGATTTCATGAAGATGTTGTTATATGAATGGGCTCATAAGTTTACTAATTTTACTTTATTTATTATACTTGTTAGTTATATAACAGTGAAGGTATTATATTTGTAACTTTAAGGTATCATATTTATGTCCATTAGGTATGATTTATAATTATTATTTTTTTGTAGTGATGAGACATTGTTTAAAAATGGGTATTTCCATAATGTTCCAAGAGAATATATGATTTCATTACTTCAAAGAACTCAAATATACAACACTGTTATCAATGCTTGGTGTTTTATGGTGAATGCAAAAAATGATTTTGAAGTGAACATAAGTCGATTTGTGTTCAACATGGAACATAGTGTAAGTTATACATATGTTTGTGTCATTTTATGGTTGCAGTGATGTTTATCTAATTGTTATTATTTTTGTAGAATTGTTTGGCGAAAATGATGGGTGAGGTGGGTGTACTTGAAGAAAATGCAAGTGGTATGGGAATCAGTTTGAAGACCTGGCTAGCCTCTAATACAAACAATCTTATTCATAGTGTTGAAATTGTAATACGTTTCTTGATTATTTTCAAAATTACTTTACAGTAGTTAATTATATGTTTTAATACCTTTTTTTTTTTTCTGGAAATTTCAGTTATTCATTCCATTTGTATATGAGAATCATTATGCCACTGGTGTCTTCAATATGGTGGATAAGAAATTTCAGTATATTGATAATATAAACATAATGATGGAGATGATGACTTCTTCAAAGTTGCTGAGATATTGGTAAAAAAAAAATTTATTGGTTTTCTGATTTTTGTTTCATGGGTATCAAATATATGTTTTTTTGGTATCATTAGTATGTTATACAGGTGTTATATATATATGTCTTTTATGTATTACTAGTATACAATACAAGTGTGATATAAATGTCTTTTAGGTAGTATTAGTGTTTCATATAGGTATTATATATATATATATATATATATATATTTCTTTTAGGTATCATATTAAAAGGAATTCACTGCAGTCAAACCTGAAGACATCATTTGCTCAATTGTCCTTCCTTTTTCATCGTCAATATTTCTTTCTGAACGATGAAGATGATTCAAATTTGATCTTGTTAACCGGTGATTATGTAATATGACATGGTGTACAACTTCAAACAGACATTCATCGTTTAGTTTTACCTTCATCAAATCATTGCACTGAGTTCTAGTAATTGCTTTTTTTTTGTGTTCTTTGTAGTAGTGCTCTGTTTTTTTAGTCCAGCTGCAGAACATACATTTCTTACCTATAACTATAGGAATTTCATCTATAGAGTACCTCATAGTGGATTTATGAACTGAAAACCTTACGAGTCGAGCATGCTTGCAGTAGAGCTCGTACATCTCTTCGATAGAATTTCTGGTTAATCCTATTAAAGATCCACTTAAATCAACTGGTTCACTGATGTTATCTGCAACAAAAAATTTATAACACATTTATAGATTGTGTATAATACCTATAGAGAACATGATAATCACCTTTGTAATATTTTTCATAATGAATTTTTTTAACTCTTTTATAAAATTTATATAATACCTATAGAGAAAATTAGAAACATCTTTATAATATTAATATAACACAAACAACATAAATTAAATAATAATACATTTATAGTATTAGGAACTATATTAAACATTTCACCTTTAGAAGTTATATATAACACCTATAAAGTCAATCAGGAAAACATAAATAATTTTTTACATATGATTTCAAGAAATTACATCAAAACTTTCATAACACCAATAGAAACTGTATATAATACCAATAAACACAATGAATAATGACTAAGTAATTTTTTATACAACAATTTGAAGAAACTACATCTAAAATTTAATAACACTCTTACAAACTCACTACAAGAAAAACGCTGATAGACAACGGTTTTTAACCGTTGTCGTAGGCCAGAAAGCAGTGTTGTCGTAGCCAGGGTTGTCGTAGGGGTCAGCAAATTTTCGCTCATAGAAAATGGTTTTTAACCATTGTCTTAGACCCCTACGACAACGGTTGTGACGCACATAGACAACGGTTTTTAACCGTTGTCGTAGGGTCATTGTTCTAAAGAAGCGTTGTCTTCTCTACCTACAACAACGCTTTGACAACGGTTTTAAGCCGTTGTTGTAGAGACCAACGACAACGGTTTTTAACCGTTGTCCCGCCGTTGTCGTAGATAGATTAGACAACGCCTTTTGTTTTGTTTTGACCGTTGTCGTAGATACTTATGACAACGGTTTTAAACCGTTGTTGTAGGTTAATTTACCGTTGTTGTAGGTTAATTTTACAGTTGTTGTAGACCCTTACGACAACAGTTTGGAAACTGTTGTCGTAATTTATTTCAGCGTTGTCTCTTACAAGTCATATTTATTACAATCTACTAAAAATTCAAATATATAGAATAAGACATTCAACTCAAAATAGTCATATCAAATTCATCTAATACTTCATACAACAAATATTCATAACAAAAATTTAAAGTTGCCCGAGACAAGTTATCAAGGTTATCATAAGTTCATCAAAACAAGTAACGTACATTCCTCCCACAAGATCCAATGACAAATGAGTATATGATTCAATCCTCTCATCAACTAAGTCTCCCATTACCTAATAGTCATAAATATGTTCTTGAACACGTTCCTGCCCACTCCTTACGTACTTCATTGATATCCCCTTCAGTGTAAAACCCTTCCCCGCCAAATAACCTGACGGTACTTGGCCAGCGCCAACTTTGCAGCCTTACCTCCACCAAAGTCACATGCTGAGTGAGCAGCCATATCCTGACAAAATATAAGGGCCCCTCTTAGAATCATTTAATGAATCACCACAACATAACATGAATATATAAACAATAGTGTGTAGATTCTACTTAACAGAAAGTGTATATAATACCAAACAGAACAAGCCTATGCTCATAAATCTTGTTTCCTGTCTCTTAATGAATTAGCTTACAACATGTATTTCTATTTTGAGTTGATTACATGATAATTAAAGATTTATAAATTTATGTACATTGGTTATTGTTTCGCTAATTTATTTTGTTAATTGAGGTGTGTATTTCTAAATTATTATACTATGTGGCAAATTATATATATCTTAATTATTTACTTTGCAAAATCATTTATAGCTAGCAATGCAATTGTGGTTTCTTTAAATTATATAGTATTAAAAGATAATCTATCTTGCCAAATTGAATAAGAATTGGTATCCTGCATGACAACATAAGTTTATTTTGGTATTAAAAGTTGTGTGTAAAATGTTGGTATACACTATTAATTAGTAATATTATTCCAGAAATAAGATTTGAAAAGTGTTATATTAGTTAAATTAATTTAAGAAATGATTTAAGTAATATAGAAAATGTTATGTTGTAACTTTCATGAACTGCATCTCTGTTTAGTACTTTTATGTAAGTAGTACAAATTGTTTTTGTCCAAATCCTTTTAACACAGTCTAGTATATGAAGTATAGAACATGCATGTTAAATTTTAGGATATTTGAAGTTGATCTCAAATTACTATGAATTTTCAGACATGACCCTGTTTTGCAGTAAATTCATTCTGTTTTTAGGTCTTAATCAGACCATTTTATTGAACTGTATGGTTTGAATTATTGTAAGAAAGTTTACTATATTTCAGTAAATGCTCTTAGGTACCTGCAGAAATTTAGTATGACATTTTTGGAATTTGGTACGATTTATTCCTAATTTTATAACATAACATGTTTTCTGCAGAATCAATGGTCTGTTTTCTGTCAGTTTCTGTCATATTTATATGTTATATTCTACTGTGTTGTATAACTTGATCTTAGAAACATAATAAAATTTACCTCATGAATTTGGAGCACAATTGTATTTGTAGGGAATTTTATAAGAAACTCTGATTTCAGCCTATGTTATGCACTAATTTCAGTCAACTTGTAAAATTCATATCTAATTATGTGAACCTTAGTCATGCTTGAAGGTTTTATGTGTTATACTTCAGTGTGTTATCTAAAGTCTGTTAAAATATGAAAAGTTTTCATCAATCCTATAAGGTAGGATAAATTCTTAATTGAAGGTCGATTTCTAGCTGATATTCAAGTGGAAAACTAGTTAGATAAATGATTTTTAATTCTTTGTACAAGCAATTAAAATCTATGAATTTTCAGTATGTTAACCTAAATGAATATATATGATCATATGAATAATATTGTGATTTTAGGAATTATATATGAAATATTAAAATTGTTACATCTTTATATTTTATGTGTCTTTTTAGGACTAAAATTTCTAGTTCAAATATCTAAAGCTTAAGTTATGAGTATGTTGATTTCTTTTAAATGGTAATCATGTTTAAATGATTCTTACATGATAATGTTATCATCAAAATTTTATATATGAGTCTAATATATATATATATATATTGCATGATGTATAATTTATATAAATGCTTAATTTATGTATATGGAATCATGTTAATATTTATGTTTGGTATGAAGTCTTTATATTTAATTACTAGTGATTATGCTTTAGATTTAATAACCTAATATAAGATACAAAAGATCATGTTATATGACATAAGAAACTAAACGGTTAAGTATGTCGAGTGCAGATTGAGACGAACGGTGATTCCAAAAGCAATCCTCGAGTTGTCATCTTAAAGTGGGTAACTTTTAATCTCTACTATACGTTGATAATTAAATTAGTAAGTTATGTATGAAAATCTACGACTGAAGCTCCGTAGCTGTAACCGGTAGTTGCTTTACTATCGGGCGACGACCATAAGGGCGAGAGTGCCTGGTCTATGAAAGGTCCAGGGTGCGCGTGCCCAACGGACAATGTATTATGTGCTTATTAATTTAATTATTTCAATATATGTTAGAGTGGGTAATTTCTACACTCTACTATGCGATGATAATTAAATTAGTAAGTTATGTACGAAGAGTTACGGTTGAAGTTCCATAGCTATAACCGGTAGTTGCTTCACTATCGGGTGACGACCATAAGGGCGAGAGTGTCTGGTCTATGAAAACAAGGTTTAGTGGGCAAGCGACTCCCACATTCCTTTATGTTATGTATGGTCCAGGGTGAGCGATCCCAACGGACATGTAGTATGTACTTAATAATTTAATTGTTTCAATGAATATTAGAGAGTACAGTTATCCCACTGGGATCCCTCTCCGGAGGTGTCTCATGATTCCACTTTTAATATTTTTAGGTTCGGCGTATGATGACACGGACGTGTAGCGAGCTGAACTGTCTTTCCATCACTCCTGTAATGTTAAGAATACCAAAATAATACCCACTTTCAAAAACATTGCTACTTTTGAATATGTAAATTATGATAGATGATGGGCCTAGACTTGTATTTTGGTATTATATATTTGCTCTATTATGTTATATCTTGCAGGAGTTTGTTTGAACGTTTAATCTAGAAATGTGGGTAAAACATGAGTTTTAGAAATAATTATATTATGTTTTAAAAAAAAAAGTCTCGTGTTTTCCTTTCAGTCTTCCGCTGTAAACTATTTTATGAATTCTTTAATTAGTAAAGGGTGACGACCTGATTTCCAATTAATAAGGATTGGGGCGTTACACAGATGGACCACCAAAGATCACCAAAGTTAACCTTCTATTCACAAGAGCCATAGATGTTGCTGCTGAAGGCCAAGTCGATGCAGGAACCATCCGACATCCAGCAGTGGTGGAGAAACCTAAAGAGGAATGGACAATCGACGAAAGAAGAAGAGCTAATCTATATCTATATATATATATATATATATATATATATAAAGAAGACCTTTGGAAGAATTTACAAGAATGTCATTTTCCCTCCTAAAAATGTCACATCAATTAGCAATAAAATATTTATATAAATAATAGTTTTTCAATAAAATTAATCATATCATTTAGCATTCTTTTCAATATGGTATATTTTACTATTTATACTTAGAATTATAATCATCATCATCATCATCATCATCATCATTATTATTATTACTACTATTATGTATTATTATTTGTTGGTGTTGTTGATTAACGTTGTACAATAGTGAGCAATAATTTAATTTTTGTGTATTAACTATCATTATTTAATGTCTAAAATTATTCTCATTCTCAAATTTAAAGTTAAATAGATTTTAGGATATTTTTTTATAATTTTGCAAAATGTTGTGTGCAAGTAAATATTTCAAAGTTGATCACAAAATTTATATTGTTGATTGAACAATTTTGACCAACTCCAAGAATCATTAGCTTAAATTATTTATTGATCCAATAAAAAAAATTCAACAAAAGATAGAAACAAATAGATGTAAGTTTTCAATTTTTCTAAATTTAATTGTTTTTGCTAACTTTAATTACTTAATGCTTATAATAATTCTTATTATCAATTTTAAATTAAACAAATTTTAAGATATTTTTTGTAATTATGAGAAATGTAATTGTATATGAATAAATATTTCAAGACTTATATTGTTACTTGGTCACATTTAATTAATTCTAAAAAATCATTAGTTTATTAAATTATCTATCAAGCCGTGGAAAAAGTTCAACGAAAAATATAGACAAATAAAATGTAAGCTTTCAAATTGTTAATTCATTATCTTTTTCCTTTTTTGTTACTAAAATTACTTAATATTTATAATTATTCATATTATCAATTTTAAAGTTAAAAGAAATTATAATATATTTTTTGTAATTATGAGAAATTTTGTACATAAATAAAGATTTCAAAACTTATATTGTTAAATGATACTAATCAAAATATCTATCAAGCCAACGACCATAAATATATTTTTATTTAAAAGAGAAATAGAATATAAACTTTCAATTTCGTTGTTTAGATTATTTACAAAATTTGTATTCCAACATTTTAATATTGTCAAATATAATATAGAATGACATGTCACAATAAAACGAATGCACAAGAAAGTTCGAATAACACACGCGAGATAGGGGTTAATCAAATTCTACCTTCTTCAATTAATACTCTACATTACTCAATAATTTTTTAATAATAAAATATAACTTTAAAAATCAATAAAAGATATGAAAATTATATTTCTATATTATACAAAATTTAGAATAATAAATGATTTATAAATAACTTTTAAATATAACAATCAAAATAAATAATAAATTACGCATCACGCGGTTGAAATACTAGTCTGGACATGGCTAAAAATGCTTTGTTCCTAACTCTGGACAAAGACACCTTTAGCGAACTCAAAACCTACCAAACAACAAAGGAAATTTGGGAGAAGCTCCAGCAGATATGTGAAGGCACTTTAACTCACCAAGGAGAACAACGTTTCCATAGCTACCTAAAAATTCGAGCACTTCGAGATACTGCCTAATGAAACCCTAGAACAAATCGACCTTAGATTTACAACCATTGTAAATGAACTCGAGTCACTGGACAAAGTCTACACTCAAAAGGAAAAGAACATGAAAGTGCTGAGATCCCTTCCTGCCGAATGGAATAGCAAAACAGTTGCCATGAGAGTCTCCATGGATCTGAAATCCATGAGTACATTTGACATATTCTCAGACCTTAAAGCTTTTGAGTTTGACATAAACGAATGAGAAATGAGAACGGAGAAGGAACCTCCAAGGTCACTACCCTGACTGCAAGATCGCCTCAGGAAGCTAAGAAAGCCAAAGATCAAACGGCTACCCTCGAGGCAACCACCGAAGAAGACATGGCGTTGTTACTAATTAAGTTTCAAAAATTTATCAAGAAAAATTCAAGAACTGACAACTTCAGGATAAAGCAAAATGGTGCAGGAACTAGCACCCAGACACCTCAATCCAATGCAAAGGCTACTGACTTGTGCTATAACTATAGAAAGCCAGGACACTACACCTGATATTGTCCTTACCTTGAAGTGCACCGATATCGTAAAGAGGAAAGAAAGAAAGAGGCAGGAACATCAAAAGCTGAGAGTACTGATTGGAGAAATAGAGACTTCATAGGGAGCTACCCAGAGAAGGCTCCACAAAAAAGTGAATCAACCTCTGATAGTGACTCTGAAGATTTATCATCTGAAGATCAAGCTCTTATCTACCTCATGGTTAAAACCGAGGAATCTGAAGAGGAAGTAATATATCTCAACCCTCCTGTCAAGGATGTTGAAAGGCTAAACATGATCTATGCTTTGAAACAGATCATGAGTGACTTTGATCATATAACCTCAACTCATGAGGAGCTGAAATTATAAAATCAACAGCTCAAGAGTGAGCATGTTTCGCTTGAGATTGTTGGAACCACCGGATCACCGACTCTATGTAATTATGTAATTCGGGATCGAAAACATAATTAATATGTAGCGGAATAAAAAAAATTATACTTTTGTTCACCGTAATAGGTGAAGATGAACCAGTTCTAAGGTCAGAACGATGGAGCTTGAACCTCACGATCTTCTGCCGTATTCCTATCCCTTCCTTTGGACGTCGTGTGGGCGACGATCTTCCAAAGATTCAGAAATCTCGCCTCCTCAGTTCTCTCTAGCGAATCTATTTTTTTATTTGCGTGAGATTGAGAAAAGCGTGATCTAGGAGGCGCTGATATTAGGGTTACTTATAGGCTACAACAGGGACCCTTAGGAGGAATTAGATTGGGCCTCCTGATGGGCTTAGGCGTCCCGTGTTCAGCCCGAACATCTCACTTAAGTCCATCAATTATAACTCGGTCCACTAAAGAGTTATAATTGAACTATCTCCTAATCCCATATTACAATATGGGCTCCTTTATTATGTGTACATTTATTTCCCCCGTTTAAGATATCGAATGTCCATAAATTAAATAAGTTACTAACAACTTAATTAATTTACATTTAATTCCAAGATAAAATCCACCTGCAGGGTTTACATGATAATCCTTATGAGCTCCTCAAGGGGACATCATCATCCTAAATAATTAGGACACGGATTCCTTCTATAATCAACAGCACACCATATAAACAGTGTTATCTCCCAATTCACCGAGCCTATTGATTTATTAATAAATCTCACCCATTGGCAAATTAAAGAAACAAACACCGAGTACACGTGCCCGTTATTATATAGGGATTAAGAAGACGCACATCCATAATAACAGAGGTCTTGTTCTTTTATATATAGTCAGTACAAATCGAACAAGCTCATATGGTCCTGCTCAATACATACAAAATGTACTAGTGTAACTTTATAGTCAAGATAGACTAATACCAAATTACACTACAACCGTTCCAATGGTTTGTCCAAATCCATCTTGGTTGTGAGCTATTATTTATAATCTATAAGGAACTGATAGCATGATCTTCTGTATGACACCGCACACCATGTTATCTACAGTATAGACTAATCTGGACAATAGCAATAATATATATAATGAATATAAAATGCAAACATTTGATCACAATGAATCTCATATCATAAAGATGTTCATACAAAAGCTAGGCTTATAGTATACATCCTAACAGAGATGTAATTAGCCATCGAAAAACAAAGAAGCCAAGCATGCAGTGACCTCAGAGTTGAAGTAAGTAAGCTAAATCTGCTGGTCACAAGCTAGAAAATGAAAAGAAGAATCTCATTGATACAGTTAATACCTTAAAAAAAATCCTCTAAAGACTTAGATGCGATGTTGAACATTCAGAGAATTCTTAAGGATCAGGCTGGTATATTATACTGTAAAGAGGCATCCACTTCTACAGCAAGCACCTCTAAGGCACCTACATTTATGTCTGCAGTAACCCCACATGAATATGAATTACCTAATTTAGGGGGAACTACTGACAGAAATGGAGGAAGCTTAGTAGGAAAGGGAAAGAGACCCCTTGCAGAGGCCTATGGTAATAAGCCTGCTAGAAGTTGTCTCCAGCAACCTCAGTTTTCTGGAAGCAAAATCTTCAAGCAGCAACCTGGAAAAGGCAAAAGAACTCTCAATCCTAATGTGTTAAAAACTTACATGCTAAAATCCAAAGGAACCTATGTTTCTGGAAGGCACAATAGGAAATCACAAGCATACACTTCACAAATGCAATATCCTAAGAGGTACTGGTAAAAATAGAGGAACCAACAAGACTTACAACAAGACAATTGTTGTGAGGCAAGTATGGGTTCCTAAGAAAAGGAAAACTAACCAAATAGGACCCGTAATTGTATAGGTACCTAAAAAGAAGTAATCTTTCTTTGTTTGCAGGATCATGTAACAGGAAGCAGCAGAGACATCTGGTATATTGACATCGGCTGCTCCAGGCACATGATAGGGAACCAGAAAGGGCCTAATCAATTTCAAAGACTATAAAGGACCTAAAGTAATATTTGAAGACAACTCAAAAGGAAGCACTAAAGTCACTGGAGACCTGATTAAAGGAAGAACATGTATCAAGGAATTATCACATGTTGAAGGCCTGAAATACAATCTATTGAGCATCAACCAGTTCTGTGAAAAAGTCTACTGCGTAGAATTCAGCCTCAACAAGTGTCTGAACAAAGATAGCAAGACTCAGGAGGTGAAGCTTATTGGAACAAGGAAAGGAAATGTCTATGTGGCTGATTGGGAATCAATAACTACAACAACCTGTTTCATAGCTAAAGGAACTCCTGAAACAGGCTAGCTATGGCACAAAAGAATGAGCCACTTGAATTTCAAAACAATGAACAAGCTGGCAAGAAAGGGACTCGTAAGAGGCTTGCCAGATATGGTACACAAAAAGGAAGCTATCTATGGAGCATGCCAGAAGGAAAAGCAAGTGAAAAGCTCTTTCAAGAACAAATCCATAAGTCAACAGATAGGATACTGGATATGCTTCACATGGATCTTTTTTGACCAATTGAACCTATAAGCATAGCTGGGAAGAAGTATACACTTGTAATAGTCGATGACTACTCAAGGTTCACTTGGACCCTATTGCTAGCAAGGAAATCAGAACTGACAGCTATGCTAGCAAGATCAGAACTGACAGATGAAGGGAATTCACAAACAAGTTTATTGAAACTGATAAGTGTCAATTTTGCTATACTTTTGCGTACAATGTTTTGATCGATTGATTGCGTTTGTGCACGTTTTTATAGCAATTTTGTTACTTTTCATATATTAGTTGCATTTGACGTTTTGGTTGCTAAGTTTCATGATTCTAGTGGAAAAAGTATGAATTTCAAATGTGATTAAGGATTGAGGAAGAAATGAGGAGGAAACGAGGCCAAAAATGAAGAAAAACGGGGCTGTGCATTGGGGCACGGACAGATGCAGCCGCGCACGGTCAGGGCTGCATTGGCGCACGACCGTGCGCCAATGTCCAGAGAGGAAGGCAGCCGCGCACGGACGGCCGTGTCTGGGGGCACGGTCGTGCGCGGCTGGCACGCGCAAGAGCAGCGGGGCACGGTCTGGTCGTGCCACGGGGCACGACCGTGCCCGGGTGTCCTAATTCATCTAAAACTCGACTTTTGGATGATTTTTATCCGATTTCTTGACCTCCAAGACTCCCAAGAAGATATATATACCCCAATAATTCCAGAAATCAGGGGGGAAGCATTCATAGAGAGAAAACACAAATTCTGAGAGCATCCAGGAGGAAATACGAAGGAGAATTCGAAGATCGAGCATCGCGAGATCGTCATCTTAGAGTTTTTCTTTCTACTTTTTTAACTTTTTGTTGAATTTAGGTTTTGACATGATGTTATCAATTTTGTCTATGGATTTGATTAACATTATGTCTGGCTAGATTTTCGTAGGTTTCTAGGATATGTAAGTAGTTCGATTCGAACCTTGATGGATCTTTGATTTAAATTCAATTTCTTGATTTTTCGATCCTATTCATGTGTTTATGATTTGATTGCTTGTTTGATTGTCCGGCCGGTAATTGAGCATGTTTAAGTAATTAAGTCAAAATTCGAGAGAGGAGATTTAATTACGGAAGAGTAAACACATGACATATATGCAGCATGAAATCGAGAGATGAATGACATATGTGATGAGATTTTCAATCCTAGGTGCTTTTGGGAGTTGTTGTGTTATATCAGATCGAGTAGAGATACCTCTGGTAGCATAATAATCAACCGGTGAAAATTGACTCGAGAGAGCTTTTAACTTGATTTTCGTGATTGCTCATATAGGATTATTAATCAATGAATTTGGATTGATCAAAGTGACGTTGAGGGGAGAATTGGATGAAAGCATGTTCTAGAACCTGTCTTAAAATAATTGTTTAATCTCGTGATTTTTAATTGCATTCGTAGTTAGTATAATTAATTCAACATCTTTTGAATTCGATTCCTAGATAAAATTAGGGATAAAATTTAGGTAATTAATTAGTTCTAACGTTAGTCTTTGTGGGATCGACCTTGCTTGCCGTATCTACGATCTACACCGTATACTTGCGGGAGTAGCTTAAGGAATTAGGTGAACAAGTTTTTGGCGCCGTTGCCGGGGACTAGACGTTAGGATAGTTGATATCTAGATTTATTTTTTGATTTTAATTTAGGATTTTTTTTTTCTTCAGTTTGTCATTATTTTATTGTGAGTGCTTGATATTTGCTTGTGGATATTTCAGATAGTGCATGAACACACGCTCCAAAAGGGCGACTCTGATTGAACCTGATCCGGAGATTGAATCAACCTGCAGACGCAACAAGACAAAGAAAAAGCTGTTATTCAATCAAATGGCTGACGATCACATCAGAAATCAAGTACCACCGGGGAATGGAGGATTTGGGAATAATCAACCGAACGTTCCTGCTCAAAGGCCGATTCAAGATTACTTTCAGCCTCAACAAAATAGAAGGGGAGTTGTGAGACCACCGATCGAGGCAAATAATTTTGAACTCAAACCAGCCCTGATAAGCATGGTGCAACAGAACCAGTTTGGTGGAAGTCATCTAGATGATCCCAACGCGCATCTAGCGCAATTTTTGGAAGTTTGTGACTCAATCAAATTGAATGGGGTTTCTGATGATGCAATCAAACTTCGCTTATTCTCGTTCTCACTACGAGATAAAGCGAAGTTGTGGTTTAATTCCATTCCACCGGGCTCGATTACTAGTTGGGATGAGTTGAGTAGGAGGTTTCTCTTCAAGTATTTTCCACCGAGTAAGACATTGAAGATGAAGAGCGAGATCACCCAATTTAAACAACTCGATGGGGAATCTTTGGGGGAATCATGGGAGAGATTTAGAGATATGTTGAGGAGATGTCCTCAACATGGATTTCCGGAGGATCAACAAGTCTGTTTCTTCTATAACGGATTGTTTGGATCCACAAGAGCAATGATAGATGCAGCGGCAGGAGGAGCGTTGCTAGCAAAGAGTCCTGAGGAGGCCATGTATATTTTGGAGGAGATGGCGACAAACAGTTATCAATGGCCGTCTGAAAGGACTACTTATAGAAAGGTAGCTGAAATTCAGAGTCAAGACACTACAAAAAAAACGCTGAAAGACATTCCCAGAAAAAAAGCGTTGTCGTATCCAGCGTTGTAAAAGACAGGCGCTGAAAGACAACGCACAAAAGTGCGTTGTCTTTCCGGGATACGACAACGCTTTTCATGCGTTGCAGATTGCGTTGTGGTTAATAAATTCTGCAACACAACTTGCAACGCTTTTAAAGCGTTGTCTTTTACTCAAATTTTCATTTTATGCAACGCTTTTAAAGCGTTGTCTTTTATGTGTTAGTGTATTTCATGCAACGCTTTTAAAGCGTTGTCTTATATATTTTTGTTTTTTTGTGCAACGCTAGAAAAAGCGTTGTCTTTCTGAACCATTTTGCAACGCTTTTAAAAGCGTTGTCTTTCTGAATAATTTTATTTTCAATTATTTTTTATATTTTGTATCCTGTATAATAATAATATTCAATAATTAAATAAACAAAAAAAATTCATTAAACATATTTCAACATTTAATCGATGTCAAACATACATTAACAAATCATACATCGATGTCCCAACATTCATCTAGTCATACGATACTAAAAATATTATAGATTCATACATTTAAAATTCGAGAGTGGAACCTTCACAAAACCAATATCAAGACCTTCGTTTTCTTCATAAACTTCATAGTTACTCCTCAGTTTCCAAGAATCTGTCAAATTTACAATATGAAAAAAGTTAGCTTATTTAAACTTAGATACATTTTAAATTTGTATATAAATTAACTAACAAAATTAACAAGATTATAAGAATCCCCCACATTGATTCAGAGCTAGAGATCCTTATACGAAATAGCATTCGAACATAGCAAACACTAAATAAAATTTAAAAAAAAAATTGCAATGTAGAAGCTAATCATCACCTTGTTCTACCCTTTTATATGATCTTGAATGCATTCGGCCCATTCGACACGCACTTCATCTATATCAGCTCTGGTGCACTTAAGATGCTCGAACTTTGCAAAATAAAATATTCAATAAACATTAACCATGTTATTTTGATGAAGTAATATCAAACTAAATACATAAAATGTAGTTTACTCACAATCGAACGCAATGAATCCATGTTTGCAGTTACATCCCCATCAAGAAGTTGTCTCATGTATCGCAACACAAAAAAGCCACATTGCTTACTATCAGGTTGCAATAGGGCCTACATTACGGAAATATATAAGTTTTTATTAAAATAAATCCAACAAATATTATGAATCCAAAAAAAATCAAATCTTTTTTCCTAAAGTAAAGACTTCAAAGCTAAATATATATACGTAAATATATACACATATTTAAATGTACATCTCAAACTTTCGTACCTTGACTACCTCCCATGTAGGTTGTTTTTTTCCATTCTTCCCAATTTCCGTATTAAATATTCTCATGGCCCTTCATGAAATAATAAATTGATAATCATACGCACACATCGTACATTCATGAATAAAATATGATAACGAATATAATAAACTAATTAAACTTACAAGTCAACAATTTTTTTCCAAGTCTGATCATGCATGCGATGGTAAAGAGGGTCCAATAAATGAAGAAAAAATAAAACACAGTGTCAAATTTTATATGGTCCATTGGTAGAATAATAAAAATTGTAACTAAGAAACTTACCACATGTATACAACCACACAAACGTATGAGATAGGCTCCAATTGACAAAATGGAACCATATCTTCAATGTTCACAAAGGTTTTGAATTCCCGACCAAATACACCATGATCAAACTCTATCTCTACATTGCCTCTATTCTAAATAACAAGCTTGGCATAACAATAGAGCATATGTAACGGCTTTGGCACACTTGGAATTCTTTCCCACCTTCCATCTCGATATGCCACATGACGGGCAACTAGTAAGATCCTTATAGTCCTTACGATATAGGACACAATCATTCGAGCATGCATGAATTTTCTCATAATTCATCCCTAAAGCATTCAAGGTTTTCTTTGCATCATACAAAGAGGAAGGCAATTCGTTTGGGGTAGGAAGCATTTGCCTAACCAAACTTAGCAACTCAGTAAAACTATTATCACTCCAACCAAATTTTGCTTTTAAGTTGTACAATTTCACAATAGCAGATAACTTTGTGAAATCCATACATCCATGATATAGCGGTTTCTCTGCATCCTCGAGCAATTTACCAAATTCGTTTGGATTTTGATCATTGTATTCATATGCAGCATGTACCATATCTACATCTACGGGTTCTTGTGCAACAAAATTATAATCATCATGCTTAGCATTCATTGACATCTGTGATCTAGAGATCTCTTCATGCCACATCCATGTATCATATGTTTTATCAATCCCCTTAGTCAACAAATGTAACCTTACAATGACAGCTTTCCATTTCCTAAGGTTACCACAATCTGAACATGGACAAGATATTGCATTGCTATCAACTGCATTTTGAATTGCAAAATGCATAAAAGACTCAACACCGGCCTTGTAGTCATTTGAGAGTCTATCCTTCAGCATCCATTCTTTATCCATCTAAAAACCACTTCATTTATTTAACAACAAACTCTTATAGTTCACTAAAAGCACATTTTATGGAAAAAAAAAAATCGTCACATTAACTAATAATCCATAATATTATTAAACTATATTTGCTCACTGTATGCAATTCAGAAAAATTCAGAACTTCTCAATATATGCAATTCAGAAAAATTCAGATCAAAGTTTAAAATTAAAAATTCAGAAAACTCACAAAATTCAGAAAACTTCCCAACAAATATACAATAACTCTGACCTTCTCAATATATGCAATTCAGAAAAAATTAAAAATTACATATCATTGTTTGCTCACTTAACAGAAAGGCTTCTTATATATGAGTTTCTTCCCAATTCAAGTCTTGATAGATTCATATTTGGTAATATATATTAATTAGATATCTCTATTTTCCCCCTCTTGTAGCAAGTTATCAACACCGCGAAGCAGTAAACCAAGAAAATTTATAAAAAAAGAACCTAGAATTATAAGACATAACAGATAAATCAACATTCGAACTCAATCAATAAACACCAAGAAAACAGGGCATTAAAGGAATTCATACAAATCAAGGCAACAAGATCAGCTAATCATCACCATCTCTTCGGAATTCAGTTCCGGGCCAATAAGAAACCAAGAATCATCATCTAAGAAAAGAAAAGGGCCATCATACATAAACACACACACGCAAGAATAAAGAAAGAAATTCAGAAGTAGAATTTGACCTTCGAATGGAGTGAGAGACCTGAAGAGTGCGAACTCAACGCCGAATACGCTGATTATGGAAGGTCTGTAGGGCTTTTCTTATGGAAAGCTTCAGTGATTGGCAGCTGTTGAAGACAGACGGTCGGAGGTGCAGCGAAGTGGCGGCGGCGGCACCTGATCTCCTCCGACAACAATCCAAGCGACTGGGACCAAATGAACAAATTTGAAGAGATGAGCAAAGGCGGGGGCAGCAGCGGCGGCGTGGGAGAGAGAGCTAGGTTAATTGGATTGATTGGGAATTTAATTTTACACACTTAGCAAATTAATTTCAGGCAACCAGAAATTGGAAGTAGGAAACAAATTAAGAGTGTAAAACAAGAAAGAAGAAAGGAGCACTTCACCACTTCCGTCGCCCGCCGATTTGTCTACAGCAGCACTTCTGTTCGCGCAGCCTTGAAATCTTCCTGGTATTCGTCGTCTTCCCGGACTTCAGCTATACACCACTTCCGTCGCGTCGCCCGCCGCACTTCAGCACTTCCACTCACTGGTCTGCCGCCGATCTCCGTCGCGTCGCTGCTCTTCGTTTTTAACCTAGGTGGTAAATGTAAATTATGACTTGGGTTAAGATTCCCCCAAATTTACTAAGGGTAAAATTTTAAGCCTCATTAAGTTTAAATAAAACATAATTCATCTACAACAAAATTTGTGTAGCCTAGTGGTTTTTCTTGTCTTGCCTAGGTTCTGGGTTCAAATCCCATTCATATCATTTCATTTTATTAACTTCTGATTGTATTAGGTTCACCTATATATACATTCATAACATCACATTATTTAAGAATATATTAATTTCTTATATTAACTTTTGATTGTATTAGGTTCACATACATATATATTCATAACATCAATTTTTTTTAAGAATATATTAATTTTGTATTTTAAGATATCTAGTTAAAAGTAAAGTTCAAAATATTAATAATAATACGTACCTATTAAAATTTCAATTTAGTTTAAGATATTATATAATTCTGAATTAAACTAATTTATATTTTAAATATATTCTTAAAATACTAATTTTTTAATAATAATTTTTTTTTGAAATTACAACACACATATAAAGCGTTGTAAAAAGCGTTGTATATCAGAGAAAAAAAACGCTGAAAGACAACACCCCAACAAAGCGTTGCAAAAAGCGTTGTCTATCAGAGCAAAAAATGCGCTGAAAGACAACGCTCCTAGAAGCGTTGCAAAAAGCGTTGTCTATCAGAGCAAAAAATGCGCTGAAAGACAACGCACCTCGAAAGCGTTGCAGAAAAGCGTTGTCTATTAGCGCAAAAGTGCGCTGAAAGACAACACCTTATCAAAAGCGTTGTCTTTCTGCGAAATTGCGTTGTCTTTTAGCGCAACCAATGCAGAAAGACAACGCTTTTGATAAAAACCGTTGTAAATTTCATAAAGACAACAGAAAGCGTTGTCTTTACTGCGTTGTCTTTCTGCATATTTCTTGTAGTGAGATCAAGTTTTAGCTGCTATAGCCGCACTCACGACTCAAGTATCTGCTCTAGCACATTCTCGTAATCAACCCATGGATAGTTCGGGAGTGCAGATTGGTGATTTTGCCCAACATGAAGACGTTGAGGAGTTGAATTACATCGGTGGGCAAAATTACAATAACAATTTCCGAAACAGAGGCATGTATCAGTACAAGCACGGAGGGAGGAATCACGATAACTTCTCATATGCAAACAATAATAATTGTTTGCAACCTCCTCCAGGGTTTTCCGTTACAAACGGAATGATTGATGAGCCAAGGAAGCAGCCACTTGAGGAGCTGATGAGGGAATTCATAAAAAGTACAGATGAGCGTTTAAAAGAAGTCGATGCTCGTGCCAAATCTTCGGATACTCGTCTCAAAGCATTGGAAGTGCAGGTGGGACAGCTTGCTACGATTTTGGGAAATCAACACAAGCAAGGGCAATACCCAAGTACGACGGAGATTAACCCAAGGGAGCAATGTAAAGCCATAAATTTGAGAAGTGGAACGAACTATGAAGGGCCAAGCATGCCAATCGAGGAAGAACAAGAGATGGAGAAAGAAGGAGAAAACCCGATGATGGAGGAAGAAAAAGATCATACATCACAAAAAGGGGCTGAGAAGCCAAAATCGATTTCTAACTCTCCATTACCTTTTACTACTACTTCTCTTCCTTTCCCTCAAAGATTCCAAAAGAAAATGTTGGATTCACAATTTGCTAAATTTCTGGAAATTTTTAAGAAAATTCACATTAACATTCCTTTTGCAGATGCCTTGGAACAAATGCCGAATTATGCAAAATTCTTGAAGGATGTGATGTCAAAGAAGAGAAAGATAGCAGATTTTGAACGAGTGAATCTAACGGAGGAATGTAGTGCAATCCTACAACGGAAGTTACCACAAAAGTTGAAGGATCCGGGAAGTTTCACAATTCCATGCGTAATTGGTGAATCTTACTTTGATAAGGCATTGTGTGATCTAGGTGCAAGCATCAATCTTATGCCGTTCTCAATTTTTCAAAAGCTTGGACTTGGTGATGTGAAGCCTTCAACGGTTACGTTACAATTAGCGGATAGGTCGATAACATACCCTAAAGGAATCATTGAAGATGTGTTAGTGAAGGTTGATCGATTTATTTTTCCGGTGGATTTTGTGGTCCTAGACATGGAGGAGGATCACGACGTGCCCTTGATTCTAGGACGTCCATTTTTAGCCAGGGGAAGAGCATTAATTGACGTACAAAAAGGCGAGCTCACGTTAAGAGTGAATGATGAACATGTGTTGTTCAACATTTACAAAGCAATGAAATTTCACGATGATAGAGAAACGTGCAACTTTGTGGACGTTGTGGACTTTTGTGTGGAGGAGCAAGTGGATCGCATCTTGATGAATGACTCGTTGGAGCTTTGTTTATCGAAATCTCTTACTACTCATGATAAAATTTTGCATTTAGAAAATGAGGATGTAATTGATGAAATATTTTCTTTGGATGCCTTGCAGGAAATTTCAACGAAGAAAATTGGAGAAAAGGTGAAAAAACAAGATCATGAAGAAGACCTTGAGGAGAAAACCCCCGTTCAAGACGCTCCTGCTTTGGAATGCAAGCCACTTCTCGACCATCTTCAATATGCATTTTTGGGTAACGATAATTTAAATCTTGTACCCAATTGGAAGAAAAGGAAGAAAAAAAAAAGTTTGTGAGTTTTCTATTGCATTTTTTCTTTTGATTTTATTAATTGTCCTATTTGGAATTGATGACAAATAAGTTTGGGGGGGACGGTTGTGAGATTAAAGAAAAATGACAATGGATTTTTGCATTACATTTTAGTTGCATATAGGATTTTATTGCTTTAGCACGTTTATTGCTTTTTAGGTAGATTTTTTTTTTCTAGGATTAGATTTTTTTTTAGGATAGATGATGATCTTGTGATTTTTTTTTGGAAAAATATGTGATTGAATTCTCGATCTTTAAAAAGCAAAGCATGAATTGAGTTGAATGATCTTGACGATCTATTGCTTGATTGAGTTGGAATTTTTCTGATTTTGGTGAATATTTTGAGCATGAAATAATTGTGTAATTTGAGGAGTATGAAAACAAGCCGAGTGAGATTTGAGCCTTGACTTGACATTACAATCGAGTCTTGTTTTCTTGATGGAGTGAGTATCAATCGTCTTGTACATATCTCTAGAACTTG
This sequence comes from Scutellaria baicalensis, assembly GCA_005771605.1. Taxonomy (NCBI): domain Eukaryota; kingdom Viridiplantae; phylum Streptophyta; class Magnoliopsida; order Lamiales; family Lamiaceae; genus Scutellaria; species Scutellaria baicalensis. The sequence goes on along the minus strand of CM016724.1, from coordinate 34,853,843 downwards.
CTTTGGTATCTCCGTTGAGACTACATGTACGTGTGAATTTTTGAAAATGATCTAAGGCCATCTTTGATTTTTCTAGTCACTTAGCCAAATTTTTCCTACCAAAAATCATTAAAATTCCCTAGTCAGCCTCTTTGAGCCTCTAAGCCTTATTTCTTTGACTAACCGAATAATCGTGTGAATAATCCTTATCTTTTGAGCCTACCTATTTTATATGATTGTGAAGCTAGGAGGAGAAGTGATTGGGTGAAAAGAGCTTGAATTGAATAGTTGGGAAAGTAAATAGAGTTGAAAGAATTGGTAGAGATGAAAAAAAAAATCGGCGAATAGTGTTGAAGAAGAAAAAAATGTGGCTTGAAAAAAAAAAATAGAAAAAAAAGAATGAGGAAGTTATTGGTGGAAAATATATTTATACATGAGTTGTGCCTTGTTGATGTAAGTTGGACACTTAGTTGAGTTGTGCCTTTTTCTGGAACTCGATTGAATAAGTCCTTTTGATATAATTTCGGGAACTCATGTTGGAAATAAGTGATTTTTTTTAAGAAACTTCATGGAGATTTAGAAATTCGTGATTCAAAGGAGAAACTGTTAAAGTAGCTGCAATCATATGCTTTTATAGTCACTTTTATCCAAATTTTCCTACCTTGTCCAAAGAGCCTCATTGTGTCCAAATAAAAGTCCTTTTTGATTCTTATATTCACATGTACGAAAGTGGTGGAGAAGTGAGACGATTTGCAAGCTTATGGTAGATGTTACTTGATTGATTGATCCGAGCGTATACACGACCTATTTTATACACTTTTTGAGCGTGAGTGATACACTTTTACCTTGTGAGGTTCATTACTCCTTGAAGTGCATGATTGTGGATTGTTTGGAGTGTTTGCTTAAGTTTGGAAAATTTCGATTTTGATTAAGTATTTTGAGTCTTTGGTTGTGAAACTTGGTTCATTCTTTTGTGATTTGTGTTGAAGAAGAGTTCTTGATGTTGCTCGAGGACGAGCAATGGTTTAAGTTTGGGGGAAATTGATAAGTGTCAATTTTGCTATAGTTTTGCGTACAATGTTTTGATCGATTGATTGTGTTTGTGCACGTTTTTATAGCAATTTTGTTACTTTTCATATATTAGTTGCATTTGACGTTTTGGTTGCTAAGTTTCATGATTCTAGTGGAAAAAGTATGAATTTCAAATGTGATTAAGGATTGAGGAAGAAACGAGGAGGAAACGAGGCCGAAAACGAAGAAAAACGGGGCTGTGCATTGGGGCACGGACAGATGCAGCCGCGCACGGTCAGGGCTGCATTGGCGCACGACCGTGCGCCAATGTCCAGAGAGGAAGGCAGCCGCGCACGGACGGCCGTGTCTGGGGGCACGGTCGTGCGCGGCTGGCACGCGCAAGAGCAGCGGGGCACGGTCTGGTCGTGCCGCGGGGCACGACCGTGCCCGGGTGTCCTAATTCATCTAAAACTCGACTTTTGGATGATTTTTATCCGATTTCTTGACCTCCAAGACTCCCAAGAAGATATATATACCCCAATAATTCCAGAAATCAGGGGGGAAGCATTCATAGAGAGAAAACACAAATTCTGAGAGCATCCAGGAGGAAATACGAAGGAGAATTCGAAGATCGAGCATCGCGAGATCGTCATCTTAGAGTTTTTCTTTCTACTTTTTTAACTTTTTGTTGAATTTAGGTTTTGACATGATGTTATCAATTTTGTCTATGAATTTGATTAACATTATGTCTGGCTAGATTTTCGTAGGTTTCTAGGATATGTAAGTAGTTCGATTCGAACCTTGATGGATCTTTGATTTAAATTCAATTTCTTGATTTTTCGATCCTATTCATGTGTTTATGATTTGATTGCTTGTTTGATTGTCCGGCCGGTAATTGAGCATGTTTAAGTAATTAAGTCAAAATTCGAGAGAGGAGATTTAATTACGGAAGAGTAAACACATGACATATATGCAGCATGAAATCGAGAGATGAATGACATATGTGATGAGATTTTCAATCCTAGGTGCTTTTGGGAGTTGTTGTGTTATATCAGATCGAGTAGAGATACCTCTGGTAGCATAATAATCAACCGGTGAAAATTGACTCGAGAGAGCTTTTAACTTGATTTTCGTGATTGCTCATATAGGATTATTAATCAATGAATTTGGATTGATCAAAGTGACGTTGAGGGGAGAATTGGATGAAAGCATGTTCTAGAACCTGTCTTAGAATAATTGTTTAATCTCGTGATTTTTAATTGCATTCGTAGTTAGTATAATTAATTCAACATCTTTTGAATTCGATTCCTAGATAAAATTAGGGATAAAATTTAGGTAATTAATTAGTTCTAACGTTAGTCTTTGTGGGATCGACCTTGCTTGCCGTATCTACGATCTACACCGTATACTTGCGGGAGTAGCTTAAGGAATTAGGTGAACAGAAACCTACTGCTCAGATAATGGAATTAAGCATGAATACTCAGCAGCCAGAACACCTCAACAAAATGGAGTTGCTGAAAGAATGAATAGGACATTGAAAGAAGCTACTAGGACGATGCTAGTAGAAGCACAAATACCTAAGATATTTTGGGCAAAAGCAATCAACACAGCATGCTATACTCAGAATAAATGCTTGATCGATAAGGATTTAAATAAGACACCTTGTGAATTATGGTATGGTTACTTCTCCAATATAGCTTACTTTCATGTCTTTGGTTGCAGGTGTTTCGTGCTCAACAATGGAAAGAAATATCTCAAGACTTTTGATGCCAAATCAGACGAAGGAGTATTCCTAGGTACTCATCGGTAAGCAAAGTCTTTAGAATCTTCAACAAGAGAACCCTTGTTGTAGAAGTATTTGTACATGTGATCTTTGATGAACCACATTGCAGTAAGGCTGACATAGAAGAACTTCCAGAATAATTGGATAAAACTCACATCAGCAACAATCAAGTTGACTATATTGATGTGCAGTTACCAAATCTTCAACATATGGATGGAATTCACCCATCCCAGACACAACAATTTCCTAACTTGCAAGTACATAAACAGAACCAGGAACCTAAAGCAAATCATGAACCTCAAGGAAATCAAGAACCTACTGAAGATCAAGAACGTTGACCATAACACAAGAAGAAGTATATAATCCTGAATGGATTTAGTTGGAAATTCAGTTAGACATCTAGGGAGATCAACCTCAGCAAGCTAATGAAGCAAGAATAAGATGGCTCAAAGATCATCCCAGAGATCAAATCATTGGAGATTCAACCTCTGGAGTTCAAACAAGGAGATTAAAATCCCCACGAAGCAATGTTCGCATGCTTCATATCTAGAATGAACCCAAGCATCCTGAAAACGCATTAGAAGACACTAACTGGGTTCAAGCTATGCAAGAGGAACTAAATGGATTTGAAAGGAACCAAGTTTGGTACCTGGTTCCAAGACCTACTCATCAAGGAGTAATTTGAACTAAATTGGTCTTAAAAAACAAACAGGATGAAGATGGACATGTTGTAAGGAACAAGTCAAGACTGGTTGCAAAAGGTTACTGTCAGGAAGAACGAATTGATTTTGATTAGACCTTTGCTCTAGTAGTTAGGCTTGAAGCAATTAGAATATTTCTAGCCTATGCAGCACACACGAATCTTATTGTTTATCAAATGGATGTCAAGAGCACCTTCCTGAATGAGATGTTGGTATAGAAGGTTTATGTAGAACAGCCTCCTGGATTTGAAGAAAACGCTGACAAAATGGTCTACAAGTTAAGAAAAGCCCTATATGGACTCAAGCAGGCACCTCGAGCATGGTATGATACTCTATCAAAGTACATACTGGACAATGGGTTCAAAAAGGGCAAAGTGGACATGACCCTGTTTAGGATACATGATGGAGATAGTATACTGCTTGTCAAAATCTATGTTGATGACATTATCTTTGGATCCACCAACAAAGAGCTATGCAAAAAATTCTCAGAATTAATGCAATCAAAATTTGAAATCAGCATAATAGGAGAATTAAGTTTCTTTCTCGGTCTGCAAGTCAAACAACTTGATCAAGGAACCTTTGTCAATCAGATGAAATACACCAAGGAGCTAATCAAGAAATTTGTAATGGAGAATGCTAACACAGTAAGCATTCCAGTGCCAACATCAGGAAGCATGGACAAAGATGAAGAAGGAAAAGCATTGGACATCACCAAGTACAGGAGACTAATAGGGTCACTGTTCTACCTTACTGCAAAAAAGCCTGATATTATGTTTGCAGTAGGCATGTGCACCAGATACCAAGTTGCACCTAAAGAATCATACCTTATAGCAGCAAAGAGAATTATCAGATACCTCAAAGGGAGAGAGGAAGTACGCTTGTGGTATCCAAAAGAAGGTGTAATTAAACTAATTGGTTACACTGATTCTGATTTTGCAGGGTGTAAAATCGACAAGAAGAGTACCAATGTAACTTGTCAACTGCTCGGGAACCGATTAGTATCGTGGTTCTGCAGGAAGCAAACCTTAATAGCAACATCAACAGTTGAAGCCGAATATGTTGCTGCAGGAAGCTGCTCCGCACAGATTTTATGGATACAACAGTAACTTCGAGATTATGATATCATTGAAAAAGAGACCCCGATCATGTGTGACAATACAAGTGCAATCGCGATCACACATAATCCAGTTTCCCACTCGAGAACTAAGCATATTGATATAAGACATCACTTTATAGGAGATCATGTTGAAAATAAAGATATCTGAAAAGATTCACACCGATCAACAACTTCTTGATATCTTCACAAAGCCTCTCTGTGAATCTAGATTTTCTTTCTTAAGTAATGAATTGAGAATTATTAAATTAAGCTAATTCTATTTTTAATAAAGTCTTATTAAGTATTCTACAGCTTAGGGGGAAGTCAGGAAGCTCAGTAAGCTAAAACAAGGAAGCTCTGAAATTCAGTAACTAAAGGTTCCTGAAGAAGGTCACTAAAGAAGCTTACTGAAGGATAAGTTACTGCATATTAAAGTTGTCTAGAGACACAATGTTGGTCCCGGAACTGCTGTAGGTAGGCTTAGAGGGGGGGGGGGGGGTAAATTAGCCTACCTTATCTTCTAATTTTTCTTCCAAGTCTATTGGCTTATTTCTAATATCAGTAACCTTTTGGGAGGTTACTGATCAGAGTGTGCGGAAGCCTATCTTTGTGCCCAATAGAAGATATGCAGTTTATTAGAGAGAATAGATGTAAGGCAGTAAGCAGATAAAGACACAAGCATGTATAGAGGTTCGAAGGTGGAGTAATCCTTCTACGTCCTCTCTTCCTCCACACAGGAGGGAACATTGGTTCAGCTGGTTGATTTACATAGACCTATCTATTACAACCCACCCTTAACGAATAAGTAGCAAGCCTTCAAACAGATGCTTGCCTACTTTCCCTTGACCCATACAGGATCCTACTTTACCCACCCAGGGTCCTCATTTTTTCTCCTAAAAAGTGGTAAACTCAGCAAGACATTACTCCTCGCACTGAGTACTCCGAGACAACCTTTTAGAGAGGTTTATCTCCTTCTTCTTCAACTGGGTGCAGCAAGCTTGGCCTTTATATGCAGACTGATTCTGCTGAAGCTTGCTGCTGAATGGTAGAGTGGTGTGCGTCTTCTTGGGGTGTGGAGTGTTCGAGCTCTTCTTCTTTTCATCAGCTTTCCTTGAACACACTCTTTTCTAAGGCTTCCCCCTTTTTCTACGCTTCTCTCTTTTAAGCTCTTCTCTCTCCTTTTACGCTTCTGTCTGTGACCTTGGATATTCTGATGTGCTCACTTCTTTTCTCTCTTGCACACTTGGTGCTTCTCTGTCACAAATTTTCAGTCTTCAGTCCTCCTCTTTATAGGATGTGAAATATGCCCGTTGAAGGTAGACAGATTTCTGACATTGATGCGCCGCACTCCTGACACACGGCAGCTTTTCGCTTTCCACGTGTCTTCTTCCGGTTGGCTACTCTACTCTTTTCTCTCTACTGGTAACTTTCTTGTGTCTACCGGTAACTTTGACTTTTCTCCCCATGCATGCTTTGCAGCTCCCTCCTCTAGCTTCACTCTGGAGCTTTCTCTTCCAGCTTACTTCTTCTGGTGGCTCGAGGCTTCTGTAGCATGCTGCCTGTGCAGTATGCTTTTGGCATGGTCTTCTCAGGTAGCTTCCTAGCTCGCTGCATCCTTCTTTGGCAAGGTCCTTTCTTCCAGTAGCTTCCTGTTAGTCAATAGTATCCTAGTTAGTTTATCCGATTCTTTATAACCTTTATCTTTAGTATCCTTCCATTTGACACTTTCTCTGTTTCTTATTCTTCTGCAGTAACTCTATTGCAGTAACCTATCCTAAGATTGGTTATCCATATTAGAGTTACTTTTAAGGATTTGTCTCATCAAAACATTCTACAAATGTATCCAACAATTTCCCCCTTTTTGATGATGATAAAACCTTAACAGAAAATCAAAAGAATATAACCTCTCAAGCACAGAAAGCATATTTAAAGCATAGCACAAATGGGCATACTACTTTCATACACAAATCACATATAAGTCAAAAAGAAAGTGTATAATGAATGAGCAGTTTTGAAGAACATAAGACATTTTATAAGCATCCTATCTAAATTCATTCTTCTATCCTTCTTCCTCTTTCCTATCTTTCTTTTCCCTTCTTGTTTGCTGCTATCTTCTATCTTATTTCTTCCTCTATTACGCGAAGTCTCACTCCCAGTTAAGGAAGAGTTAAGGAAGGTTATCGCAAGAAGAAAGAAAGATGATTCAGTTGGAGATGATCTGGAAGTAGTGGAGATGCTCAGGTGCAATAGCTTGCTGCAACCTTTCTTCACGCACTGCCTCCGCCAATTCCTATGACAGATTCTTCCTTCTTCCTTTTTGGATACAGAAGAGAACTCTTCCAAATGAAGGGTTTTGTCTCTTATGTTCTTCACCTTAGGAAGACTTTTGATCTTCCTTAATCCTTCACAGTTCTTTCCCCTTTTTGACATCATAAAAAATGAGCTTAGCTCTGGGGTCGCTGGAGAGGGATTCCCTCAACTCAACCTCCGGACTTCAGGAGGAGATCCTAGGGGCAAGTCCTCAGGCACCCTCGAATTTGAGGTGAGGAAGGAATGCTAGAAGATCAAGTCTTCTTAGGAAGACTTGATTAGCAAGTGTTAATCATGAGAGGTGAAAAAATGAGATTTGAGGTGTGCTTGATTGATTATTTGCAGAGAATGTGTCTTTTGAAAGGAATGAAGAGTAGAGTTTCCAACAATCTGGTTCCATTTTACGCTAAGGATGAGAAGAAGAGGACATCGATATATATGTGTTCTATGAAGAATAAGAAGTGCATGTATTTATAGGGATAAAAATACTCCCTGTTGCAGTTTGGATCTTTAAAGATCTCATTAACTGCTCCACCGGTTTCCAAGGTAGATGTTGACAGTTTCCACAGTTTTATATCGTTTCTGTTGATTTGATTGCGTCTGTAGTCAGTGGCTGAATTTTCACCCTTGGATTTTTCTGATCGTGCGGCTATTGTTGCTTTTAGGGTTTTTTTTGAAAATGTAGTCTACTTCTGGATATAGGCGATCCTCCTTTTTATGTTCGCACGTTACTAAGAAATATTTTCTCAGTAACTGCTCTATCTTGTAACATCCAAGAGATCTCTTTATCCAGTTTTGATGATAAGTTCTGACTTCAAGTAACCTAGTATCCAGAATATTGAAATCTAGCGTCCTGATACACAGCGATCTGATATTTAGCGATCTAGTATCCAATTCGGTATTTAGCGTCATGTTGCCCAGTGACCTAGTGTTCAGCGATCTAGTTTCCATCCCCTGGTATATAGCATCCTGATATCTAGCGTCCTGCCACCCAGCGACCTAATTTCCAGTCAGCCTGGTATCTAGCATTCTGATATCCAGCATCCTGCTATCAGCGACATAGTATTCAATATTCTGGTGTCTAGCGTTTCCTTTAGTCAGAACTTTATCTTTTTCCGTTAGAACCTTCGACCTTTTCTATTGACTTAATGACAAGTGTTCTGATTTCTAGTAGCTTAGCATCCAGTTAGCTTGATATCTAGTGTCTAGGTGTACAACGTCCTGTTCTCCCATGACCTAGTATCCAGTAACCGGATATTCAGCATACTAGAGTCAGAGTTTGTCATTTTGTCAATTGTTCCCTCTAAAATTATTAACCCTTCAGATGTACCTGCAAAACACTTACCTTGTATAGGTACTCATACAAGTATGAGTCCTTCTGAGTTAGGTTTTCCTTTAGAAGATTGGACTATCTTTACAGCCCATGGTTGCTGTAGAGAGAGTTTCGGCTCCTTCAAGACTTTTTAAAGAATAATCAGTGATAGTGTGTGCAAGTGTTTGTAGGCATAACATGATAGACAGGGGTGAATTTTTTTTTATTATTATTATTCTGGAGTTGCTGTTCTGCTTAATTCCTTATGGAATGTCAGTTTCTTGCAGACTTTCTACAGCATACCCAGTTTGGGTTACTCCAAGGATTTTAACCCTTTTACCATCAAAGCTTCCTTGATTAGTACCGGAAGTTCCCCCTTACTTTATGGTCTTCTCTTTTAAGGTGTGGGGTCACTTAACAGTATCAATCTTGGTTACTTTGAGGCTTTGCATGAGAAAGTGAAGCATAAAATATGGAAATAAACATGGAGGCTTCCTTTCTCATTTAAAGAAACAAGTGACAACAAATTTTCATTCATATAGTCACTTGAGTTCTTAGACAGATTACCAAGACATGGGAACGACCAGATATAAAGAGTTTTAGAATTAGAACGTGGTACCTGGTCATTCTTGTTCTTTTAAAAGAGAAGGTCCTCTTTTATTCTTGACTCTGTCTGGAGGTCGATCTGATTGATGGAGTGATCTTTTTCTTCTTACTCCATGGTTTGACATCCTTATAGTTTTCCTCCATGATTTGCTGCTTGTTGATAGTTGTACCAGCTTCTTCTTCAGCTCCGCACAGCTTCCTTCTTTGCAGTTTTTTGTTCCCCCTCAGAAACAGTTTTCTTCTTAACACAGCTTGATTTTCTACATCTTTTAGTTGTTTGTTGCCTTCACATCAATCATATCCTTTTAAAGCAAAAGGTATTGAAATGATCTCTGATGTGAGGGAGAAAGAGAGAGAGAGAGAGAGAGAGAGAGAGAGAGAGAGAGAGAGAGATTTTGAGAGAAAGGCTTTTTCACAGATGGGATCTGGATAGATCGATTAGATCTTTTGTTCATCCATCTGCTTTGATACCACTTATTGGTATCAGATTGACCATTGAGCAAGAATGAATAATCCACCTGTTTTGATACCACTTGTTGGTATAAGATGAATTAGTTGATGGATGATCCAACCTGCTCTGATACCACTTGTTGGTCCCGGAACTACTGTAGGCAGGCTTAGAGGGGGGGTGAATAAGTTTACCTTATCTTCTAATTTTTCTTCCAAGTCTATTGGCTTATTTCTAATATCAGTAACCTTTTAGGAGGTTACTGATTAGAGTGTGTAGAAGCCTATCTTTGTGCCCAATAGAAGATATAAAGTTTATCGGAGAGAATAGATGTAAGGCAGTAAGCAGATAAAGATGCAAGCATGTATACAGGTTCGAAAGTGGAGTAATCCTTCTATGTCCTCTCTTCCTCCAAACAGGAGGAAACATTGGTTAAGCTGGTTGATTTACATAGACCTATCTATTACAACCCACCCTTAACGAATAAGTAGCAAGCCTTCACACAGATGCTTGCCTACTTTCCCTTGACCCACACAGGATCCTACTCTACCCACCCAGGGTCCTCACTTTCTCCTAGAAAGTTGTAAACTCAGCAGGACATTACTCCTTGCACTGAGTACTCCGAGACAACCTTTTAGAGAGGTTTATCTCCTTCTTCTTCAACTGGGTGCAGCAAGCTTGGCCTTCGTATGCAGACTGATTCTGCTGAAGCTTGCTGCTGACTGGTAGACTGGTGTGCGTCTTCTCAGGGTGTGGAGTGTTCGAGCTCTTCTTCTTTTCATCAGCTCTCCTTGAACACTCTCTTTTCTAAGGCTTCCCCCTTTTTCTACACTTCTCTCTTTTAAACTTCTCTCTTCTTTTGCGCTTCTCTCTGTGAGCTTGGATATTCTGATGTGCTCACTTCTTTTCTCTCTTGCACACTTGGTGCTTCTCTCTCACACATTTTCAGTGTTCAGTCCTCCTCTTTATAAGGTTTGAAATCTGCCCGTTGAAGGTAGACATATTTCTGACATTGATGCGTCGCACTTCTAACACACGGCAGCTTTTCACTTTCCACGTGTCATCTTCTGGTTGGCTCCTCTTCTCTTTTCTCTCTACCGGTAACTTTCTTGTGTCTACCGATAACTTTGACTTTTCTCCCCATCCAGGTAGCTTCATGTCCTGCTATGTTCTACTTTGGCAAGGTTCCTTTCTTCCAGTAGCTTCCTGTTAGTCAATAGTATCCTAGTTAGTTTATTCGATTCTTTATAACCTTTCTCTTCAGTATCCTTCCATTTCACACTTTCTCTGTTTCTTTTAATCTTCTGCAGTAACTCTATTACAGTAACTTATCCTAAGATTGGTTATGCATATAAGAGTTATTTTTTAGGATTTGTCTCATCAAAACATTCTACAAATGTATCCAACACACAAGCATCACACAAGATCCTTAAAAGGACACGTTCTGAGTAACTGTCAATCTCGAGACGTGGGCGCATCAATTTTAGACCGGTTACCCAGCAAAGGCGGTGATATTTGCAGAAAGGTCCCTAATGAAATTCAAAATCTCATAAAGTACAACAATACATTTATGAACTACATCCTCAGCCACAGGATACAAAACTATTCACCTTCATAATCAATCCAGACCGTTGATCAAAATAGCACAGGGAAACTTTCTATAAATAGGACACTTACACTTTTTCAAAAACTGTACGCACACTTACATTTTATTCTTAAGCTTTCTGCATATCAGTAACATAAGCTTTCTATCTCTAATCTTTTTCAGTTTTTTCATTTCTCACACCTCAAATGGCACCCAAGAACTCTCAAATCATCGATGGTTGTCTTATTAACGAGTAGATTCTGATGAAAGCTGTCAAAGATGAGGAAGTATCTCATGGAAACCATCCTTGACTGCCTGTTCAGGTCCAAGGTATTGGGACTCTGCACCCACTACAAGGAGTCTTACTGCGAAGCTTTGGTGATAGAATTCTGCACCAATGCAGAGGTGTTTGTAGATAAGATTGGAATTCTCTCTAGCATAGATAACAAGACCTTCAAAATCAATGCCAGCACCCTGGGAAAGATCTTCCAACTTCCGACTGAGGGGATGGATGCCAGTGACATGACAACCTATGCTAAGGACAAACTGGAGGAGTACTGGGTGAAGTTCACCGGTAAGAAGGACTTGGTTCTTATGAACAAGAGCTGCAACAAGAAGCTCTTCAAAGTGGAGTTCCAGATGCTCCCTGACATTTCCTGCCACATCATCAACCACTCAGGTTCCTTCGACAAGTGTACCACTTTCAGGTACAGGATGATGATAGCCCTGATGGAGAGGGAGGAGATCAACTGGTCAAACTATGTGTTCACCAGGTTGAAGGATAGGTGGAGAAGAAGGTTGGCAAGCCAACCTATGGACTTACTCTGCATATCATTTTGGGGTATTTGGAATTTAGCCTGTCACAAGGCAAGCCTATTCAAAAGGGCAAGTTCATAGGTTATGGTAGGATCTTTGCTAAGAAAGGGACTAAGCCCTCACCAGTAACTAGGAAGGTTACCGAGGCAGCCGAAGACGCAGAGCAGGGAAGTGGGTCTGAGGGGGAAGATTCTAGTGCAACTGCTTCCCCTCCACAGCTGCAGAAGAGGCCAAGGAGTGTGAGGCATAGGGTGAAGAGGGTGGTCCAAAGAAAACTCAGGATCTCCGATGATGAAGCATTACCAACACCACCCCCTTCAACGGTGGTTCTTACACTTCCTACTCCCCCGAGCACGAAGAAGGATGTTGAATTGGACATCCTAAAAACTGTACAGGCAGAGGAGGTTGTACAGGAGGTCACTGCTCACCTGAAGGAGCAGTTGGGCCTGATGGAAATGACCCGGAGGAGGAAGAGGAGATAGAGGTAGTGATCGACTACGTGAAGATGAAGGTTGACTTTAAAAAGTAAATGGACCGTTTCACAGCTTTGTGGGAATACAGGCACCTTCCTCGTATGGACCTGGTTCAATGGTCGAACTGTGAAGAGGAGGAAGAATGGGCCAGCAATTGGGCTGAAGCGGAGAATATTAAGGAAGAAGGAGTGCTGGAGAAAAGCTTCCTCAAGATGGTGGAAAGGAAGAAGTGGAGAATCTTCCAGGACATGGTGGAAGCAGAGACAGAGCTTGCTGCTAGGGCCGAAAAGAGGAAAGAAACTGAAACCCTTGCCCTGCCCTCACCTTCCCCTAGGACACTGACGGGAAAGAAGCCCATCGAGCAACCAGATTTCTACAAAGATGACATCATCATGGATGTGCAAAAACTGCTGGAGGACCCTCCGTACCAGAAAACTCATCTGGAAAGGCACCAATGGAGGAAGATATTAAAACGGCTGAGGATGTTACTTCAGTGGAGATGGAAGGAGTAACTTTTGAGGATCCTGCGAACCTTGGTAAGAAGGTTGCAGAGGAGGCCGCAGCAGGACATGCTGTTTCTACAGAGCCTACTGCTGAGAATGAACCAGTAGGACAGACTGCTATCACAGAGCCTACTGTTGAAGACTCGGCTCTTACAGAGAATTCAAATAAGGGAAAAGATGAGGAGATTGTGAAGGAGCCTGCAACAGACAAGGAGATTGAGGAGAAGCAGGGCCCTTCAGAAGAGGAGTACAAGAAATATCTTTCTTGGAATGAGGATGTTGCCCCTCAGGAGGAAGAAGTTGAGAAGGAGGAAGCTGGAGAAGAGGAGGAAACCAGCAGCTCATCCAGCAGCGATGATGGTACACCCAGTGAACAGGGTGATAACGGAGCCGAAAAATCCAACCCACTAACCTCTTCTTCTTCTATGTAGGAATTAGAGAAATTCATAACAAAGGTCTTCAAAGCTATTGAGGCGGTTGGGAAGTCACTATCTAAGGCTAGCAAGAGAATGCGCTTGGAGGCAAAGTGTCACACTCACTTTTCTTACAAAGTAATATTTATAATAGATTTTATATCGAAAGACCTGTAAGAGAACGTGTGCATTTTTTTTTCTTCCTAAAGCATAATAACATAAATAACCCTCTTTGCACACAAAACCATTTAGTATATTATAACATGTTTCTTAGCATGTTCCATAATCTGAAGCCATATTCACTAATATATTTAAATATTTATACGTATCAGAGTACGGTAATAAAATGGAGGTTTAACAAATATTAACAATATATTCTTTAAAGCAAAATAAGTTCATAACATAGCATAGCCCGACAGGTCGTCATTCATGTACATCATCTCCGAACCCATAGGAACTCAACACAGCATCAGTAAGTCCATAAACTTACACATCATTATATTCACCTACAATGCATGAACTATATGAGCTAAAGCTCAGTAAGTAAAAATTATGCATGTGCATAACATGAATGATATGAATGATGTCAATGATGCATGTTAATGAATCCAAACCTTTCTTTCAAAATCATTTTCTTTCATTGGGCCCCTTGACCACCATCTACTAGGCACCGGATTGAGCTCAACATAATATCATTCATCATAGCCATATCCATATCTCACATGCCACTGGCTGAAGAAATCAAGTCATATCCATGTCTCACATGCCACCGGCTAAGCATATATCATTAATAGTCATATCCATGTCTCACATGCCACCGGCGGAGTAAATCCAGTCTATCCATGTCTCACATGCCACCGGCTAAACATATAGTATTGGTAGCCATATTCATGTCTCACATGCCACCGGCGGAGTGAATCCAGTCTATCCATGTCTCACATGCCACTGGCTACCCCATATAATATAAGCATGACTTTCATGCCTCGGTGAACTAGTAGTGGTCAATAAAATACTTTTCTCTTTTTAAAATCATGTCATGCATGTAAAATGCATTAACCTTCATCATTTGCATATGCACGTGTTGATACTCGTGAATAACATTCACAATGCAATCCATATATTCCACCATAGCATCAATTCTCAAGGATACATAAACTCATATATATCAATCAATCGAATATAACACGAAATGCTATGGTGAATGACATTCCTAATGCAATCCATATATTTCACCATAGCATCAATTCTCAAGGATACATAAACTCATATAATATCAATCAATCGAATATAACACGAAATACTATGGTGAATGACATTCTCAATGCAATCCATATATTTCACCATAACATCAATTAAACACGTCAATTCTCAAGAATACATAAACTCATATAATATCAATCAAGCGAATACAGTATGAAATACTATGTTCATGCATTGTAGTTGCAAATGAATTTCTACTTACCTTGTTTCTCCGTGAATTCCTTTCTCTTGTGTTATCAAGATTAACCTTAAAAGAAATTTAAATATTTTACTAGGCTATTAAAACATACTAAAGTAATTTTGATGATGAATTACAATGTTTTCTATCCTTAAGCTTCTCCAGTTTAGAACAAGTTTACTAAATGTACTTAGTTTGTAGTGAATTTATCTCAAAATTGTTACAAAAGCATACTTAACTTAAACTATTGGTTATAATTAAATAACTTTAAAACTTAGAATCAAACTTTAAATAATTTAATTACACATTGACTTGTTTTATTCAAAACAATCGAATTATGTTATAAAAGCTCTAAGAAATTGCAAAAACCCACGTATACTTTTAATAAAAAACAAAGTATTTATAAGATTATTGTTATAAAACTTAATAACCCTTAACCTTAAGCAACTAATTTATCATTTACAAAAGCATAGTAGCCCAATATATTAGCCTAGATCACTAGATTATATACATATATAAATATGTATACACATATGTATGTCCTTCGACAACTCTATTAATCATATTAGAATTGATAGATAATTGTTGAAAATAAATAATTTAATTCCATTAACATGTGGAATTTATACTCCATTAATCATTTGATATGTAACTTGATTCGGTTATCATTTGGAACAAAATTGAATTCATAACTTGAATGATAAAGTTCATACCTCCCTTTGTTGTTCTTTTATGTTCTTCAACTTCGTTTTTCTTATTTTTATTATTCCTTCTCATTCTAAAATTTCTCCTTTAACTTATATTTTATTAATAATGATGAAATCAACATGAGTCACCCTTCAAAATAGACACATGTCATCTCCTCTTTACTTTAGATATTAAGAGTCATCTTTCACAAAATGACACCTGTCACATTCTCTTATTATTCCCATCCTCCTATATATAAGAGCACTTTATTATACTTTAATTTATGGAAGCGTCATGTATGTATAGTCATGTGATATAGCTAGCCACCACACACATATCTATATATTATATTATATTATATTTCCACATACATGTTGAATTTACGTGTCATATATATATATATATATATATTAATTGTCCATTATTTTTCTTTTCTTCACTTTACTATATTATTTTTCAATCATTAATCAATATTGAATACAAAAATGTGGACACATAATTCTCCCATTCCTATTATTAGCAGTACATAATTTAATTATTTTCAATTACAAGTAACAATCACACAAATCCAAAATATATCAAAGTTTATACAAATAATAGACAAAAAGGAACATTTTATATGACATCATTGTAAACTTAAGTATCCCATATTAAATAACATGAAATTTATCAAATGCACGAATGCATGTATTATATTTATTATAAGCAATGAAAGTCTCGGGTTTCACACAAATAAGGATCATAAAAAGGCTGAGCTCTTCGTAGATGCTCTCAATGCCACCCTAGCCAAGCTGCAAATGACTATCAACGCGAGACTTCCAACAACCGGTGATTCAACAGCAGAGGTGATGAAGAACCTCCTGAAAAAGATTAACTCCCAGGAGAAGAAGCTGGTCACTCTCGAGATAGAGCAGAAGTCCATCACTTCAACCCTCAAGACGATGGATGATGAGCAGTTCAACTAGGGCCAAACTCTAATGGAGCATACTGGACTCCTTTCAAGCACGCATTATATGCTTAAATTTGCAGTGGGCTCTAGATATGATGATAAAAAAGGGAAAGAAGTGAAGAGGATCAAGCAGCAGAGAGCGCAGGATCCTTTAACATGCAAACAGCTTGTTGTTGTGCCGAGAAGAGATTTTGGATGAGACGGATGAGGTAGAGGAGGAGGATCCCGAGGTTACTCAGACAGCGACTCAAAAAGAAAATCAAAATTTGTCTCAGGAACCGTTCTTCCAGGACTTATGAGAGGTCATGAAGAATGAAAAGAAAAGAGAATGAATGTTGAAGAAATGTAAAGGAATGGATGAAGCAATTGAAAGGTCTACCAAGGAAAGCCTTTCAAGACTCTATCTAGCCCAGAAGCAACCTGATCTTACCTTTCTGGCTGAAAATGAGCCAGAGATATCGAACTCCCTTATTTTAATCTTAGATGGGAGCCTCGATGTCAGAAGCTCAAGATTCCAGGAATGGTACTTCCTAGAATTTGATCTACCTATTACCTTCAATTCTACATACATGCAGATCGAAAACCATAAACAGGCAGAGTATCTGAAGTACTAGATAAAGTTGTGCAAGGAATCTACCCTGATCAGAAGAAAAACCCATAGGGAAGGACTTAAGAGATTCAGGGAGCTAGCCAGCAAGGAAGGACTCCCCATCCAAGTAAGGCTTCGAAGCCAAATGGAAAAAAGAGAGATCATTGCATTTTGTGAAGATTTCTGGCTAAGATATGATGAAAGCCCAGAAATGAAGAGGATGTTGGAGTCAACCTATCAAGAATCCATTCTGGATTGGTGGAAAGGTTCCAAGCACGAAAAGATGAAGAGAGCTTCCTGGTTAAAGATTTGATGCTGACTGTCTATCTTTCTTCTTAATCTTTCTATCTCTCTGTTCTTTTTATTCTTGTAATGTCTACTTATTATCTCAATAATATTTAAATTCAGTTCTCAAAGCTCACTGCTCGTGAACTTGTCCGTCTGATTTTCTTAAGTGGAAATGTCCCAATTTAACATATTTTGTTAAATATTTGTCCAAAATAGCACAAAAGTATAAGAGTGGACCAATCTACCACATTCCTTAAAATTTGTGACCAAAATACCACAAATTGACTTTTAGTCTCAAGACAACACTGACATGATAGTGACTGAAGACTGTACTTTCAAAGTACTGTTTGTACCCTAAAGTGGAAATAAATTTTATTTGTCGTGTGTAATAACTCTCTTGTGAGTTACTATTTACCTTTTTTTTTTGTCGTGTGTAATAAAGTGGATTTTGTTTTCCTTTGTGAGTTACTATTTACCTTTAATTCAAATACACTTTCCATTTTGGTGCAAACACATTTCACAAGTTGGTAATTTCTCCCTCACTCTAAAATTCTCCCTTCACCTAAAAATTTTGTTGGAAAGTTTTATCACCCTCAGTAACATATTAAGAAGATTTACGTAAAAAAAACCGACAGGTAAGTCCATTTTTTGAAACTCGAATTCTTTTTTACACCCAAAAAACATGAATTTTTCATCCTAAAGTAAAGAAAAAGTGTGTATCATATTTTTCCACGCAAAAGTCATGAAATATCATTATCCACGAAAATTTTACCTATGTCACGAAAATTCTCACGAAAATTACTGGGCACTACACGAAAATTATGATCTTCCTCAGAATTCTGGATATTCTTTCTTCCACGAAAATGTCACGAAAATTGTAATGCACTACACGAAAATTATTGGTCATCCACGAAAATTTTGCAGATTCTTAGTTGCATGAAGTAATTCCTGTTTCATTTTTTTGACAGTTCAAAGATGAGTTTGTTCTCTGTTGTGATTTGGTTTGGTGGATATTGGGAAGGGTTAGAGTACAAAAGTAGTTCGAGACAGGTGATTCAACTTCGAAGAGTATGTTATCAAGATTTATTTGAATCAATTGAGGAAGTTGTGCGTGCCGATGAGTGGTGGGGATATGTCATCCATTCCGTTGTGGAGGATGAGGGTAGGGTGAAAAAAATCAAAATCAGAAACGACTGCAGATCTTACTAGCGTATTGTCTGTGATCGATGATGTTCTTGTTGTTTATGTTACATTGAAAAGTAGAAATGTGGGAGGCTTTGGTCAGAGCAGCGAGGCAGGTGGTCCTTCATTTAATGTTGGATCATCGTACGAAGAACAAGTATGTTGAGATTATTCTAATATTCCAAGTGAGCTGCAAAACAATCAAGCATTTGAAGCTAAATGGAGTATACCAAACCAAAATGATCCGTGGGGACAATTTGTGAGACAATATAATGAGAATATGCGGTCTTGGGCATTATCTAGTGGTAGGGTTGATTATACAGTACAGGATTGGGGAATGGATTGTCTTGACTTAAATACGTCTCCTATAGATTGTGTTCCAGAGGAAGTGCCACAGAAACAAGATTTTCATGAACATGCATATTGTCATAGTAGATTTCATGATGGTACGCATAAAAGTGTTATATTTATGAATGCAATGCATCTATTGAATATTTCTGAATAATATTAAACATTTTAATTAATGTCGAATTACTTGTGCAGATATGAACACCGACCAAATTGGTGTAGGGGATGCCGATCAAGGTGCGGATAATGATTTTGAGCTAGATAATGAGGATACATCGTTGTTGGACCAGGAGCAACTCCAGGAGCATGAGTCACTTATGACATACATTGGGATGCGGACCCAGGATAATGTTGACGATACCTGTGAGGCACACTTTCAAGCAGGAGGTAGTGACGGGGTTCCGCATATTGTTCCTGGTTCGGCCTCTGCGTCGAGCTATGCTCCGGATTAGTTTATCCCTGAGATTCCCTCTGTGGATCCATCTGTTTATTCAGATTCTGGTGCCTATGAAGTTACGACAGAAACGCTTCACAAATGATCTACTTTTGCCTCCAAACTGGAGTTGAAGAAAGCAGTTGGTATGTACCATATTGAAAATCAGATTGCATACCGTGTGGACCATTCTGATAAACATCGTTGATTTTTGAAGTGCGTCCAGAAAAATTGTTCCTTCGTGATGAATGCTTCTGAAAAATATAGGATTTGGCGCATATCCAAAATTATTATCCTACATGTTTGTTCGTCGGAGTTGAACAGTGGTGACCCACATCACCCTATTTCTATTTTGATCGGTGAGTGCTTTGTCGATGCACTACGAAAAGAGAATTCCAAACTCACTCCTCACGACATCATTCAGGAAATGAATGTTCGTCATGGTTTACAGGTTTCGTACAAATTGGCTTTGAAGGCAAGACGACATGCCATGCTTAGGGCATATGGGGATCCAACATTGTCGTTTTCTATGCTTCCATCTTACTCCGGAGGTTTTGAAGGCTACTAATCCGGGGACATACACAGCGTTGGAGACACACGGTGATGGGAAATTCAAATATGTTTTCTATGCATTAGGTGCCTCTATACAGGGATTTCAGAGTTATTCAAGACCTGTCATAGTTGTCGATAGTTGTCATCTGAAAGGGCAGTATAAAGGTATTGGGTTTGTGGCTGTGACAAAAGATGGGAATGATCAGATTTTTCGTTTGGAAATTGGTATAGGTAATATTGAGAATGATGCATCCTGGAACTGGTTCTTGATGAATGTGAGAGAAGCATTTGGAACCCCTGCACAACTTCTTATCGTCTCAAATCAACATGTGAGCATCACGAATGCCGTTGCACAAGTGTTCCCTGAGACATCGCACGGTTTATGTTGTTACCATTTGCAGAAAAATTTGGCCAAGTATGGGAAGCATTTGGTTGGCCTCTTCAATAGTGCCGCATATTGTTATCATCCTAGTGAGTTCGATAAGTACGTCACTTATTAATTCTTGCATCCTCAAATGTTTTTATTATGGTCTGATTTTTGATATTTTCATAATGTACTTGTAGAATAGGTATATGAGCACATTGGTGAACTCCAAAATTACTGGTGCCCTTGATGCCCTAAAAAGTGCTAGTGAATACAGATGGTCTCGTGTCAAGTGCCCTGTTCATAGATTTAACTTCATGACGTCTAATGCAGCTGAGTCATGGAATGGGAGGTTAGTTTGGTCCAGAAAGCAACCGTCTATTCGTTTCTTAAGTGCGCTAGACGCATTATAGAAAAGTGGTTCTATGAATGACTAACCGCCACAAACGGGTGAGATAACACACTGATGAAGGTCATCCATGAGAGATTGCAGGATGCAATGAAAAAAAGGCGTTCTATGCAGGTCAATAAGCTTGAATGGCTCAAGCTCAAGATCACCACTGATAATAAGAATTTCACAATCAATCTATCAGACCGTTTATGCACTTGCCAGGTTTTTCAACTTAACTTGATTCCATGCTCGCATGCATGTGCAACGATCAGGTAAATTTTAAACACCTATTAAATTCATTGAGATACGTGATGGCGCATGTAATTATACACTTATACCGCCCCATTGTTTCTTGATTAGCTATACGAAGGAGCCCATCACGAGATACGTGTATGAGCTTTACTGGACCACTTCATTGAGAGGTATGTGGGAGGGTGAGGTACTCCCTGTGCCTGACCCAGCCGATTGGGTTATCTCTGAAGAGACACGTAGATTTGTCTGTCTACCTCCTGATAAACCAAAGCAAGCTGGACGCCCAAAGGGAAAATGGATTCCTTCATTTGTCGAGGGTTCTAGATCAAGACACAGTTCTATCGCAGCCGAAGGTCCAACCGACCAAAACATTCAAAATGCTCACACCGAATAGGTAAGACAAAGGAAAAAAAAGAAGTGCTCTATTTGTGGCTCAGAAAGTCACACAAAGAGAAAGTACCCGATATACATCGAAGGTCAACGCTTTCAAGTATGTTAGGAGTAAGTCATGTACATAGGGATATGTAACAGTAGAAAGTCAATCATGAGAATAAAAAATAGGGACATGTAACAGTAGAAGTTCAACTAAATTTAATAAACAAATGTGTTTATGATAAATCATCTGCCTGTATGGTGTCCTCATCCAAAGAAAATCTATACATCTGAACTGCCACCAATCGTCTAACGGCAAAGATGCCTTCAGCCATCTCAGGCCTAGGAAACACCTCCGTCATCAAGCTCTCAATCGACTTCAATGTGAAGATGCCACAACTGGTCGGATCGTCCTGTACGTAACACAGGTGTGGAGGGATACTCTAACATCGAAACTCCGGTGGACTATACGAAGCCTGCTCTATCGCTTCGTGCCAGCCTGAGTGGTCCAGAAGTTGAGGCATAATCTGACGAATGGACAGTGTCTGTCGCACTCGAAGCGCCATGACATCCTCGTTCTAAGTGTGTCTAACGCTGTCCATGAGTGTCATTGACATGTCGTTCAAGTCAATAATGACAATCACCCAGTGTTCATCCAGATTAAGCATGGTGAACAACTGCAAGATTTCAAATAGTACGATATAGAACAATCATTGTATATATATACAATAGGAATTTCAAATAACTGGCATATTTTTAAAATGACAGTCACAAACCTGATGAAGAAGATTCCACGGCTTCTGGTTTGTCCACTTGTTTGCAATACCATGTATGTATGGCATCAAACGATCGAGTTCAATCGGATCGAAATCCTCACGATCATCCCCTGGATAAAAGGTGTTCGACGGATCGGCGATATGCTTCTTCTTCCAAATGTCCTTGCATATCTCCTGAAAATATACCAAAAATAAGTGTCACAAATATTCAATCGCCGCAATCATACTATGAGTATTAGAATCTGACCAAACTTACATTAAATTGTACTGACAATACTTGGCCGAATCTGAACACCTGTTCGGTGATCTCAAGGCCTAAGAATTGTGGGACGCATTGTATGATCCCAAGGTAGGCCTCGATCACCTAAAAGTATTTTAACATTTGATTAAATAAGATAAATGATCATGAACAACACAAACTAGATTTACTAGATGAAATCACATACCATGATATCCAACCATCCATGGGGGTCTATCATAGGTTCAAAGAACTCGGGGCTGACTGCATACCCTATCCCCACGTTACGCCTGCATACAAATGTTAATCAAGAATGAAGTCCAATCATACAGCTATCCAACTGAAAAAATGATGTAAAATACACAAAAAAGGTACTTACTTATCAGCATGATCTCTAAGCTCCATCCATGCCTCGAAGTCATCCCAGCCACTGAGATCCCTTCTCTTTGTCCTGTCTCCACTCCTGTACGGACTCTTGCGATATTGTGACAGCTCCCTCCTATGGACATGCCGGACTCCCTTGGCCGTATCCCGAATATCTGCATCAGAAGGAGGCTGTGGCTGTGGAGCATGTGGAGACGGAGACACGGGCTCCTCAACAATGTAACTGCTACCGACATTGCAAATGTCCGGTGTGTAGAAGCCGCGGCATGGGGACACCATCTATGGTAGGATGCTCTGATGGTGCATCTGCGGTCCAACCCTCCCACTGTCATACCGATTCATGCTCATACTGTGGATGCGGGCCATCTCCCAAGAATCCCCGAAGCTGCTCAACGATCATGTCTGGAATGCCAGACTCCAGACAATTGAACCTCTCATCCAAATAATCCATCATGTTCCCGAGATGATCAATCTTGCCACCGAGAAACGTCTGCATCTGGTCGAAGTGGCTATCGATGAGCAGGGACAACCGTGAAAAGAGATCCGTAGGAGGTGCACCGAAGTCTTGATGAACCCGATCGGGTGCATCCTGATGTAACGGATCGGGTGCATAATGGGGGCTATGATGCGTTGGCTCCGACCTCTCGAAACTGCTTGGCTCAAAATGCTGCTCGGGCATGGGTGCATCCGTATGTTGTGCCTCTGCTCTTGATGCCTCCTCCGAAGATGAAGAAGAAACAACACAGGCTCATCTGTGTGGCCTCGAAGGAGGCACAACGGGATCATGAGCAGCAGATGGTCCAACTAGAACAAGAGCTGCAGTAGACCTCCTCGTGTGTCTAGTAGGGACGGGGTCAACAGGAACTTCGGCATGTCGTTCAGGTGCACGTCGAGATGGTCCAATAGAAACGCCCCAAGTCCTCCATCCACGAGTTTCTCCAACTGGCTGCACACCCTCGGAGAGGTCATGGCCCACGTACGCCCAAAATGGATGGGTCATCTCATAAGGAGTTGGCTCAAGCGTCTCCAAACAAGTATATCTACCATGCATTTGAAATATTAATAAACAAAACCTTACTATAAATTATTCATCACAATCCGAATGTACT
Organism: Scutellaria baicalensis; assembly: GCA_005771605.1. NCBI lineage: Eukaryota > Viridiplantae > Streptophyta > Magnoliopsida > Lamiales > Lamiaceae > Scutellaria > Scutellaria baicalensis. The sequence continues at coordinate 34,830,455 of CM016724.1, read as the reverse complement.
CGATAAAGACTCCCTGAGCTGTAAGTGTCCATGATACGTCTGTGGTGGACTTCATGGTGGACCATCTAAGGCACCAAGGAAACTAGTGCCTAGTATCCAGGCGATGACCAGCAAACGTCCCCGTACAAGGTGTCACCTCATACGTCCATATCTGCATTTGGTACACATGTGATATCATAATTAGAATGTTACCAGAAAAATATATATTCACAAAAAGATACTCCCTCCGTCCCGCTTATCTTTGCCTACTTTCCGTTTTTGGACGTCCCATCTAACTTTGCCAGCCCAAAAATGGCAACAAAAAAATTACGACCTTACCCCTCAATTTCTTTCATTTTACTTACTTTACACTCAAAAAGCACACATTAATTACAAAACTGCCACTCAAAAACATTAAAATAACACATCACATCAAAGTCAACAGTTTTTTCTTAGAATTCGTGCCGGTCAAAGGTGGCAAAGATAACCGGGAAGGAGGTAGTATCTATTTTTAACTCACCAGTAAGGCAACGGAAAATCCGTAGAAGTGATAGGTGTAAGTTTTGCTCCTTCTCTGCTATGGAATAGCCACAGGTAAATGACCCATATGACGGAACAGGTTTAGGTAGGAGAATTTCCCCTATGGGAAGCTCTCCCAAGCGTCAGACTAGTCGATGAGGCTCCATACCCACGATGGGACACTCATCTTCAGTATGTCTGCACCAAGCACTATACAATACAGAATCAGAATCTTCGCTACATTCATGTTGTCTACACGGCTGCGACGGAACTCCCCACTCACAAATCTAGCTCGGAGGTCTGAAATGGTTATACTCCCAACACTAGATCGCACTACTCGAAAGTACAACCCGTCTGGAGATAAATCATGAACCCCAAATGGGCTTAAACCGACTCATCAGATAATGTAGAAACACCTTACACGTCTCTGTATCCGTTTGCCATCGTAAGAAGTGACCCCAACATGTGTCCATGAAATCATGGACACAATCTCCATCCACCTCCGATAGCTCCCTCCCTATCTCACGAATAATAGGAAGTCACGTATATCCGTTGATATATGCGAACTGGCGCTGACAATCCGGTCGGACCCACTCCCACTCGCCCTATATTTAAAGAAAATATATGCCAGGTAAAGATTTTGGTATTTTCGTGACATTGTCGTGACATGAAATTTCCAGATTTATCGTGAGTGACATGCATTTTTGTGACATACACAGTTTCAAATTTCGTGGCATTTTCGTGGTATAATCATGGTATAATCGTGGCATTTTCATGACATTTTAATGGCATATTGACATTTTCGTGGCATTTTCATGGCATAATCGTGGCATTTTCTTGACATTTTCGTCGCATAGTGGCATTTTCGTGGCATAGTGGCATTTTCGTGGATGGAAGAAATTTTGTGTATACATCAACGCAGAAACACAGTTTCCTCAACCAAATTTCAGGAACTATATCCATAAATCTAAGCACATATATATCGAAGAACATATAATCATGTATTTTCATGTCTACTTTAACAGTTTTAAATCACATACATTCAACTCAAAAAAGAGAGAGAGACAAATTTCAAGCACATGTTCAACGAAAATGGAGAGGGGGGCGGTTTACTAACCTCCATGTATATCACGAAATATACATAGCCAATTGAATATGACGAATAGCCACGAAATGTGGACTCCAAACCATATCAAGTCTCTAATTTTCGTGGGTTTTTTTCTGCCTTTTCGTGAGAGATTTTTACTGCCTTTTCGTAAGAGAGTTTATGAATTTACTGAATTTTCGTAAGAGTTTATCACCTTTTTACTGCCCCAATAAAGTTCATTTACTGTGCCAATGAATGCCCAATAATGACTGTCACCAACCAACTTTTTCACTTTTTTGACTTTACTTTGATAGAGACCCGCCTTTTTGAATAGTCAAATGTGGTATTTTTGGCAAAAATTATAACAAATGTGTTATTTTGGTCAAAGACTAAAATTTTGTGGTATTTTAGGTCCAAATTTAAACAAATGTGTTATTTTTGGCCTGGGTCTCTTTTCTTAAGTTACTGCTTATCTTCCTTAATAAAAACTCAAGTCATTGATCCTCTTAAATGAGTTTTGTCATCATCAAAAAGGGTGTAATTGTAAGGAACACTTATAAGATTTTTCTGAGGACAAAACATGTAATAGATAGGGTCTAGGATCCTTTGTATTTAGTTCGATTTGTAAAAAGTTTAGATTAGGTCCAGGAAGCTTGAAGATTGAAGATCAAAGCTTGAAGAAATGATAAAGACTTTGTTGCCTTAGAAAATCAAATATTGGCTAAGTCTAAGTCACTGCAGCAGGATCCTGGAAGGAGCCTGATAGGTCACTATGAAGGATGCTGACTGAATAAATCATAAAAACGGCTAAGTATGGAAAGCAACAATAACTTATGAAAGGATGCTACAAACCAGGAAGCTAGCCGAATACGACAAGAGCAGCAATAACGGCCTTCAGGAAGCAGTTATCACGGATTAAGCACTTTGAGTTTCCGTTAGGGACAATCTCATAGAGAGGACGTAGAGGGATTACTCCACCCTCGAACTTCTATAGATCGTTATGTCTGCTTTATCTGTTTTTTTATTACTGCCTGTCTTTTATATTTATCTGCTTTCTTTTTGATTGATATAATTTCTGTCATAGCATCCTACACTAAAGCTATCTTTCAGAAAACACATTCGCTTTAAAAGTATTTCCGATGTTCATAAGTAAACTCTATTTTCATTAAGTCTCTAAGTAACTGCCCTGCAGTAACCTCTCTGCTGGAATAGCAGTAGCTACCTATTTTTCTGAGACTTAGACAATCTTTGGAGAAAAGTTTGAAAAATTTGAGTAGGTTTACTCCCCCCTCTAAGCCTACTGCCACTTGGAACCAACAAAACCCCCTCTAATTTTTCTAATTTTTCTCCAAAAGAGCAGAGTTCAACTCACTGTACAGGTAGCTGGGAAGCTCACTGTTCAACGACACTACAGTAACCTTTTTGAAGGTTACTGGAAAATTTGAACTTAAAATTTTGTGCAGTGGAAAATACATTTATGAAAACACAAGATATAGAATTCATCTTTTAATGCAAGTGCAGTATGATGCTTGGTTAGATATACAATTGGATAGATATAAAGCAGGATATAAAAGCATAAAAAGCGATATACAGAGGTTTGAAGGTGGAATAATCTTCAAGAGGGAAATTTGTTAATCTTGTTGATTTACACAACCCTAGCTATTACAACACAGACTTATCAAAATGAGTGGCAAGCCTTTCTACAAATGTTGCTTGCCTAGTCTTTTCTGCAAAGAGCGAAAAGATTAGCATGAAACTCTTCCTAACACTAAGCACTCCTAAACACAGTTTATGAAAGATATGTTTACAATTTTCTTCAACTAGGTGCAGCAAGTCTAAACTTGTAAGTGCAGGTTACTCTAGTAAGAGTTAGTCTCTTGAGCAACTGGTGCACATACATTTCGGGTCGGGTCGGGTCTGGGTCCACCCGGATCCATACACTTTTATTATATTTTCTTTTTTTGAATTTTATTTTTTCACTTCAGATTGTTACCTTTATGTTATATGCATGTGATATTTATGTTATATAAGTGTGACCTTTATGTATAAATGTAATGACCTTTATATACTCTAACTTAGAAAAAAATGAAGAATTTTAGCAAAATTTGTACATATTTACGTTTATGTAATATTAGTTGCACATATATCATCCTTAAAATGCACAGAATTTTGAAAATTTCCATTTCTTTTCAAAGTTATGGATTATAAATGTCATAATATTTGTACATAAAGGTCACAAGAATTGTACATAAAGGTTACAAAAATACAACATAAAGGTCTTAATCTGAAGCGAAAAAACCTGAAAATCTTCATTTTTTCCTAAGTTACTGAACATAAAGGTCATAACATTTATGTATAAAGGTCACACTTATATAACGTAAAGGTCACATCCTTACAACATAAAGGTAATAGCCTGAAGCCAAAAAAATAGAAAAAAAGAAGGAAAATCCAGGTGCGCAGATCCGGGTCGGGTCGCCCCAGTTGCACCAATCCAGATCCATGCACCTGATGCACAGCATCATTTGCGATTTTTTAAATAATTTTAATAACACTAGAAAAATGCACTCAGAACAAATAATTTGGCTCAAATTCTTCTATACACCATGTGCACGGATGTAGATTGGTGCAACTCTGCCAACTCGACCCGGATCCACGCCCATTTGGGTTTTTCTTTTCTTTTTTTCGCTTCAAGTTGTTACATTTATGTTATATGGGTGTGACCTTTATATTATATAAGTGTGACCTTTATATACAAATCTGGTGACTTTTATGTTTAGTAACTTAGAAAAAATGAAGATTTTCAGAAAATTTTGAGCGCATTTTTTGGATGAACATACATTTATATGATATTACTGATACACATATATAAAGGTATAACTAATATCACATAAATGTAAATATGTACAAATTTTGCTAAACTTCTTCCTTTTTTTTCTTCTAAGTTAGATTATATAAAAGTCAATACATTTGTATATAAATGTCTTACACATGCAACATAAAGGTAACAACCTAAAGCAAAAAAAAATTAAAAAAAATGCACAGATCCAGGTCGACCCGAACCTGATCCGGATTGTATGTGCACTTGGGGCACAAGAGACCAACTCATAATTTGGTTCTTGATTTTTTAATATACACTACATTCTCTCATAGTTTAAAAATTATGGTTCTTCGGTTTTGATATTAGACTAAAAACCATAAAAATTATATAAAACGCTCCTTATATGATAATAATATTTTTTCACTCATTTCAAAATTAATTTTAGATAGGAAAATATAGGGGTGTTAAAAAATAAAATAAGGTAAAAATATCATGTGAATAAATTTTAAAGAGTTAGTCTCTTGTGAGACTGTCTCACGTGAGACGAGATATAAATATGTCTTGTTCATATATAAGTATGTGTTTTTAAATTATAAATATGTTTTTTATAAGTATAAAATGTACATATATTTCAAGTATATCTTTTTCTACAATAAGTGTAACTGTTGTACGTTGCACGAGTCTTTGTGATTTTTAAAATAATGAAGTATGTATTTTCAAAATTAAGACAATTTTCAGAAAAATAACCAGAGGTTTGGTCAAAATTACTAAGAAATTGATAAATATAAATATATATATATAATAGTAAGGTTGTGGACTCTCAAACTTTCGACACATCAGCATTTTAAATGATTCTACTGCTGACATGTGTCATCCTAATTTAATTATTAAAAAAACTTTGAGATGTTAATGTCATCAGCTACCATAGTGTCTGTTGACGTTGGAATTTGTACGTAATAGAATTCCTCAGTCCAACACCAAATAAATAAGAAATAACTCGAATTAAAGAAAGAATACTGGGCCCAGAGCCTACTGGGGCAATAATATTACTCTAGGCTTGGTCTGACTGACCTATAAGTAGGTCAGTAGAGAGCCTGTATTGATAATGTGAGAGGCAAATCTCCCGTGTTTTGAGTATAATGTGAGCAAAAAGAACTAGGATTCGATTCTCGTAAAGACCAAATCGTCATTAAGTTTCTAGAGAGAGAAAGTCTCCTTTTAGAGAGAGAGTCTCCACTTGTATGAAGTGAGCCCACAATTCTTAGGTGGTGTCTCCCTCCTTGTTCCTGCAGGCCATATTTATAGAGATACAAGGGGGTATACCCTTGTGTATCAAGAAATAGATCCCTTGATTCTAGGATTTTACATGGTGAGAAATCAGATTCTTCTACGTGATGCCTTGTGCAAGCCTCTTCTGCCGAGTTATTTATGTCGTGCTCTGTCTAGGTTGACTTTTATAGCGCTTCCAGCTTAGTCAGGCTGCTAGCATTGCCTTGTTGGGGCGTCTTAACCGGTCAGGCCTTGTTTTTAGCTCAGCTTGATCTATCCTCCGACCCGAATAATATTTTAGGGTGTAACATTAGCTCCTTGGGTTGTGTCCAAATAGTATGAATTTTGGCGGAAGCTAACTCAACCAAGTCGTCCTTCATTACCGAGTCTCCTATGGGAAACTTTCAGCAGAGGTAATGCATTAACACCACAGCTCAGAGTTTTGAGAGGAGTGGTCACCCCAAAATTGCATTGTATGGGGATGGGATGTTCACAACCTTAAATTATGTGCTTAGGTTAATCTCGGCATCTCCCTGTCCGAAGCTCACTTTTAATTTACACACACCTAGAACCTATGTCTTGTGGCCCGTGAATCCTTATTCCACATCCAGGCAGGGTTGAAGTTGACTCTCTTCGAAGCCCATTTGCATAGCTTCATATGTCTACCAATACTCGTCATACCACTACAGACGATATTTTTAGGATGACTACTAGTGGATCGTTGAGCGGCTGTAATACCCTCTTAGCGTCCCGTTCTACAAATGTGATTGGAGTATGCTCGGGTTTTTCCTTTAAAGGGATGCATATTTGATATGTATTCCTAGTTGACCTCAAATAGTTCTTTATGGCTTGTTTAGTCATCCTATCCTCCTTACAATTATTGTTGATTAGGTTGTGGATTTCCTTTATCACTCCTTGAAGAGAGGAGTAGGTGGTACCTGCCCCCCGATTTTCTCCTGCCCTCTTATCGTTTTTCACGAACCTGTTAAGATGTCCTTGATTAATGAACTTCATAAGCTCTCTCAGAAGACTCTTTCATTGATCGGTGTCATGTTCCGGGGCTCTATGGTACTGACAGTGTGTTCCCGAGCTAACCTGTCCCAGAGTTGCCTTCATAGGCTTTGGGTCCAGCAGCATATTTTACGGATGGATCTCCTCTAATACCCGAGTTGGGCTTACTACTATTATGTCCCTTACATTGTTCACCTCCTGTTCATCATAGAATTTGAATTTCCGAGCTAGTTTGAAAGTAGAAGGGTTCTTTCTTCGTCCTTCTATTTTCTTTTCTTTGAGGTTTTGGGCCATCCCCTCGGTCGTTGTCTCTTCCGCACCTATGTACCGATCTACGCGGGAGAGTAATTCCTGATAATTGTCTGGGCCTTGTTCATGAACCGACCACCAGAACATTGTATCTGGTCGGAGCATTACCATTACCACCATGAGCAGTGCATCTATTAGATAGCGGTTCCATTTCCATGATGAGTTGTTAAATCTCGACATATAAGACTTTAGAGACTCCTTTACTACTTGTTTGGACATCCACCAATCTTCGTTTGGGCGTCACCCTAGCTAGTTTTTACTCCCATGAAGTGAGTACGGAATAGCTCGGCCAATGTATCCCAATTGGGCACAGATATTTCAGGGAGGTTCCTAAACCATCTTTGTGTCACATCTCCCAAAGTAAATGGGAACGACTTGCACATTAGGTTTTTCTCAACTCCTTGCAAGTCCATCCACGAGACATATTTATCTAGATGTGCCATTGGGTCGGTTTCCCCATTATAAGATCCTATCCGAGGAATCTTAAATTTTTCAGGAGTTGGTTCCTGTGTGATGTGCTCCTCAAACGGTGAAAACCTTCTCCAAGGTTTTTCCTGATCAACCTTTTTCCTTTTGGAATTGGTTATGTATTCCCTTAGGTCGGAATACTTGTGTCCAGCTCCTATTGTATTTTTGGCCTTTAGTTCGTTCAGTTGGTTCAGCTGTGACTGATTTGTTTCTTCATCGAAATCAAGCCTTCTTGGATTTCTTAAAGCTTTGGATCCCAGGTGATTTTTGACACTCCTAACCTTGCTTCGTAGTTCTTCAGGATTTCACCGGGGTGTCCTAGCCTTCTACCTTGTCGGCTCCTCTTCCATAGGTCTTTTTCCCAAATTCTTTTTTTTATACCGAACAACCTCCTTCGAGGATGATTCATTATCCAAATCTCCTCTTACCCTCTTTTGACCTTCTTGTCTTTCCATCCGGGTGAGGTAACTTTTCAACCAAATTATCATGGATTTTATTTCTTCTGTTGTCATCGTGCCTTGGTTCGGTTTCGATGGGCCGATGTTGGTCGTGATCATCACATCTATAGCCGTGCTTGTGGCTTGATTGGAAGCCTGGACATGACCTTGAATGTCACCGGGGACTCGGTGCATCTGGGTCGGTGGCGTGATCAAATCCTCCTCATTAGCCATTGATTGAGATTAAGGTGAGTATGTCAGTTTGATCTGTAGACACTTCACCCCTTCCTTCTAGCGCCAAAATGTTGACGTTGGAATTTGTACGGAACAGAATTCCTCGATCCAACACCAAATAAACAAGAAATAACTTGAATTAAAGAAAGAACACTAGGCCCGGAGTTTACCCAAGCAAAATCGCTCTAAGGTGGCTCTGACTGACCTGTGGGTAGGTCGGCAGAGAGCTTATATTAATAATGTGAGAGGTAAATCTCCCGTGTTTTAAGTACAATGTGAGAAAAAAGAACTAGGATTCGGATCTCGTAAAGACCCAAATCACCATGGAGTTTCTAGAGAGAGAAACTCTCTTTTTAGAGAAAGAGTCTGGTGGAAATGTTTAAGTATGTTTTGATGAGACAAAACCTTAAGAAAGTAAATCTAAAGCATAACCAATCTTAGGAGAGGTTACTGTGACAGAGTTACTGCAGAAGAAAGAAAGATCAGAGAAAATGTCAAAGGAAGGATACTGAAGAGAATGGTGGAATGGAATCGGGTGAACAAATTAGGATACTAATGACTACAGGAAGCTACTGGAAGAGATCTCGTCGAATCAGAATACAAAAACAGCGAGACAGGAAGCTACCTAGGAGACCATGCCGAAAGCATATTGCAAGGCAGCACTACAGAAGCCTCAAGCCACCTGAAGGAGCAACCCAGAGAAGGAAGCTCCAGAGTGAAGCACGAGGAGGAAGCTACAAAGCAGGGATGGGAAGAAAATGAAAAGTTACCGGTAGACACAAGAAGTTACCGGTAGAGAGAAGAGAAGAGGAGCCAATCAGAACAAGACACGTGGAAAGCAAAAAACTGACGTGTGTCAGAAGTGCGACGCATCAATGATGGAAATCTACCTACCTTCAACGGACAGATTTCATAACCTATAAAAAGAGGAGGACTGAATACTGAGGAACAGAGGAGAAAAGAGAGCGAGCACAACAGAATATACAAGCTCGCAGAGAGAAGCACAAAAGAAAATAGAAGAGCTCAAAAGAGAGAAGGCTCATAAGAAAAAAGCGCAAAATAGAGGGGGAAGACAAAATAGAAGAGAAGAGTGTTCAAAATACAAGAGTAGAGAGGAAAACCTCAAACACTCATCACCCCAAAGACGCATCTTCAGTCAGTCAGTCAAGGCAGCAAGCTACAGCAGTTAAACCTGCAAAAGAAGTCTAAGCTTGCTGCCACCAGTTGAAGAAGGAGAAGACAAACCTTTTTAAAGGTTGTCTTGGAGTGCTTAGTGTGAGAAACAAGTCCTGCTAAACTTTCCACTTTCTGAAGAAGAAAGTGAGGACCCTGGATGGGTAGAATAGGATCCTGTGTGAGTCAGTGAGAGTAGGCAAGCAACTGTGTGAAGGCTTGCTACTTACTTGTTAAGTGAGGGTTGTAATAGTTAAGGTTATGTAAATCAACTAGCTTAACAAATGTTCCCTCTTGAGAAGAGACAGAGAGGATGTAGAAGGATTACTCCACCTTCGAACCTCTGTATATCCATGCATCTATATGTGCTTACTGCTTTACTTGCATAACTCTATGTTAAGTTGCACACCTTCTATACTAGGCTCTTATGAGAGAAAAGCTTCCGCAACCACTCTGATCAGTAACCTCCCAAAAGATTACTGATACTACAACCAAGCCGACAGAATAGAAGAAAAAGTTTTGGAATAGGAGTAGACTTATTCACCCCCCCCCCCCCCATTTAAGCCTACTACCACACTTATTTGGGACCAACAAAGTCTCCACTTGTATGAAGTGAGTCCCCAATTCTTAGGTGGTGTCCCCCTCCTTGTTCCTAGAGGCCCTATTTATAGAGATGCATGGGGGTATACCCTTGAGTATCAAGAAAGAGATCTCTTGATTCTAGCATTTTACATGGTAAGAAATCAGATTTTTCCCTTATATAGCAGATCTTCTACGTAGAAAATATACATAATCTGACCAAATCTAGTTTCATCCCTAGGAAATATACATAATAAATATAGAAAATATACTAATCTACGAAATCAATTTCAATCCCCAAACTATAGGAAACATATATTGTTCTACAAAGTTATAAAAACTATCCGTCCTGCCAAATCTATTTCGATCTTCAAACTCTGACCAAATCTAGTTTCATCCCCCAGGAAATATACATAATAAATCTAGAAAATATATTAATTGACAAAATCAATTTCCATCCCCAAAATATATGAAACATATATCGTTCTAAAAGAGAAATTATAAAAACCGTCAGTCTTGTGAAAACTCTAAATTGAGGTAATTTATTCTTAATTGGTCTATCCTCAATCTCAATTCTGGACAAAAACCTTCAACAATTATTTTTAAATGCATTTATACGCTAAATTTTTTTTATATTTCAATAAAAATTGGACATGTAATCAAATTTTGAAATATTGAGATATAAGATAATTTTACCATTATTTCAACATTTTCGTACGACTTATCCACATCATCATGTTCATCCACTCTAGTACTATCTTCATCTTCACCAGCTTCAGTGTCATCATTCGATGGTTGAGTATCCGGTGATTGAATTTCGTCGGGAGGCTGAGTTTCATCATCCGAGTAGACAATTTCCAATGGATCTCAACTACATTTTCTTAGTGTCATTACTTGAGTGAAATATATGGGAAAAAAGAAGGGAAGAAATAATTGAAATATCAGGACTCGACTACGTTTTCTTAGTGCCATTACTTGAGTGAAATATAGGGGGAAAAATAAGGGAAGAAATAATTGAAATATAGGGGAAAAAGAAGGGAATAGTGGGAAGAATAAAGAAGAAAAACACCACGCAAATGAAAAGAAAAAAAAAAGAGGGGGAAGAGAGAAGAATAAAAGAGAAAAAGCCCACGCAAGTAAAAAAATCAAAAACAAAAACAAAAAAGAAAAGAAAAGAAAGGCCCTCTAAAGACGTTCAAATGGTTCTGAAAATCGGAACCGGATCGGTTCGTACCGCCGGTCAACGGTTCTGGGAACCGTTGACCCGGTTTCGGTTCCGAACCGGAACTGAGAACCGGTTCGATTCTGGTTCCAATTTTTGCAAATCGGTGAACCGGCGGTTTAACGCCGGCTCGAACAGTCGGTTTTACTTTCTTTTTTTTACATTTTCGGTTGTGACACGTGTACGACCCAAATTCGAACGGATATAGCCGTTGGAGATCAACGGCCCAGATGATGTAGCTGTTCATCCGGTGGTTTTTCCAGATTTTTGAAACTTGCGGCCGAGATGAAGTGACTGTTGGCGATCGACGGCCGAGATCGTTCGAACCACCGGTTCAACCGAACCGGAACCGGTGGTTTGAACTGGAGCAGGTCTTTTTTTTTTTTTTTCGAAATCTATAAATAGGGGTTCAAAATGTGTATTTTTCACACCAATTCTCTTGCACTCTCTTGCATCTCTAGTTCACTCTCTATTCACAATCACAAATCCTTGTTTGATCGAAGTTTCAACTACATTTCTAGTTCTTATTTTCTACTTCTAGTCTTCTACTTCTACTACATTTCTACTTCTACCTAAATTATGTCTCGAAGAGGATATTTATGGCTACGACTCAAACACCACCACCAACCTTGAAGATTGAAGTAGGTAAGTTGAGGTAAGAGAACTACGTGAGCTTTGATTCCTTAAGTTGATTCGAATTAAGGATACGTATGCAATTTCATTATAAGTTTGGAATTGAATTACATTTCCAAACTTAGAATGAAACTCAAGTTCTTTCAATTTTTTTCCCCTTCTCTTTAATCTTTAGATAAACTTTTGTAATTGTAATAGATATATTTAGTTTGTAATAGCCTAATAGATTAGAATTAAGATTATAAATTCATTAGAATTTCAATCATTAGGTTAGAAACTTAGAAATTGAGTTCTATTATAACTTGTAATAATTTTCCAATTTATAATGAAAACATTTGTTCACTTCGATTTTTTGTACTCTATTTCAATCATAAATTATATCGAAACAAACATTAAAAAACCAATTCGGAGTTGTAAAATCAAAATTAAGAAGAAAAAATGCAAAAAAAAAAAAAAAAAGAAGTGAAGCGCCTGGTTTAAGTTCAACCGGCGATTCCGAACCGAAACCGAAACCGGAACTGGCCACCTCCCGGTTCAGTTTAGGTTCCACCAATCCGGAACCGCCGAACCAGCGGTTCAAATCGGAACCGGAACCACCAAAACGTTTGAACATCATTAGGCCAAGAGGGAAGGAAAAAAAACGAGTACATGAAAAAATAAAAAAATTAAAATTAAAATATAGAAATGGGAGGGAGGAAGATATATATATGATAGAAAAAAAATAAAAAAGAAGGAGAAGTAAAAATATTCTAATTGCAATATAATTTTTTATATTTTTTCCATCATTAAAATATCCGAGCGTGCAAACTGGTGTTATTAAATTTTCATTTTCTTTCATTTTGAATTTACATACTTATGGTTCCAGTTTCTTAAATATATAAATTATTAACTAATAGGTTGTTTTAGTAGATATCAAAAAAAAATTATAATTAAATACGTCCTATAAATATGTGATAAAACTTGCTAAAAAAGTTTTTAAGAAAATACAAAAGAATAATGTAAAAAATACATGCACCAGTTTTTATAATTAAATACGTCCTATAAATAATGTGAAAATACAAATCTTTATATATATATATATATATATATATATATATATAAAAGAAGAGTATTGTTCTTGTGCACCAGTTGCATAGATATCCATGCAACTGGGCGTTCACGAGTCGGGTCGGGCCGGATTTGACCCGGATCCGCGCCCATTTATTTATTTATTTTTTAATTTATGCGGTAACCTTTATATTATACGAGTATAACCTTTATGTTATATGACTATAACCTTTTTGTACAAATATCATAACCTTTAAGTTAATATACTCAGACTTTTTTCAATATAAAATGTAAGATAATATAGTTGAAAACCTTTATGTTGTGATGATTTAACCTTTATGTTATGTTGATTCAATTTTTATATATAAATATCATAACTTTTATTTACTTAAAGAATAACATAAAGGTTGTGTTAATATAACATAAAGGTTAATATTATTATGCGTAAATGTTGCATTATTACAACTTAAAGGTTTATAGTGTGTTAAAACCTTAAAATTATATACTTAGAATTATTTCAATCATGTAATATAATTGAAAACTTTTATATTCTTATCACTTAACATTTATGTTATATTCAGATAACCTTTATATACAACTATCATAAACTTTAAAAAAAATAAAAGTTATATTATTATAATATAAAAGTTAAATAATTATAACATTAAGGTTAAGTTATTATAACATAAAGGTTTAAAAGGTAATATATATTTATCTTACTCTGTAAAATATTAAACCATCAGGATAGAAAGGTTATGCGAATATATCATAAAGGTTATGTAAACATAATGAAAAGGTTAGGCGGGCATAACTAAAAGGTTAGGTGAAATAATTAAAAAGTCATGTAGAGAAATTAGGGTTTGAGCGCGATTTGGGGGCGCGTTCCAGCGCGTTTTGGGCGTGAAAATCACCTCTCAGGTCATATGACCCGGATTGCATATTGGGTCATGACTCATGCACTTGGTGTATAGAAATAATTGTGATAAAAGAATGACTACATATGCCACATGACACTCTCACATTGCCTAAACATTAAATGCTCTTATTATTTGTTATTTTCTATTTCTAATATTCTCATTAACTAAATAATTATAAACTTATTTAAAAAGTAATGTTTAAAATAAACATTATGAAATAAAATAAGGCTAAATCTATTAAATAAAGACATGTTTTAATTTAAATATAGATATTTTAAAATAACTTTACAAAAGTGTAAATATAAAAGTTCAAAAATAAAATAATGATGGGTTGATTAAAAGAATAATTCAAATTTAGTAATTAATGAATTCAATATTAATTTTTGCACATTTTTATTTTAAAATAAATTGTGACATTAATTTGGAAAATAAATTTCAACATTTTTTTTTCATTTATTTGAAAAGAAAATTAATTTAAACTATTCTAAACAATAAAAATAAAAATATCCTTATATATATATATATATATATATATATCTTTATATATATAAAAGAATGACTACAAGTGCCACATGACACTCTCAAATTGCCTCAATATTAAATGGTCATCTTAATTTTTATTTTCTATTTCTAATATTCTTATTAACTAAATAATAAACTATTATTGAAAAACTAATATTTAAAATAAACATTATGACATAAAATAAGGCTAAATCTATTAAGTAAACATATGTTGTAATTAAAATATAGATATTTTAAAATAATTTTATAAAAATGTAAATATAAAAGTTCAAAATAAAATAATGATGGGTTAATTAAAAGAATAATTCAGATTTAGTAATTAATGAATTCAATATTAATTTTTGCACATATTTATTTGAAATAAATTATGACATTTATTTGGAAAATAAATTTCATCTTTTATTTTTTTCATTTATTTGAAAAGAAAATTTAAACTATTCTAAACATTAAAAATAAAAATATCCTTATATATATATATATATATATCAGTCCTGCTAACCTACCCTAACGTGGCAAAGATCTAGCATATCAATTAATTTGACTTTTCATATAATCAGGGATGAGATCTTTACACGTCAGCGGTGGGCATATTAAAAGTTGTCACCGTGGGCATTTTAGCATTTTTCATATATATATATATATATATATATATAAGAAACACCAAGAGTTCCACTCATACAAAGTTTGGACAATTAATTCTCACATTTAATGTTCTTTTAATTTTATTTCAATAAATTATCACATTAATATTGATGTCTTTTAGATATATTTAAAGATTAGTATATACATGTAAGTAAAAAATTTAAAATATCAAATTTATTGATAATTTTTTCAATATAAGCTATAAGTACTCATGTTCTAGAATAATAGAAAGTTTTAGACAAATATAAAATGGTATATAAATAGAAAATCTAAAGCAAACTAATAGTTAGACAACTACATATTAAACCTATAAATATATGTGGAATGTAGTTAATCTGATTCAACATCCACTCTAGCTAAATTGGATTGATCTTCAATGATACTGGATAAATTAACATTATGAGGCATACATTCTATGAAGTATTAGCATCATCATCATGAAGTATGTCCAACCCCATATCATACATATCGAGAGTATATTGTTATATTTTAAACATCAATCATACATTATTAAATGATTTTCTCATACATATTCATTATCGAGAGTACATCAATATATTTTAAACATCAACTACATATTATTAAATGAAATTCTCATATACAAAAATATATAATTTAATCAATTTGAAAATGTTTTCTAAATGTACTACTACATTGAAAAATATTTGAAGTTCTTATTTTTTAGTATAATTTAATAAATTGCATTTAAACACTTTTTTCTAATGACATTTTACATAAATATCATTAGATTGATTTTAATAAAAATTTGGCTCATTTAAAATACTGGCGATTTTTTTAACCGTTGCAAAATTTTCAAAATCAAATACACTCTTAAAAAGCGTCATTGAACACATTTTTTAATAAGATTTTGAAAAAAAATGTCATGGAATTTGTTTCATTAAAAGTTTGAGTCTTTTAATATGTTGACGATTATTTCATTATTGTCACAATTTTTAAAAAACTCAATACACTTTTGAAAAAAGTGTCACTAAACACTTATTTTTAATTACATTTTGAAAAATGTCATGCGATTTTATGTCACTAAAAATTCAAAATACTCTTTTAAAAAAGCATCAACACTTTTTTATATTTGATGACGCTTTTGTAAAAGGGTCACTAAATTAATGACGCTCTTGTAAAAACGTTATTAAATTTAATTACGTTTCATATAAATCGTCATAAATTAAATACACTTTTAAAAAGTGTCACTAAATTAATGATGTTTTTGTAAAAGGGTCAATAATTAATGACACTCTAGTAAATGCATTATTAAATTTAATTATTTTTCATACAAAACGTAAGAAATTAAATACACTAACACTTTCAAAAAGTGTCACTGAATTGATGACGCTTTTGTAAAAGCGTCACTAAATGAATAAATTTAATAACGCTTCATATAAAGCGTCACAAATTAAATACTCTTTCAAAAGAGTGTCACTAAACACTTAATTTTAAGAAAACTTTATTAAAGCGTCACTAAATTAATGACGTTTTTGTAAAAGCGTCACTAAATGGATAAATTTAATTATGTTTCATATAAAGCGTCACAAATTAAATACACTTTCAAAAGAGTGTCGCTAAACGCTCAATTTTAAGGACGCTTAATTAAAGTGTCGTTATATTGCATCACTAAACGTCCTTTTTCTTGTAGTTTACGTGTTGTCTTGTGCGAGCCTATTCTGCCGAGCTGTTTATGTCGTGCTCTGTCTAGGTCGACTTTTATAGCGCTTCCAGCTTAGTCAGGCTCCTGGCATTGCCTTGTTAGCATCTTAACTAGTCCTACCTTGTTTTTAGCTCGGCTTGATCTGTCCTCCGACTCGAATAATATTTTAGGGTGTAACAGTGTCTATCCCTCTTCCTCTTCATTCAGAATTTTCAATGGTTCCAATCTCAGTGAGTAGTAATTGAAAGAAATTAATATATGTTTGACATGATCCTATAAATATCTGGAGGTTTTCTCAGTGGAAGACAGTTATAATAGGAAGCCAAACAACTTTATAACAGATAAATGAGAATTCTATCTTATATGTGTTTCTATATCTATGAAAGAAGAAATGTGGGCAATAGAAATTTCATGATCATCAACCTCCTCCCTCCTCCTCCAGAAGCTATATTGCTCTTTAACTAATGAGTTTTAGATTATTAATTTATGAGATCTTATATAAATTTATAACTGATAAATGGGAATTCTATCTTATCTGTGTTTTTATCTTATTTTTGTGTTGTTTTATTTATTTAGGTTTACATTTATAAAAAAAAATTGGAATTTCATAGTCTGCTTACTTTGCATGAATTTGGTGTGGGTACAATTTTACCGGAGTTAAATTTAATTATTGACCAACATGTTGTTAGAAGGTTACACATTAAAAAGTGTATATATTAAAATCAAATGTATATTGTTGAATGACATTTAGAGCGATATATAATATAAGAAATTGACATACACTTGAGGCATTAATTATTACTTACATTAATGTGGGTTAATATTACTTGGTTAGACTCTTACTGATTTTGTTCCCGTTCGAATCTTCTTCTTCTCCGATGCAAATTAGAATTCTCCGATCAGAAATACCTGCAAAACAAAGAACACCGGGGATTTTTCCCCGTGAAGAGACTCCGACGCTCAAGTCAGTGATCCGGAAAAGCTAATAGTTATTTTTCTTCTAGTGATTTTGTGTAATATTTCGTGTGTGTCAAAGAACAAGAAAATAAAGGTTATAAATACTCCCTGAAGGACGTGGCAGTTAGATCTTTTCCTAAAAAAGTGGGAAGTGGGCGAGATATCCGCGATCGTGGCGGTTATTCAAATTCAAATTAGTTCGCTTCATATATTCAGGATCAGTTCGTCCTCTTATACTAATAGTTTAGTTAGTTCGCATCCGTTTCTCTGTGAAATGCGAACTCTCCTGTTCGCATCCGTGTTCTGCTTGCTTCCCTGTTCTGTTCGCGTCGATTGGTCTTCAAGCCAGTTCGCTTTCCCGAATAGTTCGAATGTGATCAGTTCGACCACATCAGTACTCCCCCCCTTCGGAGTGCGTGTATCCACGTACTAATATAGTTCGCATTGCTGCTAAATGTGATGCTTCCTCGAGAAGCAACGCGTCCCATCAATCATTCTCACACGACGCATGCTAGTCAGTTCCCCCATCCCGAGGTGCCTTTTCACCTCCGCCGTTAGATCAAATCATATCCAACGGCCGAAAACTCACAACTTTTCGTTTTTCCCCCCAAAACTGTAAAGTTGCTCAAATTTTCCCCCCTAGAAACGAAGGGTCACCTTCTTCCTATATATACCCTCTTCTCTCCTCCAGAAAACTCTTCTGCAAAATCACTGTATACTCTCACATAAACAAGAATTCTTCTTCTGCGATTTCTAGGGCTTCTCAAACAAAACCAGGTACCTTTTCCCTTCTTTCTCCTTTCTCATTGCAAATGGCGTCTTCTTCTCTAATCCATCTGAGGGATGAGAGTGAATCAGAGGAGGGATTTGAGGAATTCCCCCTACGCCCTGTTTCTGAATCGCCAACTCCCAAACCTTCTACTTCCGGCTGTCAAAGCCTTTCCAACCTCCTAAACGATCTCGTAAAAAGACTGTTGATAATGTATTTTCTGCAACCAAAACAACCCAAATCCATACTGTTCTTTTGAGTTCGCTTATGGTGGGGGGCTATAATTCCCAGCCCCGATGATCGTCTACATCGAGCTCCGGCTGGCTGTCAGACATGGTTTTTGAAACATGTCACTTTAGGTCTAGTTCCCCCTATCCATCCTTTTTTTCTAGAGGTTGGTTCGGCTTTTGGGGTATGTCCAAACCAATTGCACCCAAACTCCATAAGTTACATTGTATCTTTTTATATGGTGTGCAAGTGGATGGGCGTCGAACCGACCTCTGATCGATTTCGCTCTTGTTTTGTCATTAAGCACACTAATCCCTATCGCTTCTATCTGAGCCCTCGTAGTGGAGGAAAGCTCGCTCTTGTTTTGTCATTAAGCATCATTTTTCATTGTAGGCTAATAGAAACCAGCTCGTGCGACCTTTCGAGTGAGCGCCCGTGCTCCCGCATGCTCGGTGCATCCTCCTTCATGTGCTTCTTTTCGAACCTTGATTCCTTCTTCTTGGGACAAGCATCTCGCATCTGTAGGTAGAAAGGTTTTTCGATACAACACTCCATCAAGAATGTAATAGAATCGAGCTTGTTTTTCCAATTTCTCGAGATCTTTTGCATGTCCTTCTCTCGCTCCTCCAAAAAAGTTTAAGAAAGGAACTCTCCAATCATGCTCTGCCAGGTTGACATTCATTACTTCATTTTCCTTTCCTACTCCCATAACAGTAATACTTCTCCGTGAACAATCTTGTAACGAACTCCCAATCTTTGCCAGATAGTCCGCTTTCTGATTTTCATTCCGAGGTATCTGTTCGATCTGGAGTTTTTCAAATCGTTTTTCCATTTCTCTTATCTTCTGCACATAAGAAATCATGCGATCTTCCTTAACTTCACATTGGTTTCGGAGCTGTTGAGTCACCAGTTGTGAATCTGATTTAACTAGCGAAGTATGAAGGTCACCCTCTTTCAGACCTTGAATGAAAGCACTAACGACCAAATCATCCGAAGCTTCAGGAGCTTCTAAAGTAGCAGCTGTAAAATTTTTGACGTAATTCCGCAATGTTTCATCCCCTTTCTGTTTTACACCAAACAAAGTTTGAGTAGATCGCCTCTGTCTCCTCGAACTGGCGAACTAATGCAGGAACAACTCCGACAATTGCTCGAAATTGTGAATCATCCCATCATTTAACTGACTGAACCATGTCTGGGCGGCCTTGGTAAGAGTAGTTGCAAACACTCTACACTTAATACCGTCTGACTACCGATGTAGTAGAGCAGTATTCTTGAATCTACATAAATGACGAACTGGGACCAGGATTGTCAAGTCGATTGTCGGGAAGAACTTCTTTGAGCGCTGCCTCTAAACAACCTGTCCACTAGTGTGCGTCAACATCTTCATTTGGATCCCCGTGCCAGCCGGGAGGAATGGGAAATGTTTGTTGCAGCTTCTTGCCCAGCGAGTTCACATCGAACTGGAAGGCCTGCCCCACTTCCTCTTGGCAAAGTCGAACCCCCTCTCTGAAGTAAGCCTCGGCCGTAGGAGCTGCCTTCGAAAGGAAGAGGACGGAATCCCAGATACGGGATAGGAGTCTCTCTCGAAAGATCTCCGCTGTTAACTCTATTTCTGCACTCCGAGCAAAGTGGTAAAAGCCTTCGTTCCACATGGCTTTTCCGAACTCAGTTCGGGCTCTCTTCTCCTGCTCTAACTCCTCCTTCAGCCTCCTGATTTCAGCCTCCGCATTTAGATAGGCAGAATGCCTTTCCATGGTGAACTTCTCCTTGGCCAGCAACAACTCTTCCTTCTTGGCCACTTCCAAGCGAGCAAGTGCCAGCTCCATTTCCCGCTCCTCCAACTAAGCGGACAGATTTTCGGCTTTGCCGGCGTTGACAGTCAGATCGCTCTCCAAGGTCTTCTTTTCCTCCACCACCTCTCTCAGTCGATCCCGTCGGCAGAGGTCCCTCTTACCCAGAGTCTCGAAGTATTTGGTCAAGTTCGCCGCCTTAGTCAAGTTCGCTCTGAAGTCTTTAGCTTCAGCATCTTCCTCCTCCTCCACAGCCTTATCACTCCGAACGATTCCTCCCTCCTGAACATCCGAACTAGCCTGAGTTCCTCCCTCAGTTCTCTGCTTGATTGGTCGAACATCAGGCTTGATGTTCAACTTGTGAACTGCCACTTCTGGGTTTATACCTTTCATATCCTCAGGCTTCCACGCGAACAAATCCACATTATCTTGAAGAGCGGCCACTATTCCTCTCCTAACATGTTCCGACAATTAACTCCCAAGCCGAACTGAATGTCCTGGGAGCTCAGGGATTAACTCCACACTCATCAGTTCGCCCTCTTCAAACTCTGCAGTCTTTGCTTCATCACCCTTCTTTAAACTCTTATCCCTTCCTCGATCAATGTCATCCCTCTGTTCGCTATGGCGTTTTCGAGACTCGGACTGTCGAACTGCTGCTAAATAGCAACGTCGGGCAGTTTCCTGGTCGCCATGAACCACTCCGACTCCCACTACGCGTCCCTTCTCATTTTCAACAGGGAATTTCATCATTAAATGTGCAGGTGAAATGACTGCAGCATATGAGCTTAGAGAAGGACGACCTAGAATCACATTGTATTGAGAGGGTGCGTCCACTATGAGGAAAGTCATTGTCTTATTTTGTCTCAATTCCCCATCTCCTAGCACCATGAGAAGTTGGACCTCGCCGTATACCGTCACGGATTCTCCTGCAAAACCATAAAGTGAAGTTTGTACAGATTTTACCTCCACTGTCGATCTCATCTTCTTGAAGCAATCCATGAACATAATATCCACCAAACTTCCAGTATCAACAAACACCCGCTCAACATTAAAGCCTCTTATCTCAGGAATGATCACCATAGCATCGAATTGGGGACTTTGAATAGCAATATGATCTCGAACTCCGAACTCGATTGCCACATCCTCGAAGATTGAGTGAACCGTATTCTGTTCTTGCCTAACAGAATTAAGTCTCACTTTCCGAGCTCTGTTGGAATCTCCATCTGTTGGCCCACCCATGATCATACGAATAGTGGGTCTTTCTTCCCGTTCAGGTCTAGCTCGGGGCGGGAGAGGTGGAGGTGGAGGTAGTTCTTGTTGCTCTTGCCTTCTTTCTCGTCTCGGCTCCTCTCGATCATTCCTCTGCTCACGATTTGATTGAGTTCGACGGACAAACCGAGCCAGTTTATTTTCCCTGATCAATCTTTCCAGCTTATCTCGTAAATGTAAGCATTCATCAGTGCCATGCCCATATTCATTATGAAATCGGCACAATTTACCGTTGCCAAAGGTGGGTGGCTTCTTCGGATTAGGGCTCCAAGTTGACGACCATTTTAGTTGGGGCAGGTTCCATATTTCCATTAGCACCTGTCCTGGTGGCATAGTCATGGGAGTGTACTGCTCATATCTCCGTCCTGTCCAACTATCTCTCAAAGAGGGTGGCACAAATCTCATTCGGTGTTCCCCTCCTTCTCTTTTTCTTGACACATCATGCTCCTGTGGTCTACTCATTCGATTTGAGTTCTCACCCTTTTTCATCCGAACTGCTTCCTCCAAGTTAATATACTTGGTAGATCTTTGCAATAGGTCATCAAAATTTTTGGGTGTCTTCTTAACTAGCGAAGTATGAAGGTTACCCTCTTTCAGACCTTGAATGAAAGCACTAACGACAAAATCATCTGAAGCTTCAGGAGCTTCTAAAGTAGCAGCTGTAAATTTTTTGACATAATTCCGCAATGTTTCATCCCCTTTCTGTTTTACACCAAACAAAGTTTGAGTAGATCACCTCTGTCTCCTCGAACTGGCGAACTGATGCAGGAACAACTCCGACAATTGCTCGAAATTGTGAATCATCCCATCATTTAACTGACTGAACCATGTCTGGGCGGCCTTGGTAAGAGTAGTTGCGAACAATCTACACTTAATACCGTCTGAATACCGATGTAGTAGAGCAGTATTCTCGAATCTACATAAATGATCCCATGGATCTGTGGTACAATCATAGTCAAAATTAACCGGCCGAAAGGAAGCCAGTAATTCATCCTTCATGACTTCCTCAGAGAAAGGATTTCCCCTCGAACTTCTAGGAATCCGTCGAACAATCCTCTGGACTTCTCGCAACTCCTTTCTTAAATCATCCACCTTCTCGGACAGTTCTACATGTCCTCGCTTCTGGCCGCAAGGATGATCAGACTGACTTTCCTGCTCATCAGTTCGAGATTTGTCACCTTCTTGCGCCTTTCTGGCATGAATATCAGTGTTACCTTGTTGTGACTCGGCACTTTGTTTGCCTAAAGCTTTCTGGACAGTCGCTTCTATCAGATTTGAAAGTTCCTCCGGCGTCATAGTGACAGTGCCGGGAGGATTCACCGGTGCAAAACTCTGGTCCTCATCCTGCCGTACAGATTGTGCCCCTTCTTCTAACCTCCTTCGAGATCCCCTGGTATTCACCATTTTCACAATTTCTCAACGTCTTAAGAACTCAAAGTTATGATGTTCCCACAGACGGCGCCAATTGATTTTGTTCCCATTCGGATCTTCTTCTTCTCCGATGCAAATTAGAATTCTCCGATCAGAAATACCTGCAAAACAAAAAACACCGGGGATTTTTCCCGGTGAAGAGACTCCGACGCTCAAGTCAATGATCCGAAAAAGCTAATAGTTATTTTTCTTCTAGTGATTTTGTGTAATTTTGCGTGTGTGTTAAAGAACAAGAAAATAAAGGTTATAAATACTCCCTGAAGGACATGGCAGTTAGATCTTTTCCTAAAAAAGTGGGAAGTGGGCGAGATATCCGCGATCGTGGCGGTTATTCAAATTCAAATTAGTTCGTTTCATATATTCAGGATCAATTCGTCCTCTTATCCTAAAAGTTTAGTTAGTTCGCATCCGTTTCTCTGTGAAATGCGAACTCTCCTGTTCGCATCCATGTTCTGCTTGCTTCCCTATTCTGTTCGCGTCGATTGGTCTTCAAGCCAGTTCGCTTTTCCGAATAGTTTGAATGTGATCAGTTCGACCACATCACTTACGGTTCAGTGATTTTTCTTTGTCAATCTTGCACTTATGAATTTCCATTTGTTATTTTGTTATATTTGGATATTTGGAGTAACATTATTATAGGATTAATAAAGTTTGAGAACGATATGTTTTGTTTATAATGTAGAGAGCTTGCAAATAGAGTTGCACTTTCAAATTTCTCAATAGTACTAATTATTTTCTTATGAAATGACTTGAGAATGTAGTTTTGGTTTGTCTATTTGACAAAATGGTAAGAGCTCTCTTTGCAATGGAGACAAATTTATATCCCAAGATGCACTAATATCTAGATTTAATATGTTGCAATTGAAATAGATTTGTATCTACTTATTTGATTAGATCTCAACTAATCTGAGGACAATATGCAAAAAGAGTAAGTCTCTTGTGCATCAGGTGCATGGATCTTAGATCCATGCACCCGGGTCGGATCCGGGTAATCCGACCCGCTTCTTTTTTTTTTTTTCGCGCTTGTTTTTTTTCAATTTTAGTCATGACTTTTAGTTATGCGTAAGAATACCTTTATGTAATGCGTAAGAATACCTTTAGATTACCTTAATGATACCATTATGCCCAGATTTCATACATTTACGTTAAGTTAGACATACCTTTAGGTTATGTTAAGAATACCTTTAGGTAATGTATAGAGATACCTTTAGGTTATGTTAAGGATACCTTTGTGCCCAAATTTCATACATTTAATTTAGGTCAGGCATACATTTATGTTATGTTAAGGATACTTTTATGTTATGTTAGAGATACCTTATCCATAAGGTAGTTGTGTTACACATTTTGTACACAAAGGTATCTCTAACATAACATAAAAGTATTCTTAACATAACCTAAAGGTATCCTTAATATACCTAAAAGTATGTTTAATATAATCAAAAGGTATTCTTAAAATAATTAAAGGTATCCTTAACATAACCTAAAGGTATGCTTAACATAACTAAAAGGTATTCTTAACATAACATGGTATGTAACCTGGAATCACGATTTCAAAGGTATCCTTAACATCACTTAAAGGTATTCTTAACATAACCTAAAGGTATGCTTAATATAACCTAAAGGTATTCTTAACATAACTAAAGGTATCCTTAACATAACCTAAAGGTATGCTTAACATAACTAAAAAGTATTCTTAACATAACATGACATGTAACCTGGAATCAGGATTTCAAAGGTATTCTTGACATAACTGAAAGGTATCCTTACCATAACTTAAAGATATCCTTAACATAACTGAAATGTATCCCTGAAAGGTATCCTTACCATAACTTAAAGGTATCCTTAACATAACTGAAAGGTATCCTTAACGTAACCTAAAGGTGCGCATCCGCCCAGGCGCGTGGGAGCGCGTGAGGGCGCGTCAGACGCGCGTGGAAGCGCGTACACGCGCGGGTCGGGTCAGGTGCATGGATCTAGGATCCATGCACCTGATGCATAAAAGTTTTTGTAATGCAAAAATATTCAGCTATGGAATTTCAAATTGTCTAAAAACAACAATCCATAATTGTTATGCTTAATGTTGTGGGTCAGTGTTTGTTTGTGAGATCAGTATTGCTATTGTCCAAGTCCTATATATAGTATATACTTGCTTTTACAATCATTAAGGAAAAACAACTAATTTGCTTACTTCAACTACTCAATTGTTTTATATTGATTGCATGTTTAGTTTGTCATGCATCTAATATTGTAATTGAAATTTATTTATAAAATCAGAAATATCAAATTTTATTCCATAAAGGACCACTGATGATATTTTTATCTGTATGTATAAAAATATAATTTGCATGATCAACAAAAATATATTTAAATATAAATAAAGAAAAATACATGAGAATTATAAGATGATACCGTGCAACGCACGAGCCTACTCTAGTTACTATAAAAGTAATGTAGTGATTTTTCCGATAATAACCACAGTTTCGATCGATCAAGTAATATATATATGTATAATTATTACATACACTATATATATGTGTATATTAAGTGAGATTAGAGATCCGTGATGTCGGACGTTGATAACAGTAAAGGTTTGACAGATTCTTGAAGAGCGTGGCGTTGGATTTGAGTTTTGATTAAACCAACAAACTTTGATCACTTCACTTCTACTCAAATTCATCTGCATTCATCATAACCTTTCTTTTCTTTTTAGAATCCATCCAAAATTATTAACTCATAAATATTGATTAGCAATTAAGAAAACCCTTTTTGGGTTGAGTGTGTGTCACTTGTTTCAAAAAGATTTTACTCAAATCTCTAAAAGAAAAGCCCATTTATTCCCTAATAGTGTGTACAATTTTTCAATCTCTATTTCATGTAATTGCTTCAAGTTGTGGCTTTAGTTTCTCATTCTCTTTCAATTCTTTGACAAATGCATTTATGGGCTTGCTCGATTCTCTCTTTGGACAAAATGCCAGAAGATTTATCAAAAGAAAAGATAGTGATGCTGGTGAAGCAGGTTTTCTTTATTCTTTAATTTTATTTCTTATGAATTTCTGATGGTTTTTTAACTGTGTTGATATGAATTTTGACTTCAATGGTTTACCAAATATTGTCTCTTTTTAACCCTGCGCGCCTTAATTCAAATGTTTTCTTGTTTGCATCTGTTTCTCTCTGTAATTATATATGCTTGGGAATTGCTTCTAATATTCAATAATCAGCGACTCCTTCTTAGAAAGTTATCTATTTAATTTCACTCAAAATTATGATTCATTTAAGATATATGTGTTGTCATTTGGAAGAAAAAGAAATCTGGTTTGCAGAAAAATTACGAAGGATGGGAATTTCGGTTAGGAGATATATCAGTTGCACCCATTTTTTGTATCATGTGAACAAATTGGAACTATAGGAGATATATTCGGATATTTTCATCGTCGTCTGAAACTAATTATTTGGAGATAACAAAATGCCCTTTCAGCAGAAAAATAGAGATGAATAACTATGTAAAATCTTACTTTGCTCTTTTATGACTCTGTTTCTAGTTAGATGCAATTCACCTAGAGTATGTTTCAAGTGTTTCACAATTCAATTTGCATCATTTATATAATTGGTAGAACTAGTTGGAATGAATGTTTATATCGAGCAACTTACTTTCTACAAGTAATGACCAAACTTTGCATATCTTGAGTATGTAGTTAACCAACATGGATATGAGTTTTGATCTGTTTTCCTTATAATTTTATGGCATAAGTTCCTCTTTTGTACGTTCCGTTTTACCAGGGCGTGCATTGGAAGAAATCCGAAGCTCTCTTTTCAATGAGCTTCGGACTGCAGAAGGAGCAAAGCGCCAACAACAGCGTTTCTGTGGACCAATTATGGCTATGTCCTTCAATTTCATGGTTTCTGTTGGGATCATTTTGGGCAACAAATTGGTGTGTATCTAGTCAATTTTAGTATATATAAAGAAGAATGTTGGGTGTTTAATTCCATTGCATAGTTGATTCAGTGTGACTTAGTACTATATCAACAATGTAGGTGATGGGAAAAGTTGGATTCAGTTTTCCGATATTTCTGACTCTAATCCACTACACGACTGCTTGGATTTTACTAGCGATATTCAAGTCGCTCTCACTGCTTCCAGTGTCTCCTCCCTCTAAAACTACGCCATTCTCATCGTTGTTTGCATTAGGGGCTGTGATGTCTTTTGCCTCTGGACTTGCAAACACTAGCTTAAAGCATAACAGGTTCTTACATCTGAGATGTCTATGATTGACTCTTTTAGTTCCGATCCACTTGGATTATGATAGTCGTCTTAATTTCCTCATTCAGCTCTTGTACAGTGTTGGTTTCTACCAGATGGCTAAAATTGCTGTCACTCCAACCATTGTCGTTGCAGAGTTTATTCTTTTTAGAAAGAAAATCTCATTCAACAAGGTAATTGATCATTCAATACAAGTTTAGTTGTGATATATATATATATATATATATATTTAGACGTGATATTTCAAGTACCTTCATACCTCAGGTTGCTGCTCTCATTGTAGTCTCGTTCGGTGTGGCTGTTGCAACTGTTTCAGACTTAGAATTCAACGTATTTGGTGCTTTTATCGCAGTAGCCTGGATTACTCCAAGTGCTGTCAACAAAATACTTTGGTCTAATCTGCAACAGCAAGGCAATTGGACTGCTCTTGCGTAAGTCTCTATATTGTGGTATGAAACACAACTGGTAAACGAACAAGAGTATTTGTCTGAATAACTTAACTCGTACCACAATGTGTTGTGTTTCATACCACAATAGAGAAATTGAATCCCATTATACATATTTATGCTGGGGAGTGTCACAATCAAGAATAATATCTTATTGAGACGAAAAGGTTACTAATTGTAGATTGATGTGGAAGACAACTCCGATCACGATCTTCTTCTTAGTGGCGCTTATGCCATGGCTGGACCCGCCTGGAGTATTGTCATTCAAGTGGAACATCACAAACACTATTGCAATTCTAATATCAGCTTTGCTCGGTTTTCTCTTGCAATGGTCCGGAGCTCTTGCACTCGGGTAGGAGTTTTGGAGCTCAACCTTTTCTCACATACCTACTTTCAACTAGTATAACAACGTTGTACTTGCGTGCAGTGCCACGTCAGCAACATCGCATGTCATTCTCGGACAGTTCAAAACATGTGTGATCCTACTCGGAGGATATCTGATCTTTGGTTCCGATCCCGGCCTCGTCAGCATTATTGGTGCTGTCGTCGCTCTTTGTGGAATGTCTGTTTACACGTCTCTTAGTCTCAATGAAACTGCCCAAAAGGCTCTGCTTCCAAAGCAAAATGTTGCTTCAGCAAAACCAAAAACTATTGAAGATGAAGAGAAACCGCTAAATGAAGGTAATCCGATAGTAGTTTGAGCCTGCAGTATACTGTGAATAATTTTATTTTTATTTGCACTTTTTTGTGGGGGATTTTGAGTTTGTATACAACTTTTGCTTATTGATTCCATTCATAAGACTAATGATCTTGGGTTCACAAGAATTTCCTTGTATATCTAACTTGGTCTAGTCTAATCTAATCATAAATCTAATGTCTAATCTAATCTAATATCTTCTAATACTATAATTAATATATCTATTACCTATATAAAACTATGGATATTTCTTACAAAATATGGATTGTCTAATATATCCTTATTAAAGATTTTATTTAAGGTTATAATAGTAATTTATGATTTTTATATTTAAATAATTTTACATTAGAATTCTAAACCAAAATCATATAGAATTCTATTATAAGTAGGACTCTATTATATAAGGACTTTAATTTATTAGATTTTTTTAAAATTCAATTTAATTTAATTTAGATTGTATATCTTTATAAAAAATTATTATTTAAGTCGATTAATAGTAATATAATATTTTTAATTTAAAATTTTCATCCTCCACATGCAACACATGTGTTGTTACTCGTGTGTGTATATATATATATATATATAAAAGGTGTCTTATTTCGGCTAATATTTGTAACGTCTATAATAGCCTTAATTAGTTTTAAAATTTGAGGGTATTTAAGTAATTCTATAAAAACTAGATATGCACAACAATAAATAAATAATTAAACAATTGATATCTTAATTAGATTATAAGCCCAAATTAATTAAATAGTTGATATCTTAAGTAGATAAGACAATCAATTAGAAGCCTAATTACCCTAGAACTCATTAAACCGGTAAACACAACAATTATAACATGTTAATCTGGATAGTTAAATGACAAATCACTACACCAAAAATGCTTAAAGACAACAATTCTAAAGTGTTGTTGTTCCGGGTATAAGAATGTAGTCTATGTCACTGTTGTCGAAGAGGGGCGCCCAAAGACAACACTTCAAAAGTGTTGTTGATTACTTATAGACAACACTTTGAAAGTGTTGTTGATATATGCCAAATGTTATCTTTTACATAGAAAAATCGAACATAGACAACACTTTGGAATTGGAAGTGTTGTTATTCTCGTCGTATAAAATAATTCACAACACTTTGAAAGTGTTGTTATTCTCACCACTGGGATTTGAACCCTTGTCCGCCACCACTGGGATTTGAACCCGCCACCACTGGGATTTGAACCCTTGTCCGCCACCACTAGGATTTGAACCCTTGTCCACATATATGAAAGCAACTCAAGTACCACTAGACCAAAGATGTACATTGATTTATTTATTATCTAATATATATATATATATATATAAAGTGAAAAAGATAGACCTCCAATTTTCTTATTTTTTCCACGCGGAGTTTGACTGACTCGTTTGCTTTTATAAAAGGTTCGCCTCATAATGAATTATATTATCCACCAAAAATTAGTACATCAACCTATCACCATTCAAAAGAATAAATATGAATAAACAATAATTTACTCTCAATATCAATGATTAAATAATATCAATAAAAAAGATCTCACCAATTTTAAGTTAAGATTCAGCAACATCATCAGTATTTGATAAACCAAAGATGGAAAAGATAAGGAAATTTTAATCATTATAATAATAATAACAAAATAACAATAAATATTAGTATATTCCTCAAATATAATTATAATACATAATTATTAATAAATATTTGAACAGGTATGACATCAATTTCAATATAAATTAATTTCATTATACAAAATTAATTTCTTAAGAATTTAAAAATAAAGCAAAGTTAAAGTAGTAATCATAATAATAATATAAAAAAATAACGATAAAATTATATATTAACATTATTAATATATAATCATAATTATTAAATATTAACAGTTATTTTGGAAAATGTAAGACATCATTTGTATATCAATTTACCGCATTTCAAAAATGATTACTTATAATTAAAAGATAACACTTTTCAAGTGTTTCCATAATAAAAAGAGTATGCTTAAAGACAACACTTGTAAGAAATGTTGTTATTATCTAAGAAATGGAGCTCAAACACAACACTTCTCTAAAATTGTTGTCATTGACAGAAAAAAACACGCCCAAAGACAACACTTCTCTAAAAGTGTTGTCATTGGCAGAAAAAAATACGCCCAAAGACAACACTTCTCTAAAAGTGTTGTCATTGGCAGAAAAAAACACGCCCAAAGACAACACTTCTCTAAAAGTGTTGTCATTAGCAGAAAAAAATACGCCCAAAGACAACACTTCTCTAAAAGTGTTGTCATTGGCAGAAAAAAAATACGCCCAAAGACAACACTTCTTTAAAAGTGTTGTCGTTGGCAGAAAAAAACACGCCCAAAGACATCACTTCTCTAAAAGTGTTGTCATTGGCACAAAAAAACACGCCCAAAGACAACACTTTCGTAAAATTGTTGTTAAAGTGATGTCTTTGAGTAAAAAAAAAAATCTTTCTCAACACTTTAAGCAAAAAGTGTTGTAAATTTCAAAACCACAACAGTTTATGCTTAAAAATGTTGTCGTTGTGGTGTTGTCTTTGACCTTTTTTGTTGTAGTGAATTCTCCTGTCCACCAGGTGTACGGATCTGGATTGGTGTAACTAGGGTGACCGACTCGGATCCGTACACCTGAGTTTTCCTTTTTTTTTTTTTCCACTTCAGGCTGTAACCTTTATGTTGTAAGAGTGTGACATTTATGTTATATAAGTGTAACCTTTATATATAAATGTTATGACCTTTATGTTCAGTCACTTAGAAAAAATTGAAGATTTTCAGGTTTTTTCACTTCAAGTTTAGACATTTATGTTTTACTGTTTTGACTCACTCTTATGTTATATTCTTGGGACCTTTATGTATAAATATCATAACCTTTATGATTTATAACTTGGAAAAAAATGAAAATTTTCAGAAAATTTTTAGCGCATTTTAAGATGAACATACTTTTATGTGATACTACACACTTTATGTAATTTTTGTTGTACCTTAATATATAACATAAAGGTGCAATATATATGACATAAAAGTGCAACTAATCACATAAAGGTACCGATGTACAAATTTTGTTAAAATTCTGCATTTTTTTTTAAGTTAGAGTATATAAATGTCACCATATTTATATATAAAGGTCACACTTATATAACATAAAAGTCACACCCATATAACATAAATGTAACAACCTAAAGTGAAAAAATAAAATTAAAAAAAAAAGTGCGCGGATCTGGGTTGACTCGAACCCGACCTGAATTGTATATGCACTTGGTGCACACAAGACCAACTCTTAGCAAATACTACTTTCGTCCCAGTTGAATTTGTCTAGTTTAATCGGGCACAGAGGTTAAGAAAAAACAGTTGATCGACTATTATTTTTTAGGATAATTGAGTGACATTTTTGTAATAAGGGTGAAATATTGGGATATGAATGTTTGACTTTTGTGACATTTTAAGATTGCTTTTTGCTTTTAAGTGATATTTTTGTAATAAGGATGAAATATGAGGATATTAATATTTGACTTTTGTTTCCATTTATGGGCTGACAAGTTCAGTTGGGACAAACTAAAATGACAAGTAGGCAAGTTGAGTTGGGACGGAATGAGTACAATTTACAGACTTCATTTCTTCGAAGATTAACATCATATTCATATTATGAATTTAAAAATATTGATTGTGTCCGGCTAATGTATTAGATACATTAAACAATATACCATAATTAATTGATATTTTCTTTCAGAACAAATATTCATTTCATGAAAT
The DNA here is from genome assembly GCA_005771605.1 of Scutellaria baicalensis. Classification (NCBI taxonomy): domain Eukaryota; kingdom Viridiplantae; phylum Streptophyta; class Magnoliopsida; order Lamiales; family Lamiaceae; genus Scutellaria; species Scutellaria baicalensis. The sequence goes on along the minus strand of CM016724.1, from coordinate 34,798,312 downwards.
AACTTTGGGTTGAACTATCCACACCCCATATATTACTAAACACACCCTATGATTTAAAATTGAAGATAAAAGAAAAGGAAAAAGACAAAATTACCCTTATTAATAAAATAATTAAATATTTTTGAAAAAACTATTTACACCCCCACTTTTGCTTTTGAACCACCACTTTTTGCTATTTCCAAACTCCTTTTGCTATTTCCAAACTAAATCTTAAATAAATTCAATTTATACCAATATTCATCTACTCTATATAATTTCGAAGATCCAAACCCCGAGAAAACGGTATATAGGCTGGAAATTGTCGACCTACCCGTTTATTATCTCCTTGAGATACAAGGGTAAATAGGCTGTGAACAACACAACGTATCGTTCGGGATCGATCCTTTAAAATGGTATCAGAGCATATAAAAACCTCCAAGCCTCTATCACGTGACCTAACGTGAAGCGTGACGCTCCGTAGGAGTTGACCCTCAGTAGGCCTCCCGAATAAAAACGGGGATAATCCATTTTGAGCCTGAGTAGGGTTATCAAGCTGATATGTATCATCTTTAGCATCACCCTTAGTGGGACTCCCACCCTGATGATGGGACCCACGTTCTCATCCTACTAGGCTCTGAGAGGGTACTGGTGAAAATGGTATCAGAGCCTAGGTTTATTGAGAACTAAATTTATATTCATTATATATAATCTGTAATTAACATATTGGTGAGGAGAATCATTCGAGAAAAGAATGGATCTGGACGAATGTCTAAGATGTATATTCTACAGGAGATATCATCAAACTTTGATGATGTATGCTCAAGAGCATCAAAACAAGGTGACATATTGGTACCGCCAATATGCTGAAAGACAAATCGCAGGTGCCGATGCGGAAGCCTTGAGGCAGTGCGAAAAACAAGCAGCAAATTATCTGGAATTCCTTGCGGTAAACCGGATGCTACAGGATGCTCTGACGAACCATCAGGAAGCTAACCATCAGTTCCATAATGTCTGATGGAATGTCCGAGTGGAAGGAGACACTTTCAGATACCTCTAAGATTTTCGGAGATCTTAAATAAATCCAGAAGACGGTGCACAGTTATGACAACGACCATAATCATCTACCGACACAAGTTCATCAGATCCAAAGCCAAATGGAGAAGATGATAAAAAATCAAAAGGAGACTCTTGAAATCATTCATGATATTCAAGAAAGAGTTAAAAATCTGGAGAACCGACCAAGTTCATCTGGAGGAAGAAGACGTATAAATTTTGGAACAGTTCCCTATTTACACCTAGATGGGAAACCAACCGAAGTTGTACGACCCATGACTGATGATGAAAAGCTTATTACCATCATCAAAGGAAATCCGTTACAAACAATTAATGGATTTGGAAACAATAAATCTGCAGGATCTACATGACCTAGCCGAATCCTTCGCGGAATTAGGTATTGTGGATCTAAAGATGAACGTAGGAGATGGATCTGCCTTGGTTACTCGTGATCACAGTAGAGACCACCAGTCAATCCCAACGTAGCAGAAAGTTCCGGATCACATTATGTGGATGAAAAAATGCCACACGTAGGGGATTTCAACATAGGAAGAGATCCTATTGCTGTTATAGGGTCTCTACCACGTTCCAAAAGGCCGAATCTTTTCAACACACCTTTTGGAAAGTCACAGCTAGACCCGATACGTCTATATGGGTTGATGCTAAGTCTGGATATCCCATATTTCAAGAACCGTGAAATCCTTATCAATGATTGGGCATCAGCTATGAGGATTGCAGCAGGAACCCTCGATCTTACAAAAGAAGGATTTATCTTACTACTCGAGATGAGTCTGGAAGAATCTGTAAAGATTGCCTAGGATATGACAGCACCAGAAATGAAAAACAATGTTATAACCGGTGAGTCATTGAAAGGAATTGTCGATAATATGACCAAATTATTCAAAATCTATTTTATCGGCATAGGCTATTTTGAGGGGATAGAAGAAGAAAAAAGAAAAAGATATAAACAAGCCCTCTACAGCCTCGAGTTGCATGATATTTGTCATATTGACGAATACATCAAGTTATTCAGCGAGTACCGATGGAAGTCCAAGGTGGAAGACAGAGAGGCTTCGCAATTATTTTTTGCGAAGATACCAAGTCCCTAGAGAGAAATGCTGATTAGGGAATATAAGAGTGCAGATGACCTGGATACAGTGGCTAGAAGGATGTCTTTCCTAAAAGCTAAGTTATCTGAATGGTGTCATCAAGAGACACTTTACAAGAACTACAAGAGACTAAAAGGAATCAATAAAATGGTTCCCTTATGTTGCGAAGAAAATGATATTCCAACAGTCGTTGGAGGTCAACCACGGAGGCATAAGAGGCAGAAACAAAGGAGCCATCCATACCACCGTGGAAGCAACACCAAGAGAGACAGTCTTTGGTCTTCATGGAGACCAAGACGGGTGTGGTCAAAACAAAAGGCCCGAAGTTACAAATCAGGGCAAAGACCAACACCAAACAAGAGTAGAGCCTTTTCATCAGGCTCAAATCAAGGAAGTTCCAGCAGAACCACAGGAAGGAGAACTTTCAGACGAGCTCACACTAGAGCTAATGAAAGTTTTAAAGATTGCAATTGCTGGACATCTGGTACAAGAGGGTATATCTCAACGGATTGCCCAGAAAATCAGAAACGAGGAATTAGACAGTTCGAGGCAACACCCGAACTCGAGGAAGCTGTCTACTATCAAGATCTCATACAGGTGTACCACTTTAAGGATTTACCCTCAGATAAAAGCATCTATGAAGAAGAGATCTATTGTGAAGATGGAAGTGAATCTAGCTCAAAATCGGAGTGAAGAAGAAATTCTTCAATCAACGGTGAGAGAGGATATGTTAGGATTTCTCTCCCACACTACGGTGTCTCATAAGACTCTAATGAGGATTATGAAAGAAGATCCAAAGCTCTAGATGTACGATGCTTTTACCATTGGAGCTATAGAAAAAGCATTGGATAAGATAGGATTTCACAGGAAACACCAAATTATCCACAGAGTAACTACCGGAGAATTTGCCATCCCAATGGAATTCACTAGTAATTTGATCGAGATGCAATTGGTCCCTTACCGAGAGATACAGGAGATCAAAAGCAGAGTCAAGAGAGAAGTTGCAAATACACTCTCATGGATTCACATCGGAGCCAGAGTTGTTATTAAAGCAACCTTCAAGGAAGGAGTTGATTCGCCGCTCAATCTTGCAATTCTTGACAAGCGAATCTCAAGTCTTAAGGATTCATACCTTAGGGCAGTTGCAGGAAATTTGTATGCAGGGAAATTGGCATTCAATGTCTATCTGAGAATTGCATACAATCTGGCAGATCGAGACTTCAACAGAGTCTTAACCCTTCATAAAATGGTGTTGATTACGAGTCCATAAGTTGGCTTGCCAACCTTCTTCTCCACCTCCTCCTTGAGTTTGTTGAAGACATACTCAGCCCAGTTCACTTCATCTGCCACCATTAGTGCTATCATCATCCTGTACCTGAGGTTGGTACATTTTTCGAAGGAACCAGACCGGTTCTCGATGATGCATGTGACAGCATATGTCATGGAGCATCTGATACACCACCTGGAAGAGCTTTTTGTTGCAGCTCTTATTCAGAGTCAACAGGTCTTCGGAGCCTGTGAATCTCTTCCAACACTCTTCCACCATATCCTCTCCAAAGGTGGCCAAGTCACTACCATTCATCCCTTCAGTGGGAAGCTGAAAGATCTTTCCTAGGAGACTAGTAGTTAGTTCGACCGTCTTCTTTCCCATCTTGGACACGATCTTCGTCTTGTCCTTAGACACCTCTGCGTTGGTATAGAAGTGTCTGACAAGGTCCTCGCAGTAGGGTTCTCTGTAGTGCGAGCAGAAACCCCACACCTTTGATTGGTGAAGATTGTTCAGGATCATCTGCATGAGGTCAATGGAGTGGCCTTCATCTTTGATGGCCTTCAGTAGGATCTTCTCGTCAACGAGACGACCATCCATAATTTGTGAGTTTTTGGGTGCCATTTGATTAGTACAAGGGAAAGTGAATCTCTGCAGACAACACAGATAGAGAACGAAGAGATTGCTAGGTTACTGCTTGCAGAAATTTTGAGTGTTAAAGATATGTGAGCATAAAAGATTTTTATCAAGTGTAAAATTTCTATTTATAGGAAAACTCCCTGTGTTTTGATCAAGGGCTTAGATCTATTCAGAATTTGAATGGTTTATCATCCTGCGGCTGAGGCTCCTGGCATTTAATGTGCTGATTCACTTTTTGACTTTTCAAAGATTTTGAGGGGCTTATTTGCGAAAATCGCCTTCTTTTATTGGGTAACTTGTCCGGATTTGATGCGCCACGTCTTGGGATTGACAATTTCTTTTGATCGTGCGCTTTGTGGGTTCTTTTGTGATGATTACTTTTCCAGATGACATATACTGATGTGTCCTTTAGTGAGCTTTGTCAGCAGCCTATATTAGGAACCTTTGGCAGGGACCTCTCTCAGTATCCTTTCTTGGCTCCTTTTAAGCTTCAAAAATTTCACATTTTTTAAGGCTTCTTGGCTTCCCCCTAAGTTGTAGGACACTTAATAAGAGTTTATTAGAGGAAATTAGCTTAACTTAATAATACCAAATTCATTTCTTAGATAAGAAAATCTTGATTCACAAAGAGGCCTATTTCGTGAATATATCAGCTAGCTGCTGGTCTGTGTGAAACTTCTCCAGTGAGATGCCCTTCTTTTCCACATGATCTCTGATGAAGTGGTGTCTAATATCAATGTGCTTTGTTCTTGAGTGAAAAACAGGATTGTGTGTAATTGTTATTGCACTTGTGTTGTCACACATAATTGGAGTTTCCTTCTCGACGATGTCGTAGTCTCGAAGCTATTGCTGAATCCATAGAATTTGTGCACAGCAACTTCCTGCAGCAACATATTCAGCTTCAGCTATAGAGGTGGCTATGGAAGTTTGCTTCCTGCAGAACCATGATACTAGGCGATTCCTAAGCATTTGGCAGGTTCCGCTGGTACTCTTCATATCAATTTTGCAACCTGTAAAATCAGAATCAGTATACCCAATTAGTTTGATTCCACCATCTTTGGGATACCACAAGCCTACTTCTTAGGTTCTCTTTAGGTATCTGATAATCCTTTTTGCCGCTGTAGATTCCTAGGGAGCAACTTGATATCTCGCACACATTCCAACTGCAAACATAATGTTTGGCCTGCATGCTGTGAGGTAGAGCAATGACCCGATTAGTCTCCTATACTTGGTGATGTCAACTGCTTTTCCTTTTTCATCTTTGTCCAAGCTTCCTGACGTTGGCATTGGAATGCTTACAACACTTGCGTTCTCCATTCCAAATTTCTTGATCAGCTCCTTTGTATACTTCATTTGATTTATGAAGGTTCCTTGATCAAGCTGCCTGACTTGCAATCCAAGGAAGAAGCTTAGTTCTCCCATCATGCTCATCCCAAATTTGGATTGCATCAGGTCGGAGAACTTCCTGCATAGCTCTTTGTTGGTTGAACCAAAGATGATGTCATCTACATATATTTGGACGAGCAGGATGCTATCATCATCATGGATCCTGAATAGGGTCTTATCCACCTTGCCCTTCTTGAATCAATTATCCAGCAGATATTTTGACAAAGTGTCATACCATGCTCTAGGTGCCTGCTTCTGTCCATAAAGAGTTTTTCTTAGTCTGTAGACCATCCTGTCAGCATTGTCTTCGAAACCAGGTGGTTGTTCAACATACACCTCTTCTACTAACATCCCATTCAGGAAAGCACTCTTTACATCCATTTCATATACAGTGAGATTCTTGTGAGCTGCATAAGCTAGAAAGATCTTGATAGCTTCAAGTCTGGCTACTAGAGCAAAGGTTTCATCAAAATCAATGCCCTCTTCCTGGTAGTATATATCGTTTCGCCACTAGCCTAGCCTTGTTCCTTACAACTTGTCCTTCTTCATCTAGCTTATTTTTGAACACCCACTTAGTTCCAAACTCCTTAATGAGTAGGTCTGGGAACCAGGTACCAAACTTGGTTCCTTTCAAATCCATTCATTTCTTCCTGCATGACTTGAACCCAGTTAGTATCCTCCAGAGCTTCCTCAGGGTGCTTGGGTTCTACAAGTGATATGAAGCAAGCAAACATGGATTCATGAGGATTTGATCTTCTCGTCCTTACTCCAGAGGTGAAATCTTCTATAATCAAGTCTTTGGGGTGATCTTTGAGCCATCTTCTTCTTGCTTCATCAACTTGCTGATGTTGCTCTTCTGTTGGATTCTGGTTCATATTTGTAGGCTGATCTTCTTGTTGTTTTCAGGTTCCTGAGTCTGAGTAGGTACCTGCAAGTTAGGATCATGTCTAATCTAGGATGGTGAGTTGAGTGGAAAACATGATTATGAGTTATTGTTATGGCACTTGTGTTATCACACATGATTGGAGTTTCCTTTTCTTCAATGCCATAGTCTCTAAGTTGTTGCTGTATCAATAGGATTTGAGCATAGCAGCTTCCTGCAACAACATACTCAGCTTCTCCAGTAGATGTAGCAATGGAGGTTTGCTTTCTGCAGAACCAGGAGACAAGCATATTGCCTAAGAATTGATAAGTTCCATTTGTGTTTTTCCTGTCCACTCTGCAACCTATAAAGTCTGAATCTGAATATCCTTTCAAGCTGAATCCTCATTCTTTAGGATACCATAGGCCAACATCTTGAGTCCTTTTAAGATATTTGATAATCTTTTTTGTTGCAGCGAGATGGGATTCTTTGGGGCATGATTGAAATCTTGCACAAATTCCTACTGCAAACATGATGTCTGGCCTACTTGCTGTATGATATAGGAGAGATCCAATAATCCTTCTGTACTTTGTATTATAAACATCATTCCCAACTTCATCTTTGTCCAAGCTCATAGATGTGTTCATGTGTATGCCTACAACTTCTTGATTAGCTCTTTTGTGTACTTAGCTTGGTTGATAAAAATTCCAGCATCCATTTGTCTTACTTGCAATCCTAAGAAGAAGCTTAGCTCTCCCATCATGCTCATCTCAAATTTCTTTTGCACGAGGTAGGAGAACTTCTCACAAAGTTGTTTGTTTATTGATCCAAAGATTATATCATCAACATAAATTTGGACTAGCAAGATGCTATCACCATCCTGGATTCTGAAAAGAGTTTTGTCTACTGTCCATTTTCTGAACTCATTCTAAAAAAGGTAAAGGGACAATGTATCATACCATGCTCTTAGTGTTTGTTTGAGTCCATACAGTGCCTTCTGCAACCTGTAGACTTTTCTTGCATCATCATCTTCGAATCTCGGAAGTTGTTCAACTTATATCTCTTCCATAAGAAGTCCATTTAGGAAAACACTTTTCACATCCATTTGGTATACACTGAAATTCATATGAGCAGCATATGCGAGGAAGATTCTTATAGGTTCAAGGCGTGCAACCGAGACAAATGTCTCATCAAAATCAATTTCTTCTTCTTGAGAATACCCCTTAGCAACCAGCCTAGCCTTGTTGCTCACAATTAATCTAGATTCGTCCAGCTTGTTCTTGAATACCCACTTCGTTCCAATGACCCCTTGATGTAATGGTCTGGGTACAAGCTTCCACACTTGATTTCTTTCGAATCTGTTTAGTTCTTCCTGCATTGCTTGAATCAAGTTGTTGTCTTCAAGTGCTTCCTCTAAGGTTTTAGGTTCAATTTGTGAAATAAATCATGTAAACAGTACTTCATGAGGAATTGCTCTTCTTGTTCTTACACCAACTTTTGGATCACCAATGATGAGATCTTTGGATGATTCCTTAGCCATGTTCTATCTGGATCTATATACTTTTGTCTTTCCTCAACATCTTCAGGTTGCAGTGTTGTAGAGTCTCCTTCTTCGAGGGGTTCTGCATCCTATTCTTCTGTAAGTTGTTCCCCTGTATGCTGTATTGCAGCATCTTGTTTTGCTATAACATGTCTTGCAGTATCTGAAGTTTATGCATCCAAGTTTCTTTCTTTGTCAAACCTTTCAGAGAGTATAGGAAGATGAGAACTCTCAATGTAGGAAACTTGGGTCTTAGGCATAATTCCTTCAGATTCCTTCTTCAGATCTTCTAATTCAGCTGCATTATAGTGTGGTTCATCGAAGACCACATGTACAGACTTTTCCACCATGAGAGTTCTTTTGTTAAAGACTCGAAAAGCTTTGCTCATGGAAAAGTATCCAAGGAATACAACTTCATCAGCCTTAGCATCAAATGCAGGTGTTCTTTCCCATTATTCAAGACATAGCATTTGCATCCGAAGATGTGAAAGTATGATACACTTGGAGGATACCTATACCAAATCTCACAGTGAGTCTTGTCTTGTTATTTGTTGATTAAGCACCAATTTTACGTGTAACATGCAGTATTAGTAACTTCAGCCCAAAATCTTTTAGGCATAGCAGCTTCTGCAAGCATTGTCTTTGCAGTTTCCTTAAGGGTTATGTTATTTCTTTATGCTACACCGTTTTGCTGAGGGGTTCTTGCAGCTGAGTATTCTTCTTGAATCCCCTTTTCTACGTAGTATTTGTCGATGAATTTATTAGTGAACTCAGTGCCTCTGTCAGTCCTGATCTTTACTATGTTTGAGTTCTTCTTATTCTAAATCCTTTTCGTGAACTCCGGCAGCATTGATTGCGTCTCTGACTTCTTAGTTAGGAAGATTATCCAGGAAAACCTTGAGTAATCATCAATGATTACAAGGGAGTATTTCTTCCCACTCAAACTTGTATGATCAATGAGGCCAAAGTGATCCATGTGCAGCAGATTCAAGATTTTGAATGATGATTGATACATCTTTTCCTTGAAGGATACCTTGATCTGCTTTCCCTTTTGACATGCTTCACATATGCTTTTCTTTCTGTATACAATGTCGGGTAATCCTCTCATAAGTCCTTTCCTGGCCAGCTTGTTAATCGTTTTGAAGTTCAGATAACTCATCCTTTTGTGTAATAACCGTCTTTCTTTTGGTGAGCCTTTCGCAATAAAGCATGTTGGCATTGTTGGAGAGTTCCAGTCCACAAGATATACATTCCCTTTCCTTGTTCCTGCAAGCTTAACTTTTTTCCTTGCTGCATCTTTGATTAGACACTGGTCATGGAAAAACTCCACCATATGCCCTTTGTCACAGAATTGACTAATGCTCAGCAAGTTATACTTCAATCCTTTCAGATATGACACATCATTAATTTGTGCATCTCATCTGCTTAATCTTCCAATACTCAAAGTGTTTCCTTTTGAGTTATCCCCAAACACCAATCTTGGTCCTTTGCATTCTTTGAAGTTGCTCAGAGAAGATTTGTCGCTAGTCATGTGTCTCGAGCAGCCACTATCAATATACCATGGGTCTCTACTACTTTCTGATGACTGTACCTGCAAGAAGATCATTCAGGTTTAGGCACCCATACACGTACGGGTCCTAGTGTGTTAGATTTAGGATCTTTCTTTGCAGTGTCAGGTTCAATCTTGCTTCTATCTTTAGGGAATAGGGATGTGTTTATAAAATCCCAGTCTCTTTATCTGACTTCACTTCCTCGCTTCTTTTTGTTGTGCTGAAAACTTGTTGCTTGCTGCATCTTAGATTTGTCAGTGCCAGCTTCATTCTGCTATGTGCTGCAGTTTTCAACACTCTTTGTTTCTATGGTTACAACATCATCCTTAGGAATATCTTTATCAATCGTCAGCACTTCTATCTTTACATTGGGAAATAGAATTTCTCCCTTGATGGATTTAGGATCTCCATTTGATTGTTCTTTGTGGGGTTCATCAATTTTTCTGTATCCTCTCCCAAGTCTTGCTTCTAGTGTCTCTTGTTGACTTATCCATTGTCAGTGTCTCTTGATTTTTCTGAGGCTTGGCTGAATAAGTTTAAAGTGGATTTAAGCTTGATCACTTCGATCTCACGTTCCCTTACCCTATTTTTGAGTTTAGCACACTTCTTGCTCTTGTCCTCACTTGATTCTTCCACAATTTCCATCTCATACTTCCATTATGTAAGCTTCTTGTTTTCTTGCTTAAGCAACTTATTCTCTTTCCTCATAGTCTCATTTTCTGAGTTGAATTTCTCAAAGTTGCTAAGGAGCTCTCTTACGATATTGCTATCCATCCTATTATCATCAGACTTAAAAGAGACAGGTTTAAAGAGTACCTTTTCTTCTGTATCATTGTTTCATCCTCTGAGGTGGATTCATTTGAGTCTGATCCAGAGGAGGATTCTTCTTGAACTTCTGTGGATGTACTGGCTCCTTTAGCTTTCTCAGCTTCTACCAGTAGTGCTCTCGGCTTTTGTCGTTCCATATTTGTTATTCTTTTCTCTTTGCACTAATCTCTGGTGGATATATATGAACAACAGGGTGAGGGCAGTTCCATGCATAGTGTCCAGGTTTTCTGCAATTGTAGCACAAGTCTCTTAACTCTGCTGTATCCTTGGACTGCTGTCCTTGCTGCTGTGGCAGCTGCTGCAAGTTTGTCCTTCGAGAAAAGTTTCCCCCTGACTTGTTGAATTTTTTCATAAACCTTGAGAATTTCTTTAGTAGCAGCGCCATGTCATCTTCTGCAATTGCAACAAATTCTGCTATAACTATTGGCTTTGTTACAACATTGTTCTCTTTTGAGCTTCTTGCAGCAAGGGTAGTGACTTTGCTGTTGCCTTCCTCCTGCTCATTTTTCCTTTTGTTGATATCAAATTCAAATGCCTTGAGATTTGAGAAAAGATCAAACGTACTCATTGATTTCAAATCCACAGAGACACCCATAGCAGTGGTTTTGTTGTCCCACTCTGCTGGCAGCGCCCTAAGAACTTTCATGTTCTTTTCCTTTTATGAGTAGCTTTTTCCCAGGGACTTGAGCTCATTCACTATTTTTGTAAATCTCAGGTAGAATTGCTCTCAAGTTTCATTTGCCTTCATTTCAAACAGTTCAAACTTCTGAGTGACATTAGAGATTTTGTTATCTTTGGTTAGCTTAGTTCCTTCACAAATATGCTCCAGTTTATCCCATATTTCTTTGGTTGTTCTGCACATTTTCACCTTGCTGAATGTTCCTTTGTCCAAGGTAAGAAACAAAGCATTCTTTGCGATGCTATCCGGGTTGGATCTTTTCCTATACTCCGCAGCCTATTCTTGTTTAGTCTCTCTATGTATGGCTGCATCCTGGGTGACTTCATTTCAACAACTTCACCTTCATCATCATCATCCTTATCATTTTCAGCGGTCTCTTCTCTCCTCTCTCTGGAAAACACCAGGTTTGGCTTAGTAATGGTGGAAGGTCCTTCCATTTGCATGTATCACATTTCGTCGTGCATGGCTAATAGATGTGTCTGCATTCTTATTTTCCAATCATCATAATCCTCAATAGTGAACATAGGTAACTTTGCATGCATAAAATCCATGATGAAAGAAAGCAGTAAAGTACTTCGACACAAAAACAACGACGTGGTCAAAGGGGGATCTGGGTAGGCAACCAGATGAGTTGGTTTTTAACCCAATCCGGTCTGATACCACTTGTTGGTCCCAAGTGGATGTAGAGGTTCAAGGGGGGGGGGGGGTGTGAATGAACCTCTCTTTTTTCGCTCTTTTTCTCTATTTTCTGGAAGTTGCTGAAAGCTATTGCTGCTTACAGCTACTTATCAGTCTAACGATCTACTTGCAGGATTCAACTTGATGCAGCTTCACACTCAGAGTTATGCACAACGGAATATGTTAAAGAATCGAGAGTTCAATCGATATATTCTAACACTTTTAACTATAAGTTAAAATGCCAGATTCACATTTAAGTTTATATAAACAAGGCCATTGATATGCATGCATCAATATATAGAAATGTATGCTGAAAGCAGTAAATGAACACAAAGTGTTTATAGTGGTTTGAAGGTGGTGTAAGCCTTCTACATCCTCTCTTCTCCTTCACAAGGAGGTATCCACTAGAGCTTTAGATTTACAGGACTCATTTCCTACTAAAACACTCTAAGGATTCTAACTAAGCCTACTAAAGTTCTTACTCCCTTCGTAGGTTTCAGCAACTAGACAGGATCCATATAGGATGTTGTCTTCAACAAGACCAAAATGCACAATAAGGATTTAATTCCTATCAACTGTGGAAACCTAAATAAAACAACCTACACACAGAGCATATAAAAGGTTTATACAAATCATCAACTGTGGTGAAACAAAAACACTCAGAATTTCCTACTAAAACACTCGGGTTGAGTGAGGGACTGAAAAGTGTTGGATATTTCTTTAAGCTCGATGATCGCTGTAAGCTTGGAATTTTAGGGTGCGATCTTCAACTTTTCAGTCCTCTATTCTTCTCAGCCTCACTCCTTCCTCTTATAGTTAATGGAATGCGCCAGTTAAAGGGTCCACATTCCACGCGTCTTCATGTAAGCTCCTTTCTTCAGCTGCTGCATCCTGACCGTTGATCCATTCACGCTCAAGTATATTCCTTGTTGATTCGATCTGGACGCTAAGCATCCTTTTTCATGATCTTCATGATCTTCAAGGTATACCTAATTTAATGCACACCAGAAAAAATAGGATACAAACTCCTCCTTGGGCATCAGGGCCATTAATTGCAGTTGTCCTTTATGTTGCAGGTTTTAGGCAGTTGATCAGGCCATATGGCAGCTCTCCATTCGCTTGCCGCCCTTATATTTGTCCTTTATGCTTCAGCCTGTCACGCACTGCACCTTCAACTGAAGTTGATGTTTCCTCGTATCAACAAAGAACATGCTGCGGGTGTTGAATCTTTTGAGGTTGATCCCGCTGTACATGTCTCACTTCAGTTGCTGCAACTTCTTCTCTATTGCTGCAACTACCCTCACTATATCCATAACTTGCAGTGTCCAGTCGTGCAGCATGCAGGAAAGTTGTTCTCCTTCAACTCTTCGAAGACAAGCTCTCTGTATGCAGACTTTTTATTTCCTTGTTGCATCCAGCTTGCAGTTGAAACTCAGTGGAAGACATCAGGCAGACATTTGCTACTTATTGAAACAAAAAACTAAGTTGGAAAATAATCAGTAAGAGCATGGTAGGTTACAGTGGGTTTTGTCTCAACAAAATACATCGAGGGTTCTTCTTACAGAGTACCTAGTAGAGGTTTAAGAACTTGTTAGTGTTTTTCACTCTTGAAGAAATAGTAAGAGTCTTGTGTGGGCTAGGTCGATCCTATGTGGGTCTTGGTCAGATAAAGCAACAACCTGTGTGAAGGTTGTCTATCTTTTGTTAAGTCGTTTATCATAGCTAGACTGTGTAAATCAAACCTCTTCAACAAAGTTTTCTCCTATAAGAAGGAATAAAATGTATGTAGAGGGATTACTCCACCCTCGAACCACTATAGATCGTGTGTCTTTCTTATTTAGTTACCCCTTTACCTATCTTCGCTTGTTATATCTCTTATAATTGTCATACTATATTGAAACTGCTTTTAAAGGCATTGCTTTAAGGTTTTTCCGTTGCATCTAAACTCTATAGTTCAAGTAAGCTGCTTCAGAGAAGCAAGATTTAAGGCTGGAAGGCCAGATATCTTTTGTTCCACCATTTAGTGAATCTATTCAGCAAAACTTCAAAGTCAGCCCTGACTTTCTCTTCATCCACCACAACCTCCTCTTCCACCTCCTCATCTTTTTCCTCCGCTCTTGCTTCATTTGCAGCAGTCTCAACCACTGTAGAGACTCCATCGCCACATCTATCACCCTTTCCATGATATCATCAGGAAGTGCATCATCCATGCTCGGTGTGGGTAGGGGTAGAGGTGGGGGTGTTGGCTCGGTTAGGGGTGAGGGTAAGGGTGAGGGTGATCTATTAGGTGGAGGGGTAGGTTGTTGTTCATCAGAATGCTCTGTGGAGGACTCCTCAGGCTATAGTGTTTCCATCACAATCCTCCTCCTGCGGATCCTTTTGGGTACTTTTTGAATGACTCTTCTGGATTTTTGGGTTTGGGGAAGAGAGTCAGTTATTTCAACAATGTCAGGTTGGGACTCAAGTTGCCTTTGTTTTGGTGCTCGAGGTTTTGGTGTTGCTTTTGATTTTATGGGTTTGGGTTTGCTTTTAGTGACAGATTTTAGTGGGGGTAGGGATGGGCTTTCTCATTCCTCCTCACTCGAGGAACTTGCTTCACTCATTTCTTCCTCAACAGCAGCAGCCTTCTTGGCCTGCTTTTTCTTTCCGGCATAGACCTTGCCTGCTCCCAAATACTTACCCTTCAGGATAGACTTTCCCTTCTCCAGACTGTAACATAGAGTGCCCAACAGGGTGTTGAGAATTAGCCCGTAGGATTTCTTTCCTACTTCCTTCAACACTTCCTCACCAAACCTTTCCAGCAAAACTGTGCCTAGTTCACCTTTTCTTTGTTCATCACAGCCATCATGATTCTAAATCTTAAGTTTGTACATCTATCATATGCACCAGAACGATTCTCCACAATATGACAACATATATCATATAATAACTCATATTCAAACTTAAAAAGCTTTTTAAAACACCTGTGAGTCATCTCAGATGCTTTCTTTCCAGTGAACTTGGTCCAATAGGCCTCAAGTTCCTCTTCCTTTGTAGCCAGCAAGTTCTCCTAGCAACACTCCCTCAGTTGGAAGGTCAAACACCCTCTTCAGCAGTGCACAGTCAATGGTGTGAGAGATTCTCTCCATTTTCAAGGTTATGAGTTTTCCAGCAGTTTACACTTTGGCTCGCTTATAAAACTTAGCGACCAAAGTTTCATCATAAGGCTCTTGGACTGTAGAGCAGAGTCCCATAAGTCCGGTGACCTGAAGACAGTTGAGGATCTCATTCATCATTTTATTGCCGAAGCCTACATCAGTGCAACATTTGACAGTGATCCCTTTATTCACAAGTCTTTCGTCGACAATGCCTGACATTTTCCTTAGGGAGAGTGAGATTAAAGCTTTAGAGTGCAAGAGAGTTTGAGAGTTAGAGAGCAAGAGTAGGGTTTCTGCAATTTGTGTGTGTAAGAGAGAGAGGAGAGAGAGTATGAGTATATATATGTATGGAAATACTCAATGATTGATTTGATGTGTTATGATTAGCAGTTTCTCTCTCTTCAGATGATCCAATGCTCCAAATTAAAACTTAAGTTGAACCGGTGCACGATCTGACGGTTGAGCCTGTTTTTGACGGGGTATTCTTTGTAGTAAGCTATGAATTTCTGAAAAGTTGTTTTCCCGCATTAATGTTGCCACGTCGCTGATTGCTTCCACTTCTTGCTTTGATTGCTTCCTTAAATTCCTTTTAAGATTATTGTATATAACTCCTTGAGAAATAAATACTTCTTCAATAAATGTTGTCTCCTGGAGTAAGCTTTTGCTATATAGCTACACTCCTGCATTAACTTCCGTAGGAGTAACCTGCAATATAACAATATAGGTTTCTCCTGCTGCATGAAATGTTAGAAATAACACCAGAATTCCCCTTTAATTTATGCTTTCCTTTTTATGTGATTTTTATGACACCAAGTTCATTTCTTAAAAAAGAAAACCTTGTTTCACATAGGGGTTTTGTAAAGATATCAGCTAATTGCTGATTAGTGTGAATTTTCTCAAGAGAAATATCTTTCTTTTCCAAATGATCACGTATGAAGTGATGTTGAATATCAATGTGTTTTGTCCTGGAATGAAAAACCGGATTGTGTGTGATGGCTATAGCACTCGTGTTGTCACACATGGTAGGAGTTTGCTTCTCAGTGATGTCACAGTCTTTTAGTTGCTGCTGCATCCATAGTATTTGAGCACACCAACTTCCTGCAGCAACATATTCCGCCTCTGTTGTAGAGGTAGCTATAGATGTCTGCTTCCTGCAAAACCAAGAGACAAGTGTGTTGCCTAGGAATAGACATGTTCCACTTGTGCTTTTCTTGTCTATTTTGCATCCTGCAAAATCAAAGTCAGAGTAACATATTAGTTTAAAGCCACCATCCTTGGGATACCAAAAGCCTACTTCTTATGTCCCTTTGAGATATTTTATGATTCTCTTTGTTACAGACATGTGAGATTCCTTGGGTGCTGCTTGATATCTTACACACATGCCTATTGCAAACATAATGTCTGGTCTGCTTATTGTAAGGTACAACAGTGACCCAATCAACCTTATGTACTTAGTTATGTCCACTGGCTTCCCTTCTTGATCTTTATCCATGCTAGTTGAGGTAGCCTTTGTAATGTTTACAATACTCTCATTCTCCAATCCAACTTCTTGATCATTTCTTTCGTGTACTTCATTTGATTTATAAATGTCCCTTGATCAAGTTGCTTCACCTGTAATCCTAGGAAGAAACTAAGTTCCCCCATCACACTCATCTCAAATTTCTTCTGCATTAACTCTGAAAATTTCTTGCAGAGATCTCTGTTGGTTGATCCAAATATGATGTTATCCACATATATTTACAGAATGCTTTCTCCATCTTGAATTCTGAATAAGGTCTTATTAACCTTGCCCTTCTTGAATCCATTCTCCAAAAGATACTGTGACAGAGTGTCATACCTTGCCCTTGGAGTTTGCTACAAACCATACAGAGCTTTCCTTAACAGTTACACCTTCCTTTCTGTATTTTCTTCAAATCTAGAAGGTTGCTCCACAAATACCTCTTCCACTAAGATTCCATTGAGGAATGCACTCTTCACATACATTTGATATATATTGAAATTCTTGTGTGCTGCATATGCAAGAAAGATTCTTATAGCTTCAAGTCTTGCCACTGGAGCAGACGTCTTATCAAAATATATGCCCTCTTCTTGGCAGTAACCTTTTGCTACTAATTTTGCTTTGTTTCTGACCACTACACCTTCTTCATCCAATTTTTTCTTGAACACCCATTTTGTTCCTAGAACTCCTTGATGAGTTGGTCTTGAAACAAGATTCCAGACTTGATTTCTTTCAAATCCATTTAATTCTTCTTGCATAGCTTGGATCCAGTTGGTATCTTCTAGTGCTTCTTCTATACTTTTGGGCTCAACTTGTGATATGAAGCATGCAAACATAATTTTATGTTGTTTAGCTCTTCTGGTCTTCACACCAGCTATAGGATCTCCAATTATTAGATCCTTTGGGTGATCCTTTAGCCAGTTTCTGCTTGCTTCATCATCAAAAACCACATGCATAGATTCTTCCACAATCAAGGTTCTTTTGTTGAAGATCCTGAAGGTTTTGCTTACTAAGGAGTAACCTAAGAATACTCCTTCATCTGATTTAGCATCAAAAGTCTTCAGATATTCTTTCCCATTGTTCAAGATGTAACACATGCAACTAAAAATATGAAAGTAAGATACATTTGGAGAATAACCATACCACAATTCATATACTGTTTTATTTAAATCCTTATTGACTAGGGATCTATTTTGAGTATAGCATGCTGTGTTAGTTGCTTCTGCCCAAAATCTGTTGTGGTGTCCTTGCTGCTGAGTATTCATGCTTGATTCCAATGTCAGACCAGTTACTTTCAAGGAATTTATTGGTAAATTCAGTTGCTCTGTCTGTTCTGATCTTCACTATGCTTAAGCTTTTCTCATTCTATATTCTCATCAAAAATTCAGGCAGCCTTTGTTGTGTATCTGACTTCTTGGCTAGGAATAATGTCCATATGAATTTGAGTAGTCATCTACTACAAGCAGTGAGTACTTCTTTCCACTTATGCTGATGGGATCTACTGGTTCAAACAGATCCATGTGGGTAAGTTAAGTATTCTGTCAGTTGACTTTCTGAGCTTGCTCTTAAAGGTGTTTTTGACTTGCTTCCCTTTCTGGCATGCTCCACAAACGTTCTCCTTTTTACAGACAATGTCTGGTAAACCTCTGACAAGGCCTTTTCTTGCTAGTTTATTAATTGTTTCGAAGTTTAAGTGACTCATTCTTTTGTGCAACAGCCAGCTTACTTCTGGAGTACTCTTTGCAACGAAGCGAGTTGTAGTTTTTTCAAAGTTCCAGTCAGCTACATAGATATTTCCCTTTCTGGTTCCACTGAACTTGACTTCTTGATTATTGTTGTTCTTGATGAGGTACTTATTGTGTGTGGATTCAACTAAGTATCGTTTGTCACATAATTGACTTATGCTAAATAAATTGTACTTCAGTCCTTTCACATAGGATACTTCTTTGATGCATGTGCTTCCTTTCACTAGATTGCCAATTCCTTTGGTGTTGCCTTTGGAGTCGTCTCCAAATACCACCTTGGGTCCTTTCATGGCTTAGAAGCTTGTCAGCAGTTCTTTGTTGTCAGTCATGTGTCTGGAGCAGTTACTATCAATGTACCATACTTCATTACTGCTCCCTGACAAAGGTTCCTGTAAAAGTATCACTTAGTTTTAGGTACTCATACTTGTACGGGTCCTTTTAAGTTAGTATTCTTTAGAACCCAAATCTGCTTCACAACAATTGATTTCTTATGAGCTTCCTTGGTTTTCCTTCTTCTGTGAGTAACCTTTGGAAACTGTGCAGTGTGTGTTTGTGAGTAACCTATACCACTTCGGTATGGTCTTCTGTTGTACTCTGTTGGAGCACTTGCTCTCTTAGATTTACACATGTAGGTCTTAGTACTAGCATGTGGAGGTTGCTTCCTTTGAAACAAACCTTGATGTTGTTGCTTGCTACAGTTTGCAGCATACTAATTGTGCTGTAGCCATTTGTTTTCTGTAGGCTTACACCATCTAGTTTTAGAGAGTGGTTTCTTCCCCTTGTCTTTGGAACCACCTGGGTTAGTACTGAGAGTTCCCCCTATTTGTGTGCTCTCTTCTTCTAGGTTAAGGGTCTCTTCAAGTACAAACGTAGGTGTTTATGTTCTTTCTGAATATGAGGTAGAAGCTTCCTCACTTTACCCTAGTCCAGTATGCTCATTAAAGCTTCTCTGGATGTTCAGAAGAGCATTCAGGTCTCTTGAGGACTTTTTGAAGGTATTTATAGTGGCAATTAAGCTTCTCTTCTCATTTTCTAGCTTAGTGACTTGGCGCTTGAGCTTGATTACTTCTATTCTAAGGTCACTGCATGCTTGTGTCTTTAGTTTCTCTAAGTCTAGAGTGACAGACATAGAAGCATGCTCTCTTAGAAGTAGCTTATTTTCTTCCTTAAGCTCCTCATGAGCTGAGTTTATCTGCTCAAAGTCACTCATAATCTGCCTAAGGGCAGTGATCATGTTGAGCCTTTATTTTTCAATTGAAATAGAGGTTTCGAGGGGTTACCTCTATGTCGTTGTTGTGCTCGTCAGTGTTGGCCATTAGGCATATAAGAGCTTCATCTTCTGATGTAGAGCTATCAGAGTCATTGTCTGAGCAAGTTACTTCTCTTGCTTCCTCCTTTTCAGCACTTATTGCCTTCACAGCTTCAGACTCACTTATCATAGCTCTCAGCCTTTGCTTTTCAAATCTTTTATTTTCTCTCCTCTTTGCCCTTTCATCTTCAGGATATCGATGTACTTGAGGGTATTCTCTGGCATAGTGACCCGGCTTCCTGCAATTATAACACAGGTTAGTGTCACTTAAAGTAAGTTTACTTTCTGTGCGAGCTTGTGGTTGAGGAGTTTGTTTCTTCTTTTGAAAGTTACCTCTGGATTGTTCTTGAAGTACTTCTTGAATTTCATCATCAGTAGGGTTATCCTCTTCAATATCAACTTCAAAGGTCACTGTCTGCTTACTTTTCTAGTATCCTTGGATACTCTAGCTATTAAAGTAGTAACCTTTGAGATGTTCTCTTCTGCTTCCTTCTTCTTTCGATTGATATCAAACTCAAAGGTTTTAAGGTCTGAGAAGAGATCGAAGGTGCTCATGGACTTCAAGTCCATTAAGACTCTCATGGTCGTTGTCATACTGTCCCATTCTTTAGGTAGTACTCTTAACACTTTCATATCCTTAGATCAAGTTTGTAACACCCCGTTTTCAAGAAAATCTGCATTTCATATTTTACAAAATTTCTTTTACCTTTTAATTGAAAAATGATTCGAAGTGTATTATTATGTTATTTAAAGTTATAATTTACGTGTTACGTTATACTTCATGATTTTTAAGCATTATGTGGTACTCGATGATTTCTACGTATTTGGTGATCTGATGTTCTTTCGAGATTTAAAGTATTTTGCAGGATTGCTTATGGAGGAAACCAAGCTTGATCTCAACTCACTCGACAATCATGGATAAAAGTAAAAAGATAAGATATAGATAAGTTTAAATGAAGAAAAAATGATATTAGGTTTTTATGCAAAGATTTTCGTTTATGTCGTAAATGCTTTTATTTTATTTAATTTATTCGTTATCTTTATATGTGATTCTATGTGATAAAATAATTTACGTAAATTGTATTTAGTAAATACTTGTGTATAAATTATGTTGTTGTAGTATTATTATTATTATTATAATTAATGTTATTAATGTTAATCATATATATATATGGGGACGTGTGTATATATATATATGTAGATCATGTGAGTACATCTATTATTTATCTAAAGCAAATATATGTATAATTAATTATTTTGTGAGCATAATAGATAAGCTTTGGATCTTTTGGAGAGATGATATTTTTCCTCTCTTCATACACGTGCCTTTTTCTTTATATAAGATAAAGATGATATTTTTCTTCTTTCTTTTTCATTATCATACATTTTCATCTTGCAGAGGATTTGGGTGAAGAAGGGTAAAATTTATTTCATTTTCTTGCTTTATGTTTCAATTTTAATTTCTTTCAAGCTTTATTCCCAAATCAAGATGTAGATATATATGTATGTATATGAGTGCAAGTGCAAGTGCAAGTGCATATATATATTTAAAGTGTATGCTGTGGAGAAATGGGGAAGAAAAACAGGGGAAAAGATGGGAAGAAAACAGAGGAGAGGAAAGGAAGAAGAAGAGGGGGAAATAGGGAGAGACGGGAGGAGGCGCCACCGCACGGAGCGGCGCCGAGCGGAGACGAAGAGGGTGGTGCCGCTCACGGGCCGCCGTGGTGTGTTTTGTGTGTATTTGTGTATGTGTATCATGTGTATATATATGTGTGTATATTGTGCATATGCTGTAGAATAGGAAGAAGGAAAGAAGGAGGAAGAAAGGGGGAAGGAAGGCGGAGGGGCCGCCGCACGGGGCGGCGCCGAGCGGAAGCAGCGGCGGCCGAGTTGCGCGTTGCGATGGAGGCGGCGGCGGCGACGTGCTGCTGGGTTGAGAGGAATGGGGCGCCGCCGTGAGTGGCGGCGCCGTGCAAGAGGACGAGCGGACGGCAGCGGAGCGGCAGCGGCCAACCAGGTGGCGGCGTGCTGCTGGAGGAGAGAGGTCGACGGGTATGGAGGTGGAAGGAGCAGGGGCTGAAGTTTTAAATTTTGATTTAGTCCAAGGGCTTAATTGCAATTTGCTATTTTTGTTTATTTATGATACAAGTCTTGATCTTTTGCTTAATTGCTTTTTAGTCCCTATAAATTCTATTAATTTGAATTCAACCCCTGAAATTAATTTAAGTTGCAGTTTAACCCCTAAACTTTACTATAATTATAAGTTGAACCCAATACTATACCGGATATTATTTTATGACCTCAAACCTTTATATTTTACGTGTCGTTTTAAGATTTAGAATTTCTAGTTAAATACTTAAAGTTTAAATTATAAGTATATTTGTTGTTTATATGTGAATTATGTTCAATGATTTTTTTTTAATTCTTTGTACAAGCAATTAAAATCTATGAATTTTCAGTATGTTAACTTAAATGAATATATATATGATCATATGAATAATATTGTGATTTTTAGGAATTATATATATGAATTATTAAAATTTGTTACATCTTTATGAGTCATTTTAGGACTAAGATTGTTAGTTTAAATATCTAAAGTTTAAGTTATGAGTATGTTGATTTCTTTTAAATACAAATCATGTTTAAATGATTCCTATATGATAACGTTATCATCAAAATTTTATATATGAGTCAAATGAATGTGTATTTTGTATGATGTATAATTTTATAAATGCTTAATTTATGTATATGGAATCATGTTAATATTTATGTTTGGTATGAAGTCTTTATATTTAATTACTAGTGATTATGCTTTAGATTAAATAACCTAATATAAAATACAAAAGATCATGTTATATGACATAAGAAACTAAACGATTAAGTATGTCGAGTGCAGTTGAGACGAGCGGTGATTTCAAAAAGCAATTCTCAAGCCGTCAGTTTAAAGTGGGTAACTTCTAATCTCTACTATACGTTAGTAATTAAATTAGTAAGTGTGTATGAAAATCTACGGCTGAAGCTCCGTAGCTATAACCGGTAGTTGCTTCACTATCGAGCAACGACCATAAGGGTGAGCGTACCCGGTCTATGAAAGGTCCAGGGTGAGCGTACCCAATGGACAAAGTAGCATGTGCTTAATGATTTAATTATTTCAATATATGTTAGAGTGGGTAATTTCTACACTCTACTATAAGATGATGATTAAATTAGTAAGTTATGTACGACGATCTACAGTTGAAGTTCCGTAGCTGTAACCGGTAGTTGCTTCACTATCGGGCGACGACCATAAGGGTGAGAGTGCCCGGTCTATGAAAGCAAGGTTTAGTGGGCGAGCGACTCCCACATTCCTTTATGTTATGTATGGTCCAGGGTGAGCGTACCCAACGAACATGTAGTATGTGCTTAATAACTTAATTGTTCCAATGAATATTAGAGAATACAGTTATCCCACTGGGATTCCTCTCCGGAGGTGTCTCATGATTCCACTTTTAATATTTTCAGGTTCGGTGTATGATGACGCGGACGTGTAGCGAGCTGATCTGTCTTTCCATCACCTCTTTCATGTTAAAGTACCAAACCAGTATTTACTTTTAAGAATAATGTTAAATTTTGGATATGCAAATTATGATAAATGATGGGCCTAGACTTGTATTTTGGTATTATATGTTGGTTCTATTATGTTATCTCTTATAAGATTCTGTTTGAACATTTAACCTAGAAATGTGAAACACGAGTTTTGGAAACAATTGTTTTATGTTTTTTAAAAAAAAAAAGTCTCGTGTTTTCCTTTCAATCTTCCGCTGTAAACTATTTATGAATTCTTTAAGTAAGGAAATGGTGACGACCTGATTTCCAATCAATGGGGATTGGGGCGTTACAAAGTTGTTCAAGTGTTTCTCCTGGCTTCATTTCAAATAACTAAGAGTTTATAGATCTGCTCAAGCTTAGAAACTTTATTTTCCTTGGTAAGCTCAATTCCTTTATAGATGTGCTCAAGCTTGCTCCATATTTCTTTGGCTGTTTTGCAGGTCTTGATTTTGCTTAAGGTACCCTTGTCCAGTGTGGTGAACATGGTATTCTTGGCCACATTATCCGAGTTTGCTTTTTTTCTCTGTTCCAGTGTCCATTCCTCTCTAGGCTTTTTAATCACTGAGGAGGTGAGGAATCACTCTAGCATCTCTTGTATCCTTTGCAAGCATCTTCCGTAACTCTGACAAAGACTGGATTTAGCTTGGTGATGACTGGTGGTCCTTCAATGATAATATACCACATCTCATCATGCATAGCCAAGAGATGTGCATGCATTCTTATCTTCCAATCATCGTAATATTCTATGAAAAACATAGGTAACTTGTGGTGAGAAGATTCTTTGCCTATGTTTTTGAAACATATACTTTTCTTTTAAGAACAAAAGGGGATCAGGGGAATGACCAGTGCAAGTTAGTTTTTAGTCCAACCAGCTGTGATACCGCTTGTTTGTCCCAAGTAGCAGTAGGTTTAGAGAGGGGGGCTGAATAAACCTACTCAAATCTTTAAAACTTTTTACTCCGAAAGTAGTTAAGTTCAAGGGTGAGCTTACAGCTACACAGCTTGCTACTCAGAAGCAGCTGGCTTGAACTTGTAGAGTTAAATGCAACGGAAAATCCTTAAAGCAATGTGTTCAAAAGAAGTTCAAATGCAGTATGGCAGATATAAGATATGCAACGTTAGTATATAGATATGCAAGGTGTTAGTAGATAAACAAGACAAACGATATAAAGCGGTTCGAGGGTGGATTAATCCCTCTACATCTACCTTACTCCTCCACAAAGAGAAACTTCATTAAACTTGTTTGGTTTACACAGCCTAGCTATTACAACACTTTGACAAAGGATAGACAACCTTCATACAGGTTGCTGCTCTATCTCCACCAAGACCCACACAGGATCGAACTAGCCCATACAGGACTTTTACTCTTTCTTCAAGAGTGAAAACACTAGCAGGTTCTTAACCCTCCCCAAGGTACTCTTATACAATCTAAGGTAAAAGATATAAAGTTTTCTTCAACGGATTTGCAACTAGCTTCTCTGGGATATGTGCCTTTTTGAGCTTGCTTCTGAGCTTGTTGCGCTTAGATTGAGTGACTGAAGATGATGGCTTTGGATATAAATATAAGTGTTTAGAAATTCAGTTCTTCCGTTCTGCAAGCCTTGGTTCAGTTCTCACTCAATCTTCTTTTATAGTGCTTGGAAATCTGCCCGTTGAAGCGTGGCAGTTCCAGCATTTAATGCGCTAATCTTCCTGGTACATAAAGTTGATCTTCATAGTACACGCATTTAATGCGCATCAGAACAGGTCTGTCTTTCGTCAGGTAGCTTGTTAAGATTTGATTGGTCATCGGGAGAATGTCTCTATTGGTAACGGAGTATGTTTCAAATCGGGTAACTTCTCCTTAACATTAGCTACTGTAATTCCTTTTGCTAGAAGTGACCTTGTCGGCGACTAGCTTACTTCTCCTAGTTGCTCCTCCTTCATCAAAGTCCTTGCTTTCTTTTGGAACGACCTTACTGTTTGTTGTAGAGAAGTTGTTTCTTGCTGTAGCATTCGTCTTGCTTATTGTAACGATCCTTTGTACTTAGAAAATATTACATTTACAAGCTTACGTACAATGTTACTTATCTACTGAAGATTACTTCTACTTAAAATGTTTGTCTCATCAAAACTACTATAAGTCCTAACATAGTGGAAGGTTCAGAACCAGCTTAGTGTTTGTCCTGTGTGGGCTAAGTCGATCTTTTATGGGTCTTGGTTGGATAGTGCAACAACCTGTGTGAAGGCTGACTATCATTTTGTTGCGTTGTTTGTAATAGCTAGGATGTGTAAACCTAACTCCATTAACAAAGTTTCTCCTCTTGAGAAGGAGTAAATTGGACGTAGAGGGGTTACTCCACTCCATCCTTGAACCCATATACATTGTATGTGTTCTATAACTGCTTATCTTATTTTATTCACTTGTCATATTGCATCAAGAAGTTTGAAAAGGGCATTGCTTTAATGTTTTTCGCTGTATATAAATCTTTATAGTTCAAGCAAGCTGCTTCTGTGAAGCAAGTTGTGAGACAAGCAAGCTCACTCTTGAACTTAAGCTTTCGGAGTAGAAGTTTTGAAAAGAATTGAGTAGGTCTATTCACCCCTCCTCCCCACTCTAAACCTACTATTACTTGGGACCAGCACAATAATAATTAGAAAAATGTAGCCTCCACATAAATCATCTTATCCAAAGATTTAAAAAATGGGTTAAATCGAAAAAATAATACATGACTAAACACAAGATTATTAATTTAATTTTATCTACAACTAACAACTTAAAGAATAAACAACAATAAATACGGGACAATGCAGGACAACAAGAGAAACAAGATAAGATATTATGAAAGGTAAACAAGCTTCACGAAATGCAACCTTAGAAACAGTGGAGAGGTTTCAATGCAAAGGAGCTTCAACGCAGCTCGATGACATGACGAATTCCAATGCAGGAAATTATCATCAAATGGAGACCCTACATTGAAATCTTCATATGAATTGATAACATTAGGTGAGTAAATTATTTTCCCACGATATAATAAACCAAAATGAATTTACGGTTTGAAAAAATTACCTCACACAATAATATCTATTGAATTCATATTTGAACATGTTTTACATCAAAACAAATATTAAATTATACAACTCAAAAGAATTCTTCTCATAAAAATCTAAAAATTCAAAAAAAATAAATAAACTTCCAATGCAGGTTAATATAAAAAAGCAAGGGACTGGAGGCGAGAAATTTTAAAAAGAAAAAAGCATTCACCAAGCAAAGGAACTTCTGAAGGGTAAACAATTACAGAAATCAACATGTCGGATTCAGACTCGAGAAATGAAATCCTCACATCAAAGATCAAGAACAGCTGAGAATATCTCTTACCAAACATAAATATTAACATGATTCCATATACATAAATTAAGCATTTATATAAATTATACATCATACAAAAATAAACATACATTAGACTCATATATATAAATTTTGATGATAACATTATCATATAAGAATCATTTAAACATGATTCACATATAAACAACAAATATACCTATAATTTAAACTTAAGGTATTTAACTAGAAATTCTAAATCTTAAAACGACACGTAAAATATAAAGGTTTGAGGTCATAAAATAATATCCGGTACAGTATTGGGTTCAACTTATAATTATAGTAAAGTTTAGGGGTTAAACTGCAATTTAAACTAATTTAAGAGGTTGAACTCAAATTAATAAAATTTGTAGGGACTAAAAAGCAATTAAGCAAAAGATCAAGACTTGTATCATAAATAAACAAAAGTAGGATATTGCAATTAAGTCCTTGGAACTAATTAAATTTTCAAAAGCATGTCCCTGTTCCCCCTCTTTTTTTTTTCTCCAGCCGTTGCATCCCTCTCGGCCATCCCCTGCCGCACGGCCGCCACCCCCTTGCCGGCGACAGCCTCGTCGCCGGCCTTCTCTCCACACGGCGCCGCCACTCACGGCGGTGCCTCTTCCTTCCCCCACCTTTCCTCTTTTCCAATTTTTACAGCATATACACAATATACAAATATATATATACACATGATACACACACATAAATACACACAAAACACACACAAAACACACCACGGCGGCCCGTGAGCGGCACCACCCTCTTCGTCTCCGCTCGGCGCCGCTCCGTGCGGTGGCACCTCCTCCCGTCTCTCCCTATTTCCCCCTCTTCTTCTTCCTTTCCTCTCCTCTGTTTTCTTCCCATCTTTTCCCCTGTTTTTTCTTCCCCATCCCAACAGCATACACTTTAAATATATATATATATATATATATATATGCACTTGCACTTGCACTCACATACATACATATATATCTACATCTTGATTTGGGAATAAAATTTGAATGCAATTAGAAATTTTTTCATCTTGATTTGAAGATGAAATTGCTAAAAGAAATTCTTCTCGTTTCTTTTCTACATCACACAAATATACATACATATATACAATTAATTTGGGAATAAAGCTTAAAAACAATAAAAATTGAAACACAAAGCAAGAAAATGCATTAAACCTTACCTTCTTCACTCAATCTCTCTGCAAAATGAAAATGTATGATAATGAAAGAGAGAAGAAAAATATCATCCCTAACTTAATATAAAGAAAAAGGCACGTGTGTGAAAAGAGAAAAATATCAAAGCATACTTATCTCTCCAAATTTGATCCAAAGCTTATCTATTAAATTAAAATAATAATATACATGTATGTTTTAGATAAATAATAGATGTACTCACATGATCTACCTATATATATATACACACGTCCACATATATATATATGTGATTAACATTAATGACATTAAATATAATAATAATAATAATACTACATTAACATAATTTATATACAAGTACTTGCTAAGTACAATTTATGTAAATTATTTTATCACATAGAATCATATATGAAGATCATGATTAAATTCCATAGAATAAAAGCATTTACGGCATATACGAAAATCTTTGCATAAAAAACATAATATCATTTTTCCTCATTTAAACTTATCTATATCTTATCTTTTTACTTTCATTCATGATTGTCGAGTGAGTTGAGATCAAGCTCGGTTTCCTCCATAAGCAATCCTGCAAAATACTTTAAAGTCTCGAAAGAACATTAGTTCATAAAATACGTAAAATCATTGAGTACCACATAATACTTAAAAATCATGAAGCATAATGTAACACGTACCACATAATGCTTAAGAATTATGAAGCATAACGTAACGCGTAAATCATAACTTTAAATAACATAAAAGTTCACTTCAAATCATTTTTCAATTTAAAAGGTAAAAGAAATTTTGTGAAATATGCAATGCAGGTTTTCTTGAAAACGGGTGTTACAGGGCCGCCCGTTTTGCCAGCTCTAGGGACAGGTAATGGGAAAGATAAGCACCTCTGGGCGGATGGTAAGGTGGGTCGTGGAATTAGGAGCATATGAGGTGGAATTCAAACCAAGAAAAACAATTAAAGCTCAAGCCCTAGTTGACTTCATTCAGGAATCTAGCATTGGACCAGATAACTCGACAGCAGAAGAATGGAAAATATTTGGTGATAGCTTGGCCACAAAGGATAGATGTGGAGTAGGAATTTTAATGGAAGGCCCCGAGGGTTAAGAATTGTAATACGCTGTTAAGCTCAATTATGTTGTCTCCAACAATGAAGCAGAATACGAAGTAGTGGTTAGGGGGATGCAGATGGTGGTCGAAGCTGGAGGAGGAAGTCTGGTAGCATTCACTGATTCACAGTTGGTATTTCAGCAGTTCCATGAAGGGTATGAGATTAAGAAGGAATCCTTCGAAAGATATTTGAGGAAAATGGCAAGGCTGAGAAACCAATTGGAAAATTTTAAATTAAAACAAATCTCCAGAGCTGAAAATGTACAGGCGGACTACCTTGCCAAGTTGGCCAGTACGTATCCTCTTCTGCAACCTAGAAGAATAACCGTGCTGGTGGTAGAGCAACAGAAGACAGAGGTCGAAGTAGCAGAAGTAGAGAACAAAGATGATTGGAGAACAACTATAATAAACTCATTAAAAGAAGCAGAGGTCACAGATCAGGGAAGAAGATGCTTGAAAAAGAGGTCCTAAAGTACTGCCGTATAGGAGAACGCTTATACAGGAGGTCTTTTACCCAAGCCTACCTCAGGTGTATTGAAAGAATAGAGGGGGAATCTGTTCTGCAAGAAATACACGAGGGGTGTGGTGGAGATCATGCAAGATACAAATCTATAGTCAGAAAGGCCTTAAGGTTAGGGTACTTCTGGCCAACAATGGGCGCTGATGCAAAGGAGTTGGTACAGAAATGCAAAAGCTGCCAAATGCATGGTCCGCTCATCCACTTGCCTGCAGAAGAGCTGGGTCAGATGCACTGACCGTGTCTCTTTGCGAGATGGGGAATTGACCAGAGGGCAAAAGAAATTTTTGGTAGTTGTTATTGATTATTTCACAAAATGGGTGGAAGCTGAAGCTATGAGTAAAATAGACAAAAATAGTATTATAAGGTTTTTATGCAAGCAGATATGCTGCCAATATGGAGTTCCTCGAATTCTGGTATCAGATAACGGAACTCAGTTTAATGGGAAGAAGATTCAAAGTTGGTGTAAGGACATGAAGATTGAACAAAGGTATGCAGCAGTGGCTCATCCTCGAGCTAATGGTCAGGTAGAGGTCACGAACAGAACGATACTCAATGGTTTGAAGGCTAGGGTTGAAAAAGTAAAGCAAATTGGGTCGATGAAATAGACTCGGTATTATGGGCTTATAGAACCACCCCCAGAACCACCACTGGGGTCTATAGAGAGCTGGCTCGGTTGAAAGCGGAAAAATTCAAGAGTCGTGTTAAGGCGCTATACGACAACAAAGTAAAGATCAGGCGTTTCAATCAAGGAGACTTAGTAATGCAAAGAGCAGACGCATTGAAATTGAGAGGGAAGCTGGAGCCAAATCGGGAAGGCCCATTTATCGTAACTTAAGTATTAGGTGGAGGAGCATATCGCCTAAAAGATGTAGAAGGAAATGAAATTCCAAGAGCTTGGAACGTCTGCAACCTCAAGAAATATTTTGTCTAAGGAAAAGAAGAGATGATACAGTGAATGAGGATGGCAACGAAAAGAGGATAGGGAGTTTTTTATATTTATAAAAGTCTGTGTGAGGAAAGTTGTTGAGCTTTATGGAAAATTTTCTTGATGAGTAATTTCCCTCTTTTAGTCAACAAAGTAAGGATCTGTTTCTTTCTTTTCTCTTAAGCATGAGCAATGTTTATGACTCATATGCAACAACTTAAGAACGAAGCATAACAGAAGGAAATGTCCATAAATCTCCATTTCATAAGATAAGATAATATCATACTGAAAACATAATAAAATCGTCTAAGTAACATAAAGGTCATCATATCAAGATAAATAAAACGCAGATGTTTGTTGAAGCAATAGAGATAAAAGTTAAATTTGTCTTAAAAGGAGCACAACATCAAAAATAAAATTTGTCTTTGGAAGAAAGATTTGATCAAGGAACAGCAGGGGAATCGGTCTGGCCATCAAAGGGGGCAGTAGGAAGATCAGCAGAAGAGCCAACAGGAGGAGCTGCAGGGGTCTCAACTCCTTCAGATAAGTGAGGAGGAGCGCTCTCAAGCAGCGGAGCTGGAGGAAGGCTGGCATCTTCTGCGAGGAAGGAGGAAACGAGGTCAGGAGAATCCTCTCTAACCACAATCAGATCCACTTGATCAGCAGAGGTATCCTTGAAGGGCTGATCTGGAGCAGGCATTCTATCACCAAGAAGAGGGTAGGCAAGCGATTCTGGAGCAGGTAACGCATCCAGATCCACATGAGTGAAGTGATTATCAGCATACGCTTTTTGAAGAATAGGGAACCACCAGGGAGAGTCAATGTCCTCAAATGGATCACCTTTAAAATAAGGCGAGGTCGGTACGTCTGCCAGGGGGCCGTTGATATCAAAGTCACCAAAAAAGCCTTGCTCTTCTACCTGTCTGTGGGCAGCACGGAAACCATAAGCATAATAATGGCTAATGTGGGGGCCGAAACCCGCTAAGGAGCAGCTGCTTTTCAGATAAGCATCATTTAACCCAACGACCAATTCTTTTAGGAACGCTTGTCCAGCCTCGGTTAGAAGAAGGTTCTGGCGGCATGCCTCCACCCCTTCAGTGTACTTCCTAGCTCCGTGAGAAGCAATTTTGCCTTCTCATCTGCCACCCGCTTCTTCTGATGGCTCACCTCTTGTAAAAGTTCACTCACCCGCTTAGCCAGACCAGCGTTACTCTTCTCGACATTACCTAACTTCTGCTTGACCTCGGCCAGCTCTGACTCTTTCTCTGCCAAGGCTCGAGAAGTCTCCACCTGATTAACAGCGAAAACTCTGGCCTGCAGTTTGCTAAAATAAACGGCTGCCTGAAAGAAGAAGAACTCTAGCGAGTGTTATAGGCAGAAAGAGGGTGAAATTTACTTAATGGGTAAGTATCAACCTTAAAGAAGCCATACCTTGGTCTTGTGATGAGCACCCATTGCTAGCTCATTATAAAATGGCTGCTTGTTGAGTAGCATGTTGTCAGTAGAAGTGACGATAAGCCAAAAGTTCCAGAATGGATTTCGGCAATTCTAGAGTAAAAGAGTCATTAGCAGAGGCCCGGATACGGTTGGAGCGGGGACGATCGCAAGAAGGATTAACGGGATTCTCTTGACCCCCTCGAGGAGGGGACCGAAGGCACTGCCGACGAGCGTCAGGAAGAGGTTCAGAGGTCACCAGGGCTCTCTTCCCCTTATCTGTGGTAGATTTTGGGGCATCTGAGAAGCCAGGAGTAGAGCGAGCCTCTAGCCGAGAAGGCCGATGATCAGAACCCGAAGAGGATCGAGGAGAAGAGCCAGAAGGCAGAGCAGGGAGTGCCCTTCACCAAGCTTGATCTGAAAAGAAGTTGAAAGTGAGTTAAACGTCAGGTATATGGAGAAGACAAGGAACACATGGACCTTAAAGGAAAAAGAAAGCAAAAAGGAAGATAAAATCAATACCAAGATCCGAGGGCAGAGAAGTTTCTTCTGGAGAAAACCCGAAGTAGGAAAGAATAGTTGGTTGTTCTACCAGTCTAGCTAGATCAAAAGGGCCCTCACCAAAAAAAGAATGGTTTAACTTTTCTATTAGAATTCGATCAGTCTCAGGAAGGGTGTATTGGAAAGCCTTGTCCTGAGGGGGTTTATTGTAAAGCCAGGTATCTACAGGAAAATCCCAGAGGTTCCTAGGGACCAATACAAAAAAATAGTCCTCTCTCCAATTCTTATCTCGGCTTTGGGGTTTACCCAAGAACTTCACTAAACCACGAGGGCCAGCACTGACATAAAAGAAATGAGGCTTAAACATCAAAGGAAACTGAGAGAATAACATCTCAGCAGTAGGGCTACCATCATTTCCTTTTAAGATTATGAAGAAACCTATCATCAGCTGAAAGGCTGAGGGAACAAATTGATTTATGGGAACTTTGTACAAAGTGGATAATCTACAAAGATAGTCAGGGATAGGGAATCGAAGTCCTGCTTGAAGTTGGGCTAGCCAGAAAAAGAGGTTGGACAGATAAGGGAAGTTGGGTCTCTAGAAGGAAGAAGGTCTGTACAGGGTGAAATTTAGGGGGATGTTAAAAGTAAGCTGAAGTACTTCTAGTCTATCTGTAGTCATCTGAGAAGGACCACAAATAGAATTTAAATTAGGATCTGCAGAGGAGAAACTCAAAGGATCAGTATTAGAAATAGACTCCTCCTCGTCGGAATATACATTTTGAGGGGTGGGAGGAGTTACAGAAAGGGGAGCGCTTCGAGTCGGACTCATGGAGCTGGATAAAATGAGGCCTTCTAATACCCTATGGTCTGGTACACCTGCCGATGTACTATCATTGGAGGAAGATGACGACACAGAAGGAGATACAAAAGCCATAACAGTACCCAAGCCCCAAAATATAGAACGACGAACGGAAGCAGGAATCACAGAAAGATAAAC
Source organism: Scutellaria baicalensis (assembly GCA_005771605.1). Lineage (NCBI taxonomy): Eukaryota > Viridiplantae > Streptophyta > Magnoliopsida > Lamiales > Lamiaceae > Scutellaria > Scutellaria baicalensis. Next base: position 34,765,478 of record CM016724.1, on the reverse strand, counting down.
TTAAAAACCTAACGCTCCACTACACACTATTTTACAAATATAAACACAACAAATAAAAGTTCAAAGGTTACCTTTCGCCATGTGGAAAAAAGAGGGAGTAAGAATCGAAGAAGTAGAAATGAGGGAAGAAAACCAGGGTAGCCGGAGGAATAGGACGCTGGGAAGAAGGAACGCGGAGAAGAAGACTAAGGAGCACCGTCAGTAATAAATCTTTTCTTTTGGGCGATTAGGGTAAATGAAAAGATGAGGAAGAAGAAGTAACAAAAGAGAAAGTTGAAAAGAGTCGTCTCGAAAAGGTGCGAGAAAGGTAAAATCAAGGTGTCTTTTAATGACGCGTGTAGGGTGGAGATTAGGGGCAAATCGATGCGAGTGATAACTAAGGAGGGAAACATGAAAATTTTGAAAAATAAAAATGAAGGGAAGTAGTTGAGGGAGAAATTAACCCTCTGTCCAGGGGGGAAGATTACAAGTGTTGCAGTTGACCAGCTCTGCTAAACCAGATCTGCTCAAATGCACCAGGGAGAGTAGCTGATGGGAAAATTAGCTCTTTGCCTAGAGAGGAAGATTACAAGTGTTGCACTTGACCAGCTCTACTAAACCAGATCTGCTCAAATGCACCAGGGGGACTTGCTGATGGGGAAATTAGCTCTCTGCCTAGAAGAGAAGATTACAAGTGCTGCACTTGACCAGCTCTGCTAAACCAGATCTGCTCAAATGCACCAGGGGGAGTAGCTGATGGGGAAATTAGCTCTCTGTCTAGAGGGGAAGATTACAAGTGCTGCACTTAACCAGGTCTCATAAACCAGATCTGCTCAAATGCACCAGGGGAAGTAGCTGATGGGAAAATTAGCTCTCTGCCTAGAAGAGAAGATTACAAGGGTTGCACTTGACCAACTCTGCTAAACCAGATCTGCTCAAATGTACCAGGGGGAGTAGCTGATGGGGAAATTAGACCTTTGCCTAGAAGAGAAGATTACAAGTACTGCACTTGACCAGCTCTGCTAAACCAGATCTGCTCAAATGCACCAGGGGAGTAGCTGATGGGGAAATTAGCTCTCTGCCTAGATGAGAAGATTACAGGTGCTGCACTTGACCAATTCTGCTAAACCAGATATGCTCAAATGCAACAGGAGGAGTAGCTGATGTGAATAGAGGATAAGCTCTTCATTTAGTAAAAGTATAAAATGGTAAAAACGGCTAACTAAGTACTCTACGAGGTAAAGTCCAACAGTCATACCAAGGTTTTGCGTGGTCGAGCTTGGCAGAACGCGTTTAAGCAGAGCTCAACAGACGAAGATTGGATCATCCAGTAGAACTTGGCAGAACAGGTTTGGGTAGAGCTTAGCAGATGAGGACAGTATCGTCTAGTAAAACTTGGCAGACGAACAAAAAAGATGATCAGCAGGAAGGGCCACATAGCAGAAATCTAAAAAATGAAGTGAAGATGAAGCCGTTGCACATGAGACAAAAAAGGATAACCTCCTAACAACCTCGAGAAGGGAATAATCAAGGGAAATGAAGGAAGATTCGAGAAAGTGCCACCTAGGAAAGAGAGAGATGGAAAAGGGCAAATGACAGAGGGGTGAAAGGACAGCAGGACCCTCCTGGGAGGAGGGGAGAAGAGTATAAATAAGAAAGAGGGAGAGAGTGAGGGGGCATTGAGAGATGTACTTATTTTACAGAAAAGCTCAAAAGAGAACATTTTATTCATTTTTCCTCCTCTCTAAGGAGAAGGACTCGGTTTATGAGTATTATTTTCCACTATGTTCATGCTTGATCTTATCTATATTTGTTGACACCTCAACAATTTCATAGAAACATAAGAAAACAAAAAAAAATATTTTAACAAGACAATGCAAAGTTACATGTTCAAGCTACAATTTAACGATACAATCAACAAATCAAGTCTCATATTTAAATGACTAACAATATGAAAAAACGACAAAATGTAACTGTAATATAAAATAATCCCGTGCAACGAACATTTCATAACATTCCATAAAAAGATAAGAAAATAGAAGAACACATTTTAACACAAGATAATGTAAAGTTACATGTTTAAGCTACAATTTAACTATACAATCAACAAATCAAGTCTCATATTTCAATTACTAACAACATCAAAAACGATAAAGTGTGCCTGCACTATAAAGTAATCCCTCAAAATATATGAATGAGACAATGAAAGTTATATGGGCTTCAACTTTAAAATCAAATATGCTTTGGACTATTAAATTGGGCCATCAAATTGAGTTAGTGGCTTGTCTAGTGTTGGTCAATTTGTTAGGCTAGATTATTGATTTTAAAGAAAAAATTCAAATCCATAATAAACCCAATACTCATGTTGTCAATTAGTATTAATTGATGGATTATTCATTTCAAAAGATAGTCTAAAACCAGATTCCAGAAGGATCGTTAACATTGGGCTTGAAAGGATTTCTAATAGGCAGATGAGCTCGTGAGCTCGTAAAATTTCAAATTATTTTGAGACTCATCCACTTCAAAGTTGTTATCCACGGACAAGTTCTAAGGGGCAATTTATAGATACACAAATTTGACGTCCAATTATATTACGCCATGTATAAAATGATGTATGGAATATTAATTTATACACCCTCCGTACCGGTCTAATTTGCCTACTTTGACCAAACACGGAGCCTAAGAAAATGCAGTTGACTTTGAATCGATGCGTTAACTTTATGTTTTTTGCACTTTAATTAGAATTTAAAAGGGGAATTGGGGTGACAATTTTGTAAAATGGCAGAAATGTAGGGGTAAGGAGGGAATTTTTCTTTTGCCATTTATGGGTTGGCAAATTAGAATAAGACAACCAAAAATGACAAGTAGGCAAATTAGATCGGGACGGAGGGAGTATTTATTTTAGGTACTAAATAAAGATAATTCCTAAACTAAATAATCAAATTACTTGATATTTCATGTATATTTTGCTGGCCAATCGGATATTGCCACATGTTAAAGTGTTGCAGATATTATCAAATTAGATAAAAATCTAATTTAACAATTATCGGTAAATATATCTGGTATGATATAATTAAATCATGATGGACCAATTAAATTATTCCCCCTCAACTTTGATGTCTATCTGAACCTGTAAGAAGAAGTCTTGATGTATTTTGATGAGACAAAACCTACTATAACCTTACTAAGCGTAGCTGCTTATTGTTTTTTTCCCATTTTGTACTTCGTTTTTAATAAGTAGCAAAAGTCTGTCTTGAAGTCTTCAATGAAACCCAGAGCTGCAAGCTGCTTGCAACATGCAGAGAAAGAAGTCTACATACAACGAGCTACACTTGGAAGAGCTTAAGGAGAACTGTTTTGCTGCATGCATGCTGGAGACTGCAACCTACTGGATGCAGTGAGTCCGGATGCAGCAACCGTCAATAAGTTGCAGCAACTAAAGTGAGATATGACAAGCGGAATCAACATCAAAGAACTAAACATCTGCTGATACGAGGAAACATCAACTTCAGTTGAAGCTGCAGTGCTTGACAGGCCGAAGCATAAAGGACAAATACAAGGACGGCGAGCTAATAGAGAGCTGCCACCTGGCCTGAACAACTGCCTGCAAACTGTAACAAAAGGACGCCGCAATTAATGGCGCTGGAGTATAAAGAAGAGGTTGTCTCCACCTTTTTCGGGAGCGCATTAATTAGGGCATACCTTGAAGATGAAGAGGATCAAGGAGGAGGAATACTGACCTTCCAGATCAAATCAAACAAGAATATGCTCGAGCGTCAATGGATCAACTATCAGGATGCAGCAGAAGAAGAGAGGAGCTGAAATGAAGACGCATGGAATGTGCACCCTTCAACTGATGCATTTCAGCAACTATAAAAGGAAGGAGTGAGGCTGAAGGAAAGAAGGACTGAAATTTTGAATCGCATATTGAACTTCAAGCATTCAGCGATAAACAAAGCTTTAAAGAAATCTCCAACACTTTCAGTCCCTCACTCAACCCGAAGCTGAGCATTCTACCATTGAATATATTTAGAGTGTTCTAGCTTCACCACAGTTGAAGAATTTGTTTTCAACCTTTTAAATATTGTGTGTATAGGTTGTTTTAGTTGGTGTCCACAGTTGAGAGGAATAGATTCCTTGTGGTGTGTTTTGATCCTTGATAAAGATAACATCCTGTGTGGATCCTGTCTAGTTGCTGAAACCTACGAAGGGAGTAGAAACTTTAGTAGGCTTGTTTGTGTCCTTAGAATTGTGTTTAGTATGAAGAATCCTTTAAATCTAAAAGCTCTAGTGGATATCCTCCTTGTGAAGGAGAAGAGAGGATGTAGAAGACTTACACCACCTTCGAACCTTTATAAGCCTTGTGTTTTTACTTACTGCTTTCAGCATACATTTCTATATACTTGCTGCATGCATCCTTAATGGCTTTAATGTGCTTATACGTGAACTAGTCTGTTAACTGATTAGTTAAAAGACTTTGTATATTTGTTGAACTCTCTATCAACTTACAATTCCGCTGTGCATAAACTCTGAAAGTGATTAGGCTGCAGTAACTAGTTTGCTGCAATCAGAACACTTAACTGCTAATTTGCTGCAAGCAGCGATAGCTTACAGCAGGTTACAACGATGGAGAGAAAAGTGCGAAAAAGTGAAGAGGTTCATTCACCCCCCCCCCCCTCTGAACCTCTGTAACCGCTTGGGACCAACATGTGGTATCAGAGCATGTTGGGTTAAAAACCTACTCGTCTGGTTGCCTACCCAGATCTACCCTAGACCAAACTTTTGCTCTGTGTCTAAGTGTTATTTACCACTTTTATTCATTATGGATTCTCTGCATGCTAAGTTGTCTATGTTTACAATTGAGGACTATGATGATTGGAAGATAAGGATGTTGGCACACCTATCACCTATGCACGATGAGATGTGGTATGCAATTACGGAAGGGCCTCCCACATTACAAAGTCAAACCCGGTGTTTGCTAGAGAAATTAGAGAGGAGACCGTGAAAAAGGACAAGGATGATGATGAAGGTGAAGTTGCTGAAATCGAGCCACCCAGGATGTTGTCATATATTGAAAAGCCTAGACAGGAATGGACTGCTGAAGACAGGAAGAGGTCCAACTTGGAGAACATAGAAAAGAACGCACTATTACTCACCTTGGACAAAGAAACATTCAGCAATGTAAAGACATACAAAGCTGCTAAGGAAATATGGGATAAGTTGGAGCAGATATATAAAGGAACAGAGCTCACCAAAGGCACATGATTTCTACTGCCACTCAGATGTTCGAGCTGTTTGAAATGAAAGCAAATGAAACATTAGAGCAACTTGATCTGAGGTTTACTAGAATCGTGAACGAGCTCGAGTCCTTGGGAAAGAGCTACTCACAGAAAAAGAAGAACATGAAAGTTCTCAGGGCGCTGCCAGCAGAGTGGGACAGGAAAACCACTGCTATGTGTCTTTATAGATTTAAAATCTATGAGTACGTTTGATCTTTTCTCAAAACTCAAGGCCTTTGAATTTGATATCAACATGAGGAAAAAGGAATAGGAGGAAGACAACAGTAAAGTTATTGCTCTTGCTGCTAGAAGTCCAAAGAAAAACTCTGCTGCAACTAAGCCGATAGTTACAGCAGATTTACTGCAGTAGCAGAGGATGACATGACGTTGCTTCTAATGAAATTCTCAAAGTTCATGAGAAAAGGCAACAAGTCAGGGGGGAACTTTCCTCGAAGGACCAACTTGCAGCAGCAGCCACAACAGCGAGGACAACAATCCCAGGATACATCAGAGTCAAGAGACTTGTGCTACAATTGTAGAAAGTCTGGACACTATGCACAAAACTGCCCTCACCCTGTTGTCCACAGATATCCGCCTGAAGTTACAGAGAAAAAGTGTGGCGCCCCGATCCCCATTAATTGGGAACAGGCCGTCACCCTTTACTTATTTACTAATTAAAGAATTCATAAGATATTGTACAGCGAAAGACTAAAAGGAAAACACGAGACATTTTTTTTTCTTTTAAACAGGACATATTAATTTCCAAAACTCGTGTCTCACCCACATTTCTAGGTTAAATGCTCAAACAAACTCCTACATGAGATAACATAACAAAACACACATATATACCATAATATAAGTTTAGGCCCATCATCTATCACAATTTATATATCCAAAATATAACATTATTCTTAAAAGTAAGTATTGTTTCGGTACTGTAACATAAAAGGGGTGATGGAAAGACAGTTCAGCTCGCTACACGTCCACATCATCATATGCCGAACCTAAAAATATTAAAAGTAGAATCATGAGCACCTCCGGAGAGGGATCCCAGTGGGATAATATACTCTCTAATATATATTGAAGCAATTAAATCATTAAGCACATACTACATGTCCGTTAGGCACGCTCACCCTGGACCCTACATAACATAAAGGAATGTGGGAGTCGCTCGCCCACTAAACCTTGCTTTAATAGACCAGGCACTCTCGCCCTTATGGTCATCGCCCGATAGTGAAGTAACTACCGGTTATAGCTACGGAGCTCCAGCCGTAGATTTTCATACATAACTTACTAATTTAATTATCAACGCATACTAGAGTGTAGAAGTTACCCACCTTAAGTTGACGATTCGAGGATTGCTTCTGGATTCACCGATCGTCTCGACTGCACTTGACACACTTAATTGTTTATTTTCTTATGTCATATAACATGATCTTTTGTATCTTATATTAGGTTATTAAATCTAAAGCATAATCATTAGCAATTAAATATAAAGACTTCGTACTAAACGTAAATATTAACATGATTCTATACACATTATTCAAGCATTTATAATAATCATACTTTATTTAATACATATTTCATTCATACATGGAGTTTTAAAGATGATCATATCATACATAATTCATCTAAGTTATATTAGAACATTAAATACATCATCATACTTATAACTTAATTGTTAAGCATTTAAACTAGCAATTAAAAACCTAGAATGACCTATGAAGATGTAATAATTTTAATAATTCATATATAATTCCTAAAATCTCAATATTATTCATATGATCACATATCTTCTTTTAGTATAACATACTGAAAAATTATAGATTTTAACTGCTTGTTCAAAGAATTAAAAATCATTCATTTAACTAGTTTTCCACTTGAATTTCAGCTAGAAATCAGTCTTAAATTAAGAATTTATCCTACCTTATAGGATTGATAAAAACTTTTCACATTTTTAAGAACTTTACATAACACACTGAAGTATAACACATAATTAGATATGAATTTTACAAGTTGGCTGAAAATGGTGCACAACATAGGCTGAAAACAGGGTTACTTGAAACATTTCTTATAAATTCTATTCTACTCCAAAATTGACAAGATAAACTTTATTATGTTCCTAAGAGCTAGTACTACAACATAGTAAAACATGGTTTATGAATACGATGTAGATAAATAGTTATGAATTTCAAAAATTGACAGAAAATAGAGCATTGTTTGTGCAGGAAACAGTCTATATTGTAAAATTTGATATAAATCGTACAAGACTTCAAAAAGTGTATACTAAATTTCTGCACTTTCCTAAGAACAGTACTAAAACATAGTAAAAGTTCTTACAAAAATTCGAAGGATACAGTTCAAGATAATGGTCTGAATCAGACCTAAAAAACAGAACAAATATGCTGCAAAATAGAGTCATGTTTGAAAATTCATAGTAAATTGAGATCAACTCCAAATCTTTTGAAATTTAATATACATGTTCGACACTTTGTATTCTATAGTGTGATAAAAGGGTTTAGCCTAAATCGATCATTACAACTCTCGAAACTCTACTGAACAGAGAAGTAGGGCATGAAATCGAATTCTAGCATACAAGCAAATTATTTCTTTCATTCAAGAAATTTTAAACAACAAATTCTCAATATAATGCCAAAGAACATCTTTGGACTTCATAATATATGCTCAAGGTAAGAAGACATCATATCTAAACAAGAAGTAAGAAGGATTAAGCAAAATACCTTCAAAATCGAAAGATGTAGAACTTAGTGAACTTTTGATTTCTCTTTCTTTGCTTGCTATTTCAACTAGTTATAGCTGATATTGTTTCTCTTCTTATCCTCTTATTCCTTCCTTTGTCCAACTATTGTTTTAATGATAGAAGAAGTATGAGTCATTAATTGAAATTGAACACATGTCCTTCCTATTTGTAGACTCATGTTGTGAGTCACCATTCTATCTTGACTTTTATCACCTTTAATTTATTTTTATTTTCCATTAATATATTATATATATGATTCTATCTTAGTAATATAAATAGATGTGTGTATATATATATATATTTTTTTTATATGTGTGAATTTGAGCTTATATTATACATTCATGATACAAAATTTCACCTTTTAAATTTTATTTACAACGAATATTAATATATTATTAACACCTTGTTTCTCATTCCACCTATATATATATGTGTTAACATATACTTTAGGGATACTCAATTAATAAAAGGAACGAATAATCAAATCAAGGATTTAATAAGTTAAAAATAAATAAATAAATTTAGCACATCAAACGTATTACTTATAAAAATAATGATCATATTTCATAAAACATAAACATTTACGACACAATCGAGTAAACATAACATCTAAACCTAATATCATTTTTCCTCATTTAATATTATATATATCTTATCTTTTACATTCGTCCATGTTTGTCGAGTGAGTTGAGATCAAGCCCGGTTTCCTCTGTAAGCAATCCTGTAAAAACACTTTAAAATCTTGAAAGAAAAAAAAATTAGATCATAAAATACGTAAAAATCATCGAGCGCTACATAATGCGTAAATCATAAATTTTAAAAAACATAAGGGTTCACTTCAAATCATTTTCAATTAAAAGGTAAAAGAAATTTTATGAAATATGCAATGCAGATTTTTTTGAAAACGGGGTGTTACAAAAAGAATGAAAGAATGAAAATCGAAAGGTAAAAGTTGAGAGCGTTGCTGGTAGAAGCTGAGAAAGCTAAGGGAGCAAGCACATCCACTGAGGTTCAAGAAGAATCCTCATCTGAACCAGACTATAATGAATCCACCTCGGAGGACGAAACAATGATCTGTCTAATGGCGCAAATAGAGGAGGATGCAGAAGAAAAGGTAATCTTTAAACCTGTTTTCTCTAAGTCTGATTCTATTAGGATGGATAACTTTATGAGACGGCTCCTTAGTGATTTTGAGAAAATTAACTCTGAGAATGAGGTACTGAGGAAAGAGAATGAGATGCTGAAACTAGAAAGCAAGAAGCTTGCAGAATGGAAGTATGAGAAGGAGATAATAGAAGAAATAAGTGAGAACAAGAGCAAGGAGTGTGCTAAACTCAAAAACAAAGTGAGAGAACTTGAAGTTGAAATGATCAAGCTCAACTCCACTATAAACTTGTTTAGTCGAGCTTCTGAAAAATCAAGAGATTTCATAAATCAACAAAAGACACTAGAAGCTAAACTTGGGATAGGATATAGTGAGAATGATAAGTCCCACAAAGAAAAATTAGGAGGAGATTCAAAATTCATCAAAGGAGAAGTTATTTTTCTCAAAGAAAATATGGAAGGTCTGGCGGTTGAAGATGATGAGTCCAAGAGAGCTGTTGTAACCTCAGATAAAAGGATTGCTGAAAGCTGCGGCATACAGTAGAATGAAGCTGCTACTGATAAAATTAAGTTGTACCAAACAACGAGGTTACAACACAGCAAAAAGGAACGTAGAAGTGAAATCCGTCAAAGAGTTTGGGATTTCACAGATACATCTCTATTCCTGAAAAAAAATAAGCAAGATTGAGACTGACGCTCCAAAGAAAGATCATAAATCTAACTCCTAGGACCCGTACTTGTATGGGTACCTAAACCTGAATGATCATCTTGCAGGTACAATCGCCAGGTAGCACGGAGATCCATGGTACATTGATAGTGGCTGCTCAAGACACATGACTGGCGACAAATCTTCTCTAAGTAACTTCAAGGAATGCAAAGGACCAAGGGTGGTGTTTGGGGATAACTCAAAAGGAAACACCTTAGATACAGGAAGATTAATCAGAGGAGATGTATAAATCAATGATGTGTCATATGCGAAGGGATTAAAATACAACTTGCTGAACATTAGTAAATTCTGTGACAAAGGGCATATGGTGGAATTCTTTCAAAACCAGTGCCTAATCAAAGATGCAGCAAGCAAAGAAATCAAGCTTGCAGGAATGAGGAAAGGGAATGTATACCTTGTGGACTGGAACTCATCAACAACGCCGACATGTTTTATTGCGAAACGCTCACCAGAAGAAAACTGGTTATGGCAGAAAAGGATGAGCCATCTGAACTTCAAAACGATCAACAAGCTGGCCAGGAAAGGAACTTATGAGAGGATTGCTTGATATTGCATACAAAAATAAAAGCATATGTGGAGCATGTTAAAAGGGAAAGCAGATCAAAGTATCCTTCAAGGAGAAGATGCAGCAATCATCTTTCAAAATCGTGGATATGCTGCACATGGATCTCTTTGGACCCATTAATCCTACAAGTCTGAGCGGTAAAAAGTACCCCTTGTAATCATTGATGATTACTCAAGGTTTTCTTGGACCATTTTTCAAGCTAAGAAGTTAGAAACCCAATCAAAACTTCCAGAATTCATGAAAAAAATTCAGAATGAGAAGAACTCAAATATTGTGAATATCAGGACTGACAGAGAAACAGAAATTACCAATAAATTCATTGACAAATACTGCCTAGAGAAGGGGATTCAGCATGAGTATTCTGCTGCAAGAACCCCTCAACAAAATGGTGTAGCTGAAAGAAAGAATAGAATCCTCAATGAAGCTGCAAGAACGATGCTTGCAGAAGCTGCCATCACTAAAACATTTTGGGCTGAAGCTACCAACACTGCATGCCACACGCAGAACCGATGTCTAATCAATAAGGAGCAAGATAAAATATCATATGAAATCTGGTATGGATACTCTCCAAATGTATCATACTTTCACATCTTTGGATGTAGATGTTATGTGCTAAACAATGGAAAATAACACCTTAGGGCATTCGATGTAAAGACAGATGAAGTTGTATTCCTCGAATATTCTTCCATGAGTAAAGCCTTTTGAGTCTTCAACAAAAGAACTCTCATGGTTGAAGAATCTGTACATGTGATCTTTGATGAACCGCACTGCAGTGATGCTGATCTAGAAAATGTAAAGAAGGAACCGGAAGGAGTCAATCCTAAGACTCAAGTTTCTTACATAGAGAGCTCTCATCTACCCATACTCTCTGAAAGATTTGACAAAGAAAGGAACTTTGTTGCATCAACTTTAGATGTTGCAAGACAGGTTTCAGCAAACCAAGATGCAACAATACAACATACAGAGGAACAACTTACAGCTGAGCAGGATTCAGAATATCTCGTGGAAGAGGATTCTACAGCACTGCAGCCTGAAATTGCTGAACAAAGATAAGAATACATAGATCCAGACAGAACATGGCTAAGGAATCACCCAAAAGATCTCATCATTGGTGATCCAAGAGTTGGTGTAATAACAAGAAGAGTAATCCCTCATGATATACTGTTTGCATGCTATATTTCACAAATTGTGCCAAAAACGATAGAGGAAGCTCTTGAAGACAACAACTGGATTCAAGCAATGCAGGAAGAACTAAACGGGTTCGAAAGAAATCAAGTATGGAAGCTTGTACCCAGACCATCACATCAAGGAGTCATCGGAATGAAGTGGGTTTTCAAAAACAAGCTGAATGAATCTGGGTTAGTTGTCAGAAATAAAGTTAGGTTGGTTGCTAAGGGGTATTGTCAAGAAGAAGGCATTGATTTTGATGAGACAATTGCCCCTGTTGCACGCCTTGAAGCTATAAGAATATTCCTCGCATATGCTGCTCACATGAACTTCAATGTCTATCAAATGGATGTGAAAAGTGCATTTCTAAATGGACTCCTCGTGGAAGAAGTGTATGTTGAGCAACCTCCAGGATTCGAAGATGATGCTGCAAGAAAGGTCTACAGGTTGCAGAAGGCATTGTATGGACTTAAACAAGCTCCTAGAGCTTGGTATGATACCCTGTCTGTTGGTATCAAGTGGTAGTAGGCTTGGGGGGTGAATAAGCCTACTCAATTTTCAAACTTTTCTTTAAAACAGACGGGTGAGTTCCTCAGACAGGTAGCTAAAAAGCTTACTGTTCTAAAGGTTACTGCTTGAGTAATTACCTTTTGCAGATTTACAGAAAAAGAGTTTTATGCACAGCGGAAATTCGTTTTACCAAAGCTTCTTTTCTGAAAACCAATTTGAGATGCTTATGAATAATATGCAGCATATAAGGAGAGATAAGCAATAACAACAAGATAAATAGTAGAAAACACAACACAAAAGTAAACAAAGCGGTTTACAGAGGTAAAAGAGTGGAGTAATCCCTCTATGTCCTCTCTACTCCTACACAAGGAGGAATTTTGTTAAGTATACGGGTTGATTTACACAAGCCTCTCTTAGACAACCTAACTTAACAAGAACTGTCAGTCTCTCCCACACAGGTTTACTGTACAGTGACCAAACTCAACCTAGCTTACACAGAGCTATTGTTCTTTCTGCAAAGAACATAACTACTTGATCAGGAACAGCCTCCGATCAAGAAACTCCTAACAGTCTAAGAAAAGATATGTTATTTCTATTTCAACAACTCGGGCAGCAAGACTTGAACAATAATCTCTTTAACCTGTGGATGTTTGCTGCTTTAAACTGGACTTGAAACTTCTAATGATTTGAAATAATATATTGTTGGATAGCTTGAGTGTTTTGTTTGCGAGAATTTCAGGTTTCAAGTTATCTTCAAGTTCCAGTCTTCATCTATTTATAGGTGAAGGAATTTCTGCCTCGTTGGATAACTTCCTTCTTATCATGCATAAGTCGACGTGGCTTTTTCTGATTGGTTCGTACATGGTTGTTGACATTGTACACCTCTGTTGCTGCAATCGCCATACCTAGTCTGACATTCCTTCAGACTTCCTTTTTTGCTTTATTACGTGGCATCTTTTGATTTGATAATATTACGATCGTGCCTAACGTAAACCTCGTACACATCTCCCAAGGTATCTACTGCTTAAGAGGTTGCTTGAATCTTCCTTGTAGCTCAGTCAGCTAGCTTACATAGAATCTTTTTGGTAGTGAGCATTCAGCTTCCTTTTTATAATAGCCTACTTCATGAACTTTTCAATGCATTTTTAGACTATTCCTTATACAGCAAGGTCTTCATCCTTTTTCTTTTAAGATGTAATCTTAATCACCACGCCTTCTGATCCTATTCTCTAAATGAGAGATTTACAACAGAGACTAAAGTACATAGGATCCTAAGCCTTAATCTATTACATGTTTTGTCTTCATCAAAATCTATACAATGTTCAGCTGCTGATCAGTATGAATCTTTTCCAGTGAGATATCCTTCTTCTCCACATGATCTCTGATGAAGTGGTGATGAATATCGATGTGCTTCGTTCTTGAGTGAAAAACAGGATTGTGGGTAATCGCTATTGCACTTGTGTTGTCACAGATGATCGGAGTATCCTTTTCGATGATGTTGTAATCTCGAAGCTGTTGCTGAATCTATAAGATTTGTGCACAGCAGCTTCCTACAGTAATATATTCAGCTTCGGCGGTAGAGGTTGCTATGGAAGTTTGCTTCCTGCAGAACCAAGATACTAGGCGATTTCCCAGCATTTGGCAGGTTCCACTGGTGCTTTTCCTATCAATTTTGCAACCTGCAAAATCAGAATCAGTATACTCAATCAGTTTGATTCCTCCTTCTTTAGGATACCACAAGCCTACTTCTTGGGGTTCCATTTAGATATCTAATTATCCTTTTAGCTGCTGTGAGGTGGGACTCCTTGGGAGCGACTTGATATCTTGCACACATTTCAACTGCAAACATAATGTCTGGTCTGCTTGTAGTAAGGTAGAGCAGTGATCCAATTAATCTTCTGTATTTAGTGATGTCAAATGTTTTTCCTCCTTCGTCTTTATCCAGCCTTCTTGTTGTTGACATTGGAATGCTTACTGTATTGGCGTTCTCCATTCCAAATTTCTTGATCAGCTCCTTTGTATACTTCATTTGATTTATGAAGGTTCCTTGATCAAGTTGTCTGACTTGTAATCCAAGGAAGAAGCTTAATTCTCTCATCATACTTATTTCAAATTTAGATTGCATTAGGTCGGAGAACTTTCTGCATAGCTCTTTGTTGGTTGAGCCAAATATGATATCATCCACATAAATTTGGACAAGCAGGATGCTATCTTCATCCTGGATTATAAATAGGGTTTTATCCACCTTGCCCTTCTTGAATCCATTATCCAGCAGGTATTTTGACAAAGTGTCATACCATGCTCTTGGTTCCTCCTTCAGTCCATAGAGAGTTTTTCTCAATATATACACCATCCTATCAGCATTCTTTTCGAAACCGGGTGGTTGTTCAACATAAACATCTTCTACTAACATTCCATTTAGAAAAGTGTTCTTTACATCCATTTGATACACAGTGAGATTCTTGTGAGATGCATAAGTTAGAAAGATTTTGATAGCTTCAAGTCTGGCTACTGGAGCAAAAGTTTCATCAAAATCAATGCCTTCTTCCTGGCAGTATCCTTTTGTCACTAGCCTAGCCTTTTTCCTTACAACTTGTCGTTCTTCATCTAACTTATTCTTGAAACTCACTTAGTTCCAATAACTCATTGATTAGTAGGTCTGGGAACCAGGTACCAAACTTGGTTCCTCTCAAATCCATTCAACTCTTCTTGCATGGCTTCCAGTTGGTATCTTCTAGAGCTTCCTCAGGGTGCTTCGGTTCTACATGTGATATGAAGCAAGCGAACATGGCTTCATAAGGATTTGATCTTCTTGTTCTTACTCCAGAGGTGAATTCTTCTATAATCAAGTCTCTGGGGTGATCTTAGAGCCATCTCCTTCTTGCTTCATCAGCTTGCTGAGGTTGCTCCTCTGTTGGATTCTGGTTCATATCTGCAGATTGATCTACATGTTGATCTTCTTGAGGTTCTTGATTGTTTTCAGGTTCCTGAATCTGAGTAGGTACCTCAAAGTTAGGAGCATGTATAGTCTGGAATAGGTGGCATTCCATCCATATTTTGAAGATTTGGTAACTGTATATCAATATATTCAACATGATTGTTGTTGATATGAGTTTTATCCAACTCTTCTTGAAGTTTCTCAATATCAGCCTTACTACAATGTGGTTCATCAAAGACCACATGTACAGATTCCTGTACAATAAGTGTTCTCTTGTTGAAGATTCTGAAGGCTTTGCTTACCGATGAGTATCCTAAGAATACCCCTTCATCTAATTTGGCATCGAAGGTCTTGAGGTACTCCTTTCCATTGTTAAGCACGAAGCACCTGCATCCAAACATGTGGAAATAATTAATACTAGGAGAGTAACCATACCACAGCTCATAGGGCGTCTTGTTCAGATCCTTTTTGATTAGGCATCTGTTCTGTGTGTAGCATGTTGTGTTGGTTGCTTCTGCTTCGGCTAACATTGTCCTTGTAGCTTCCTTCAGAGTCCTATTTCATCTTTCAGCAACTCCATTTTGCTGAGATGTCCTAGCTGCTGAGTATTCATGTCTGATTCTATTGTTTGAGCAGTAAGCTTCTATGAATTTGTTGATAAATTCAGTTCCTCTATCTATTCTGATCTTTACCATGCTCAAGCTCTTCTCGGTTTGTAGCCTCCTCAGGCACTCTGGTAGACGTTGTTGAGTATCTGATTTCTTTGCAAGGAAGATCATCCAAGTGAACCTTGAGTAGTCATCTACTACTACTAAGGTATATTTCTTCCCAGATATGCTGATTGGATCAATTGGTCTAAAGAGATCCATGTGTAGCATATCCAGTATCCTATCTGTAGAACGAAGGATTTTGTTCTTGAAAGAGCTCTTTACTTGTTTTACTTTCTGACATGCTCCACAGACATCTTCCTTCTTATAAACCGTGTCAGGTAGCTCTCTGACTAGTCCTTTCCTAGCTACTTTATTCATGGTTTTGAAGTTCAAGTGGCTCATCCTTTGTGCCACAGCCAGCTAGCTTCAGGAGTTCCTTTGGCAATGAAACAAGTAGCAGTAATTGCTGATTCCCAATCAGCAACATAGATGTTTCCCTTCCTCGTTCCAGTGAGCTTGACTTCCTGAGTACTGTTGTCCTTGATCAGGCACTTGTTGAGATTAAACTTCACACAGTAGCCTTTGTCACAGAATTGACTTATGCTCAGGAGGTTATATTTTAAGCCTTCCACATACGATACATCTTTTATGTAGATATTTCCTCTAATTAGGTCACCAGTGCCCTTCGTGCTTCCTTTGGAGTTGTCTCCAAATATGACTTTAGATCCTTTGAAAGGTTTGAAGTTGATAAGGCCCTTCTGGTTTCCTGTCATGTGTCTTGAGCAGCCATTATCAATGTACCATATCTCCTTGCTGCTTCTTGTCACAAGTTCCTGCAATCAAAGAGAAATCACTTCATTTTAGGTACCCATACAAGTATAGGTCCTTTCTTGTTAGTCTCTATTTTCCTTTTAGGAACCCATACTTGTGTTATAACAATCTTTTTGTTATAACTCTTGTTAGTTCCTGAATCTTTACCAGTATCCTTGGAATACTGCATGTGTGCTTTGTATGCACATGTTTTCTTCCTCAGCCACTTAGAAACAAAGGTTCCATTAGCTTTAGGCACATAGGTATGTGACAGATAGAGAGCTTGAAACCTTTTGCCCTTTCTAGGTTGCTGTCTACGACTCCTGCTTCCAGCATACTTAGGTTGCTGGAGCCAGCTTCTGACAGACTTATTGCCGCAGGTACTTGAAAGAGGTCTCTTTCCCTTTCCATCAAAGCTTTATGCACTTCTGCTTGCAGTTCCCCTTAAGTTAGATAATTCATTTTAATGGGGAATTACTGCAGGCACAAATGTAGGTGCCTTTGAGATGTTGGCTGTTGAGGTGGAAGCTTCTCCACAGTAGCCTATGCCAGCATGATCCTTAAGACTTCTTTGGATATTTAGTATATCATCCGAGGATTTATTGAAGGTATTGATAGTTTCAGTGAGAACCTTCTTCTCATTTATCAGCTTAGTTACTTGCAGACTGAGCTTGCTGACTTTAGCTTTGAGGTCACTACATGCTTGTCTTTTTTATTTTTCTAAAGTAAGTAGTCTTTCCAACAAAGCATGCTCTCTCTTAAGCTTTACATTTTCTAGCTTCAGCTCCTCATGAGTTGAGGTAATCTGCTCGAAGTCACTCATGATTTGTTTGAAAGTACAAATCATGTTCAGTCTTTCATTAAACTGAACAGGAGAGTTAAGATGCATTACCTCGTCTTCTGAGTCATCATTTTTGGCCATGAGGCAAATTAGGGTTTCTTCATCTGAAGATGAGTCCTCCGAGTCACTATCGGTGTTTGAATCTTCTTTCTTCGGTACCTTCTCAGGTGTAGCTACCTGAGAGGTTTCTGCCTCACCGATCAGTGCCCTGAGCCTCTGGCACTCTTGTTTTTTTTCTTTCTTATCTCACCTTTCGTTCATCCTCTGGATATCGGTGGACTTCTGGATGTGGTCACTCCCTGGCATGGTGACTTGGCTTCCTGCAGTTGTAGCACATGTAGGTAGTTTTGGCATTTGACTGGGGTGACTGCCCACTGGTTCCAGTTTCACTTCGCTCCTTCCTGAAGTCATCTGTTCATGAGTTCCTTCTTATGAACTTTTGGAACTTCTTTAGGAGTAATGTTATGTCTTCTATTGCGGTGGCCTCCAAGGTAGCTGTCTGATCTTTAGATTTCTTAGCTTCCTGAGGCTGTCTTATAGTCAGTGCAGTAACCTTCGAGTTACTTCCTTTAGTTTCCAACTTTCTTCTGTTGATGTCGAACTAGAACGCTTTAAGGCTGAGAAGAGATCAAATGTGCTCATAGATTTTAAATCCATTGACACTCTCATGGTAGTTGTCTTGCTATCCCACTCAGTAGGAAGGGCCCTCAGCACCTTCATGTTTTTCTCCTTCTGAGTGTCCAGGGACTCAAGCTCATTGATGATGGATGTAAACCTTAGATCAATTTGTTCAAGGGTTTCTCCAGGTACCATTTCGAACAGCTCAAACTTCTGGGTAGCTGTAGAACTTTTGTTCTCTTTCATGAGCTCAGTGCCTTCGCATATTTGCTCAAGCTTTTCCCAAATTTCTTTGGTGGTTCTGCAAGTTTTCACTTTGCTGAAGGTTCTTTTATCGAGAGTGAGGAATAGTGCATTTTTTGCTACATTGTCAAGATTTGCTCGTCTTCTCTCGTCAGCAGTCCATTCTTCTCTAGGTTTTTCCAGAATAGCTGGATGTGGGATGGCTCATGCATCTCCTTGTTTATCAGCTGCTTCATCAACAGCCCTGGCAAATAATGGGTTTTCTTTTGTGATCCTTGATGGTCTTTCAGTAATGACATACCACATCTCATTATGGCCGAAAGATGTGACTGCATGCGAATTTTCCAATCATCATAATGTTCAATGGAGAACATATGCACTTTATGAGAATCTATGTTTGGTATATTTATGACTTTTAAAACAAAGAGAGGGTTTTCAGAATGCAGGGATCAGGGATTGATCAGTTAGATTGGACGTTCAATCTAACCTACTCCGATACCACTTATTGGTCCCAAGTGGCAGTAGGCTTAGAGGGGGGGTGTATAAGCCTACTCAATTTTCAAACTTTTCTTTTAAAACCGAATGAGTAAGTCACTCAGGCAGATCTCTAACGAGCTTACTGTCCTAAAGGTTACTGCTTGAGCAGTTACCTTTAGTGAGCTTACGAGAATGAGTTTTATGGACAATGAAAAATCTTTTAAACCAAAGCTTCTTTTCTGAAAATTGTTGATATGCTTATGAGAGATATGCAGTAGATAAAAGTAGATAAACAATAACAAGGATAAGAGCAGCAGTAAGTTATATCCAAAAAAATAAACACACGAGTTTATAGAGGTTCAAGGGTAGAGTAATCCCTCTACGTCCTCTCTACTCCTTCTCAAGGAGGAACTTTGTTAGGTCAAACGGTTGATTTACACAAGCCTCACTTAGACAACCTAAACCTAACAAGAACTGTTAGTCTCTCCCACACAGGGTTACTACACAGTGACCAAACTCAACTAGCCCACACAGAGCCTTGTTCTTCTAATAAGAACGTAATTACTTGATCAGAAATAGCCTCCGATCAATCAACTCCTTACAGTCTATGAAAGTAAATAAGGTGGTTTTCTTCACAACACAGGCAGCAAGCTTTTGTATAGTTAGCTCTCTAGATCGAATGTGCTTGCTACAAATAGACTGAACTTGAAACTTCTAAGAATAGAAAAATAGATCATTGGATAACTTGAGCGTTTCGTTTGCAAGAGTTCCAGGTTTATAGTTTCAAGTGCTTCTCAAGTCCAATTTTTCTAGTATTTATAGACGATGAGGATTTTGTCCATTAGAGAGGGAGCCTCTTTCGCAGCATGCATGGAGTAATGTGGCATCTTCTGATTTGTTCGTATAAGGTTGTTGAGATTGTACACATCTGCTGCTGCAGTCACCATACCCAGTCTGACACATCTTCAGACTTCCTTTTTACTTTTGATACGTGGAATCATTTGATTGGTTGAATTTGTGGTTGTGCCTAATGTAAACCTCGTACACGGACTTCGAGGTAAGTGCTACTTAACAGGCTGCTGATGCTTCCTGGTTATTTAGTTGGCTTCAACTTACTTTATCCATCGAACAGTTAGCAAACTCAACATCCTTGTGCAGTGAGCGTCCAGTATCCTTTTCAAGCAGCCTGCTGCAAAGACTTGTACTTAGATCATAATTGTTTTAATGTCTTATGCAGCAAGGTCTTCATGCTCCAGTCTTGATCATCAAGCCTCCTGATCCTATACTTAGAGAATGTACAATAGAATCTAAATAAATAGGATCCTAGGCTCTAGTCTATTACATGTTTTGTCTTTCATCAAAATCTATACAATGTTCCTTACATGCAGCCTTCTTAGGAACTCTAGCAGACGTTGTTGAGTATCCGATTTCTTTGCTAGAAATAGTGTCCAAGTGAACCTTGAATGGTCATCTACTACAACTAAGGTATATTTCTTTCCAGCTATGCTTATTGGTTCAATTGGTTCAAATAAGTCCATGTGCATCATGTCCAGTATCCTGTCTGTAGATCGATGAGTGTTGTTCTTGAAGGAGCTTTTCACTTGCTTCCCTTTCTGGCATGCTCCACAGATAGCTTCCTTCTTGTACACCATGTCTGGTAGCCATATGACCAGACATTTCCTTGCTAGCTTGTTTATGGTTTTGAAATTCAGGTGGCTCATTCTATTGTGCCACAGCTAGCTAGCTTCAAGAGTTCCTTTGGCTATGAAACAAGTAGATGTAGTTACTGATTCCCAATCAGTAACTACATAAACATTTCATTTCCTTGTTCAAGTGAGCTTGATTTCTTGAGTCTTGTTGTCCTTGATCAGACACTTGTTGAGATTAAACTCCACACAGTACCCTTTGTCACAAAATTGGCTTATACTAAGTAGATTGTATTTCAAGCCTTCTACATGTGACACCTCCTTGATGCAGGTATTTCCTTTAATCAGGTCACCAGTGCCTTTTGTGCTTCCTTTGGAGTTGTCTCCAAATATGACTTTGGGTCCTTTTGAAGCTTTGAAATTGATCAGGCTCTTCTGGTTCCCTATCATGTGCCTGGAGCAGCCACTATCAATGTACCATATGTCCTTGCTGCTTCTTATCACATGTTCGTGCAATCAAAGAGAAATTACTTCCTTTTAGGTACCCATACAAGTACGGGTCCTTTTTTGTTAGTATCCATGATTTTCTTAGGAACCCATACTTGCCTTATAACAATTGTTTTGTTATAAGTCTTGTTGGTTCCTGTCTTTCTACCAGTATCCTTAGGATACTGCATTTGTGCTTTGTGTGCTTGTAGCTTCCTTGTTTACCTTCTAGGAACATAGGTTCCTTTAGTTTTAGACATGTAGGTCTTTGGCATATAGGAATGTTGAGATTTTTACCCTTTCTGGGCTGCTGTCAATAGCTAGTGCTTCCAACAAAATTAAGTTGCTGGAGCTAGCTTCTGATAAGCTTACTGTCATAGGTTATTGTGAGGGGTCTCTTTCCCTTTCCTGCAAAGCTTTCTGCATTTCTTCTTGCAGTTCCCCCTAAGTTTGGTAGCTTATTTTTATGAGGGATAACTGCAGGCACAAATGTAGGTGTCTTTGAGGTGCTAGCTGTTGAACTAGAAGCCTCTCCACAGTATCATATGCCAGCATGATCCTTCAGACTCTTTTGAATGTTTAACATAGAATCCAAGTCTTTTGAGGATTTGTTGAAGGTATTTATTGTTTCAGTGAGGATCTTCTTCTCACTTTCTAGCTTAGTGACTTGCAAATTTAGCTTACTAACTTCAGCTTGAGGTCACTGCATGCTTGGCTTTTTAATATTTCAAGGGCCAGGAGCCTTTCAAACGAAGCATGCTCACTCTTAAACTTTAAAATTTCTTATTTCAGCTCCTCATGGGTTGGGGTAATTTGCTCAAATTCACTCAAGATTTGCCTAAAAGCATAAATAATGTTTAGCCGTTCATCAACTAGAATAGGAGGGTTAAGATAGACTACCTCCTCTTCTGATTCATCGTGCTTAGCCATAAGGCACATCAGGGCTTCATCATCACACGATGAATCCTCTGAGTCACTGTCGGTGGTTGATTCTTCTTTCTTCTGTACCTTCTCAGGTGTAGCTACATGAGAGGATTCTGCTTCATAGATAATGATGGTCCCAACTAACAATGAACACAACGATTTATAGAGGTTCGAAGGTGGAGTAATCCTCCTACATCCTCTCTTCTCCTACACAAGGAAGAACTTTGTTAGGTCAAACAGTTGATTTACACAAGCTTCGCTTAGACAACCTAAACCTAACAAGAACTGTCAGTCTCTCCCACACAGGGATACCACACAACGACTAAACTCCTTCAGCCCACATAGGACTCTTGCTCTTTCTACAAAGAGCGAAACCTCTAGCCCATACAGAGATCTTGTTCTTCTCCGAAGAACGTATATACTTGATCAGGCAAACCCTCTGATCAAGCAACTCCTAACAGTCTACGAAAGATGGATTTTCTTTACAACAACACAGACAGCAAGCTTAGAATGATGAGCTCTTTAAGCTGTAGATAGCTTGCTGCTAGACTGGACTTGAAACTTTTAAGGATTAAGAGATTGTGCATTCAGTCTTCTTCTATATATAGGCGAGGGACAAATCTATCTGTTAGAGAGAGCTTCCTCCTTGCAGCATGTTCGAGGTGATGTGGTCTCTTCTTTTGATTAGTCTGTACGTAGTTGTTGTGATTGTACATCTCTGTTGCTGCAATCGCCATACTTCAATCTGACATTCCTTCAGACTTCCTTTTTGCTTTATTACGTGTCATCTCCTGATTGGATGAGTTTTCGGTTGTGCTTAACGTAAAACTTGTACACGTACTTCGAGGTACTGCTTCCGAGCAGGTTGCTTAAGCTTCCTGGTTCTTTAGTAGGCTTTAGCTTGCTTGTCTCTCATTCAGCTAGCAAACTCAGCATCCTTATGCAGTGAGCGTCCAGTATCCTTCCAAGCAGTCTGCTGCATTGACTTATACTTTATTCAATCTTTAAGGTTTTCCTTATGCAGCAAGGTCTTCAAGTTTTAGTCTTAATCATCAAGCCTCCTGATCCTATACTAATGATATTACAACAGAATCTAAATACATAGGATCCTAGGCCCTAATCTATTACATGTTTTTTCTTCATCAAAATCTATACAATGTTCCTTATAATTTCGCACTTCTTGATGATGACAAAACCTTTGCAAATAAGATGTAACTTACTAGTCATCCCTTTTTCCAGTGACTTGATGATAAGTCCTGATGTGCAGTAACCTAGTATCCATTATATTGGTGTTTAGTATCCTGGTACACAGCGACCTGGTGTTTAGCGACCTGGTGTCCAGCATTTTGGTGTTTAGCTTCATGGTATGCAGCGACTTAATATCCAGTCAGCCTGGTATCTAGCATCCTGATGTCCAGGGTCCTGTTATCAGCGACCTAATATCCAGTAGCCTGGTGTCTAGTATCCTGTTGTCAGAGCTTTGTCATATTATCAATGGTTCCCCCTCCATTCAGTAGTCTTTTGTCAGAGGTACCTGCTGTGAATATCCTTAACTAGGTGCCTATATGATTATAGGTCCTTGCGGGTTAGTTTTCTTCCAGGAAATCAAACTTTCCTTGTAGGCCATGGTTGCTGTAGAGATAGTTGGATCCCTGTAAGACTTTTGTTAGTAAGCAAGTGAAGGTGTGTGCAGGTGTTTTACTTACTGTATCTCTTTTGATATAGAAAATAAAACAAAGCATGATACCAGTAAGATAGACAATTTACTTTCCATTTGGAGTTGCTGTTCCGCTTGATTTCCTCAGGGAATGTCAGGTTGTTGCAGACTTTTTACAACATACCCATATCCTTTGGTTTACTCCAAGGATTTTAACTCTTATCCCTGCTAAGATACCTTAAATTGTGCTAAAAGTTCCCCCTTACCTTATGACTCTCTTACTCTAGAATGTAGGGTCACTTTCAGCATCATTTCAGGTAACTTTGAGGTTTGCATGAGAAGGTGAAGCATTATTATATGGAAATAATCGTACAGGTTTCCCTCCTTATTTTCAAGTCAGGTGACAGCAAGTTTTATGCCTAATATCTTCATTCTCTTGAAAATTCTTTTCTTTGGCTTATTTGGTCGTTGGCATATAGTCACTTGAGTTCCTCAACATGATAAACATAAGCAAAATTAGAAATAAAAGAGTAAATCAGAATGGGATACCTGGTACTTTGTTCCTTTGGTTTAAAGAGTAGATCCTCTTTTATTCTTTGCTTCTGTCTGGAGACTGATCTGTTTGATGGAGTGAGTTTCCCTTCTTACTCCTTTGCTAGACATCCTTCGCATCTTCCTCCATAGTTGCTTGCTTGCCTGTTGCTGTAGACTTGAAGCTTCAGTATGGTCCATACCTCCTAGCTCAGCTTCGTGTCAGCTTTTCTCTTTATGCTCAGCACCATGTTTTTTTCGTTGATCAGCTTCGTGTTGGTCTACTCCGTTATAAGTAGAGACTTGTTTCTTGTGCATGACTTCCTTTTTCGTAGTCTGATCTTCGAGTAGCTTTCACTAGCTTCCTTCCTCTGGACAGCTTTTCTTCACAACTCAGCTTGATTTTCTATATCGTTAATAGCTGCTTGTTGTCTTTCACATCAGTCATATCCTTTTAAACAAAAGGCTTATGAGTTGATTTATGATATGAGAGAGAGAGAGAGAGAGATTTTCCAGAGAGAGATTATTCACAGATGGGATCTAGATAGATCGCTTAGATCTTTTTGTTCATCCATCTGTTCTAATACCACTTGTTGGTATCAGATTGACCAGTGAGCTTTGGATGAATAATCCACGTGCTCTGATACCACTTGATGGTCCCAACTAACAATGAACACAGCGATTTATAGAGGTTTGAAGGCGGAGTAATCCTTCTACATCCTCTCTTCTCCTACACAAGGAGGAACTTTGTTAGGTCAAACGGGTGATTTACACAAGCTTCGCTTAGACAACCTAAACCTAACAAGAATTGTCAGTCTCTCCCACACAGAGTTACTGCATAGTGACCAAACTCCTTCAGCCAACATAGGACTCTTGCTCTTCTATAAAGAGAGAAACCTCTAGCCCATACAGAGCTCTTGTTCTTCTCCGAAGAACATATATACTTGATCAGGTAAACCCTCTGACCAAGCAACTCCTAACAGTCTATGAAAGATGGATTTTCTTTACAACAACACAGACAGCAAGCTTAGAATGATGAGCTCTTTAAGTTGTAGATAGCTCGCTGCTAGACTGGACTTGAAACTTCTAAGTATTAAGAGATTGTGCATTCAGGTTTCAAGTAGTCTTCAAGTTTCAGTCCTCTTCTATTTATAGGCGAAGGATAAATCTGCCTATTAGAGAGAGCTTCCTCCTTGCAGCATGTTCGAGGCTGATGTGGCCTCTTCTTTTGATTAGTCCTTACGTAGTTGTTGTGATTATACATCTCTGTTACTGCAATCGTCATACTTCAGTCTGACATTCCTTCAGACTTCCTTTTTACTTTATTATGTGGCATCTCCTGATTGGATGAGTTTGCGGCTGTGTCTAACGTAAACCTTGTACACGTACTTCGAGGTACTGCTTCTGAGCAGGTTGCTTAAGCTTCCTAGTTCTTTAGTAGGCTTTAGCTTACTTGTCTCTCATCCAGCTAGTAAACTCAGTATCCTTGTACAGTGAGCGTCCAATATCCTTCCAAGCAGCCTGCTGCATTAACTTATAATTTATTCAATCTTTAAGGGTTTCCTTATGCAGCAAGGTCTTCAAGTTTTAGTCTTGATCTTCAAGCCACCTCAACCTATACTAGAGATTTTACAACAGAATCTATATACATAGGATCCTAGGCCCTAATCTATTACATGTTTTGTATTCATCAAAATCTATACAATGTTCCTTACAGATCAGCGCCCTCAACTTCTGGTGCTCTTGCCTCTTATTCTCTTGTCTCATCTTCCGCTCATCCTCAGGATAGCAATGGACTTCAGGATGTGGGCATTCTCTGGCATAGTGACCTCGCTTCCTGCAATTATAGCACATGTCAGTAGCCTTGGCATTGGTGTGAGGTGTCTGCCCACTGGTTCCAGCTTGATTCCGCTTCTTTCTGAAGTTGTCTGTTCTAGAGTTCTTCCTAGTGAACTTCTGGAACTTCTTCAGGAGTAAGGTCGTGTCTTCTTCTGCGGTAGCCTCCAAGGTAGATGTTTGGTCCTTTGACTTCTTAGCTTCTTGAGGCTGATCTCGCTGTCAGAGTAGTAACTTTCGAGCTTCCTTCTCAATTCTCAGCCTTTCTTCTGTTGATGTCAAACTCGAAAGCTTTAAGGTCTGAGAAGAGATCAAATGTGCTCATGGACTTCAAGTTCATAGATACTCTTATAGTTTTCATCTTGCTATCCCATTCAGCTGGAAGGGCTCTCAGCACCTTCATATTCTTTTCTTTCTTGGAGTAATTTTATCCAGGGACTCCTGCTCATTGATGATGGCCGTAAATCTCAGGTCCATCTGTTCAAGTGTCTCTCCAGGTAGCATCTCAAACAGTTCAAACTTCTATGTAGTTGTAGAGACCTTGTTTTCTTTAGGGAGCTCGGTGTCTTCGCATATCTGCTCGAGCATTTTCCCAGATTTCTTTTGCAGTTCGGCATATTTTCACCTTGTTAAAGGTTCCTTTGTCAAGAGTCAGGAATAAGACGTTTTTAGCCACATTGTCAAGGTTCGCTCATCTTCTCTCATCAGCTGTCCACTCCTCACGTGGTTTCTCTATCATAGTAGGGTGTGGAATCACTCCTGCATCTGCTTCTCCTTCTGCGGCAGCATCAACAGCTCTGGTGAACAGAGGGTTCACATTTGTGATCTTTAGTGGTCCATCAGTAAAGACGTACCACATTTTGTCGTGCATGGCTGACAGATGTGCCTACATTCAAATCTTCCAATCATCATATTCTTCAATAGAAAACATAGGCACTTTGTAAGAATCCATCCTCAGTATGTATGAAGAAAAATGCAGATGCTAGTTTTCAGAAAGCATGGATCAGGGATTGATCAGTTAGATCGAATGTTTAATCCAACCTGCTCTGATACCACTTGTTGGTCCTAAGTTGTAGTAGGCTTAGGAGGTGAATAAGCCTACTCAAATTTTTAAAATTTTCTTTTAAACAGATTGTTCAAGTCACTCAGGCAGGTAGCTAGTATGCTTACTAATCCTGAGGTTACTGCTTGAGCAGTTACCTTGTGAACTTGGGTTAAAAGAGGTTTTATGCACAGCGGAAATTTCTTTGAAAACTATGCTTCTTTTCTTAAAAACAGTTGGTATGCTTATGAGATAGATATAACAAGTAAAACAGTTAAGCAAGATATATAAAAACGAACAGCAGCAAGCTTTGAAACAGAAAGCTGAACACAAGATATATAGAGGTTCAAGGGTGGAGTAATCACTCTACGTCCTCTCTACTCCTTCACAAAGAGTAACTTTGTTAAGTAAAATGGTTGATTTACACAAGCCTCGCTTATACAACCTAAACCTAACAAGAAATGTCAGTTAATCCCACACAGGGTTACTGCACAGTGACCAAACTCAAGTAGCCAACACAGTGCTCTTGTTCTTCTCCTAAGAACGAAAATACTTGATCAGGAACAGCTTCCGATCAAGCAACTCTTAACAATCTATGAAAATAAATAAGGTTTCTTCCAACAACGAAGACAACAACCTTTAGAATGGATAGCTCTCTAAGCAAAGTATTTGTTGCTATTGACTGGACTTGAAATGTAACACCCCGTTTTCAAGAAAACCTGCATTGCATATTTCACAAAATTTCTTTTACCTTTTAATTGAAAATGATTCGATGTGAACTATTATGTTACTTAAAGTCATGATTTACGTATTATGTGGTACTCGATGATTTTACGTATTTTATGAACTAATGTTTCTTTCGAAATTTTAAAGTATTTTTGCAGGATTGCTTACGTAGGAAACCGAGCTTAATCTCAACTCACTTGATAATCATGGATAAAAGTTAAAGATAAGATATAGATATTATTAAATGAGGAAAAATGATATTAGATTTTTTATGCAAAGATTTTCGTTTGTGTCGTAAATGTTTTCATTTTATTAAATTTAATCATGTTCTCTATATGTGATTCTATGTGATAAAATAATTTTACATAAAGCGTACTTAGTAAATACTTGTGTATAAATTATGTTATTGTAATAAATTATTATTATTATTATTAATGATAATATTATATATTGATATATGTATACGTGTGTAATGTATATATGTATATATATGTATATTTACTATCTATCTAAAGCACCTACATATATGTATATTTAATTAGTTTATGAAAAATTTTAGATAAAATTTGGATGAAATTTGGAGAGATAAGTCAAGGTAATAGCCTTTCTTACACTTACATGTGTAATATATCTATAAGAAGAAGAAGAAATCTTCTTCTCCCTAAAATCTCATCTCCTCTTTGCAAAGAAACGGGAAGAAATTCCTTTAGCAATTTCATCTTCAAATCAAGAGGGTAAAAATTTTAATTGCTTCCAAATTTTTCCCCAAATTATGATGTAGATGTATATATATATGTGTATAATTGAGTATGTATTTGTGTTTTGTTGTGTGTGTTGTGGAATTGGAGTTGGGGAAGGAAGGAAGAGATGGGGGGAAAAGTGAAGGAGCACCGCCGCACGGGGCGGCGCCGAGCGGAAGCAGGGGAGGGTAGCGCCGCGAGGGGCGCTGCCGAGCTGTGCGCTGCGATGGGCGGCGGCGTAGAGCAGAAACGAAGGGGCAGCTATGTTGTGTTTGTGCGTGGCTGAAACAGGGGCGAAGGGAGAGGGCGCCGCCGCTGCACAGGGCGGCGCCGGGCAGAGGTGAAGGGGACGGCCCCGTGAGCAGCGCCGCCGTGGGTGAAAAGTGTGTGTTTTGTGTGTGCGTATCGTGTGTATATATATGTGTTTTGTGTATATGCTGTAAATTTTGGAAAAGGGAATGGTGGGGGAAGGAGGAGGCGTCGCCGCTCACGGCGGTGCCGCGTGGAAAGGAGGCCGGCGACGAGCCTGTCACCGGCAAGGGTGGACGGCCGAGAGGGGGCAGCCGGAGGGGGAGCAGCGACGGGGGGGTTGTTTTGGGGGAAAGGGTTGCTTGGGTAAATTAGATTTAGTCCAAGGGCTTGATTGCAAATTCCTTAATTTCTACTTATTTCATTTCAGCCCTCAATCTTATGCATATTTCAATTAGACCCTACAGATTTTAAAAAATGTTATTACAGCCCCTGAAATTAGTTTAAGTTGCAGTTTAACCCCAAAACCTTACAAGATTTTAATATATGATCCCAGACTTTATAGAAACTGTAGAATCACCCCTAAACTTTACTACAGTTATAATTTGAACCAATATTGTACCGGATATTATTTTATGACCTCAAATCATATTTTATGTGTCATTTTAAGATTTAAAATTATTAGTTAAAAATACCTAAAGTTTAAATTATAAGTATATTTTTTGTTTATATGGGAATCATGTTAATGGATTAGCTTACAACCTGTATTTCTATTTTGAATTGATTACATGATGATTAAAGATTTATATAAATTTATGTACATTGGTTATTGTTTCGCTAATTTATTTTGTTAATTGAAGTGTGTATTTCTAAATTATTATACTATTTGGCAAATTATATATCTTAATTATTTACTTTGCAAAATCATTTATAGCTAGCAATGCAATTGTGGTTTCTTTAAATTATATAGTAATAAAAGATAAAAAAATATCTTGCCAAATTGAATAAGAAATTGGTATCCTGCATGACAACATAAGTTTATTTTTGGTATTAAATGTTGTGTGTAAAAAATGTTGGTATACACTATAATTAGTGATATTATTACAGAAATAAGATTTAAAAAGTGTTATATTAGTTAAATTAATCTAAGGAATGATTTAAGTAATATAGAAAATGTTATGCTGTAACTTTTATGAACTGCATCTCTGTTTAGTACTTTTATATAAGTAGTACAAATTGTTTTTGTCCAAATCCTTTTAACACAGTCTAGTATATGAAGTATAGAACATGCATGTTAAATTTCAGGATATTTGGAGTTGATATCAAATTACTATGAATTTTCAAACATGACCCTGTTTTGCAGGTAATTTCATTTTGTTTTTAGGTCTTAATCAGACCATTTTATTGAACTTGTATGCTTCGAATTGTTGTAAGAAAGTTTACTATATTTTAGTAAATGTTCTTAGGTACATGCAGAAATTTAGTATGAAATTTTTGGAGTTTGGTACGATTTATTCCGAATTTTATAAGATAACATATTTTCTGCAGAATCAATGGTCTATTTTCTGTCAATTTCTGAAATTCATAACTGTTTATCTACATCATATTTATATATTATATTCTACTGTGTTGTATAACTTGATCTTAGAAACATAATAAAATTTATCTCATGAATTTGGAGCACAATTGTATTTGTAGGGAATTTTATAAGAAACTCTGATTTCAGCCTATGTTATGCACTAATTTCAGTCAACTTGTAAAATTCATATCTAATTATGTGAACTTTAGTCATGCTTGAAGGTTTTATGTGTTATACTTCAGTGTGATATCTAAAGTCTGTTAAAATATGGAAAGTTTTCATCAATCATATAAGGTAGGATAAATTCTTATTTGAAGGTTGATTTCTAGCTGAAATTCAAGTGGAAAACTAGTTAGATAAATGATTTTTAATTCTTTGTACAAGCAATTAAAATCTATGAATTTTTAGTATGTTAACCTAAATGAATATGTATGATCATATGAATAATATTGTGATTTTAGGAATTATATATGAAATATTAAAATTGTTACATCTTTATGTGTCATTTTAAGACTAAGAATTTGCTAGTTTAAATATCTAAAGCTTAGGATATAAGTATATTGGTTTCTTTTATATGTTAATCATGTTCAATGATTTTTATATAATAATATCAGCATCGAAACTTCATATATGAATCTAATATATATATATTGCATGATGTATAATTTATATAAATGCTTAATTTATGTATATGGAATCATGTTAATATTTATGTTTGGTATGAAGTCTTTATATTTAATTACTAGTGATTATGCTTTAGATTTAATAACCTAATATAAGATACAAAAGATCATGTTATATGACATAAGAAACTAAACGATTAAGTATGTCGAGTGCAGTTGAGACGAACGGTAATTCCAAAAGCAATCCTCGAGCTGTCATCTTAAAGTGAGTAACTTCTACACTCTACCATGCGTTGATAATTAAATTAGTAAGTTATGTATGAAAATCTACGGCTGAAGCTCCGTAGCTATAACCAGTAGTTGCTTCACTATCGGGCGACGACCATAAAGGCGAGAGTGTCTGCTCTATGAAAGGTCCAAGGTGAGCGTGCCCAACGGACAAAGTAGTATGTGCTTAGTAATTTAATTATTTCAATATATGTTAGAGTGGGTAATTTCTACACTCTACTATGCGTTGATAATTAAATTAGTAAGTTATGTACGAAGGTCTACGGTTGAAGTTCCGTAGCAGTAACCGGTAGTTACTTCACTATCGGGCGACGACCATAAGGGCGAGAGTTCCTGGTCTATGAAAGCAAGGTTTAGTGGGCGAGCAACTCCAACATTCCTTTATGTTATGTATGGTCCAGGGTGAGCGTGCCCAACGGACATGTAGTATGTGCTTAATAATTTAATTGTTTCAATGAATATTAGAGAGTATAGTTATCCTATTGGGATTCCTCTCCGGAGGTGTCTCATGATTCCACTTTTAATATTTTCAGGTTCGGCGTATGATGACACGGACGTGTAGCGAGCTGAACTGTCTTTCCATCACTCCAGTAATGTTAGAATACCAAAATAATACTTACTTTTAAGAATAATGTTATATTTTGGATATGCAAATTATGGTAGATGATGGGCCTAGACTTATATTTTGGTATTATATATTTTCTCTATTATGTTATCGCTTGTAGGAGTTTGTTTGAACGTTTAACCTAGAAATGTGGGTAAAACACGAGTTTTAGAAATAATTGTATTATGTTTTAAAAAAAATGTCTCGTGTTTCCTTTCAGTCTTCCGTTGTAAACTATTTTATGAATTCTTTAATTAGTAAAGGGTGACGACCTGATTTCTAATTAATGGGGATTGGGGTGTTACATGAAACTTCTAAGGATTAAAAGATTGTGCGTTTAGATAGCTTGAGTGCTTTGATTGCAAGAGTTTCGGGTTTCAAGTGTTTTTCAAGTTCCAGTCTTCTTCTATTTATAGGCGATGAGAAATCTGCCCGTTGGAGTGAGCATCCTTCTTCGCAGCATGCATGGGGTGACGTGACCGTTTCTGGTTAGTCCGTACGAAGTTGTTGAGATCGTACACTTCTGTTGCTGTAGTCGCTATTCCCAGTCTGACAACACCATATCGTCCAGTTTACTTCTTTACGTGGCACATTTTGATTGGTTGACTTTGTGGTTGTGCCTAACGTAAACTCAGTGTGCTCACTCCGAGGTAACTGTCTCTGGGAGGTTGTTCATGCTTACTTGTCTTTCATTCAACCAGCTTACTTGTCTTTCATTCAGCCTAACTTACTTGTCTTTCATTCAGTCAGCTTACTTGTCTTTGTAGCATCCTATTATAGTAGCTTTCCAGTGACCTTTCAGTATCCTACTGCAGTGACCTATACTTAGTTATTTTAATTCCTTTTATGCAGTAGGGTTTTCATTCCATCTTTAAGCTTTAAGTCTTGATCTTCAAGCCTCCTGATCCTAATCTAAGAGATTACAAATGAAACTAAATACATAGGATCCTAGACCCTAACTATTACATGTTTTGTCTTTATCAAAATTTATACAATGTTCCATACATGTATGTATGTAAGAGAGTTAATGGGTCTTTTCCACCCTTCTCTTTGAGGATCCATCTCTCTATCTCTCTCTCTCGATCTCTCTCTCCCCCTCTAGCTTCTCCTCTTTGAGAAACCTTTCTCCTCTCCCTTCTTTCTATAATGTTTTCCTCTTCCTGACCCTTTTTTCCCACCTTTCAAAAGCTGCATATTCAAGAATAATAGTGGAGATGATAGCTCTTTGAAGACAAGAAGAGGAATAAAGTTTAAGTAGTAGTCTTTGGATTAAACTTTGCATGTTTAATTTACTCTCCCAATGTCTTTGCATGTATGATCTAAAGGTGGTTTCCTAGAAATGTGGTGAAATTGTTGGATACTTTGTTCTATGTGGTTGATCTACAAAATATGTGAATATTGAATGTTGATTGTACAATTACATGTTAAAATAGGTTTTGCATGTTTGATTATATTGTTAAAGCTCTTTGCATGTGTGATTAACTAAGTGATGATGATTTTTGTTGAGGTTAATTAAGTTGTTAAAGTTAGATTTATCATTTAACTAGTTTATGAATTATAATTAATTTTCAAAGATTGTCCAATTTCAGACCCGAAATGTACAGTTTCAGACCCTAGAAAAATATTTTTATAAATCGTTCAATGAACATTTTTCAAAATTGTTTCAGTATGTTATACTAAATAGGGTTCTGAATCTATGATAAAAATTTGGTAATTGTTGGATTAGTATATGAATTATAATGAATTTTCAAAATTAGTCTAGTTTCAAATTCAAATTCTGCAATCTTGGACCTTAGGAAAAACATTTTGTAAATTTGCTTAGTCATGATTTTTTAAAGCTGTTTCTGTGTGTCATTTAAAATGAAATCATGAGTCTATGTATAAAATTTGGTAATATTTAAACAAGTGTACAAATTATAATGATTTTTCAAACATAATCTAGTTCCAAGATAAAATTCTACAGTTCTGGACTTTAGAAGAATAATCTTAGAAATTTGATGAATTATAATTTTTTCAAACTGTTTTAATATATTTTAATACATGATGTTGTAAGTTTAAATTATTAATTTGAGAAGGTTTTAATAATTATATAATTTATGATGACTTTTATAAATCAGACTGATTTAGATTACCTTCCAAACAATTTTGGGTACAATAAGTCACTTATTAAAGCTTGTCTCATTAAAGTTTGTATCTACTGTTTTATTATGACTAACTTAGAGGTATTATGTAAATGCATGAATAATTACATGTGTTTTAGATGATTTATTTTAATTATGAAAATTATTGTGATGGGTGTATATTTATCTACATGGGTGCTAGCTTTTGGATCTAATTTTATCAATGATTAAAAGTGGGATTTCAACCATCTTTTGAAACTGATTTTAAGAAGTAAAATGTGAGCTTATGTGTAAGGTGATGAACCATTTAGGTTTTCAAAGTAATGTAAGAGAGTTTTATGAGTTCATAAGGTCTAAATAGTTTTCTTTCAAATGATTATTTGATACATGTTTTAAAGAATGCTTTAAGGTCTATAAGGATTATTTTGTTATGTTTTTTATGATATACATATGTGGCATGAATGATATGCATGTTAGGTTATATAGTTGCTCAAGACATGAGTACTCCGTGATATTATGTTCATTAAAACACACTAATGAACCTCGAATAATATGCTAACTAAGTACACATGAAGATGGGTATGCATGTATTTGTATGTGTTGGTCCCGGAAAGCAACTGCGTAGGCTTAGAGGGGGGGGGGTGAATAAGCCTAATAACCATCACACATTTTTCTTCAACCTCAATCGGCTTTTTCTAATGTCAGTAACCTTTTGAGAGGTTACTGATCAGAGTGAATGCGGAAGCCTTTTACTATGCCTGGTATAAGATGTTCAACTTATTAAAGAGAGTGTATGCATGACAGTAAGCAGATAAAGACATAAGCATGTATAGAGGTTCGAAGGTGGGGTAATCCTTCTACGTCCTCTCTTCCTCCTCACGGGAGGGAACATTGGTTAAGCTGGTTGATTTACATAGACCTATCTATTACAACCCACCCTTAACAAATAAGTAGCAAGCCTTCACACAGATGCTTGCCAACTTTCCCTAGACCCACACAGAATCCTCATCTACCCACCCAGGGTCTTCACTTTCTCCTCGAAAGTGGTAAACTCAGCAGGACAGTACTCCTCGCACTGAGTACTCCGAGACAACCTTTCAGAGAGGTTTATCTCCTTCATCTTCAACTGGGTGCAGCAAGCTTGGCCTTCGTTTGCAGACTCTTTCTGCTGAAGCTTGCTGCTGACTGGTAGACTGGGTGTGTGTCTTCTTCGGGTGTGGAGTGTTCGAGCTCTTCTTCTTTTCTATTGCTCTTTGTGAACACTCTCTACTCTTCTTAACTTCCCCTTTTTACTGCGCTTCTCTCTTTTGTGAGCCTTGAGCTCTTCTCTCTTCTCTTGCTTCTCTTTGCTAGCTTGGATATTCTGATGGGCTCGTCTTCTTTTTCTCTCGCACACTTGGTGTTTCTCTCACACACTAGGTGTATTCTCTCACTCACACTCATTTCAGTCTTCAGTCCTCCTCTTTATAGGTGGTGAAATCTGCCCGTTGAAGGTAGACAGATTTCTGAAATTGACGCGCCGCACTCCTGATACACGGCAGTTTTTCACTTTCCACGTGTCTTCTTCTGTTTGGCTCCTCTCCTTCTTCTCTCTACCGGTAACTTCTTGTGTCTACCGATAACTATGACTTTCTGCCCATGCCTGCTTTGTAGCTTCCTCCTCTGGCTTCACTCTGGAGTTTCCTTCTTCTGTCTTGCTCCTTCAGGTGGCTTCGAGGCTTCTGTAGCATGCTGCTCCTTGCAGTATGCTTTCGGCATGATCTTCTCAAGTAGCTTCTTGTCTCATTGCATCCTTCTTTGGCGAGGTCCTTTCTTCCAGTAGCTTCCTGTTAGTCAATAGTATCCTTATTAATTCCAGATTCTTTTAACCCATATTCTTCAGTATCCTTCCTTCGGCATATTCTCTATTTCTTTTAATCTTCTGCAGTAACTCTATTTGTAGTAACCTATCCTGAGATTGGTTATACTTATAGAGTTACTTTAAGGATTTGTCTCATCAAAACATTCTACAAATATATCCAACAATTTCCCCCTTTTTGATGATGACGAAACCTTTTTATAGAAGATCAAAAGAATATAATCTTTTAAGCACAGAAAGCTTATTTAAAGCATGGCACATATGGGCATACTACTTTCATACACAAATCACATATCAGTCTAAAAGAAAGTTTATAAGTATTGAGCAGTTTTTGAAGAACGGAAGACATTTTATTAAGATAAAATGTATACATTACAATGCAGTAAGCAAAGTACAATAAGCATCCTATCTAAATTCATTCTTCTATTCTTCTTGCTCTTTCCTATCTTTCTTTTCCTCTTTATCTTCTTGTGAGCTTCTTTCTTGTTTCTTCCTCTATTACACGAGGCTTGCTCTCTGGTTGATTTCCTCTCGTGGTCATGGAGGAGAATGACGAAGGTGATCGAAAAGAGAAAGATGATTCAGTTGGAGATGATCAAGAAGTAGTGGAGATGCTCAGGTGCAGTAGCTTGTTGCAACCTTTCTTCTCGCACTTCTTCCGCCTACTCCTGTGACCGATCCTTCCTTCTCTTTGGATATAGAAGAGAATTCTCTTAAAAGAGGAGTTTTGTCTCTTCTGTTCTTCACCTCTGGAAGACTTTTGATCTTCCTTAATCCTTCACAGTTTCCCCCTTTTTGTCATTATCAACAAAGAGCAAGAGCTCAGGGGAAAACTGGGGAGGGATTCCTCGACCTCGACATCTAGACCTCAAAAGGAGATCTTTGGGGCGAGTCCTCAGGTATCCTCGAATTTGAGGTGACGAAGGAACGTTAGAAGGTCAAGCCTTCTGAGGAAGACTTGCTTGGCAAGCATCAAGCATAGGAGGTGGCTGTCTGCGATTTGGGGTGTGCTTGGTTGATTATTTACAAAGAATGTGTCTTTAGGAAGGCATGAAAAGAAGGGTTTCCAACAATCGAGTTCCATGATATGCAGGGATAAGAGAGAGAGAGAGAGAGATGATATCTTTTTATGCTTTATGAAGAATAAGAGTGCATGTATTTATAGGGATAGAAATACTCCCTGTTGCAGTTTGGATCTTTAAAGATCTCATTAATTGCTCCACCGGTTTCCAAGGCTGATGTTGACAGTTTCTAGAGCTTTAAATCTTATCTCCTGATTTGATTGCGTCTGTGGTCAACGGCTGAATCTTCACCCTTGGATTTTTTTGATCGTGCGACTAGAGTTCTTTTAGGGTTTTTAAAAAAGGTAGTCTATTTCTGGAAAAGGCGATCTCTTTAAAGTGTAAGCATGTTACCAGGAAATATTTTCTCAGTAACTGCTTTAACGTGTAACATCCAAGAGATCTCTTTATCCAGTTTTGATGATAAGTTTTGACTTCAAGTAACCTAGTATCCAGAATATTGAAATCTAGCGTCCTGATACACAGCGACCTGGTGTTCAGCGATCTAGTATCCAGCTACTCAGTATTTAGCGTCCTGCCTAGCGACCTAGTGTTCAGCGATCTAGTTTCCAGCCCTTGGTATCTAGCATCCTGATATCTAACGTCCTACCACCCAGTGACCTAATTTCCAGTCAGCCTGGTCTCTAGCATCCTGATGTCCAGCATCCTGCTATCAGTGACCTAGTTTTTAATATTCTGGTGTCTAGCGTTTCTTTTAGTCAGAACTTTATCTTTTTCAATTAGGCCCTTCTACCTTTTCTATTGACTTAATGACAAGTGCTTTGATTTCTAATAACTTAGCATCCAGTTAGCTTGGTATCTAGTGTCTGGGTGTTATCCCATGACCTAGTATCCAGTAGCCGGATGTTCAGCATCCTATAGCCAGAGTTTGTCATCTTGTCAATGGTTCCCCCTAAATTTACTAGTTCTTTGTCAGATGTACCTGCATAACGATAAACATGTATAGGTACTCATACAAGTATGAGTCCTTCTTGTTTTCTTTCAGAGCTTAGACTATCTTTACAGCCCATACTGTAGAGAGAGTTTTGGCTTCTTCAAGACGTTTGAAGATCAAGGAGTGATAGTGCGTGCAGGTGTATATAAGCAAATCAAGATAGACAAAGACATAGTAAGCAAAATTATTATTTATTTTTAAAAATTTTTTTTTCTGGAGTTGCTATTTGCTTGATTCCTTATGGAATGTCAGTTTGTTACAGACTTTCTATAGCGTACCCACACTTAGGTTACTCCAAGGATTTTAACCTTTTTGATTTCAAAGCTTCCTAAATTTGTACTGGAAGTTCCCCCTTACTTTGTGGTCTTCTCTTTTAAGATGTGGGGTCACTTATCAGTACTATTCCAGGTTACTTTGAGGCTTAGCATGAGAAGGTAAAGCATTATGATGTGAAACTAAAATATGCAGGCTTTCTTCTCATTAATAGAATGAAGTGACAACGGTTTAAAATTCATTATTATAGAAAATAGTCACTTGAGTTCTTTGACAGAAAAAGACATGATTATGACCAGAAATAAAAAGTATAGAATTGGAACGAGGTACTTGGTCATTTTTGTTCTTTTAAAAGAGTAGGTCCTCTTTTATCTTGTTTCTGTCTGGAGGTCGATCTGATTGATGGAGTGAACTTCTTCTTCTTACTCCTTGGATTGACATTCTCATCGTTTTCCTTCAAGATTTGTTGCTTGTTGATTGCTGTAATAGCTTCTTATTCTTCAGCTCCACACAGCTTCCTTCTTTGCAGCTTGCTGTTCCCCCTCAGAAACAGTTTTCTTCACAACACAGCTTGATTTTTTATATCTTTTAGCTGTTTGTTATCTTCACATCAATCAAATCCTTTTAGGGTAAAAGGCAAATGAAATGATCTCTGATGTGAGGGTGAGAGAGAGAGATATTGAGAGAGGCTTCTTTCACAGATGGGATCTGGACAGATCGATTAGATCTTTTGTTTCATCCATTTGTTCTGATACGTGTTGGTATCAGATTAACCAATGAGCAAGGATGAACAATCCACCGGTGATAGACTATTGATACCACTTGTAGGTATCAGGTATATCATCTGGTGAACGGTACAACCTGCTCTGATACCACTTGTTGGTCCTAAGTGGTAGTAGGCTAAGAGGGGGGGTGAATAAGCCTACTCAATATTTCCAATTTTCTTCAACCTCTATCGGTCTAATGTCAGTAACCTTTTGAGAGGTTACTGATCAGAGTGAATACGGAAGCCTTTTACTATGCCTAGTAGAAGATGTACAGCTTATTAGAGAGAGTGTATGCATGGCAGTAAGCAGATAAAGACATAAGCATGTATAGAGGTTCGAAGGTGGAGTAATCCTTCTACGTCCTCTCTTCCTCCTCACGGGAGGGAACATTGGTTAAGCTGGTTGATTTACATAGACCTATCTATTACAACCCACCCTTAACGAATAAGTGGCAAGCCTTAACACAGATGCTTGCCTACTTTCCCTAGACCCACACAGGATCCTCCTCTACCCACCTAGGGTCTTCACTTTCTCCTCAAAAGTGGTAAACTCAGCAGGACATTACTCCTCGCACTGAGTTCTCCGAGACAACCTTTTAGAGAGGTTTATCTCCTTCATCTTCAACTGGGTGCAGCAAGCCTGGCCTTCGTTTGAAGACTCTTTCTGCTGAAGCTTGCTGCTGACTGGTAGACTGGGTGTGTGTCTTCTTGGGGTGTGGAGTGTTCGAGCTCTTCTTCTTTTCTATTGTTCTTTGTGAACACTCTCTACTCTTCTTAACTTCCCCCTTTTACTGCGCTTCTCTCTTTTGTGAGTCTTGAGCTCTTCTCTCTTCTCTTGCGCTTCTCTCTGCTAGCTTGGATATTCTGATGGGCTCGTCTTCTTTTCCTCTCGCACACTTGGTGCTTCTCTCACACACTATGTGTGTTCTCTCACTTACATTCATTTCAGTCTTCAGTCCTCTTCTTTACAGGTGGTGAAATCTGTCCGTTGATGGTAGACAGATTTCTGACATTGACACGCCGCACTCCTGACACACGGCAGCTTTTCGCTTTCCACGTGTCTTCTTCCGGTTGGCTCCTCTCCTTCTTCTCTCTACCGGTAACTTCTTGTGTCTACCGATAACTTTGACTTTCTGCCTATGCCTGCTTTGTAGCTTCCTCCTCTAGCTTCACTCTGGAGTTTCCTTCTTCTGGCTTGCTCCTTCAGGTGGCTTCGAGATTTCTGTAGCATGCTGCTCCCTACAGTATGCTTTCGGCATGGTCTTCTCAGGTAGCTTCCTGGCTCGCTGCATCCTTCTTTTGCGATGTCCTTTCTTCCAGTAGCTTCCTGTTAGTCAATAGTATACTTATTAATTCCAGATTCTTTTCACCCATATTCTTCAGTATCCTTCCTTCGGCATATTCTCTATTTCTTTTAATCTTCTGCAGTAACTCTATTTGTAGTAACATATCTTGAGATTGGTTATACTTATAGAGTTACTTTAAGGATTTATCTCATCAAAACATTCTACAAATATATCCAACAGTATGATATGATCAAGATGTAATCAAAGACTAAATGTTAATGAATGTGTCGAGTGCAATACGAGATGACCGGATACTTCAGTAGCTATCCACGCTTCAAGTGAAATCTAAAAAGTGGCACTATAAGAATTTCGCTCGGTAGATCTTTTTTTACCGTTGTGTAAATGGTGTTGTCGTAGACCCCCCTCAACCACAACAGTTAATAACCGTTGTCGGTGATGTTTACGTTTAATCGGCTATAACTCGGTGAGAAATATAACAGGAAATTAAAAAATTGTTAGCCCCCAACGCTCTCCACCCTTCCCCCATCAGCAGAATAAAATCATACCAACACTCACACATATTTGCAAGTTATGCATTCATGTAGGTAATATAAGGAATTCATTCACACCTTTACATGATCTACTAGCCTCTGTTGTCACATATTGCTGCTCACCGCCGTTCGTTGTCGCTCGTCGACGCTCGCCGCCGTTTGTTGTCACTCATCGCCGCTCGTCGCCACTCGTGTCGTGAGTCCCCAAAATCAGATCTAGGGCTTGCACATGAAATTTTTCTATATAAAGAAGAAAAATAAGTGGAAAGACGGGTTTTTTGTTTCATGTATATATGTATCAATACTTAAAACATCAAAAAATCATAACATTAATTTTTTTTTAATTTATCTAGAAATTTCAAGAGTACTATAATGAAAAATTATTAATTAATACATTTTTTCAATTTAAAATTTAATTTCATTATAGGATTATTATAGATGATGTGCATATTTTTAATTTATATCATCAGATAATTAATATTGAATTTATTTACATTTTAATTTAAAATTTATTATTTTATGTTTAAGTTCTTAGATATTGAAAAATAATTTTTGTACTAGTTGAAAATATAAATGGGGAGATTAATTAAAAATAATTAATTTAATTTCATTAATTATAATATTATTATACAATCAATTAAGTATATTGTGCATATATATATATATATATATATATATATATTCTAAACTGATTTAGTAACTCCTTATGTATATATATATATATGTATTAATAATAAAAATAACTTATGGTTAAATTAATTAATTTGTTATTTTAAAGAAGTTAAAATGTTTTTGTTTTTTACTTCTTCAATTAAGTCATTATTAAATTACAATTTTTTACAACATTAGGAAATTACTAGAAAATAATTTTTCGTTCAAAAACAAGAGTTGGGACAACAGAAATAACATACTGTTGTTGAGCATATTTTTTTAAATGACAACGGTTATTTACAAGAACTTACTAAGCCGTTGTCGTCGACCGATAAAATACTCTCAACAACAACGGTAAAAGATTACCTTTGTCTCCACCATTGTCATTGAGCGGAAAAATATGATCAAAGACAAGGGTACATAGACAGTGTTGTCATTGAGATAATTTTTTCGCTCAACGACAAAGGTAACTTTTTACCGTTATAAGCTACCGTTGTTGTTGAGCCAAAAAATGCGCTCAACGACAACAGTACAAAAAAACCATTGTCGTTGAGCGCATTTTTTTGCTCAATGACAATAGTAGCTTACAACGGTTTATTGAACCGTTGTCGTTGAGCTAAAAAATATGCTCAACACCAACGGTGAACTAGTTTCGTTGTCCCAGCCGTTGTCGTTTAGCGAAAAAATGCCCTCAACGACAACGGTACAAAAGAACCATTGTTGTTGAGCGCATTTTTTTGCTCAACGACAATGGTAGCTTACAACAGTTCATTGTACCGTTGTCGTTGAACGAAAAAATATGCTCACCAACAATGGTGAAATAGTGATGTTGTCCCAACCATTGTCTTTGAGTGAAAAAAATGCACTCAACAACAATGGTACAAAAAAACCATTGTCGTAGAGAGCATTTTTTCACTCAACGACAACGGTTTTATGAAAAACTGTTGTAAATTTGTTTACAACAACACAAAATGCATAAAATCGTTGTAATTCTCGTGTTGCTGTTGAGCGAAATTCTTGTAGTGTGGGTAACTTCTACTCTCTACTACTTGTTGATAATCAAATTAGTAAGATATGTATTAAAATCTATGGAGGGAAGCACCGTAGCTATCACCGGGAGGGCTTCACGCCGAGCGACAACCATAAGGGCCAAAGTGTCGGGTCTGTCGAGCAAGGTCTAGTGGGCGAGCGTTCCCACATAGCAAGTTAATAACATGTACTACTTTTATTAATTCTAAAAATATTTTTTATTGAGCTTTAACTCATAGCAAGTAATACTTTTAGTAATAGAGTGTAATACTTTTAGTAATAGAATGTACTACTTTTATAAATCGAATATAACATACTATAATTGTAAATGAGGTAGAACTTTATTTTATAGCATGTACTACTTTAATTAATTGAATTTAGAACTTCGATTAATAGAACAAGCTACTTTTATAAATAGAATATAATACTATAACTATACTTTTGTTTATAACATGTAATACTTCTATTAGTAGAATGTAATACTTTTATTTATAACATGTACTACTTTTATTAATGTAAAAGTATTTTTTATAAAACTTTAATGAGTAAGTTTCTTGTGCATCAGGTGCATGGATCTTAGTTCCATGCAACCGGGTCGGATACGGGTAAT
The DNA here is from genome assembly GCA_005771605.1 of Scutellaria baicalensis. NCBI lineage: Eukaryota > Viridiplantae > Streptophyta > Magnoliopsida > Lamiales > Lamiaceae > Scutellaria > Scutellaria baicalensis. The sequence goes on along the minus strand of CM016724.1, from coordinate 34,722,718 downwards.
CCGACCCGCTTTTTTATTTTTTTTTCGCGCTAACTTTTTTTCAATTTTAGTCATGACTTTTAGTTATGTGTAAGAATACTTTTAGGTTACGTTAAGGATGCCTTTATGCCCAAATTTCATACATTTACGTTAAGTTAGACATACATTTAGGTTATGTTAAGAATACCTTTAGTTAATGTTTAGGGATACGTTTAGGTTATGTTAAGGATACCTTTATGCCCAAATTTCATACATTTACTTTACGTCAGGCATACCTTTAGGTTATGTTAAGGATACTTTTATGTTATGTTAGAGATACCTTATCCATAAGGTAGTTGTGTTACACATTTTGTACACAAAGGTATGTTTAACATAACTAAAAGGTATTCTTAACAGAACGTGGTATGTAACCTGGAATCAAGATTTCAAAGGTATCCTTAACATCACATAAAGGTATTCTTAACATAACCTAAAGGTATGCCTAATATAATCAAAAGGTATCCTTAACATAGCTAAAGGTATCCTTAACATAACTTAAAGGTATGCTTAACGTAACTAAAAGGTATTCTTAACATAACGTGGTATGTAACCTGGAATCAGGATTTCAAAGGTATCCTTAACATAACTAAAAGGTATCCTTAACATAACTAAAAGGTATTCTTAATGAGCGAATTTGAGCGCATCCACCCAGGCACGTGGGAGCGCGTGAAGGCGCGTGGGACGTGCGTGGAAGCGCGTACACGTGCGGGTCGGGTCTAGATCCATGCACCTGATGCATAAAAGTTTTTGTCAACTTTAATTCATAGCAAGTAATACTTTTATTAATAGAATGTATTGCTTTTATAAATAGAGTATAATACTATGACAAAAACTTTTATGCATCAGGTGCATGGATCCTAGATCCATGCACCTAACCTGACCCGCGCGTGTACGCGCTTCCATGCGCGTCTCACGTGCCCTAACGCGTTCCCACGAGCCTGGACGGATGCACTCAAATTTGCTCGTTAAGGATACCTTTTAGTTATGTTAAGGATACCTTTTAGTTATGTTAAGGATACCTTTGAAATCCTGATTCCAGGTTACATACCACGTTATGTTAAGAATACATTTTAGTGTTAACCATACCTTTAGGTTATGTTAAGGATACCTTTAGCTATGTTAAGAATACCTTTTGATTATATTAAGCATACATTTAGGTTATGTTAAGAATACCTTTAGGTGATGTTAAGGATACCTTTGAAATCCTGATTCCAGGTTACATACCACATTATGTTAAGAATATCTTTTAGTTATGTTAAGCATACCTTTAGGTTATGTTAAGGATACCTTTAGTTATGTTAAGAATACATTTTGATTATATTAAGCATACTTTTAAGTTATGTTAAGAATACTTTTAGGTGATGTTAAAGATACCTTTGAAATCGTGATTCTAGGTTCCTTTGAAATCCTGATTTGATACCCTTAGAATTCGCTCCAGGTCACATACATTTACGTTATATTAAGGATACCTTTAGGTTATGTTAAAGATATTTTTATGTTATGTTAGAGATACTTTTGTGTACAAAATGTGTAACACAACTACCTCATGGATAAGGTATCTCTAACATAATATAAAAGTATCCTTAACATAACCTAAAGGTATGCCTGACGTAAAGTAAATGTATAAAATTTGGGCATAAAGGTATCCTTCACATAACCTAAAGGTATCCCTAAACATTACCTAAAGGTATTCTTAACATAACCTAAAGGTATGTCTAACTTAACGTAAATGTATGAAATCTGGGCATAAAAGTATCCTTAATGTAACCTAAAGGTATTCTTACACATTACATAAAGGTATTCTTAACATAACTAAAAGTCATGACTAAAATTGAAAAAAGTTATCGTGAAAAAAAAAAAAAAAAAAAGCAGGGTTGGATTACCCGGATCCGACCCGGTTGCATGAATCTAAGATTCATGCACCTGATGCACAAGAGACTTACTCTAATACTATAGTTGTAAATGAGGTAATACTTTCCACTTTCTCTGTATGTTTCTCATGCTATGGTGGCTCCTCCTCTAAACCCTCTTACAACACCTTTATCGTCTCACCATCACTATCAAAATTGAGATGCGCTTGTGCGCGGTTAAGAAACCACAAAACGCTCATGTTTGTAAGTTTTGGATTGAATCCATTCATTTTAATTAGGGCTGATCCCACCCGTCCCGTCTCACGAAATGAGATTCATGAGACGGTCTGATCCAAAAATTTGCCTAGATCTTTTCAGGTTCAACTTACAACGAAGCGGATGTGTAGCCGATTGTATGAACTCTTCCCAAGAAGTATATGTTTTGATTAATGTTAGTATGTATGTCTTGATGGCACTTAATATACAATTTGAAACCTTCCACGTTGGTTTAACTGTTTAAGTAAAATTTTAATCTATATATATAAAAAAAGAAGACCTTCAATAAAAATAGCATAACTAATTTTCCCTCCTAAATTTACATGCTATAATTGGAAAGAAGTTAGTTACAATAATTAAAAATTTTAAAAATAAAAAGATTTATATTTTTAAGATTTGTATGGTCCACTAGGTTGGGTTATAGCCTATTAGTAGACTATGTAGGTTATTTTTATCTTTTTTTATATTTATATAAATCACATTCTTTAAATTAAATCATATTTTTATTTAAATTTTTTTTTAATCTATGATATATCAAATTTATCATTTTTATATCTAGAATTTAATTATTCCTTTTATTTTGTATTCACAATTTTGATAACAAGTGGTGTATAAGTGAATGAATGTATACTGAATGCATATTAAATAAGAAATCATGATTTCAAATTAAATGATTTATTCATTTAGAATTTATGTTTAATATATGATTGATCAGTTTTATCGTTTTTATTATAATTTGTTTATTGTAATTTTTAATTTTTAATTTTAATTTTAATGAGACCATGAGACAATTTTAGGGATGTAGGTTTTTTAACAAATCATAATTTCAAATTAAATAGTTTTTTCATCTAAAATTTGTTGTTAATGCATGATATATCATATTTATCATTTTTTAAGAATTCTAATTTGTTAATTTACATTGCATCGTAAAAAATAACAATGTATAAATTTGATATTTAAATTTTTGTGCATAATTATATATTTAACACAATTAGAAATACAATGACAAATGACTAAATTAAACAAAGATTAGGAAATAAAAAAATAAATTTTAAAATACAAAGTTTTAGACTCTTGAAGAAATTAATTATAATGAAAAACATTTTTATATAATTGTTTGGTTTATTTGTCAATTTAAGTGAGTTCAATATTCAGTTATTTATGTTATTTGAATATATATATAGCAATATATTTAAGTATTTATATCTTTCCTTCAATTAACTATAAATAATTAAGTTATTGGTTAGACCGAAAATTTCAAAGAAATTTATAATTGTGAACGTCAGAGAATATGCAGCTTTGTCAATAAAATTAATCACTTATTAAGAATGCATAAAAAAATAATATATTTATCATGACACTTATGTCTATATTATAAACTGCAACATGCATAACATATCTTTAGGAGTTAAAATATTTTTTTAATATCAATTATCGTTTAATATCCATAACACAATAAATGTTTCTCATTACTAAGTATAATTTTTTTTACAAAATTGATTAGTGTATAAAATTGGTGTCATTTTTAACAACTTCATATTTTAAATATAGATTTTATAATTCATTGTTCAACAAAAATAAAAATTTATATATTATTGTTTGCATTTTAAAAATATAATAATATTTAAAATGAGAAAATGTAGAGATAAAATGTCTAAATTCTTATTGATATATAATTTAGGTTACAATAATACTATCACATTATATTATTTAAAAATTTAAAATTAATAAATTAAATTACAAACCGTGCATCACACGGGTATAATTCTAGTGCGTTTAAAAATACACAAAAACTTTTATGCATCAGGTGCATGAATCCTAGATCCATACACATGACCCGACCCGCGCGTGTACGCACCTGGGTGGCTAAAATCCACTCAAATTCGCTTGTTAAAGATACATTTTAGTTATGTTAAGCATACATTTTAATTATGTTAAAGATATCTTTGAAATCCTGATTCCAGGTTACATACCACGTTATGTTATGAATATCTTTATGTTATGTTAAGCATACCTTTAGGTTATGGTAAGGATACCTTTAGTTATGTTAAGAATACATTTTGGTTATATTAAGCATACCTTTAGGTTATGTTAAAAATACCTTTAGGCGATGTTAATGATACCTTTGAAATCGTGATTCCAGATTCCTTTGAAATCCTGATTTGATACCTTAAAATTCGCTCCAGGTCACATACATTTACGTTATATTAAGGATACCTTTAGGATATGTTAATGATACCTATATGTTATGTTAGAGATATCTTTGTGTACAAAATGTGTAACACAACTACGTTATGGATAAGGTATCTCTAACATAACATAAATGTATCCTTAACATAACCTAAAGATATGTCTGACGTAAAGTAAATGTATGAAATTTGGGCATAAAGGTATCCTTAACATAACTTAAAGGTATCCCTAAACATTACCTAAAGGTATCCCTAACATAACCTAAAGGTATGTCTAACTTAACATAAATGTATGAAATTTGGGCATAAAGGTATCCTTAACATAACCTAAAGGTATTCTTGCACATTACATAAATGTATCCTTAACATAAGTAAAAGTCATGACCAAAATTTAAAAAAGTTAGCGCAAAAAAAAAAAAAAAAGGGTCGGGTAACCAGGATCCGACCCGTTTGGATCCATGCACCTGATGTACAAGAGACTTACTCTTAAAAATATGTTATGGTTTTGGTTTACAAATGTGGGTAAGGCACGAGTCAGATGCTTGCAAGTTTCCCTTTATAATTTAGTCGAACATTTGCAAGTTTATCCCCTTCAGTTTAAAAAAAAGGCTCGTGATTCAAAATAAAATCTTTCGCTGAGTTTCCACTTTTTAATCATTTTTATTTCCTTTTTCAATATATTTTGAGAATGTAATGTCATGGTAGTGCGTCAATCCCTCCAAAGTCGGTTTGGAGTTCTACATTGTAACACAAATTCAATTTGATTTAATCAAATTTAATTTGTACGAATATTTTGTGTTTATTAATTTAATACACAAAAATTGTTGTTACAGTGATACATGAAGAATATATATCTAATATGACCTTTTAACATGAAAAAATAATAATTTAAGAATTTACACGCGATACCTGAAGGGTATATATGTAACACTGCGCACTGAGGCACGGATCTAAGATCTGTACTCCAGGGTATATAAGTTTTTGCTAAAAACGAAATAAGAGAAACTATTTTAAATAAAATGATTATATTTTAATGATATGATTAAAATTTGAAAATAATGAAATCTAACATTGTCAGCAGTTAAAAAATTGGAGATAACAAATCAGATTCATCGAAATTATTGCCATGTAAATAACGTGATATGATATGATGATCCTGTTGTGAAGATGAATCCAATGGTATATATCACCAACAAAACCATACCCAAAATAAATAAAGAGCAATTTTGCTGTTCGTAGAATTAACTCGCTTAGTGTTTGGCATTAGAAAATTATATAGAGAGAAGATCCACAGGCCACAGGAATGGAAGTTTAACTTGTTTGCCTAATGTGTACATTTAATCTTAGTACAGTTGAGATGACCCACCCCAATACAAACTAAACTCTGGAACTAGTTTTAAAAACATAAAATTGGGTAGACAGGAATTGATTGAAGAATAGAATAAGTGTGAATCATAGAATGGGGTAATGAGTATTACAAGATTGTGGGACAAAATTGAGGTTTCATATCTTGCTCCTCATCCTCACTAACTTAGCCAAAGTCTCTTGAGCAGCTAATGTTTGGGCATGGTTGTGTCCTAACATCACAGTTCTAATGCTGATGCAGGTTCTGCACACCTCTTCCCCGCTGTCGAAATGCCCACCCCTCACCAGCAACTTTGCTCGGCTCTCCAGTATCGTAGCTTTCAGCAACGTCACTTCTTGCCACACGTGCTCATCGACTCTTTGATTCGATTGCACAGCCTTTTTCCAGCATAGAGAGCCATGGCACCAGTCCTGAATCTGAGACACGAATGACTTCTCCACTTCCTCGAGCACGTTTGTGCACACTTTGAGTAGCTCTAAAGCTGAGTTGCACCTCGAGAAGGTTGTGAATGCCTGTATTGCTAATGGAAGGGCTGTTCGCTTGATGAAGAGTACCATCTCAATTGGCTTTAGCTGGACGAGTGGGGGTTCGGATTTGAAGCCGAATACAAGAAAAGCCGATGCCCAGAGATGGTCCAAATTCACCAAGGGATTGCCAATCTTCCTAACCCCTTCAACCATCCCTTTCGCAGCAACCAACCCGTGTTTCCATTTTGCAAACACTTGGGATATGGGGTGGAACTGAATCCAACCCCCCTGCTGCTTGTTAACCTTCCAAGCCAAACCTAGTCGAACGAGGAGCTGAGCTGATTCCTCCTCCTCACTCTTCCATGTTTGACTTGATAGGCAACACAAACTCAGCTTCATGCATCTTGTCCATTTCTTCAACTTGGTTCTTTTGGAGGGTATACTATTAGCTGCTGCAGCTAGTAGATTCGCTGGAATAGGCGACGGAGCGAACCACGCTCCAACTTGAAGCATTCTCCAAGCAAGGATGTTTGTATTTCTATTTCTATTTCCATATGTTTGCTGCAATACAACATCAGCACAAAATGACAACACTTTAATTAGGAAAGGATTGCTTCTGCAGAATTGCTGCTCTGCATTGCTCAAACCCGACCATTCATGGTTTACGATCTCCACCTCGTTGCTCACTGCCTCAAAAAGAACCGATGGTGCAATTCCAAGTTCAGAAAGCAGACAACCTATCACCCACAACCCAAAACTCGACCTTCCAAGTTTCTCCTCAAACTTTCCAAGAAATTCCACCTCTGAGGCCGTATACTCCTTTCTTCGTCTTCCTCTAATCACCGTCATTGCATCCGACAAGGCAAGTGTGTGGAGGTGCATTGGATCCAAGTTCATCACTCTAGAGAGCCTGGTAGTGATAAGGACATGGGTGCTCCCTGAGTTCCTAGGTATCAAGTCGTGTAGATCCTTTCCTTCCCACCATTCTCGTTCGGTTTCAAGATTATCAATTACGAGTAGATAAGGCATGTCCCTAAACAGCTCCCTCTTAACCCCTTTGAATGCTTCCGATTCTTGTTCATCAAAGCTTCGTATCCTCCCCCTTTCCTTCTCTTCATCAGCACTCACATCCAATCCCATATTGCGAGACATGTTAAGTACGTTCTGCCTCAAACATCGAGCCTCACCCCCGACCCACAAAACCATCTTGTACCGCTGTGAATAGCGATAGGCGAATTCCAAAGCCAGCTCCGTCTTCCCAACACCTGGTGCTCCAGTTATGCACACAATGCTGCTGCTTCCAAAGTTCTTGTATTTCCCACTTTTCGACTTGTTATATTTAGGCCTCTTCAAAGAGTTCCTCCCAATTGGTGGCTCAACCCATGCCTCCAAATTCGGCTCCTTACACCTCCCAACCTCCAAACTGATAAACTTGCTTCCTTTCCCAGCTTCACTTTCCCCATCATAGTGAGTAGCTTTGATGCAGCTTTCTTGATCCAAATACTCCCCACAACCAAAGAAAGCCGTTTCAATATCCAAAATCTCTCTTTCCCTCCCCACAAAGTAGTTGTTTCTTGGAAAAGGTAGCTCCTCACACGTATCAACAACATCCACTTCAGCCACACTCTTCCTCCCAAGCTTTGCCTTCAAAATCCCAGTGGCTTTGGACACACAGCTTCTCCAGTTGCCCTCATTGGCTTCCAGTTTGTATTCATGGCATCTCATTAGCCCATCCACTGCCTCTTTGCACTCCTTGGTGGTGGGGTTGAAGAGAGTGGCAATTTCACCCGCATCAGTGTCGAAGAAGAAAGGGATCAAATTCTTCTTCTGAGCGAAGAACCTAATCTCCTCCAGGCTGAGATGGTTGAGAAGGGTGTAGGTGGTGACAAGCACGAGGCCATAGGAGACAGAGCAGATGACTCTGTCGGCAATCTCATGGCTCTGATTATCGGCATACTTGGCTCTGTCGGCGACAAAGCAGGCAATGCCTTGAATCTCAAGCTCGGATTTAAGCCACTTGCAGAACCTCACCAGATTGGGGTTGTGGCCATGGTAGCCTATGTAGACATCGCAGCTTCGGAGGGAGGCTTTGGCGAAGGAGATACGAGGGATTGGGAAGGAGAAGGAAATCCGAGGTGGCACACTGCTGGTGGTGTCGGAACATGCGACGATCTTGAGCTTAGGAGGTGGTGGGGTGGTGTAGGAGGTGCTGGGGATGTCGTCCGATTGAGAGGAGGAATAGGAGGTGGGGGTGGGGGTGGGGATCTCAGCTCTGGGAGAGATGTATGGTGATTGCAATGCTGAAACAAATGCTGAGGATGAAGGGGATATGAGTGGAGATGATGCTACTGAAACATTTTCTTGATTCTTTGAAATCTTTATGCTAAGAGACTTGCCTATCTTCATCCATTTTCTGCTCATTGATGGCGGTGGAGAGATGGAGATGCAATTTAATGTGTGGTTCAGGAGATGACATGGGAATCACTCATCACAAGATGAATGCAACAGTGAGGAGTAAAGATTTCTCTCAACACAATGGGATGGGGAGAGAGAGAGAGAGAGAGAGGAGAGAGAAGATGTGAATTCATCAATCATCTTCTTCCACTGTGGGCCTTCCCAAGTCAGAGCAAGACCTCAGCTTTTACTGTTGAAATCAAACACCAGTTACTGCAGAAAAAAGCAAATTTAGAAGAAACTATAATCTCAACACTTTTTCCTTTAATTCATCATCATCAATCATCATCATAACTTTATGCTTATTATAACTCAAAATATTTCACTTTACCTGGTTTATTTGACACTTGAAGTGAAGCCTCAAGAGAAAAGGGCTTGTTTGGGGGTGGCCCTTCTTTCTTGTGAGACCATCTCTCCTCTCTCTCTCTCTCTCTCAAGCTGTACATATGGGAGAATCTAAAGTGTGGGTTGGATCTATGAGGTTTTGAACATAAAATATAGAAATAAATGCTTTTAAAGGAGGTGCAGAGTGTATTAAATATTCCAATATTCTAAGCCTTCCTATTTTAATAGATTTGTCTTGGGCTTAGGGCATCACATTTTGTTTTTTGTGTTGTAGGATTATACTATCTCTCAATCCTAAATTACAGTTAAACAACTCATAATTTTCTCTTTAATTACAGAAGCCAAAGATTGTTCTGAAAAAGGTCAGGGAAAATGGCATTGGGGGTGAGGAAACATCAACACACACATTGTTGTCTCCTACTAATGCCCACTACCTACAATTTTGAAATTATTATTATCATTATTATTTTAGAATATGAAATGTAGTAGGGTTCTCTCTCTGTATGTGTACACTCATCTGACAATAATTGTGACAATATCTTGCTCTGGAAATTGGACCAAGACCAGTCCAACTCTGAGAGCTCTCAGAACCCTAATTATTTTCTTCCTTCAAACAAGAGAAATAATTGAAGTTTGGGTTTTGCATCAGATCAGTGGCTACTCCAATTCCATATTTACATACCCATCATTTATCAATGCTTCAATGAAATTTCTAGAGGAATTAAAGATTCACTAAATGGAAACTGTTTCTAGTAATGGCTATATATGCTAGTCAATGAAGAACTTGAGTATTAGGCTATTAGCTGCAGTTCATATACTCCCTCCATAAAATAAAATTAAAAACAAAAACTTTATAGTGCAATTTTTTAAAGTGATCATAATAGCCCTTGATACTGTATAATCAAGTAATATTTATTGCGTTTAAACCATTAAACATAATTTTGTCTTTCTTTTACTATACATCATGAAAATGGACAAAAGTACTGTTCTACTAAAACTCAAAATCACTATCCACTCAGTGACTTATGCAATTTTAGTGTAAGCCTTTGTACAATAATTTTTATTTTTGTTCAGAATGGTAATTTTCTCTATTTTCATGATTTGTGGTAAAAGATCACAAAACTGTTTTTGATATTAAAAAGAGAATACCTTATTATTATTGTCACCCAGACTTTTTTTTTAAACTAATGGTGTTCCATTTGTATGGTATAAATTCCTATTTAACTTGTAACCCTTCGGTTATTCATAGCTCATTATCCAAGTATTATTAAAGATCAGTTATAAATTATTTGTAAGAGTATATATTATAGATATTTGAGTTTAAATGAGTTTTGATATTAAAAACGCAATATTCTTTTTTTGGGTCATAATGAATACTGTCACTTGAGAAATTTATATTCCTAATAACGATGAAAAGATTGTTAAAAAAAAACATATCAGACGTAAAAATAATCAACTAGTAAATGAAAAAAAAAAAAAAAAAAGGAAGAAAACATTGTGACCAAACAAGCTAACTTTGATTTTTATTTTTATTTTCTTTTTGCCAACTTTGATCTTACCGTGAAGTAGAGGTAGCCAGCCTATTAATTGTGTTCATATTTAGTAATATAGATGGGTAATTATACATCAATAAGGCATAAACTATATATGTGGGCTAACACCATAGGTGGCGTGGTTTTTTTATTTGAAACTTCCCCTATTCCAACTATATTTCAAATAATTGCTAGTCCATAAATTCTCCGAGCATTTCCAATGGCTCAGTCCAAAACTTTAATAATTCTAGTGTCACGTTACTGTTACCTTAATAATAAATAAATCTGTATTTTTAAATATATAGTTATCCATGTTTGCACTATCAAATTACTAAATATATCTTTGACGTTTATTTACCTCAATTTATTATTTCATTTTTAATAAAAATTCATAATATCAGCAATTAATTTTATAATTTAAGATATTTATTTAATTTAATAAATCACAAACTAAAATTGGATAATATATTATTAAATTTATTTGCATCAAATAAATTGATTAATACAATAAAAAAAGACAATAATTTTTGTATTCGCCACATCAAGGTGACAGGATTCGAAGCTATGGCCAGGAAGAGCCCGGTTGGCTTACGTCGTAAGCATGGCTTTGAAGCAGCAACTTCTTTATGGTATCTACTTCTTTAATCCAGCTTCTGTAAGATAAGGGAAGAGACCTTTGAACTTAGTTTGAAACTCCTGCTTTGTTGTCCGGTCGTACCCAAACAATAATATTCCAGAGGGTGGCCCCCCTTCCCTTCTTCTCATCATATTAAAGGAGCGCGGCTTGGGATAAACTCCCTTTCATTAAGCTATCTCCGTCGGGTCTCCAGTCTACTTATCCGCAAAAGGCACTCGTTTTTTGACTTGGAGTGGCTTACTAGTTTTTCTTGGATTACTTGGTGAATCGGGTTGAAAGTGAAAGAGAAAAGGTCCCCTCCTTCAATATCATGATTGGGTCTCGCTCGACTTCTGAAACCTTTTCAGCTTAAGTAGTTGCCTTTTCAACTCAACCGCTAACTCCACCACCGGCTCCAATCATTGATTATACTGCAGGAGATTCCTGAACATCACATTTGACACCTAAGGAAAATTGCAAAATAACAAAATATCATCTGGAGATAAAATAATATTTAACTAATTATTGTGGAATTCTGTCTGTACATGCTCAATAGAAAATTGTTGAATTAGAAATTATATTTATCATGGAAAAAATCTAAATTTTAAAGGGAAAAAAAAAAGGTCGTTTCAAAACGACTAAAAATGGGTATAAATATTTTCAGGCAAATGTTAATTTTAAAAACATAAGGCATGGAACAAATGAACGCGTGAGAGGACATCACGCGCCAGAAACCTTCTCAAATTTAGACGGTCTTGTCACGCCCCGTGCTAGAGCTTTCTTCGCCGGCTTCCTCTTCCTCCCCTTCTTTTCCAATAATCTCTTACCCAATAAATTGGGTTGCAAAACCAGTCATCTTAGCATCTCATGTTTTTGGTTTAAAATTTCTGGGAGGTTTTTAATGCGATTTCAATTTGAATTCCCAAGAAATGAGTTAATTAATTCTTAAGAAAGGTGGACAGAAAGGTTAGTTAAGCTCTTTAGACTTTGCATGTTTTGGTGATCATAAAGTTTCTATTTATCTTGATTTTCATGATTAATTACAAAGCTGGAAAGCCATGCTGACTTGGCACAAGTTCCTTAAGTACACCTTCAATTTTATTACTTCTACTACATAGTATGTTATTGTGGAAGACTCTCTCAAATCACGTTTATGACATTGTATTTATCTAATAAAATATATATATATATATATCGAAAACTACATATATATATATATAGAAGTATTAATTCCAAAACTTTGGGAATTAATATATATATATATATATATATCGAAAACTTTTGTATATATAGAAGTATTAATTCCAAAACTTTGGGAATTAATATATATATATATATATATATATCGAAAACTTTTGGAAGAATTTACAATTATGTCTTTTTTCCTCTTAAAATGTCACATCAATGAATGATTAAAAAATTCCAAAAAATAATTTTTGTCATGAAAATTAATCATATTATATAGGAATCTTTCAATATAGTATATTATTATTGTTGTTGTTATTCATCACTAGTACTCACACCAACGCGATACGCGGTCTGTGATATAATATTAGTAAATATTAATTATTTGATAATATATGTAAGTAATTTTAGTATATATAAGACAATATAATATTTAAGAGTGAGTCTTGTGTATGATCCGTGAGACGGGATGACCCACAACTAAACCTTCCTAATTCACATATAAGTTAATGGATATGAGTTTGATCCATGGACAAAAAATGATTCGTCTAATCGAAATTATCTGTGATACCATCTCACACAAGTTTTTTTGAATATTTAATAATTATGAAAACCTAAATTGCTTAAGGTAATTCAATTCACAACAGTATATCGATATTATAGACATCCAATTCACTAATTTATGATTCATACTAAAAACCAAAGTATCAAATCATGATCTTCAAATCAAAAGTGGATATTTTACCTACAAATTTTGTATGTTTTTTTTTTTAAATATTATACACAACATTTCTAGTTGAAAGATTTTTTTATCATCTTTGTTACAAATTAATATCGTCAATCAATTAAATTAAATATACTAAAAAAAACTTTAAAAAATTATGAATTAAAAATCAAATATTCAATTATTTAAAATAAATGCATGCATGTGAGTATGTATATATATAAACAATACACAATAAAATTAGAATTTTTTTTAGGAACTTGATGTAAGTACTGTCAATTATATATTTTAAACCATTTATTTCAAAATAAATTGAATTAGATTTTTCTTTGATTAATATTGCTTAACATGAAGATGACATATAAATATTCCATTATAAGTATCACGTAAATTAATTGATATAGCACGTCATTGATCATTACAATTTAAGCTTAACACAAATCAAAATATAGTAGTAGTGATCTTGTTGATGACAATATAATTAAAAACTAAGCACATAATTTAGATAATTAGTTGAGTCATCTAAATTCAAAACGTGCACTCACACATAAAAATATACGAAGTCCTAAGTGTAAAGTAAAAGACGAAAATTTTATCCGATTATAAGATATTTATAATTTTAAAAATATTTAGGATGATATATAATTCAGACTGTATACATATTATGTATATACACACATCCTTAATAGTGTTATATTTATTTATTAATTTATAATAAATATGATATAAATAATCCCCATGCAAATTAATATTTATTATTGAAATTATTGTTTGGATTACTATTATTGGTATTTAAGAAATTATTCAATAAAATTAATTTAATTAAGATCAATAAAATGAGAATAAACTAATACAATATTTATATTATTAAATCAAATGGATTAAATAGTAAAATTCTAAATAAAAAATTTGTTGAGGGGACACTTAAGAATATTAATTTAAAAAGTACTTAAGATGACATATAATTTTACACTAAATATATATTATATATATACATATATGTATATGCACGTATCTTTAATAGTGTTAAACTTATTTAGTTATATAAAATAAAAAATATTGTTGATGTGACACTTTTTGTTGGGAAAATGTCGCTTCTGTAAATATCTCCAACTTTTCCTCGATTATTATAGTATAGAAATATATAAATAAATTTGTCTATTTATTTTTTCTTTGAGTTTATATATAATAAATATAAAATTAAATGTCTTAAATATTGATATTTATGTATTTGTTTATTAATAAATTTAAAATAAAAGTTATTAATGATATCTTAAAATAGAAATATTTAATAAATGAGACATTTATTGCAGATAGTATAGAGATATATAAATAAATTTTCTATTTATTTTTTCTTTGAGTTTATATATAATACTACCTCCGTCCCAAAATAAATGACGTTTTAGCCTTTTGCACATATATTAAGAAATGTGATAAAAAGTCCAATCTACCTCTATTTAAATTTAATTAATGAGGTACTTTATCTCTTTAACACATTTAATTTGAGGTGAGTAAATAGGGGTATATTTGGTATATTGCATGTAAATATGCTTTGGAATACGAAAACGACAATTATTTTGGGACAAATTTTAGTTGCTAAAACGTCATTTATTTTGGGACGGAGGTAATAAATATAAAATTAAATGTCTTAAATATTGATATTTATGTATTTGTTTATTAATAAATTTAAAATAAAAGTTATTAATGATATCTTAAAATAGAAATATTTAATAAATGAGACATTTATTGCAGATAGTACAGAGATATATAAATAAATTTGTCTATTTATTTTTTCTTTAAGTTTATATATAATAAATATAAAATTAAATGTCTTAAATATTGATATTTATGTATTTGTTTATTAATAAATTTAAAATAAAAGTTATTAATGATTTCTTAAAATATAAATATTTAATAAATGAGACATTTATTGCAGTTATTTTTGGCAGAATATTCTGTTTTTATATATATATATATATATATATATATAGATTAGTACTATTATTAATTATTATTATTATTTGTTGTTGTTGTTAATGAATGTTGTTCTATGTTGAACAATAATTTAATTAGTTTTTATTTAACTATAATTACATAATGTCTAAAGTTATTCTTATTCTCAAATTTAAAGTTAAAAGAAACTTTAACATATTTTTTGTAATTTTGAAAATGTCATATAAAATTAAATATTTCAAAATTTTTATTGTTAATTGGTCACTTTAACCAACTCCATTAATCATTAGTTTATAAAATTATTTATCGAGCCATGAAAAAGATTCATGAAAATAAAGAAACAAATAAAATACAATTAAGATTTCATATTTTTATATATTATTTTGTTTTAACTTTAATTACATAATGTTTATCATTATTCTTTTTATCAAAAATTTAAAGTTGAGGATATTTTAAGATACATTTTGTAATTATTAGAAATGTTGTATATAAATAAATATTTTGTTAGGAATTGTATAAGTTTTGATGAGATAGAAACTTTAGAGCCTGCTAGGCTAGGAACAACCTTGTAATTAGTTTTTAAATGTAAAAGTATTTTAGCAAGGTCACTACAGCAAAGCAGCAGAGGTCGCTGCAAAGAACAAATATTGCTGCATGCTAGCCTGAAGGTCAATATCAAGCATATCTCGACAATAGGAAGCAACAACAACCTCGTACTAACAAAGATCACCTCAAATTCAGAAACTTGTTATGTTACCAGTAGGAACAATCAGAATTTGAGCCAATCAAATGAAGATAGCAATGAAAGACACTAGGACAACTCTGTTGCGCCACATTAAATGCTTTGTACTATGAAGATTAGTAGACCTGTACCTCAGAATCAGCTCATTAAATGCAGAGAACTTGCTACACTTCAACGAGCAGATTTTCCATCTACAAATAAAAGATGGAGTGCAACTGAACAAGACTACTGGACCATTCAACACGATCAAGCAAGCTTTCAAGCATATATATTCAAGTTATCTAAGTCCAGTCACTCAATCTAAAGCGACAAGCCAGCTACCTTTTGAGCTTAACTCTTTCTAGAGCTTGTTGCACAGAACGCTGAAGAAAATCTTTTTTTTTTTCCTTTTATCTCTTAGATTCTGTTAGGAGTATCTAATAGAGGTTGCTATATCTGCTAGTTTTATACACTCTTTTAGGAAGAGTAAGAGTACTGTGTTGGGCTAGTTCGATCCTGTGTAGGTCTTAGTCTATAATGCAGCAACCTGTGTGGAAGCTGACTACTTCTTTGTTTTGTTGATTGTAATAGCTAGGCTGTGTAAACCGATCTTCAATAACAAAGTTCCTCCTAGTAAAAGGATTAGAGTGGCCGTAGAGAGATTACCCACACTCGAACCACTAAATATCTTGATATATTTTCTGTTTAAGATTACTGCATATGAAGCATATCTTAACTGTCATATATTACATGTGTCATATAGCATAAAAACAATCTTCTAAATGTCATATTTGTAAAGTATTTTCCGTTGCAAATAAAACTCTCTAAGTACCTAAGAGCTCACTGACCTACATTAAGCTTAGTGAAGCAGCAAGCTTGAAAGTTGTTGATTTAGAGCAGGTACTTAATATCTTTTGGAGTGAAAATTTGAAACAATTTGAGAAGGTTCATTCACCCCTTGAACCTTCTACCCCTTGGGACCAACAAATGGTATCAGAGCAGGTTGGATTAAAAACCAATCTGCACTGGTCATATTCCTGATCCCTTTCTTTTTGGAAAACTCATATAATCTTTAGCATATCATGGATACATCACATCATAAGCTATCTATGTTTTCTATAGAAGACTATGACGATTAGAAGATAAAAATGAAAACACATTATCTACCATGCATGATGAAATGTGGTTTGTCATAACTGAAGGACCACCAATGATTACAAAGGTCAACCCTCTATTTGCTTGAGCTGTAGCAAATGTAGCTAAAAATAGAGTAGATGCTGAAGTGCTTCCTCATCCACCAGTCATAGAGAAACCTAGAGAGGAGGTACACTTGTTGGTCCCAATTGGT
This sequence comes from Scutellaria baicalensis, assembly GCA_005771605.1. Lineage (NCBI taxonomy): Eukaryota > Viridiplantae > Streptophyta > Magnoliopsida > Lamiales > Lamiaceae > Scutellaria > Scutellaria baicalensis. The sequence goes on along the minus strand of CM016724.1, from coordinate 34,705,674 downwards.
TATAGAGGTTCGAGGGGGGGGGGAGGGGATGAACATCTTCCTTTTTTGTGCTTTTCTCTCTATCGCTGCAGCCTGCTGTAGGCTATCGGTGCTTGCAGCAAGTTGGCAGTTTAGTGTTCTACTTGCAATAAATTGGTTACTGCAGCCTAACACTTAAAATTTTTGTGCACAAAGGAAATGTGTTAAGGATCGAGAGTTCAACAAATATATTAACCTTTTAACTAGGAAGTTAATAGAATAAATCACATAAGAACATAAACTAAAGCCATATTGAACATGCATGCAACAAATATACAAAAATCTAAAGATGTTGAAAGCAAGTAAATAACCACAAAACTTTTATAAAAGTTCGAAGGTCGTGTAATCCTTCTACGTCCTCTCTTCTCTTTCACAAGAATAATTTAAATTTACATGACTCTTCTTAACTAAACAAACTCTATGGATGAACAACAACCTACTACAGCTCTTACTCCCTGCTTAGGTTTCAGCAGCTAGACAGAATTTACACAAGATATTATCCACTTTAATGGACTAAAACACACAACAAAGAATGACTCCTATGAACCGTGGACACCAAAATAAACAACTTATGCACACAACTGAAATAAGGTTAAAGTAAAATGGTTTATTCAACTGTGGTGAAGCTAGGCCTCCATGATATCTTCAATGGTTGGATGACTTGCTTCTAGGTTGAGTGAGACTGAAAATGCTTGCTTTGTAGCTCAGTAATCGCTGCATTTAGAAATTCAAAGTGCGATTATGGATTTTCAATCTTATGTTCTTCAGTTCCACTCTCCCCTATTTATAGATGGTGGAATGCACCAGTTGAAGTGTGCACATTCCACCTGTCTTCTTTTTAGCTTCTCTTTTCATGCTGCTGCATCTTGATCGTTGATCCATTCACGCACTTGAAATCTATCCTTTAGGTTGATTTGGATGGTCAGCATTCTTCCTCCTTGATCCTTTATGATCTTCATAAGGTATAGTCATTTAATGCGCTCCTGAAAAAGGTAGAAACATGCTCCTCTTTAAGCTCATGCGCCATTAAATGCGGTTGTCCTTAATTGTAGTTTACTGGAAGTTGCTCAGGCCAGCTGGCAGCTCTCCATTAGCTCGCCATCCTTGAATTTATCCTTTTGTAACGGCCTGTCGAGCACTGCAATGACAACTGAGTTGATGTATCCTCGTATTCTTTCAGCATGCTGTGGATGTTGATTGTTGGAAACATTTAAGTATGTTTTGATGAGACAAAACCTTAAGAAAGTAACTCTAACAAGCATAACCAATCTTAGGAGAGGTTACTACAACGGAGTTACTGCACAAAGATAAAGATTAGAGAAAGTGTCAAATGAATGATACTGAAGAGAATGGTGGAAATGAATCGGGTGAACTAATTAGGATACTGATGACTGCAGGAAGCTACTGGAAGAGACCTTGCTGAAGCAGATTGCAAAGCAGCAAGCTATCAGACATGAAGCTACCTGAGAGACCATGCCAAAAGCATACTGCAGAGCAGCATGCTACAGAAGCCTCAAACCACCTGAAGGAGCAAGCCGGGAAAGGAAGCTCCAAAGCAGGCGCGAGGAGGAAGCTACAAAGCAGGCATGGGAAGAAAGTCAAAAGTTACCGGTAGAAAGAAGAAGTTACCGGTAGAGAGAAGAGAAGAGGAGCTAATCCGAATAAGCACGTGGAAAGCGAAAAGCTTGCGTGTGTCAGAAGAAGTGCGACGCTATCAATGATGGAAATCTATAAGGAACATTGTATAAGATTTTGATGAATGACAAAACATATAATAGATTAGGATCTAGGATCCTGTGTATTTAGATTCCATTGTAAAAAGTCTCTAAGTATAGGATCAAAGGCTTGAAGACCTTGCTGCATGAAACCGAAAAGAAAAGAAGAAGTAAACAGGGATACATATCTGCACCAGGCTGCTTAAAAGAATACTGGCTGCACTACCAGAGGATATGAAGGTTACTAATTGCTAGATGGACAAAAATAGAGCTGAAGATAACTGAAGCATCAGGAGGCATTAGCAACCTGATTTAGTAGCAGTTACCTCGAAAGTCGTATACGAGGTTAATGTTAGGCACAAGCCGCATTTGCAACCAATCAAGTTATGCCACGTATCGAAAAACAAAAAAGGAAGTCTGACGGGAAGACAGACCAGGCATGGACAACCTCAACGGTCAGTGTACGAACAAAGCAGAAACTGCCACGTGATCTATGAAAGCTGCAAAAAAGGACCACCCTCTCCAACGGACAAAAATTCGAATCGCCTATAAATGTTGGAAGACTGGCACATGAAATGCACCTGAAACTCTTGCGATCAAAACGCTCAAGCTATCAAAGATCATCTACAAATACATAGAAGTTTCAAGTCGAGTCTAGCAGCAAGCTATCCTTAGATTTGACAGCTCAATCGTTTCTAAGCTTGCTGTCTGTGTTGTTGAATTCTTTCTTTTATTTTAAACTGCAAAGGAGTTGCTTGATCAGAGGGTGTTCCTGATCAAGTATTTTCGTTCTTAGTAGAAGAACAAGAGCTCTGTGTGGGCTAGAGGAGTTTGGTCACTATGAAGTAACCCTGTATGGGAGAGACTGACAGTCTTTGTTAGGTTTAGGTTGTCCAAGCGAGGCTTGTGTAAATCAACTGTTTGACCTAACAAAAGTTCCTCCTTGTGTAGGAGAAGAGAGGACGTAGAGGGATTACTCCACCCTTGAACCTCTATATTTCGTTGTGTTCTTATCTGTGCTGTTTTCATTGATCATGTTGATGTTATAGCTTATCTGCTCTTATCATTTGCATATCATTTATAAGCATAATATCTGTTTTCAAAAAAGAAGCTTTGCTTGAAAAGTATTTCCGCTGTGTATAAATCTTATTCTGTCTTAAAGCTTAAGGTAATTGCTCAACCAGTAACCTTCAAGGCAGTTAGTTCATTAACAAACTGCATGTGTGTCTTTTCTAGAAGAAAAGATTGAAAATTTTGAATAGGCTTATTCACCCACGCCCTCTATGCCTACTACCACTTGGGACTAACAAGTGGTATCAGAGCAGGTTGGATTTAAAGTCCGATCTAACAGATCAATCCTTGATCCCTTTTCTTTTCTGAAAACTCTCTTTTCTATCATAAGCATAATCATCATGGACTCTCATAAAGTACCTATGTTTTCCATTGACGAATATGATGAGTGGAAAATTCGTATGCACGCATATCTGTCGACCATGCATGATGAAATGTGGTACGTCATGACTGAAGGACCACCTAGAATTACAAAAGTTAACCCATTGTTTGCCAGGGCTGTGGATGAAGCAGCTGATAGACAAGGAGATACAAGAGCCATCCCACACCTAGCTGTTTTGGAAAAACCCAGAGAGGAATAGACTGCTGATGAGAGGAGAAGAGCAAATATTGACAACGTAGCAAATAATACATTATTCCTCACTCTGGATAAAGGAACTTTTAGCAAAGTTAAAACTTGCAGAACCGCCAAAGAGATTTGGGAGAAACTGGAGCAAATATGCGAAGACACCGAGCTCACGAAAGAAAACAAGGTTTCTACAGCCACTCAGAAGTTTGAGCTGTTTGAAATGATACCTGGAGAAACCCTTGAGCAAATGGATCTAAGGTTCACAACAATCATTAATGAGCTTGAGTGTCTTGACAAAATCTACACTCAAAAGGAGAAAAACATTAAGGTGCTGAGGGCTCTCCCTGTTGAGTGGGATAGCAAGACAACAACCATGAGAGTGTCTATGGACTTAAAGTCTATGAGCACGTTCGATCTCTTCTCAGATCTCATAGCATTTGAGTTCGATATCAACAGAAGAAAGGTGGAAATCGAGGGAAACAACTCAAAGGTTACTGCATTAACAGCAAGACAACCTCAGGAAATAAGGAAATCTAAAGATCATACAACCACCTTAGAGGCCACTACTGAAGAAGACATGGCGCTACTCCTGAAGAGATTTCAAAAATTCATAAGGAGAAACTCACAAACAGATGGCTTCAGGAAGAAGCGAAGTGTGGCTGAAACCAGTGGGCAGTCACCCCAGTTAAACTCTAAAGATACTGACCTCTGCTACAACTGCAGAAAGTCAGGTCACTATGCCAGGGAATGCCCACATCCAGAAGTTCACCGATATCCTGAGATGAATGAAAGGTGAGACAAGAAAGAAAAAGGCAAGAACGCCAGAGGCTAAAGACACAGATAGGTGAGACAGAATCCTCTCAGGCAACTACACCTGAGAAGGCATCTAAGAAAGAATAATCAACCACTGACAATGATTCGGAGAGTTCATCTTCAGACGAAGAAGCCCTGATCTGCCTCATGCCAAAAAGTGACGACTTTGAAGAAGAGGTAATATATCTCAACTCTCCTGTTCAAATTAATGAAAGGCTGAACATGATTTGTGTGTTCAAACAAATCATGAGTGACTTTGAGCAAATCACTTCAACACATGAGGAGTTAAAAATAGAGAATATAGAGCTTAAGAGAGAGCATGCTTTGCTATAAAGACTATTAGCACTAGAAAAATCCAAAAGTCAAGCATGCAGTGACCTTAAAGATAAAATCAGTGAGCTCAAATTACAAGTCACTAAGCTAGTGAATGAGAAGAAAGTCCTAACTGAAACAATCAATACCTTCAACAAATCATCTAAAGACTTAGATGCTATGCTAAATATCCAAAGAAGTCTAAAAAGTTTTACTGGCTTAGGATACTGTGGAAAGGATTCCACTTCAACTGCTAGTACTTCAAGAACACCCACATTTGTGCCTGCAACTACCCCACATCAAAATGAATTATCTAATCAAGGGGAAAGTGCAAGCAGAAATGAAGGAAGCCTTGAAGAAAAGGGAAAGAAACCCTTTAGAACTATCCATGAGTCTAAATCTGTCAAAAGCTGGCTCCAGCAACCTAAGTATGCTAAAACCAGGAACTATAGACAGCCATTTAGAAAGTTTAAAAGAACTCAATTTTCATATTTGCCAGAGATCTGTATATCTAAAGGAATTTATACTCCTAGAAGGCAAAAGAAGAAACCACAAACACACCAAGCACACATGCAGTATCCTAAGGACACTGGTGGTAGTTCAGGAACTATCAAGACTTACAACAGAAAGATTGTTGTAAAGCAAGAATGGGTTCCTAAAAGGAGAATATATACTAACAAGAAAGGACCCGTACTTGTATGAGTACCTAAAAGAAAGTGATTTCTCTTGTGAGTACAGGAACTAGTGACAGGATGCAGCACGGAAATATGGTACATCGACAGTGGCTGCTCAAGACACATGATAGGAAACCAAAAAAGCCTTATCAACTTTAAGCTTCCAAAGGATCCAAGGTCATATTCGGAGACAACTCCAAAGAAAGAACAAGGGCACTGGTGACCTTATTAGAGGAAATATCCATATCAAAGAAGTATCTCATGTAGAAGGGTTGAAATACAATATCCTGAGCATTAGTCAATTCTGTGACAAAGGCTACTGTGTGGAGTTTAATATCAACAAGTGTCTTATCAAGGACAACAAGACTCAGGAAGTCAAGCTCACTGGAATAAGGAAAGGAAACATCTACATTGCTGATTGGGACTCAGCAACTACTCCTACATGTTTTATTGCCAAGAGTACTCCTGAAACTAGCTGGCTGTGGCACAAAAGATTGAGCCACCTAAACTTCAAAACCATGAATAAGCTGGCCAGAAGAGGATTAGTCAGAGGACTACCCGACATGGTTTACAAAAGGGAAGCTGTTTGTGGAGCATGTCAGAAAGGAAAACAAGTAAATAGCTCCTTCAAAAACAAAACTCTTCGCTCTACAAAAAGGGTACTGGATATGCTTCATATGGATCTCTTTGGATCAATTGATCCAATTAGCATATCTGGGAAGAAATACACCTTAGTAGTAGTAGATGACTACTCAAGGTTTACTTGGACGATCTTCCTTGCAAAAAAATCTGATAATCAGCAACGTCTTCCAGAATTGCTGAGAAGGTTGCAAACAGAAAAGTGCCTAAGTATAATGAAAATTAGAACAGATAGGGGAACTAAATTCACTAACAAATTCATAGAAGACTACTGTTCAAACAATGGAATTAGGCACAAATACTCAGCAGCCAGGACGCCTCAACAAAATAGGGTTGTTGAAAGACGGAATAGAACTTTGAAGGAAGCCACAAGAACAATGCTAGCTGAAGCTGAGCTCCCAAATAGGTTTTGGGCAGAAACAACTAACACAAAATGTTATACCCAGAACAGATGCCTGATAAATAAGGATCTAAACAAGACACCCTACGAGCTATGGTATGGCTACTCTCCCTGCATTGACTATTTTCACATCTTTGGATGCAGGTGCTTCGTATTTAACAATGGAAAGGAATACCTCAAAACCTTAGATGCCAAATCTGATGAAGGGATATTCCTAGGATACTCATCGGTAAGTAAGGCCTTCAGAATCTTCAACAAGAGAACACTTGTTGTAGAAGAATCTGTGCATGTGATCTTTGATGAATCACATTATAGTAAGACTGATATTGAGGAACCTCAAGAAGAGCTGGACAAAACTCACATCAACAACAATCACGTTGAAGATATTGATGTGCAGTTACCAAATCTTCAAAACATGGATGAAATACTACCATCCCAAGATATACATGTTCATAACATGCAGGTACCCATTCAGATACAGGAACCTGAGGACAAGCTGGAACCTCAAAATGATCAGCCTGCAGAATTGAACCAGAATCTGATAGAGGGGGAACCACAACAAGTTGTTGAAGAGAGAAGAAGTTGGCTAAGAGATCATCCCAGAGACCTGATAATTGGAGATTATACTTCTGGAGTGCGAACGAGAAGAGCAAATGCACATAAAACCATGTTCGCTTGTTTCATCTCACACGGTGAACCAAAGGATCCAGAAGAAGCTATACAAGACACTAACTGGGTTCAAGCTATGCAAGAAGAATTGAATGGATTTGAAAGGAACCAAGTTTGGTACCTAGTTCGCAGACCTACTCATTAAGGAGTTATTGGAACCAAATGGGTATTCAAGAATAAGCTAGATGAAGAGGGCCAAGTTGTAAGGAATAAAGCCAGACTAGTTGTAACACCCCGTTTTCAGAAAAAAACTGCATAGCATATTTTTATTCCTAAATCATTTTTTTAAATGATTTATTGTAAATAATCTCTATATATCAAGCTTTATGTTTTACCAAAAGAAATGAGCTAATGTTTCTTTAAGTATAAAAAGTCTTGCAGGATAGCTACCCGAAGAGACCGAGTTAATCGTGATACACTCGACACACACGGGTAAAATGATCAAAAAAAATATATATATAGATAAGTTAAATTTTAATAATTAGTAAAAGAAGCATGACTAATGTGTTCAATTATAATTATGTGGAATTTATATTATATAGTTTTATATGCAATCAATTATGTGACTCTATGATGTATAATATTGTACATACTTTCATGCATAATTAGATGATCAAATATCATAAAGACTTTAATTTAAAGATGTCTAAATTGATTTCAAGTAATGTCCATAATCTTACATGTCATCTTATTTATGTGTGACATTATAATTTTTTCCCACACATATGATAATTAAGTTTACATGAATTAAACATTATAGGTAACAATTACATCAATATTCAAATTACTATGATCATCATTACAAACTCCTTTGTGTCATATTAGATGACACTACACTCAAGCCTCATACCTCCATCAAATCCACCACAAGTCTCAATGATATTAATCATCACACCTTTAGTGGATAAATACTACAAGAGGTGATCTACATGTTTGTACATATTAATTTATATTATTTTTTACAAGATCTACATGTATAATACATGCATTATACCATGATTATACACTATATATATAGATATGTGAAGGGGGATAGACATCCCACCCCTCTCATTTTGATCTCTCTCTCTCTAACCATTTGCTCCTCCTTCTCTCTACCATTTCTTCCCTTCATCACAAAAATACCTTCACTCCCACCTTCAAACAAGCTGTCTTTTTCAAGAGTTAAGTGAAAAAGGCAAGATCCTTCCAAGACAAGAGGAGAAATTAAGCTCAAAGTACAATCTTCCTCAAGCAACATCTCAAGAACACATAATTTGTTTGCAAATCAAGAGGTAGTTTGCTAAATCTCACAAATTATTTCCTTAGGAGCATGATTAGGTTCTAAATGTTGAAATGCATGTTGAAAAATTATTGCATGTTTGTTTCCCCTCATCTAAGTTCATTGCATGTGTGGTCTAAGGAAGATTCTCTTCTAATGTAATGAAATTTGTTGAGTCTATGTGTTTGATCTTCAAAATTATGTCATCATTAGTATTGATTAAACAAATACATGTTGCATTAAGCTTTGCATGTTTAATTCTCTTACCAAAAACTCATTGCATGTAAGATTTATGGAAGATTGTGAAGAAAATTGTTAAATGTCTTGTTCTAAGTGTTGATCTTCAAAATATGTGATATTTGAGTGTTGAATGTGCAATTGCATGTTGGTTTGGCCTTTGCATGTTTGATTATCTTGCCTAAACTCATTGAAAGTGTATTAAACTGAGTGATGATGATTTCTTAAGGTTAATGGAGTCTTAAAGGTCGAATAATCAAAGAAATAAGTGATCTAATCAACTTGTGAAAAGCTTGTAAATTGCAGTCCCCTTTTACGAATTTTATAAAATCATATGCTTAGAGTTTTTCAAAACTGTTTTAACATGTTATTCTACATGACGTCTTGAGTGTATGGTTAAATTTTGGTAATGTTTGGAGAAGTTTATGAATTATAATGAATTTTCAAAGATTGTCCAATTTCAAACCCGAAATGTGCAGTTTCAAACCATAGAAAAATATTTTTATAAAATCGGTCAATGTATATTTTTCAAAAATGTTCCAGTATGTTATACTAAATAATATTTTGAGTTTATGATAAAAATTTTGTAATTTTTAGATGAGTATATGAATTATAATGAATTTTCAAAGTTAGTCCAATTTCAAATTCAAATTCTGCAATCTTGGACCTTAGAAAAACAATTTTGTAAATTCGCTTAGTCATGATTTTTCAAAGCTGTTTTGGTATGTCATTTTACATGAAGTCATGAGTCTATGTTTACAATTTGGTAATGTTTAATGAAGTGTACAAATTATAATGAATTTTCAAACATAGTCTAGTTTCAAGATGAAATTCTAGAGTTTTTGACTTTAGAAGGATAATCTTAGAAATTTGATGAGTTATAATTATTCTGAACTGTTTTAATATGTTTTAATACATGATGTTGTAATTTTAAATTATTAATTTCAAAAGATTTTAATAACCATGTGATTTATGGTGAAGTTTATAAATCAGACTGATATAGAGTACCTTCCAAACAAATGTTTGGGTACAATAGGTTAATTATTAAAGCTTGTGTGTTTGGAACTTATATCTATTGTTATAGCATGACTAACGAAGAGGTATTATGTGAATGATGATTATTTTCATGAATTTTAGATGTTTTGTTATAAATATGAAAATCGTTATATGTTAACGAGTGTATTTCTATCTATAAGTTACTAGCTTTTGAATCTATTTTTTATCTATGATTAAAAGTGAGATTCAACCATCTCTTGAAACTGATTTTGAGAAATAAAATGTGAGCTTATGTGTAAGGTGATGAACCGTTAGGTTTCAAAGTAATGTAATAGGGTTTTATGAGTTCATAAGGTCTAAATAGTTTTCTTTCACATGATTAATTGATGCATGTTCTAAAGAATGTTATAAAGTCTATAAGATTATTTTGTTATGTCTTGTCATGATATACATATGTGGCATGAATGATATGTATGTTAGGTTATATAGCTGCCCAAGACATGACTCCATGATATTATGTTTATTAAGATACACTAATGAACCTTGAATAATATGTTAACTAAGTACACATGAAGATGAATATGTATGTGTTTGTATGATATGATGGAGATGTAATTAATCAAAGACTAAATGTTACTGAATGTGCCGAGTGCAGTACGAGACGACCAGATACTTCAGTAGCTATCCCCGCTTCAAGTGGAATCTTCAAAAGTGGGTAACTTCTACTCTTTACTACGTGTTGATAATTAAATTAGTAAGATATGTATGAAATTCTACGGAGGGAAGCACCGTAGCTATAACCGGGAGGGCTTCACGCCGGGCGACGACCATAAGATTCTAAGTGCTTGGTCTATGAAAGCAAGGTCTTGTGGGTTAGCGTGTCCACATTCCTTAATGTTATGTGACCATAAGGGTGAGAGTGTCTGGTCTAATGTTATGAGGGTCCAAAACAGGTGAGCGTGCCTGTTGGACATGTAGTACGTGCTTAATAATTTAATTGCTTCTATGTATGAGAGAGTATTGTTATCCCACTGAGCTTCCTCTCCGGAGGAATCTCATGATGTTACCTTTAAATCTTTTCAGGTTCAGCTTACAACGAAACGGATGTGTAGCCGGCTGTATGGACTCCTCCCAAGAAGTATATGTTTTGATTAATGTTAATATGTATGTTTTGATGGTGCTTAATACTTTCTGAAACCTTCCATGTTGGTTTAACTGTTTATGTAAGATTTTCATATGTTTTAAAATATTTTAAGGTTTTGACTTACAAATGTGGGTAAGACACGAGTCGGATGTTTACATCTTCATCCTTCATATTTTGAAAAGAAAAAAAAAAGCAGCATACAAGAATCTCACTCTGTATCAAATGGACGTGAAGAGTGCCTTCTTAAATGGGATGCTAGTAGAAGAAGTCTATGTTGAACAGCCACCCGGCTTCGAAGAAAATGCTGATAAGATGGTATATAGACTGAGAAAAGCTCTTCATGGATTGAAACAAGCACCGAGAGCATGGTATGATACCTTGTCAAAATACCTACTGGATAATGGATTCAAGAAGGGCAAGGTGGATAAACTCTATTTAGAATACAGGATAAAGGTAGCATCCTGCTCATTCAGATCTATGTGGATGACATCATTTTTGGATCAACGAACAAAGAGTTGTGCAGGAAGTTCTCTAATCTAATGTAATCTAAATTTGAGATGAGTATGATGGGAGAACTAAGCTTTTTCCTTGGATTGCAAGTCAGACAACTTGAACAAGGAACTTTCATAAATCAGATGAAATATACTAAGGAGCTGATCAAGAAATTTGGAATGGAGAATGCTAGTACAGTAAGCATTCAAGTGCCAACTTCAGGAAGTCTGGATAAAGACGAAGAGGGAAAAACAGTTGACATCACAAAATACAGAAGATTAATTGGGTCACTGCTCTACCTTACCGCAAGCAGACTAGACATCATGTTTGCAGTAGGAATGTGTGCAAGATATCAAGTTGCTCATAAAGAGTCCCACCTCACAGCAGCTAAGAGGATAATCAGATATCTAAAAGGAACCCAAGAAGTAGGCTTGTGGTATCCTAAAGAAGGAGATATCAAATTGATTGGATATACTGACTCTGATTTTGCAGGTTGCAAAATTGATAGGAAAAGCACTAGCGGAACTTGCCAAATGTTAGGGAATTGCTTAGTATCCTGGTTCTGCAGGAAGCAAACTTCAATAGTCACATCCACTGCCGAAGCAAAATATGTTGCTGCAGGAAGCTGCTGTGCACAAATCCTATGGATTCAACAACAACTTCGAGATTACGATATTGTGGAAAAGGATACTCCAATTATGTGTGATACCACAAGTGCAATTGCAATCACTCACAACCCAGTTTTCCACTCAAGAATCAAACACATCGACATCAGACATCACTTCATCAGAGATCACGTCGAGAAGAAAGACATCTCACTGGAGAAAATTCATACTGATCAACAACTGGCTGACATATTCATAAAACCTCTCTGTGAATCTATATTCTCTTTTCTGAGAAACGAATTAGGAATTATCAAGTTAAGCTAACTCCTCTACATATGTCTATTAAGGTATCATACAGCTTAGGGGGAAGACAAGAAGCTTTTAAAATAAGGAGCCTGAAGGAAATCGGGAAAGAACATTGGAAAAGGTTCCTATCAAAAGGTTCCTGATATAGGTAGCTAACCAAGCTCACTGCAAGATACGTCCGCAATTACCACGTGGAAAATTAATCATCACAGAGGAACCCACGAAGAGCATGATCAAAAGGAACTGTCAATCCCAAGAGGTGGCGCATCAAATCAGGGCAGGTTATCCAATAAGAGGCGGCGATATTTGCAAACAAGTCTCTCAAGATCTTTGAAAATTCAAAAAGAAAATCAGCGCATTAAATGCAAGGATCCTCAACTGCGGGATGAGAAACTATTCAAATTTTAAGAAGATCTACTCCGTTGATTATAACACAGGAAGTATTTTTTAAATAGGAAGTTTACACTTGATCAAATCTTTTATGCTCTCATACTTTCTAGCTCTCTAACCTTCTGCAAACAAGTAACCTAGTGATCAAGTTTGTGCTCATTTCTACTTTTGCAGGAAAACTCACATTCCTTACCACTTCTCAAAAATGGCACCCAAAAACACACAAGTCATTGATGGTCGTCTTATCGATGAGAAGATATTACTGAAAGCCATTAGAGATGAATATCACTCCATCAACCTAATGCAGATGATTCTGAACAATCTTCACCAGTCCAGAGTATGGGGTTTCTGCTCGCGCTACAGAGAACCCTATTACGAGGACCTGGTTGGACAATTCTACAACAATGCAGAAATATCTAAAGACAAGACAAAGATCATGTCCAAGTTGGGGAAGAAGACGATTGAGATCACTTCCAGTATCCTAGGGAAAATCTTTCAACTGCCCACTAAAGGAATGGATGACAGTGAGTTAGCAACCTACGAAGAGGGGATGGTAGTAGAATACTGAAAGAGATTCATAGGCTCAGAAGACATATTGCCGCTGAACAAAAGCTATAACCAAAAGCTCTTCCAGGTGGAGTATCAGATGTTCTATGACATCTGCTGCCATATCATCGAGAACCGATCTGGTTCTTTTAACAAATGTACTAACCTTAGGTACTGGATGATGATGGCCCTAATGGAAGCTGAGGAGATAAATTGGGTAGAGTATGTCTTCACCAGGCTTAAAGAAGATGTGGAGAAGAAAGTTGGCAAACCAACTTATGGACTAGTGATCAACACCATCTTGTGGTTTGCTAGTCACGACCTGTCAAAGGGTAAGCCCATTCAAAGGGGCAAGTTTATAGGATATGACAGAATTTTTGCCAAAAAGGGAACTAAGATCTCCCGGTAACCAGGAAGATTACTGCAGCAAATGAGAAGGAGACCCAGAGAGAGACAGTGCAGGAAAGCACGACTGAGGTGGAAGGCTCGGAGGCTACCGCTTCTCCACCTAGGCAGGAGAAGAAGAAAAAATGTGTAAGGATGAGGGGGAAGCAGGTGGTGAAAAGGAAGCTGAGAATCTCTGATGATGAAGCGTCACCATCACTTTTACTAATGCTACCTGCTCCCTCAAACAAAGGAAAAAATGGTGAATCAGAGATTCAAACCACTGAGAAGGCAGAAGTAGTTGTAAAAAAGGTAACAGCCCAATTGCAAAAACAGTTGGAAATGGAGGAAGAGGAGAGTACTGAGGAGTCTGATCCAGAGGTAGTGTTGGACACAGCCAAGATCAAAGAGGAGTTTGAGAAGCAATGGGACAGATTCACAACCTGGTGGAACTACCGATATCTTCCCAGCCCGAACATGTTTTCATGGCGTGAATTATATGTTGAGGAAGATTGGGCACTAAACTGGGTAGAAGTGTCTGACATAGCGGAGAAAGGACCTCGGTGCCAGAACTCTTTGATGATGAGTTACCATTGGAGATCGATAAAACGGTTGAGGAAATTACACCAATGGAGATGGAAGGTGTAATTTCTGAGGATCTTATGAATCGTGGAGCGACGATTGCAAAAGAGGACACAATAAAACAGGCTGCTAACATAGAGCCTACTGTTGATACGAATTCAGTAGAACAGACTGCTCGGAAAGAGTCTACTGCTGAAGAGGCAGCTATTAAAGAGCCAACTGTAGAGGAGTCTACCCAGCAAAAGACTTCGATGAAACAGACAGAAATTGAAGAGGTGCCAGAGGAAGAAGGGCCCTCTGAAAAAATAATAAGGAGGATGCAAGCCTGGAAGGGAAATGTTCCTTAGGATAATATACCAGCTGATGATAAGGAGATATCAGCTCGTACGGAGGCAGACAATGATGATAAAGAAGTATCAGCACGTGAGGGAGTAGGCATTGAAAGTTTCATGTCTAGCTCCAGCAGCGATGAAGGATCACCCAGTGAACAGGGTAAATCTGGAGCCGAAAAATCCAAACCTCTAAACCCTTCTCTTTCTATGCAGATTGATGAGCAAAAATCCTTTGATGAGGTCCTCAAGGCAATAGGAAAACTTAGGACATCCTTAAGCAAAGCAAGCAAGTAGATGAGAGCTGAGGCAAGAAAGGAACGGTTTCAAGCTTCCTTCAAGATGGACACATTTAATGCAACCTTGGATAAACTACAAAAGTCCATCTCCTCCCTAACCTCTTCTACCGTTCTGGTTGACACCATCAAGAGCATGAATGAAAAGCTCAATTCCCAAGCTAACAGGTTAATAGAAATTGAGTTGGAGCAACAATTTGTGACGACTTCCCTCAAAGAGGTCTCCAACTCTCAGTTTGAACAGAATCAAACCTTGGAGAATCATACTGATATTTTAACCAGTGTGCATGAAATGCTCAAGTTCGGAGTTGGTTCGGCCTTTGATGATAACAAAAAGGGGGAAGAGGCAATTAAGAGGATCGAGCAGAAAAGACAGCAGGTCCCCTCCTCTTGCAAACAACTAACAATCTTGCCTAAGAAGGACTCCGGAGGCGATGAATGAGGCCATGGAGGAAGCTCTAGAGGACAACAAGATAGCTTGGCAACCAAAAGAAAATCTGAAGGTATCTCTGAAGTGCATTCTGATCTTCGTAGAGGAATAGAAGAAAGAGAGGAGAAAAGAAGGAGAGTTGAAGAAGAGCTATGCAAAACATCAGATGATCATCTTATGAAAATAGCGAAGAAAAGTCTGTCAAACATCTTTCTCCCTCAGAAGCAACCTGATCTGGAAGCTCTTGTAGCAGATGAAATGAATGCACCAAACTCTCTTCGCATCTTCCTGGATGGAAGTTCGAACTCTAGGAGTACCAGATTCCAAATATGGGAGCTTCCTGAAATCGATTTGCCTACCTCTCATAGTTCATCCTTTTCGAAGATCAACATCTTCAAACAAGCAGAATACTTGAAGTACTACATCAAGTTATGCAAAGAGTCCATAATTATAAAAGGCAAAACTCATTGTGAAGGGCTCAAATGCTTCAAGGATCTTGCTAGCAGAGGTGTACTCACAATGCAGATGAAGCTAAAAGGAAGAATGAACAGAGGAGAGATCATCCTTTCTGTGAAAATTTCTGGCTAAGATACGAGTAGGCGCCTGAGATGAAAAGGTTGATGGAACCAACCTACCAAGAGTCTATCCTCAACTGGTGGAAGGGTTCAAGGAAAGAAAGAAAGAGAGCTTCCTGGCTCAAGATGCCGTAAACCTTCCTGTCTCCTAATCTTGTATATATTCTGTTGGCTGATTTACACTTATTATGCTCTAACATCGTTCGAATTTATTCAATAAAAAAATATATTTTTGATCTGAAAATGCTCACTGCTCATGAACTTATGCTTAATCTCTTGATCGGAATTCTCCATAAGTATATATATATATATATATATATATATAAGCATTAGTTCTCATAAATTATCTGATATAGTTATTGATCCTCTTAAAGGAAGTTTTGTCATCATAAAAAATGGACAAATTGTAAGGAACATTATATAAGATTTTGATGAATAACAAAACATGTAATAGATTAGGATCTACGATCCTGTGTATTTAGATTCCATTGTAAAAAGTCTCTAAGTATAGGATCAAAGGCTTAAAGACCTTGCTGCATGAAACCGAAAAGAAAAGAAGAAGTAAACATGGATACATATCTGCAACAAGCTGCTCAAAAGGATACTGGCCACACTACCCGAGGATATTAAGGTTACTAACTACTAGATGGACAAAAAGAGAGCTGAAGATAATTGAAGTATCAGGAGACATCAGCAACCTGATTTAGTAGCAGTTACCTCGAAAGTTGTGTACGAGGTTAACGTTAGGCACAAGTTATGCCACGTATCGAAAAATAAAAAGGAAGTCTGATGGGAAGACAGACCAGGCATGGTGTTAGCAGTAACAGTCAAGTACAACCTCAACGGTCAGTGTACGAAGAAAGCAGAAACTGCCACGTGATCTATGAAAGCTGCAAAGAAGGATCACCCTCTCCAACGGATAAAAATTCGAATCGCCTATAAATGTTGGAAGACTGGCACATAAAATGCACCTGAAACTCTTGCAATCAAAACGCTCAAGCTATCAAAGATCATCTACAAATATATAAAAGTTTCAAGTCCAGTCTAGTAGCAAGCTATCCTTAGATTTGAGAGCTCAATCGTTTCTAAGCTTGCTGCCTGTGTTGTTGAATTCTTTCGTTTCTTTCAGACTGTAAAGGAGTTGCTTGATTAGAGGGTGTTCCTGATCAATTATTTTCACTCTTAGTAGAAGTACAAGAGCTTCGTGTGGGCTAGAGGAGTTTGGTCACTGTGAAGTAACCCTGTGTGGGAGAGACTGACAGTCTTTGTTAGGTTTAGGTTGTCTAAGAGGCTTGTGTAAATCAACCGTTTGACCTAACAAAAGTTCCTCCTTGTGTAGGAGAAGAGAGGACGTAGAGGGATTACTCCACTCTTGAACCTCTATATATCGTTGTGTTCTTATCTGTGTTCTTTTCATTGATCTTGTTGATGTTATTGCTTATCTGCTCTTATCATTTGCATATCATTTATAAGCATAATATCTGTTTTCAGAAAAGAAGCTTTGCTTGAAAAGCATTTCCGCTGTGCATAAATCTTATTCTGTCTTAAGGCTTAAGGTAACTGCTCAAGCAATAACCTTCAAGGCAGTTAGTTCCTTAACAAACTGTCTGTATGTCTTTTCTAGAAGAAAAGATTGAAAATTTTGAGTAGGCTTATTCACCCCCCCTCCTATGCCTACTACCACTTGGGACTAACAAAAATCTATCTATATTCAACGGGCAGATTTCCTAATCTATATATAGAAGAAGACTGAGAAACTGAGTAGGGAGAAGAAGAGAAGAAGAGAAGAGAGAACGTGCAAATAGATGAAAACACGAGAAGAGTGCGTAGAAAAGAGGGGGAAAGTTACACAAAAGAAAAGAGAGCAAAGTGGGGAGCAAAAGAGGAAGAGAGAAAAGAGAAGCTCAAACACCCCACACCCCAAAGACGCATACTCAGTCTCACAGTCGAGGCAGTAAGCTACAACAGTTCAACCTGCAAAAGTAGTCTAAGCTTGCTGCATCCAGTTGAAGAAGGAGAAGACAAACCCTTATCTTAAGGATTGTCTTGGAGTGCTCAGTACGAGGAATAGAGTCCTGCAGAGTTGGCCACTTTCTGAAGAAGAAAGTGAGGACCCTGGGTGGGTAGAGTAGGATCCTGTGTGGGTCAGTTAGGAGAGTAGGCAAGCAGCTATGTGAAGGCTTGTTACTTACTTGTTAAATCCGTGTTGTAATAGATAAGGCTATATAAACCATCAAGATTTAACAAATGTTCCCTCTTGAGAAGAGGCAGAGAGGATGTAGAAGGATTACTCCACCTTCGAACCTCTGTATATCTATGCGTCTGTTCATCCTTACTGCTTTATCTGCATATTTAATGTAAGATGCATGCCTCCTATATTTGGTCTTTGATCAGTAACCTCCCAAAAGGTTACTGCCTCTCGACCCAAAGCCTTGAAAGAAAAGAAAAGTTTGAAATTACAGTAGGCTTATTCACCCCCCTCTAAGCCTACTACCACTTATTGGGACCAATAAGTGGTATTAGAGCAGGTTGGACTAAACAGCCATCAAATGATCTATCTGATACCAACAAGTGGTATCAGAGCAGGATGGATGATATGCAAAAGATCTAATCGATATATCCAGATCCATCTGTGAAAAAATCCTCTCTAGAAAATCTCTCTCTCTCTCTCTCTCTCTCTCATTATAGATCAACTCACTGCATTTGTTAAAAGGGTATGATTGATGTGAAGACAACTAGCAGCTAAATTATACAGAAAATCAAGCAGAGTTGTGAAGAAAAGCTGTTCAGAAGAATGAAGCTGGTGAACAGCAAGCTACTCGAGGATCAGACTACGAAGAAGGAAGTTGTGTACAAAAAGAAAGTTTCTATCTATCATGGAGTAGACTAATACGGAGCAGATCAACAAGAAAGACATGTTGTTGAACAAAAGGAGGAAGCTGCTGCAACGCCAAGCTGAAAGAATGAATCACACCGGAGACTCCAAACAACAGCGATAAGAAGCAACCTTGGAAGGAAAATGCTGAGGAAGTTAAGCAAAAGAGTAAGGAGAAAAACTCACTCTATCAACCAGACCACCCTCCAGACGGAAGCAAAAGATGAAAGAGGCTATACTCTTTAGACAACTCTCAAGGAAAGAATAACGATGACCAGGTACCTCGTTCTAACTTACTCTTATACTTTTGGTCTCGCTTATTTTTTATCCTGTTAAGAAACTCAAATGATCATATGAGAAGCAATGATCAAGAAAACCAAATGAAAGAATCTTCAGAGGACTGAAGATAACAGGCTTAAAAGGCACTGATCACTTAACTTGAGATTAAGAAGGGAAGCTTACGTTGACACTCAAATAGAAGATGCTTCTCCTTCTTATACAAACTTCAAGAATTACCTAAAATAGTACTGAAAGTGACCTTACATCTTAAAAGAGATAACCATAAAGTAAGGGGGAACTACTAGTACAAATCAAGGTAATTCAACAGGCAAATGAGTTAAGTCCTTAGAGAAACCCAAAGATGGGTATGCTGTAAATAGTCTGCAAACAAACTGATATTCCCTGAGGAATCAAGCAGAACAACAACTTCAAAATTGTCTACCTTACTGATATCATGTTTTATCCTATCTACATCTAAAGGAGTTTATTCTCCACAAAAGATACAGTAAGAAAACACCTACACACACATTTTTTTGCTTACTAACGAAAGTCTTACAGGAATCAAACTATCTCTACAGCAACCATGGGCTGTAAGGAGAGTTTAAGTTCTTGAAAGAAACTTAACCCAAAAGGACTCATACTTGTGTGAATACCTATACAAGAATACTTGTTTTACAGGTACCTCTGACAAAAGGATACTGAATTTAGGGGGAAAAAATTAACGGATCTAAGGAACAAAATGAAGTTCTGATAAAAGGACGCTAGATACCAGGTACTGGATACTAGGTCGCTGGATAACAGGATGCTGAATATCATGATGCTGAATATCATGATGCTAGATACCAAGCTAACTGGATATTAGGTCATTGGATAACAGGACGCTGGAAATCAGGATGCTAGATACCAGGATGCTGGATACTAGGTCGCTGAACACCAGGTTGCTGCATACCAGGACTGCTAAACACCAGGATGCTGGACACTAGATCGCTGAACACCAGGTCGCTGTGTACCAGGATGCTAGACACCAATATACTGAATACTAGGTTACTGGACATCAGGACTTATCATCAGGTTACTGGATATAAGGGTCACTTGGAGGTTACAACTCTCAAATCAGAGATAGTTACTGTAAAACAAATTTTTTTGTAACGTGTGCGCATAAAAAGTGGATCACCTTTCCAGAAATAGACCACCTTTTTAGAACCCTACAAGAATTTCAGCCGTATGATCAGAAGAATCTAAGGGTGGAGAACCAGTTGTCGAACCTCTGTATATCCTTGCGTCTATGTGTGCTTACTACTTTACATGCATAACTCTATGTTAAGTTGCACATCTCCTTCTTGGCTCTAGAATGAGAGATAAGCTTCCGCAAACCACTCTGATCAGTAACCTCCCAAAAGGTTACTGATCCTAGAATAGAGCCGATAGAAAAGGAGAAAAGTTTGAAAATATAGTAGGCTTATTCACCCCCCCTCTAAGCCTACTACCAGTCTTTTTGGGACCAACACCCTTTGAATAGTCATTCTTGCAGAGATTCTTGAAGTATCCCAAGAACCTCGAGATCTTGTACAGTTTGATCTTGGGGAAGTTGGTATCGTGCGAATACATCCAAATTCCATTGATCTAGTTCCATTGCTTGTCTGAGGTCGAGCAGAACTGAAACCTCTGGTGATTTATTGAATTGATCAATACTTGGAACCTCTTGTGGGGGAAATCGTTGCAGTGCTGTATCCACCTGTTGCATTGCACATGATTTTTCCTCGTCCACAATGCCATGTCTACTGATCAATCTCTCTTCCTCTGCCTTCTTCTCCGCATTGGCCTTCCTTACAGTGTAGAATTTCTCATTCTCCATCCTCATTAGAGCACATTTGGAAAAGTGTTTCTTCGGAGGAGGGGAACCACCTCTGCCTCTGCTGCTCTGGCATCTCTTCTACCCCTTTGTTGCCTATGCTGCATCCTTCCTTCTAGTCTCATTGGATACAACATCCCCTGCTGCCCTTCTTACAGCACCACCCTCCTAGCTCCTTCATCATATTTTCTTTCTTTCTTCTTCTAGGGTGGGGGACATGTTCTCCTCTTCTTGCCTCAAGGTTGCAGCCTCTCCTCATCACGTTCATCATCGGCTGCATCTATCTCCGCTGCAGTGGCATCTGCAGCTTGCAGCAGTAACTTCTCTACTTCAGTGGGACCACCTTTTGTAAAAGAAGGAATAGACAACGTTTCAGCGACTTCTTCCCCCTTTTTGGCATCATCAAAAGGGCTCTTCACCTGGTGGCCACTTGCTGCAACTTGTTGCTCAGTCATCCTCGTGAGAGTTCGATACATCTCTTCAAGTAGCAGCTCGATGTTAGCTTATTTGTCTTACATACTCTTAACCTTTGAACTTTGATCATTGACTTCACTCTGTATGCTGGAAAGAGTGTTGTCATGGGCTGTAAGAGTATCAGATACAAAGCTTAGCGTCTGCTTTGTCTCATCATAGAAGGAGGTGGATAGTCTATCTGTCGTTCTCATGAGATTGTGTTGTTTCATCTACTCATCATTTAGCGCATCTCGGAGGGCATTAGAGATCTTCTCTAGTTTCTTCGCTACCTTTTGAAAATCGACGTTGGGTTGAGGATTAACTTATTTTTGCACCTTCAAGGCATTGGCAAGAAGATTAATGGCAGAGAGAATCTTGTTGAAAGATTCTTCAGGGGTCTGAGAGCTTGCAGCTGTTGGATTCAAGGTTTCATCACGTGCAGCTACAGTGAGCTGTAAGCTCTCTTTCTTCCCCTGTTCTGGCTGCTGCAGCGAGCTTTTGATGGAAGCTTCCAGTTCTTCGATAGCTTCTGGATCTATAGTAATTTTTTCTTTGCTTGAATCACCTTTCATCCAGGCTTCTGTAGCACAAGTTATGGAGGGCTCTTCTTCATCTTCCAATTCTTCAGCGAAACCATCAGCCTCTCCATCAGAATCATCTGAGGCATTGCCAATGATGGCCTCAAGAGTCTCTTCTGTATCTTCATCCTTTTTAACAACATCAACCTCTTTAGGTTCCTCTAACTGTTTTTCTTCTCCTACAACAACCCCTGGTTCGTTGCTCTCCTTAACTTCTTTCTCAGCCTCCTCTTCTTGGCCTTTCTCTCATTCGTCAGCTTCAACCTCCTGTTGAGATGCCTCTTATTGCATGGCCTCATCATTTCCTCCTGCTGCAAACTCTTCCTCAGCCTGCTTGCAGCCTTCAATTTTCACACCTATGTCAAGCTCGTCTCCTTGCTTGCTACCTTCTTCATTCGTTTTTGGAACTACAAGCTCCTCCTTTGCTTGCTTGCAGCTTTCTCCTTCAAGCTCTTCATGTCCTGCATCCTCCTCAGACTGATATCTTGCAATATCACCCTGGGAAGGTGTCTGCTCAACCTCTAAGTCTTTGGCAGCTTCAGGTGACTCTACTGCATCTAACAATCTTGCATCAGACAGTACTGTAACTTCTGCCAATACCGGGTAACCTCCCTCCATAACTTCCTCCGTCGTTGCATCATCGGAGACTTCAGCGTCTGCACTAAAACCTGGAAGATCTTCAAGAACAGTCTTGATAATGTCTGAAGGTTCTTTCTCCTCTTCAGCATCTTCCGGGTATTTAGGTGACACCTCGTAGTCTACCTGCTCCTCATCTTCACTGATTTATTGTAAGCTTACAATTGGAGGTAGACTACTCATCACTGTTTCGAAGGTTGGAGAACTCCCTGTTTTCGAAGGAACATCATCAGGTTGTAGCAACCTGGTAGGGGTTTCAGTTCTCTATCCTTTTTGGCTAAGTTCCACGGACTTGTGCAGCTGTATAGCATCATTATCATCTATCGGCTTAGGTGCTACATCCTTCGGAACAGCGTCATCCATAGACATATTTGCCTCTGTAACAGTCGTTAGAACATTCTCTGTTGCTTCATCGGCCTCCTTAACCTTTGATTGCTGCTACCCCTCCCTTACAATGAATGTAGCAAAATGGGCCTTTGTTGCAGCAATCCTGACATCCTGTTCTGCAGGAGGGATGTAATCAAGCAGCGTCTTGACATCCCGGGTGCCTGCCCAGAGCATGAGGGACTCTTCCATCACCGTCCAGTTATTCCATGTCTGCATTGCCTAACTCTCCTGCATCCTCATATCCTTCTAGATAGGAAGGCTATTAAGCATCTCTGCATCCAATAGTTCAAATGAAACTTTGAAAATTTTCTTCACGATGTCTCTCCTTATCTTCTTAGCATCTTCTTCCTTTTTCATCCTATCTTCCTCCAACTTCTACAGGAAAATAGTTGCTACCTTCTCATTCTGAGCCTTCTGCCGCTGCTGTAACCTCTGAATGAGCTTCTTCCAGAACTTCTTCGAATTTCCTACCTTCATTTGAGGGCTTCTTCTCTTTGTAGCAGTTGCAGTTGGAAGTTCAGCTTCTCTTGCTGCAACTTTCTGGGCTTCTTAAGATCCCATAAAACCACTACCCCACTTCTTCCTCATCTCATCATATTTGTCATTGAGATTCTCCTCTTCAGTGGGGTTCGTGGCGAGTCATTCCTCATTCTCACCATCATCTGCAACATCGATAGAAGCATCTTCTTCTACTTCATTTTCTGTTGTCTCCCTCTCCTCCATCGGAGCAGCAGTGACAACTAGTGCAGTTGTTTGATCCACCCCCTCCATCTCCGTGGTGTGGTTATCTTCTCCCCTCGATGCAGTTTATGTCTACTGCATTCTATTTTCTAGGAAACCTTATAGTGTAATAGCATACAATTTTCTCCAAAAAAAATGAATATGTTTTATTTTAAATTTTATTTAATTTAATCACAATATTATTGAAGTTATCCCACATTGAAAACAAGAGTGAATAAAGTTTGATGATCTTAATTTATAACTTTTGTTGGTCCCAAAAAGCAACTGGTAGTAGGCTTAGGGGGGGTAAATAAGCCTACTAAACCATCACACATTTTTCTTCTACATCTATCGGCTTTTTCTTATGTCAGTAACCTTTTGAGAGGTTACTGATCAGAGTGAATGCGGAAGCCTTTTACTATGCCTGGTAGAAGATGTGCAGCTTATTAGAGAGAGTGTATGCATGACAGTAAGCAGATAAAGACACAAGCATGTATAGAGGTTCGAAGGTAGAGTAATCCTTCTACGTCCTCTCTTCCTCCTCACAGGAGGGAACCTCGGTTAAGCTGGTTGAATTACATAGACATATCTATTACAACCCACCCTTAACCGGAAAGTAGCAAGCTTTCACACATATACTTGCCTACTTGCCTGATCCATACAGGATCCTACTCTACCCACCCAGGGTCTTCACTTTCTCTCCTAGAAAGTGGTAAACTCAGCAGGACATTACTTCTCGCACTGAGTACTCTGAGACAACCTTTTAGAGAGGTTTATCTCCTTCTTCTTCAACTGGGTGCAGCAAGCCTGGCCTTCGTTTGCAGACTCTTTCTGCTGAAGCTTGCTGCTAACTGGTAGACTGGATGTGTGTCTTCTTGGGGTGTGGAGTGTTCGAGTTCTTCTTCTTTTCTATTGCTCTTGTGAACACTCTATACTCTTCTTAACTTCCCCATTTTACTGCGCTTCTCTCTATTTGTGAGCCTTTCTCTCTGATGAGCTCTTCTCTCTTCTCTTTTCTCTTGCGCTTCTCTCTGCGAGCTTGGATATTCTGATGTGCTCGTCTTCTTCTCTCTTGCACACTTGGTGCTTCTCTCACACACTGGGCGTGTTCTCTCTCACACACACATTTCAGTCTTCAGTCCTTCTCTTTATAGGTGGTGAAATCTGCCCATTGAAGGTAGACAAATTTTTTACATTGACGCGCCGCACTCCTAACACACGACAGCTTTTCGCTTTCCACGTGTCTTCTTCCGATTGGCTTCTCTTCTCTTTTCTCTCTACCGGTAACTTCTTGTGTCTACCAGTAACTTTGACTTTCTGCCCATGCCTGCTTTGTAGCTTCCTCCTCTAGCTTCACTCTGGAGCTTCCTTCTTCAGGTGGCTTCGAGGCTTCTGTAGCATGCGGCTCCCTGCAGTATGCTTTCGGCATGGTCTTCCCAAGCAGCTTCCTGTCTCACTATTTTCTGCTTTGGCGAGGTCCGTTCCAGTAGCTTCCTGAAGTAAATTGTATCCTTATTAGTTCTAGATTCTTTTCAACCATACTCTTCAGTATCCTTCCTTCGACACTTTCTCTTTTTCTTTTAATCTTCTGTAGTAACTCTATTGCAGTAACCTTATCCTAAGATTGGTTATGCTATAGAGTTACTTTAAGGATTTGTCTCATCAAAACATTCTACAAATATATCCAACAACTTTGTATTGGAAGTTGTGTCCCACATTGAAGAAAACTGAAAAAAAGTTGTGAAGTTTTGTAGTATAAAGTATAGAAGTTTGTCCCACATTGATTAGCCATCTAAATTTGTATTGAAGTCATCCTTTATACAATGTGTGATTTTGTCCCACACTGGATGCAATCAAAATAACATTGATCATGCATCATTATAAATTTGTACTTGTGCCTACAATGTAATTATTCAATTAAGTTCAAAAAATTAAAATTAAAAAAATAAAAAACTTTCCAAAAGAATCCGGTTTAACCGGTTTTGTTATCGGTTTTTAATCGATTAATCTGGTTTTTGACCAGGTTTGACCTGTTTAACCACAAATCTGGTTTTGGAAGCTTAAATGGACCGGACCACCTGCCAGTTCGTGGTGGAACCTGTCGAACCAGCCGGTCTGGTCTGGTTACACAAACATTGTTTCTCAATGTAGAGAGTCTTGCTTCATTAAGGGGTTTGGTGAAGATATCAACCAAATGTAGATCAGTGTGAATCTTTTCAAGCACAACATCCTTCTTTTCAACATGATCTCCGATGAAGTGATGTCTTATGTCAATATACTTGGTTCTTGAGTGGAAGACATGATTATGTATTATGGCTATGACACTTGTATTATCACACATAATTGAAGTCTCTTTCTCTTCAATGTCATAATCTCTGAGCTGTTGCTATATCCATGACATTTGTGCACTGCAGCTTCCAGCAACAAGATACTCAACTTCTGCAGTGGACGTGTGTTGGTCCCAAGTGGTAGTAGACTTAGAGGGGGGATGAGTGAATAAGTCTACTTAATTTTTAAACTTTTTCTTTAAAATCGAAAGATAAGTCACTCAGGTAGGTAGCTAAAGAGTTTACTGTCCTGTAGGTTACTACTTGAGCAGTTACCTTTAGTGAACTTAGTGAAAAAGAGTTCTATGCACAGCGGAAATTCTTTTTGATCAAAGCTTTTTTTTTTTAAAACGATTGATATACTTGTGAGATATATGCAACAGGTTATAGCAGATAAGCAAGAACAAGAACAAGAGCAACAACAAGTTATTTCAAAAATAAACACAGCGGTTTATAGAGGTTCAAGGGTGGAGTAATCCCTCTACGTCCTCTTTACTCCTTCTCAAGGAGGAACTTTGTTAAGTCAAATGGTTGATTTACACAAGCCTCACTTAGTCAACCTAAACCTAACAAGAACTGTCAGTCTATCCCACATAGGGTTACTGCGCAATGACCAAACTTCACTGGCCCACATAGAGCTCTTGTTCTTCTACTAAGAATGCAAATACTTGATCTGGAATAACCTCCAATCAAGCAACTCCTATGAAATATTCATACCAGATTTCATAAGGCGTTTTGTCTTGATCTTTTTTGATCAGGCATCGATTATGTGTGTAACAAGCTGTGTTGGTGGCTTCAGCCCGAAATCTTTTTAGTGTGGTAGCTTCTATAAGCATAGTTCTTGCGACCTCTTTGAGAGTTCGATTCTTTCTTTTAGTTACACCATTTTGTTGGTGGGTTCTTGCAGCAGAATATTCATGTTGGGTTCCCTTTTCAAAGTAGTATTTTTCTATGAATTTGTTTGTGAATTCAGTGCCTTTGTCAGTCCTTATCCTTACAGTGTTTAAGTTTTTCTCATTTTGTATCCTCTTCATGAACTCTGGTAGTTTCAGCTATGTTTCTCATTTCTTTGCAAGAAAGATGGTTCAGGTAAATCATGAGTAATTATCAATGATTACTAAGGAGTACTTCATTCCACTTAGGCTTGTTGGGTCAATTGGTCGAGAAAAGATCCATGTGCAGCAGATCCAGAATATTGAATGACGATCTATGCACCTTCTCCTTAAAAAACACTTTAATTTGTTTTCCTTTCTAACAAGCTCCACATATGCTTTCTTTCTTATAAGCTATGTCAGGTAACCCTCTCACAAGTCTTTTTTTGGCCAATTTGTTGATCGTTTTTGTTAGGATTTATATTAGTTTTGATGAGAAAAACACTTTAATAGCAGTAAGCTTCTATAGAGAAGTAACATTGTACGTAAGCTTGTAATGTAATATTCTCTAAGTATGAAAAGGTCGCTACAATAAGCAGGAGGAACGCTACAGCAAGAAGCAACTTCACTACGACAAGAAGTAAGTTCGCTCCAATAGGAAGCAAGGTCTTCGAACGAAGTAGGAGCAACCATGCAAAGTAAGCTAGCCGTCCGATAAGGTCACTACCAACAAAAGAAATTATAGCAGTTTAACTTAAGGAGAAGTCACCTGATTTGGAACATGCTTCGTTACAAGTAGAGATATTTTCCTAAGGACCAATCAGAAACCGACAAGCAACTGATGGAAGACAGACCTGCTACGTGGCGTATTAAATGTGCGTACTATGAAGATCAAATCTATACCAGGAAGATCAGCGCATTAAATGCTGGAACTGCCACACTTCAATGGGCAGATTTCCAAGTTCTATAAATAGCGCATTAAATGCTGGAACTGCCACACTCCAGAGAAGCTCGCTGTATATTCTTTGAAGAAAAAATTTATATCTTTTATCTTAGATTGTTTTAGGAGTACCTAGTGGACAGTTAAGAACCTGCTAGTGTTTTACACTCTTGAAGAAAGAGTAAGAGTCCTGTGTGGGCTAGGTCGATCTTGTGTAGGTCTTGGTCGGATAGAGCATCAAACTGTGTGAAGGTTGTCTATCGTTTGTTAAGTCATTTGTAATAGCTAGGTTCTGTAAATCAAACCTCGTAACAAAGTTTCTCCTCTGAGAAGGAGTAAAGTGGACGTACATGGATTACTCCACCCTCGAACCACTCTATATCGTGTGTCTTATTTATCTTCTTACCCCTTGTATATCTTATCCTGTTGCATCTCCTATACTTGTCATATTGCATTCAAACTGCTTTTGAAGTCTTTGTTTTAAAGGTTTTTCTGCTGCAACAAACTCTATAGGTTCAAGTAAGCTGCTTCTGAGAAGCAAGCTGTGTAGCTGGAAGCTCACTGTTGAACCTAAGCTTTTCGGAGTAAAAAGTTTTAAAATTTTGAATAGGTTTATTCACCCCCCCCCCCTCTAAACCTACTGCTACTTGGGACCAACAAGTGATATCAGAGCAGGTTGGACTAAAAACCAACTTGCACTGGTCATTCCCCTGATCCCTCTTTGTTTTTAAAAAAAAGCATCATTTTCAAAAGCATAAGCATGAAATCATCTCATCACAAGTTACATATGTTTTCCATAGAGGATTATGATGATTGGAAGATGAGAATGCAGGCACGTCTCTCCGCTATGCATGAAGAGATGTTGTATACTATCACTGAAGGACCTCCGGTCATCACCAAGCCGAATCCAGTCTTTACAAGAGCTGTGGAGGATGCCGCAAAGGATAAATCATTCACATGAGTTATTCCTCACTCCCAAGTGATTGAGAACCCCAGATAGGAGTGGACGCTTGAAGAAAGAAAGAGAGCCAACTTGGATAATGTAGCCAAGAATACCTTGTTCACCACAATTGACAAGTGCACATTCAGCAAAGACAAGACTTGCAAAACTGCCAATGAAATATGGAGCAAACTTGAACAAGTCTGTAAAGGGACTGAGCTCACCAAGGAGAAACACTTGAACAACTTGATCTAAGGTTGACCAACATTGTGAACGAGCTTGAATCCCTAGACAAACATTACACCCAAAGATAGAAAAATATGAAAGTGCTAAGGGCACTACCTGCAGAATGGGACAGCAAGACGACGACCATGAGAGTCTCAATGGATTTGAAATCCATGAGCACCTTTGATCTCTTCTCAGACATAAAAGCTTTTGAGTTCGATATCAATCGACGAAAGAAGGAAGCAGAAGAGACCAACTCAAAGGTTACTGCTCTAACAACCAGAGTATCCAAGGATACTGGGAAAGTAAGCAGCAGTATGCATACAGTGACTTTGAAGTTGATGCCGAGGAGGACATGGTCCTGCTGATAAAGAAATTCAAGAAGTTCTTCAAAAACAACCCCAGAGGTAACTTCGAGAAGAAGAAGCAGATTCCTCAACTACAAGCTGGCGCAGAGAGTAAGCCCACTGTAAGTGACACTAACTTATTTTATAATTGCAGGAAGCCAAGTCACTATGCCAGAGAATGCCCATACCTTTAAGTACACATATATCTTTAAGATGAAAGAGCAAAAAGGAGAGAAAAGAAAAGATTTGAAAAGCATAAGCTGAGAGCTTTGATAAGTGAGTCAGAAGCTGTGAGGACAAGAAGCGCTGAAAAGGAGAAAGCAAGAAAAGTAACCTCATTAGACAGTGACTCAAATAGCTCTACATCTGAAGAGGAAGCTCTTATTTGCCTGATGGCTAACATTGAAGAGCACAACAGCGACATAGAGGTAACTCCTGAAACCTCTATTTCATTAAAAAAGGAATGGTTGAACATGATCACTGCTCTTAGATAGATCATGAGTGACTTTGAGTAGATAAACTCAGCTCATGAGGAGTTTAAACAAGAAAATAAGCTACTTCTAAGAGAGCATGTTTTTATGTCTGTCACTCTAGACTTAGAGAAACTGAAGACACAAGCATGCAATGACCTTATAATAAAAGTAAGCAAGCTCAAACTGCAAGTCACTAAGCTAGAAAATGAGAAGAGAAGCTTAGTTGCCACTATAAATACCTTTAACAAGTCCTCAAAAGACCTGGATGCTCTTCTGAACATCCAGATAAGCTTTAACGAGCATACTGGACTAGGGTACAGTGTGGAAGCTTCTACCTCATACTCAGAAAGAATATAAACACCTAAGTTTGTATTTGGAGAGACCCTTCACCTAGAAGAAGATATCATGGAGATAGGGGGAACCTCCAGTACAAACCCAGGTAGTTCCACAGACAAGGGAAAGAGACCCCTCTTTGAAACTAGATGGAGTAAGCCTATAGAAAGCAAATGGCTGCAGCACAATCAGTATGCTGCAAGCTGTAGCAAGCAACATCATCAAGGTTGGTTTTAGAGGAAGCAACCTCCACTTACTAGTACTAAGACCTACATGTCTAAATCTAAGAGAGCAAGTGCTCCAAGAAAGTACAACAAAAGACCATACCGAAGTGGTATAGCTACTCACGAGCACACACTGCATAGTTTCTCATGGTTACTAACAGAAGAAGGGAAACCAAGCAAGCTCTTAACAAATCAATTATTGTGAAGCAAATTTGGGTTCCAAAGAAGACTAACTTGAAAGGACCTGTACAAGTATGGGTACCTAAAATTAAGTGATATTTTTTACGGAACCATTGCCAGGGAGCAGTAATGAAGTATTATACATTGACAGTGGCTGCTCTAGACATATGACTGGCAACAAAGAACTGCTGACAAGCTTCCAGGCCATAAAAGGACCCAAGGTGGTGTTTGGAGATGACTCCAAAGACAGCACCAAGCACATGCATTAAAGACGTATCTTATATGAAAGGATAAAAATACAACTTGCTGAGCATAAGCCAATTCCGTGACAAGGGATATTCAGTTGAGTTCAAAACATAACAAGTGTCTCATCAAGAACAACAACTCTCAAGAAGTCAAGCTCATTGGAACAAGAAAATGAAATATCTATATAGCTGACTGGAACTCTATCAAGACAACAACCTACTTCATTGCAAAGAGTACTCCAGAAGTGAGCTAACTTTGGCACAAAAGAACGAGTCATTGGAATTTTAAGACAATCAACAAAGTAGAAAGAAAAGGCCTTGTCAGGGGTCTACCAGACATTCTCTACAAAAAGGAGAACATATGTGGAGCATGCCAGAAGGGGAAGCAAGTCAAAAGCACCTTCAAGAGCAAGCTCACGAAGTCAACTGATAGAATACTAGACTTACTCCATATGGATCTATTTTGACCAATAGATCCTATCAGCATAAGTGGAAAGAAGTATTCACTAGTTGTGGTAGATGACTACTCAAAATTCACATGAACAATGTTCCTAGCCAAGAAGTTAGATACTCAATAAAGGCTGTTTGAATTTTTTGAAAAGAATTCAAAATGAGAAAGGTTTGAGCATAGTAAAGATCAGAACAAATAGAGGAACCGGATTTACAAAAAAAATTATTTAGACCTACTACACAGACAATGGAATCAAGCATGAATACTCAACTGTAAGAACACCACAACAGAATGGAGTAGCTGAAAGAATGAACAGAACATTGAAGGAAGCAGCTAGGACCATGCTGTCAGAAGTTGGAATACCCAAGAGATTTTGGGTAGAAGCAATCAACACATCATTGTATACTCAAGATAAATGCTTAATCAATAAGGATTTAAATAAAACAACTTATGAATTGTGGTATGGTTACTCACCAAATGTATCTTACTTTCACATTTTTTGTTGCAGATGCTGTATATTGAACAATGGGAAAGAATACCTGAAGACTTTTGATGCTAAATCAGATGAAGGAGTATTCTTAGGCTACTCCTCAGTAAGAAAAGCCTTCAAAATCTTCAATAAAAGAACCTTGGTAGTAAAAGAATCAATGCATGTCGTATTTAAAGAACCACACTACAACAATACTATTGATGTGGAAGAGTTAAGAGAAAATGTAGACAGTATCAACATCAATAACAAAAAGGTTCAGTATATAAATGTGATTCAACCCAACAAGCTGAATGAAGACAATGAGCAAATACCAAACAGTAAACAGATCGAGGTATTACAGCAACCAGCGAAGAAGGACAAGCAACCTGTAGAGGTACAGGCAGTGGCGGATCTACATGAGAACAAGGGGGTGCAGCTGAATTTTTTTATTATATATTTACTAATATACCCCTAATCATTTATATAATTACAATTTTACCATTATACATATATTCATTTGCATCCTACTATTTGATTTCTTCTTCTCCCCCATGCGGCTGTGCCACTGCCATTGCCTGCGCCCCAATATTTTTGGATAGTTTGTTTTTCTTCTCTTTTATATTATATATTATACTTATTAATGTTTTAATATTATTGTTCATATTCATTAATTGATTCAACTATTAGTTGGTTAATGTGATTTTATTTGTTTATATATTAGGGTTTGTGCATTTTTATAAATGTGTATGAAATATATTGATTTTATGATATTGTGTTGTGATTTCAATGAGTTCATGATGTGGGTTGATATTGTAGTTGTTAATTTCTTATAGAATTGAAGTTATATATTTCATGTATTGTAATCTCATGATGTGGTTTAAATCCCAAAGATTGTTCCTCTTCTTTTGACAAAGATAAAATACTCTAACATTTCAAATTTTATCCATTCGAGTTTTCAAGTTTGACAAAGAAAAAAATTACTCAAACTTGTAAAATTTTGATGATGATGTGGTGGATCGCTTCCAAAAAATGAAGATTTTAAGGATCAATTTGTAATTATAATTTTTATAGTTGAATGGTTTGTAATATGTATTTGCATATTTTAGTTGAACAACTTTTACGCACAATGTTTCTCTAATATATATGTATTTATTTGTTCGCACCCCCATCTTCCAAATCCTGGATCCGCCACTGAGTACAGGAACCAGAAAGAGATCCACAATCCAAGGAAACCTAGCTGATAATAGAGAAAGATCAACCTATGGTTAATCAACAAGTCATCCCAGATGATGAAGCAAACATAAAGTGGCTAAAGGATCACCCAAAGCATGAAGCTATGTTTGCATGCTTCATACCACAAATTGAGCCTAAAAGCATAGAAGAAGCTCTAAAAGATACCAACTGGATTAAATGGATTTGAAAGGAATCAAGTCTGAAATCTTGTTTCAAAACCAACTCATCAAGGAGTTATAGGAACCAAATGGGTGTTCAAGAACAAACTGGATGAAGAAGGAGTGGTTGTCAGAAAAAAGATAAGACTGGTAGCAAAAAATTAATGTCAAGAAGAGGGTATAGATTTTGATGAGACCTTTGAACCAGTAGCTAGACTTGAAGCAATAAGGATTGTCCTTGCTTATACAGCACACAAGAACTTCATTGTGTATCAAATGTATGTGAAGAGTGCGTTCCTAAATGGACTTCTAGTTGAAGGGGTGTATGTGGAGCAACCTCCTGGATTTGAAGATAATCTAGAAATAAAGGTATACAAGCTAAGGAAAGCTTTATATGGCTTAAAGCAAGCTCTAAGAACATGATATGATACTCTATCACAGTACCTTCTGGATAATGCATTGAAGAAGGGAAAGGATGATAAAACTCTTTTCAGAATTCAAGATGGAGGCAGCATACTCCTTGAGCAAATATATGTGGATGACATCATATTTAGTTCAACTAACAGAGATCTATGGAAGAAGATTTCCGAACTAATGCGGAGAAAATTGAAATTAGTATTATGGGAGAACTCAGTTTCTTCCTAGGATTATAGGTGAAGCAACTTGATCAAGGAACATTCATAAACCAGATAAAGTACACAAAAGAGTTGATCAAGAAGTTTGGTTGGGAGAATGGAAGTACTGTAAGCATCCCAATGGCTACATCAACAAGCATTGACAAAGATGAAAGTATGACACATTTGGTAAATATTCATACCAGATTTCATAAGGCGTTTTGTCTTGATCTTTGTTGATCAGGCATCGATTATGTGTGTAGCAAGCTGTGTTGGTGGCTTCAGCCCGAAATCTTTTTAGCGTGGTAGCTTCTATAAGCATAGTTCTTGCTACCTCTTTAAGAGTTCGATTCTTTCTTTCAGTTACACCATTTTGTTGGTGGGTTCTTGCAACAGAATATTCATGTTGGGTTCCCTTTTCAAAGTAGTATTTTTATATGAATTTGTTTGTGAATTCAGTGCCTTTGTCAGTCCTTATCCTCACAGTGTTTGAGTTTTTCTCATTTTGTATCCTCTTCATGAACTCTGGTAGTTTCAGCTATGTTTCTGATTTCTTTGCAAGAAAGATGGTTCAGGTAAATCATGAGTAATTATCAATGATTACTAAGGAGTACTTCATTCCACTTCATTCCACTTATTTACCAAAGCTTATATTTCATATCCAAAAGCTCTCAACTTCAGTCACTCAATCTAAGTGCAGCAAGCTCAGAAGCAAGCTTCAAAGTTCATATTTCCAGAGAAGCTGGCTGCAGATTCATTGAAGAAAAACTCTATATTTTTTTATCTTAGATTGTTTTAGGAGTACCTAATAGAGGGTTAAGAACTTTCTAATGTTTTACAATCTTGAAGAAAGAGTAAGAGTCCTGTGTGGGCTAGGTCGATCCTGTGTGGGTCTTAGTCGGATAGAGCAACAACTTGTGTGAAGGTTGTCTATCGTTTGTTATGTTGTTTGAAATAGCTAAACTGTGTAAATCAAACCTCGTTAACAAAGTTTCTCCTCTGAGAAGGAGTAAAGTGGACGTACAGGGATTACTCCACCCTCAAACCACTCTATATCGTGTGTCTTATTTATCTGCTTACCCCTTGTATATCTTATCCTGTTGCATCTCCTATACTTGTCTTATTGCATTCAGACTACTTTTGAAATCTTTTCTTTAAAGGTTTTTTCGTTGTATCAAACCCTATAAGTTCAAGTAAGTTGCTTCTGAGAAGCAAGTTGTGTAGCTGGAAGCTCACTCTTGTATATAAACTTTGCAGAGTAAAAAGTTTTAAAGTTTTAAGTAGGTTTATCCACCTCCCCTCTAAACCTACTGCTACTTGGGACCAACAGTTTTGAAATTCAGATGGCTCATTCTCTTATGCCACAACCAGCTTTGTTCAGGTGAGCTCTTTACAATAAAGCATGTTGGAGTAGTTGAAGATATTGAGTCCACTAGATACACATTCCCTTTCTTCGTTCCTGCAAGCAATAATTATTTGATGACTGTGTTGGTCCCAAAATTGTTGTAGGTAGGCTTAGAGGGAGGGGGAGGTTAATAAGCCTACCTTTTTTTCAAACTTTTCTTTTATCTCTATCGGCTCATGTCTAATATCAGTAACCTTTTGGGAGGTTACTGATCAGAGTGGTTTACGGAAGCTTATTACAGAGCCGAGTAGAAGATGTGCAGCTTATCAGAGAGTATGCATGAAATGCAGTAAACATATAAAGATGCAAGAATGTATAGAGGTTCGAAGGTGGAGTAATCCTTCTACGTCCTCTATTCCTCCTCTCAGGAGGGAACCTTTGTTAAGCTGGTTGATTTACATAGACCTATCTATTACAACCCACCCTTAACAAGTAAGTAGCAAGCCTACACACAGATGCTTGCCTACTTTCTACACTGACCCACACAGGATCCTAATCTACCCACCCAGGGTCCTCACTTTCTCTCCTAGAAAGTGGTAAACTCAGCAGGACTTTACTCCTCGCACTGAGTACTCCGAGACAACCTTTTAGAGAGGTTTATCTCCTTCTTATTCAACTGGGTGCAGCAAGCTTGGCCTTTATTTGTAGACTGATCTGCTGAAGCTTGCTGCTTGACTGGTAGACAGAGTGTACGTCTTCATTTGGGGTGTAGAGTGTTCGAGCTCTTCTTCTTTTCATCTGCTCTATTTGAACACTCTTTTCTTCTCTAAAACTTCCCTCTCTTTCTGCGCTTCTCTCTTTAAAGCCTTCTCTCTGATGAGCTCTTCTCTCTTTCTTTATGTGTGTTCTCTCTGTGAGCTTGGATGTGATCACTTCTTCTCTCTTCACACTCTTTTCAGTCTTCCCTCTTTATAGGTTTTGAAATCTGCCCGTTGAAGGTTGACAGATTTCCATCATTGATGCGCCGCACTCCTGACACACGCCAGCTTTTCGCTTTCCATGTGTCTTCTTTTGATTGACTCCTATTCTCTTCTCTCTACCGGTAACTTCTTGTGTTTACCGGTAACTTTGACTTTTCTCCCCATGCCTGCTTTGTAGCTCCCTCCTCTTGCTTCACTCTGGAGCTTCCTCTTCTGGCTTGCTCCTTTAGGTGGCTTGAGGCTTCTGTAGCATGTTGCCTCTGCAGTATGCTTTCGGCATGGTCTTCTCAGGCAGCTTCCTATCCCGCTATTTTCTTCTTTGGTGAGGTCCCTTCCAGTAGCTCCCTGAAGTCAATAACATCCTTTATTAGTTCACCAGATTCTTTTTAACCATTCTCTTCAGTATCTTTCCTTTTAACACTTTCTCTATTTCTTTTAATCTTCTGCAGTAACTCTGTTGCAGTAACCTATCCTAAGATTAGTTATGCATATTTAGAGTTACTTAAGGATTTGTCTCATCAAAACATTCTACAAATGTATCCAACAGGCTGCATCTTAGATTAGGTATTGGTCTTGGAAGAACTCCACCATTTGCCCTTTGTCACAAAATTGACTTATGCTCAACAGATTGTACTTTAGCCCCTTCACATATGTTACATCATTGATTTGTACATCTCTCCTGATTATCATTCATGTACCCAAAGTGTTTCCTTTTGAATTATCCACAATCACAACCTTTAGTCCTTTGCAATCTTGGGAGTTACTCAGTGAAGAGTTGTCACCAGTCATGTGTCTCGAGCATCCGCTATCTATGTACCGTGGATCTTTGCTGCTACTTGGCGATTGTACCTGCAAGATGGTCATTCAGGTTTGGGTACCTATACAAGTACGGGTCCTTGGGGGTTAGATCTCAGGTTTTTGTTTGCAGATTCAGTCTCAGCTTTATCTTTTTCTTTAGGGAATAGGGATGCATCCATGAAATCCCAATCACTTTGTTGAACTTCGCTTCCTCCTTCCTTTTTATTGTATTATAACCGTCATGGTTGTTGTATCCTGCTTCCACTAGCAGTAGCTATAGTCTGCTGCAAGCTGCAGCTTTCAGCAGTCTCACTACAAGAAATTCGCTCGTTGTCGTAGACTGTTTTTTACTATTGTGGTAGATGGTGTTGTCGTAGACCCCCCTCTACCACAACGGTTATTAACCATTGTCGAAAATATCTACCACAACGGTTATTAACTGTTGTGATTAAGTGGTGTCTACGACAACACCATCTACCACAACGGTAAAAATTATATACCACAACGGTTAATAAACGTTGTCGAAAATGTCTACCACAACAATTATTATCCATTGTGATTGAAGGGTGTCTACGACAACACCATCTACCACAACAGTAAAAACAGTGTCTACCACAACATTTATTTACCGTTGTCGAAAATGTCATCCACAACGGTTATTAACAGTTGTGGTTGAGGGGTGTCTACGACAACACCATCTACCACAACGGTGAAAACTTATCTACGACAACAGTTTAACTGTTGTTGTTGTGTTATGAAATTTACAACGAATTTTTGACCGTTGTCGAAGAGGTTAAATACAACGGTTGGCACAATTGTTTTAACTGTTGTTGAATTATGGACTTTTACAACGAATTTTTGACTGTTGTCGTAGAGGTGAACTACAACGGTTGGCACAACGGTTTAAGTTGTTTGGATTTTACAACAGATTGTAACCGTTGTCGTTTTTAATAACGACAACGGTTTGCACAACCCTTATTAACCGTTGTGATTTTGATGTTTTCCACAACGGTGTTTTCCCTGTTTTCGTGTGCTGTCCTTGTACAACATCTATAAGTGAAATCACAACTAATACCCATCATCAAAATATTATCAACATCATAAACATTGTTCCCAATTAACATAACCTAAAGTTAATACGATCTTCCGCGCATACTACTAGGTATCTAGGAGTTACAAAGTCAAAATAATCCACCAAACATGATAATTTCCCCAGATTAAATGTTTGATATATACACCAATAAAAGTTTAACAATTTCATATGATCCAGAAAACCTGCTCGTTTGCCATTTTCAGTAGAGTATCCAACAACATATACATGAGCTCACAAATAGTAGAAGAGGTAGCAAATTCAGGTATGCCTGCAAAAGTTCATAAAGTTGTGATTGTAACCGTTGTCGTTTTTAATAACCAAAACTGGTTTGCACAACCCTTATTAATCGTTGTGATTTTAATGTTTTCCACAACGGTGTTTTCCCTGTTTTCGTGTGTTGTCCTTGTACAACATCTATAAGTGAAATCGCAACTAATACCCATCATCACAATATTATCAACAGCATAAACATTGTTCCCAATCAACATAACCTAAAGTTAATACAATCTTCCGCACATACTACTAGGTATCTAGGAGTTACAAAGTCAAAATAATCCACAAAACATGATAACTTCCCAAGATTAAATGTTTGATACATACCCCCATAAGAGTTCAACAATTTCATATGATCCAGAAAACCTGCTCGTTTGCCATTTTCAGTAGAGTATCCAACAACATATACACGAGCTCACAAATAGTAGAAGAGGTAGCAAATTCAGGTATGCCTGCAAAAGTTCATAAAGTTAAAAGAGAATTAGTTATAAACAAACAGACAAAATCCACCTTCGGATTAGTTATAAACCTATCACAAACAATATATTTACCAAATCTACCAGCTCAAATCATCTAGAAACAGAAATCCACCCAAAAACACCTCCACACCGAACTACATTTCCCTGCCCTGTAAATCAAACTCGGGAAAAAGAAAGAAAAGGAACCAACTCCTATGCAGCAATAATCAACAACTCATTGTCCAGCTACAAGATAAAACATCATATCTCTAGATAGCAAAATAAAGTTTCCCCAAGCAACAAAGATTTTCAGTTGCAGATAGCAAATTTCATGAAAGCCAAATGCAAACACTAACATGTGAAAAAGAAACTTACGAAGTTAGTACTGTTGTTGGACACATGTTGCCCACTCCGAACGTACTTCATCAATTTCTTCTTTTGAGTACTCTTGTGTGAACTGCATATAAGTAACAACATAAATTATATCAACCTAGAAGAACAAATAGCAAAATTGCAAGAACTTCGTGAATTAAGAAATTAATAGTAGTAGTACTCTAAGTTGCAATGAATCCAGATCAACAGACACATCCAAATCAGTAAGCTGTCTCATGTAACGCATCACATAAAATCCGCATTGATATGCATCAGGTTGTGAAGGACCCTGGGTTTAGAAGAAATAAATGTGATCTAATTCAAATATATATGTTAAAAATAGTAGGAGTCAAAATCTTCATGTACCCTGATAATTTCCTACTTCACTTGTTTCCTTCATTTCTTTTGCACATCCACATTAAACATTTTGATTGTCCTTCATTATTGAATGAGTTCTAAAAATTACCTTCATTTAACAATACATAATTTTACCTCATAAAAAAAAAAAAGAGAACTTACAAATCAACAACTTTTTTCCAACTTTCATCCTTTATGCGTGTATAAAGAGGATCTAAGATATACACGTGCTCTTTATGAGGATCGATCACGGTTAGGATCCAATGCTCACTATGACATAAATGAACAACATTAGTATATAATTAATGTTACTTCAACAATAAGTATTTAAAATGACCAAAAAAGTTCACATTTACCCCACATTACAAGGCACTATGACAATCTAGAGGAATTTGGATTGAGCAAAAAGAGTCTTGTATAAAAACAATTTGACTAAACAACCACCACCACCACACAATATATTCATAATATAATAATATAGTTATAACTATTAGATAATATTGAATTTACAAATTAAACAATATACTTAATTATTTCTGTTAGACTATCTTAAGCTTATATACCTTAAATTAAGTAATCAATCTATGCATATATATGATTTTGTGCATAGCTGTAATGAATATTCAATTAAATTAAATAGTTGAGAAGTAAATTAAATATTAAATTCTTGAATATAAATGCAGTACCATAGATTATATATATATACACGTATTATGGTGATAAGGGCTGCAGATTCTTGAATATATATATATATAGTATATATAAATGCAGATACCATAGATTATATATATATATATATATATATATATATATATATAAATTCTTGTAAATATATTGATTGATTAATAATTCAATACGTAGTTCATGGGTAGATCCCCACCCACCTTCTCCTCATGAATTAGAACCAATGTTGCCACTTCAGCTACTTGCTGTTCTGTATGACTCTTTGTCCTCAAGTGGTCCAAGTATGAGTTAGCAAGATTACATGAATGAAAGTGATGCCTAAAAATCATTATCCTTCTTCATCAATCCCCTCCATTCATCTCTCTCTCTCATCTCTCTCACTAACATAATTGAACTATATATGTGAGAGTGGGAAAGGGGAAACTGAAGAATGGATCTTTATATGGCAAAGGCCAATATAAAGCCATCATTATTCTTTATCTACAAAGTGAAGTAGCTAGCTGAGAATACCTATTATCATATATATTAGGATCTTGACCAGCAATTTTGGTCCTAGTAAGATGTATAGTTTATCTAAAGGTATTTGTGACTATTCTGAAAAAGTTTATAAAGAACTATTCTCACCAACTAATGTCAAAATCTAAAAGAATATACAATACAATTACGTGAAAAACCAAACAAAAACAGAAAATCAGTAAAGTGTCCAGCACTCAAAACCAAGAATTTCATATCTTAACAAAAAAGCTGAAAAATATATTTGATATTGTAATGATGGAGATAGAGAATCATACCAAAATAGGTTGCACAGGTCCTATCAGAAGAATATTTCACCCCAAATCCTACTCCTTTCCCCTTCGTTGAAGTCGAGCTACTCAACACCCTACCCCTTCGTCGAGCTGCGCAGTAGGAACAAGGAGTTGGAGATGACGACGGCGGCTCCTCTCCTCGTAACATAGTTTAAACGTAAGGTAACAACGATTCAAAACTCCGTGTAAGCCGATTTTGTTCTCCGATTATTGTCAAATTTGTTGTCAAATGAGTGTAATTTATTGTAAAATTTCTCCAAAGCCTTCATCAGCTGATAATAGTTTGTTGAATTAGAAGCTTTGGGTGAAGTAGAACTACATATTTAAATCTGGTTTTGATATCCACTGCATTTTCGATTCGAATTTTTTTGTTTCAATTTTGTGCATAATGGCCAAAAAATTCTCTGTTTTATGGGCAGATGAGATTAACCTTACTGCATTAGGCATTATTTTTGTTTCTGCGCACTGCATTTGGGTTATCTAGAGTTGAAGTCTTTTATTTGATGCAGATGCCTGGAATGCTCGATTGGTTTGGTTGGTGTACCTGGCATGCTTTTTACCAAGATGTCAATCCTCAAGGAATCGGAGATGGGTTAAAAAGGTTTATGCTGCCCTAATGTATTTATTTCATTTCATATCTCAGTTTTCTATTTAAGGACTTGTACTGATTAATTTTTGAAGTCGACCGTTGTTTATTATGAGTTAATATGATGTTGAGAATTAAAATGTAGCAGTACGCTGGAAAATAAAACTTGTTGGTGTTTATTATTATTATCTTGAACCATTTATTAAGAATTACGTTTTTGTGAGCTAGGGAGTTTAATGCCCAGGGATTTAAATGCTTCTAGCATGTTATCATGAAACATTTGTGTCCGTGGAATTGAGACCTCAGGCTTCATCAATTTAGTATGATGGTTTTAAATTTTCGTTTGGTTGTATACCTTATTCAGAAGTGAATAAAGGATTGTGCATAGAATTTACATATTAGTAACATTGTAAGTTCTACATGCATCCACAACTGTGTTATGCAGATTCTCCCCCACTATGCTTTTTCAATGCACAATCAAATTGAAACCCAGAATCTTAAGAGATGTTTGTGGATAAGATTCTGTCTTTTTTTTTTTTTTACCTTTTTCCTATTTCTATATCTCATTCAGTCTCTCTCAGATTAAAGTTCCCCCTGCAATCAACAGGGAATCTTGCACATCGCAGGGATATTTCAAAGGACCGTATGGAGGAGGATGGTGTTGGTATAATTGATCCCAATCAAATATTCGAATTCTATGATGATCTGCATGGATATCTTGTGTCACAGGGAGTGGATGGAGTTAAGGTTGATGTTCATAACATACTGGAAACAGTAGCCACAGGTTCAGGAGGTTGTGTCTCACTAACTAGACACTTTCATCAAGCTCTTGAAAAATCAATATCAAACAACTTCAGAGACAATGGAATAATATGTTGTATGGCTTAGAATACAGATTCTGTTTACAGGTACCACTTGAATTGGAAGCCTCAAATTTTCTTTTACTGAATTTCAATTTCACAATAATCAGATAGAAGATAGTGATAGCTTCATTTATCATTTATGGTTACAGCTAAAAAACAAATGTTGTTACACGTGCATCAGATGATTATTGGCCCGACAACCCAGCAACACAGACGCTGCATATAGCTGTTGTAGCTTATAATGGTTTATTCTTTGGTGAAGTATTTGTGCCAGATTGGGACATGTTCTACGTATGAGATGCTTTCTTATTATAGATTGATTTAACTTTGACAGCCATTTCACAGTTCTTAATTTAAACTTTGTCATTTGAAGTACACAAACTTTTATACTTCACCATTTCAACATATCTCTAGAATTCTAGTTTGAAGCCAATGTTGTGCCATGTTAATATGGAGAAGGTGGAATTTGATTGGAGCAGTGAACAACATTTTTTGACAGTGAATGTTCCCATTGGAACAAATTCTTGGGAAATAGATATTCATTACTGAGGCCCTTTTTAGTGGAAGCCTCACCAGTTTAAATATATGATGAATCTTGAAATTCAAATTAAGTGATTGTTTTTATTTGACATGATCAGCAAGAGAGATTTGTTATTGCCTTTGTGGTGTTGGTTGACTTGGTGTGGTCCTTATGATCTCTATAGAGACCTGTGATTCATGGAATCTCAACAGAATAATACTCTTTTATTAATTGACATAAAAAAATTTAAATCAAACCAAGGAAACTGGATAAACCTCTGATTAAAATAATGGTAATTATGAATCATGATGACTTTAAGGAATTAATAACTTTATAAAAAATTTGGAATAATAATTTTGATTAACCTAATGGAATACAACATTCATGAAGTTGGGTGAAAATTGGGGGTTTTGGCAATGTGTTGGAAATGGTACGAAGAAAAGCTTGTTGAAAAGTTTGGCAATGTGTTGGAAATGGTATGAAGAAAATTGGGGGTTTTGGCAATGGAAGTGGAAGGTGACGAATAAGTTGGTGATCTCCATTGTTTGGTTGAGGAGCTTCTCCCATGAATTGGCAAAGGACTGTGATTGTGCAACTCTTGAACATGTTTTTGAGATTATTCCTGGGGTGAAGAGGATGATCATGGGCAATACAATTCAAGAAGAGGTATTTTAGTCATTTACCATAATATATTAAACCCAACCACTACAAGAAAATCGCTGATAGACAACGGTTAAAAACCGTTGTTGTAGGCCAGAAAGCAGCGTTGTCGTAGCCGGGGTTGTCGTAGGGGTCAGCAAATTTTCGCTCATAGACAACGGTTTTTAACCGTTGTCTTAGACCCTATGACAACGGTTGTGACGCACATAGACAACGGTTTTTAGCCGTTGTCGTAGGGTTGTTGTTCCAAAGAAGCGTTGTCTTTTCTATCTACGACAACGCTTTGACAACGGTTTTCAACCGTTGTTGTAGAGGCTTAAGACAACGGTTTTTAACCGTTGTCCTGCCGTTGTTGTAGCTATCTAAGACAACGGTTTTTAATCTTTGCCGTTGTCGTAGATCCTTATTACAACATTTTTGAAACTGTTGTACGTAGTCTATTTTCAACGTTGTCTTTTACAAGTTCTAGTAGCATTTAATAATTATTATATATTAATTGAAATTCAAATATATAAAATAAACATTCAACTCAAAATAGTCATATCAAATTGAAATATTTATTTAACAGTTCATACAACAACTATTACTCTAAAAGTTCATATGATCTAAGAGTTGATACAAGATATGAAAGCTACAAGCCTTTTTCTCCAAATCTAGCCTTTTTCCATAGTGAGCTAGCTTCAATTACTCCATTATCCTCTAACCCTAGAAAATCCCATGATCTGGTTGTGTGTATTTTCCTTCCTTGATTCAAGAACACTGACACAACCCTAGGATGCCCTGCAAATCAGTTCATGATCTACACTGTCACAAAACAAGTAGGAAAATCATCATTAATGAATTTTCTCAAATATATTCACTTACTAGATATCTCAGAAGCTTCTTCATCTTCAAGAAATACATCAAACCCATTGATATGTTTGTTGTAAGAGTAGAAAATTGCATCTTTGGCCTTATCAGCACTGCAGTGAAACAACAATTAAAGATATGATCTTTCACAAAACTTCCATTTTCTTGCAAGATTTCTGCACTTACCTTCCCAAGAATGATCCAAGGAAGTGATAATGAGACTCTGTGGCTCTATCATAATCACTGGATGTGACTTTATTTCCATGTGAATGAGCTCCCAAATAGACCACATATGACTAGGCAATGAGTGGTTGCAAGAAAGAAATTCCAGAATTAATTAAAACTCCATTATTAACCACTTGAGCAAGTAATTATTGCAAGGAATCAGGCTAAATATATGCTTACCTTTTTGGTGGCAAATGTGGGTCTAAGCAACAGTGTAAAAACTAGAGAGAGAAGATAAAGGGAAGAAGCAGCATAAGTGCTACTAGCTTTCATCTTTCTCTCTCTTAAAAATCCAAGCTTTCTTCCACCTCTTTGCTGCAGCTCACTAAAGAAAGCAGGTAGTCTCTCTTGGGCTTGCATTTGCTAT
The DNA here is from genome assembly GCA_005771605.1 of Scutellaria baicalensis. Classification (NCBI taxonomy): domain Eukaryota; kingdom Viridiplantae; phylum Streptophyta; class Magnoliopsida; order Lamiales; family Lamiaceae; genus Scutellaria; species Scutellaria baicalensis. The sequence goes on along the minus strand of CM016724.1, from coordinate 34,661,175 downwards.
TTAAAAGGGGTAGGTAGATATATAATCACAAGACACAATATCAAAGCTATACATCCTATATATTCATCCCATCTTGTATGGAGAATAACACCTTGTAGCATAACACCTTTTTGGTTGCAATGACAAGATAATCATATCCAATTAGACGGCCCTGTGCAGTCGTAACTTCCTCTTTCGTGATGCTAGTAGCAACAGATGTAACAGTCTGAGCCTTAGGAAGGTACTCCACATGATTAATCACAGTTCTTTCTGCAAATGATGGTTCAACTGCCGATCTCAAGCTTGTCCATGCGATCTCATAATACTCCTTCCTGCAATTGGGTGCAATACATCATCATCAGACTTCGATTCCATTAAAACTATCATCTCACGACTATGCTTTTAAAACTGCTGAATTTATAAATATAAACATGTATGTGTCTCAACTCTCAACAAACTCAAGAATTCAACACGTATATTCTTCTCTTGCTTCATAACCTTTAGTTACAAAAAACAGCTAAAACTACAAATATAAGATCGACTACTTTTCCTGATTTAGCCAAGTTTATTTCAATTCCATTCTATTCCACCTATATGAAAACATATATACTGACCTCCATAAACTGCAAAATCTTTGCAACTGCTGTTATTCATTTTAACACATCCACACCAAACACATAACATAACTAAACCCATCCCAAAACCTCCACACCAAACATCCAAATTATACTCCATGAACAATAAAAAGCCCGAAATTATTACAATCCAGTCCAAACCCAACATTCGTACCAAACGGGCCCTTAGGGTGTCATTTAGACTCTGGTGGAGCTCTTGATTTATATTTTCAAGTTCATTTTCCCTTTCTTTTATTTTTATAAAATAATTTACAACGGTTCACTACACCGTTGTTGTTGTCCGAAAAATTACGCTCAACAACAACGTTAAAAAATTTTGTCGTTGTCCAAAAAATTACGCTCAACAACAACGGTTAAAAATTATGGTTGTCCCAACCATTGTCGTTGAGCACAAAATACGGTCAAAGACAACGGTATGTAGACAGTGTTGTCTTTGAAGTAATTTTTTCACTCAACGACAACGACAATTTTTTACCGTTGTCTTCGAACAAAAAAATTACGCACAACTACAACGGTGAACTAAAGTCGTTGCTTACAACGAATCGAACCGTTGTCATTAAGTGAAAAATGCGCTCAATGACTATGATTTTATTGTACCGTTGTTCCAACCGTTGTCGTTGAGCGAAAAAATGCGTTCAACGATAACAAGACAAAAAAACCGTTGTCGTTGAGCGCATTTTTTCACTCAACGACAACGATTTTATGCAAAACTGTTGTAAATTTGTTTATAACAACACAAAATGCATAAAACCGTTGTAAATCTTGTGTTGTTGTTGAGTGAAATTCTTGTAGTGTCTGTATGTCTATGGTTACAACAGCATTCTTTGACTCATTATCTTCAACGGTCGGTCCTCCACTTTCTTCTCAAGCTCTTTTTCAAAAAAACTTAACTTTTCCCTTGACAAACTTAGGGTTCATGCATGATTTTCCTTGACTAGATTTGTCAGATTCATTATACCCTATTCCAAGTATAGCTTTTAGAATTTTCTATTGTTATGAAATTCCTTGATTTCTCAGAGTCTCTACTGACCAAGCCTATAGTGAATTTGAGCTTTATCATTTCAATCTTAAGTTCTCTAACTCTGTTCTTTAACTTAGCACACTCCTTACTCTTACTTTCACTTAGTTCTTTCAAAATTTCTTGCTCATATTTCCATTATGCAACCTTGTCTGTATCTAGTTTTAGCATTTTGTTATCTCCTTTCAAGGCTTCGTTTTCAGAGTTTACTTTTTCAAAGTCACTTAGGAGTTGTCTAACAATGCTATCCATCTTAATATCATCGGACTTAGAAGTGATAGGTTTAAAATTACCTTTTCTTTTGCATCCTCCTCAGTTTATGTCATAAGACAGATCATTGCTTCATCCTCTGAGGTGGATTCATTTGAGTCTGACTCTGAAGAAGGTTCTTCTTGTTCTTCAGTGGATGTGTTGGCTCTTTTTGCTTTTCAGCTTCCACCAATAGTGTCCTCAGCTTTTGTCTCTCATTCTTGGTTCTTTCTTTTCTTTTGGCTTTGACCTCTGGTGGATATCGATGAATAATGGGATGAGGGTAGTTTCTGGCATAATGTCCATGTTTTTTACAATTATAGCACAAATCTTTCGATTATGTTGTATCCTGGGCTTGCTGCATTTGCTACTGTGGTTGTTGCTGTAAATTAGTCTTTCTCTGAAAGTTTCCCCCTAATCTTTTTTTTTTCCTCCTTATGAATTTAGAAAACTTCTTTAGAAACAATGCCATATCAACCTCTGCAACTACAACAAATTCTGCTATGACTGTAGGCTTAGTTAGTTGCAGTAGTGTTGTCTTTTGTTCCTCTTGTAGCAAGTGTAGTAACTTTGCTACTACTTTTATCTTGTTCTTCTTTCTTCCTCCGGTTAATGTCAAATTCGAACGCTTTGAGGTCAGAAAATAGGTCGAATGTGCTCATCGATTTTAGGTCTATGGAAACTCGCATAGCAGTGGTCTTACTGTCCCACTCAACTGGCAGCGCTCTGAAGACCTTTATGTTCTTCTCTTTTTGGAAGTAGTTCTTTCTTACAGATTCCAATTCATTCACTATTACTATGAATCTCAGATGCAACTATTCCAGGGTTTCATCAGACTTTATTTCAAACAGCTCAACTTCTGAATAGATGTTGAAATTTTGTTATCCTTCGTGAGCTCTGTTCCTTCACATATTTTTTACAGCTTATCCCATATTTCTTTTGTTGTTTTGCACGTCTTCACCTTGCTTAAAGTTCCCTTGTCCAAGGTAGGGAAACAATGCTTTTTTTGCTATGTTGTCCAAGTTGGATCTCTTCCCTTCTTCTGTTGTCCATTCATGTCTGGCTTATCTATATAGGGCTACATCCTGGGTTGCTCAGCCTCTGCAACCTCACCCTCATCATCGACTTCATGCTCACCGGCTTCTTCTCTCATTTCTCGAGCAAATATCAGGTTTGGCTTAGTGATTGCGGGTGACCCTTCTATTATCACGTACCACATTTCATCATGCATAGCTGAAAGATGTGATTGTATCCTACTCTTCCAATCATCATAATCTTCAATTGTAAACATGGGGAGTTTTGCATGCATAGAGTACATGTTAGAAGAAAAGATATAAAACACTTAGAGCAGGTAGTAGGAAAGTGGTCTCGGGTTGATCTGGGTAGGCAACCAGAGGAGTTAGTTTTTAACCCGACCCGCTCTGATACCACTTTTTGGTCCCAAGTGGCTACAGAGTTTCGGGGGGGGGGGGGGGGGGGAGAAGGGGGTGAATGAACCTCTTCACTTTTTTGTGATATTCTCTTTGTCGATGCAACCTGCTATAGGCTTTCACTGCTTGCAGCAAATTGGCAGTTCAGTGTTCTGCTTGTAGCAAACTGGTTGTTGCAGCCTAACATACTTAGAAGTTTTGTGCACAGAGGAAACGTGTTAAGGATAGAGAGTTTAGCAAATATATTAACCTATTCACTATAAAGTTAACAGACTAAATCACATAAGAACATAAACTAAAGCCATATTGAACATGCATGCAACACATATAAAGAAATGTAAAGATGTTGGAAACAAGTAAATAGACACAATACTTTTATGGAGGTTTGAAGGTGGTGTAATCCTTCTACGTCCTCTCTTCTCCTTCACAAGGGGAATATCCACTATAGTACTTTAGATTTACAGGAATCTTCCTAACTAAACAAACTTTATGGATGAAAAATAGCCAACTAAAGCTCTTAATCCCTTCTTAGGTTTCAGCAGCTAGACATGATCCACACAAGATATTATCCATATTTAATGGACTAAAACACACAGCAAGGAATGACTCTTGTAAGAAGAAGTACTTGAAGATTTTGATGAGACAAAATCGTTGTAACCTTACTGATCTTGTTTTTATATATTTCCCATTGTGTCTTAAATAAGTAGCAAAAATCCATCTGTGAAGTCTTCCATAGAAACCTAGCGCTGCAAGCTGTAAGCAACCAGATCGAAAGAAGTCTGCCTATAGCAAGCCATACTTGGAAGAATTTCGAGTGGAAAAGTTTTTGTTACATGCTGCATGCTGGAGGCTGCAACCTATAAGAAGCAACGACTCTGGATCCAGCACCTACCAATAAGTTGTAGCAACTAAAGAACGACATGCAAAGTGGAATCAAGATCGAAGTAATCACCATCCATTGTGTAAGGAACATTGTATAGATTTTGATGAAAGACAAAATATGTAATACACTAGAGCCTAGGATCCTTTGTATTTAGATTCTATTGTAAAATCTCTAAGTATAGGATCAGGAGGCTTGATGACCAAGACTGGAGCATGATGACATTGATGTATAAGACATTAAAAAAGTTATGATCTAAGTACAACTCTCTGCATCAGGCTACTTGAAAAGGATATTGGACGCTCACTGTACAAGAATGCTGAATTTGCTAACTGTATGATGGACAAAGTAAGCTAAAACCAACTGAATGACCAGGAAGCATCAGCAACCTGTTAAGTAGCAGTTACCTCGAAATCCGTATACGAGGTTTACGTTAGGCACAACCACAAATTTAACCAATCAAAAGATGCCATGTATCAAAAGCAAAAAGGAAGTCTGAAGATACGTCAGACTGGGTATGACGACTGTAGCAGCAGATATGTACAATCTCAACAACATTGTATGAACAAATCAGAAGATGCCACGTTACTCCATGCATGCTGCGAAGAAGGTTCTCTCTCTCTCTAATGGACAAAATCCTCATCGCCTATAAATACCAGAAGAACTGGACTTGAGAAGTACTTGAAACTAGAAACCTGAAACTCTTGCAAACAAAACGATCAAGCTATCCAACGATCTATTTTTCAATTCTTAGAAGTTTCAAGTTCAATCTATCTGCAGCAAGCACACTCTATTCAGAGAGCTATCTATACAAAGCTTGCTACCCGTGTTGTTGAAGAAAACCACTTTATTTACTTTCATAGACTATTAGGAGTTGCTTGATCGGAGGCTATTCCTGATCAAGTATTTACGTTTTTAGTAGAAGAACAAGAGCTTTGTGTGGGCTAGTTGAGTTTGGTCACTGTGCAGTAACCCTATATGGGAGAGACTGACAGTTCTTGTTAGGTTTAGGTAGTCTAAGATATCAGGATGCTAGATACCAGACTAACTAGATATTAGGTCGCTGGAAAACAGGACGTTGGAAATCAGGATGCTAGATACCAGGATGCTGGATACTAGGTCGCTGAACACCAGGTCGCTGCATACCAGGACGCTAAACACCAGGATGCTGGACACTAGATCGCTGAACACCAGGTCGCTGTGTACCAGGATGCTAGACACCAATATACTGGATACTAGGTTACTGGACATCAAGACTTATCATCAGGTCACTAGAAAAAGGGATCACTTGGAGGTTACAATTCTCAAATCAGAACAGTTATTGAAAAACAAAATTTTTGGTAATGTGCACACATAAAAAATGGATCACCTTTCCTAAAATAGACCACCTTTTCTATACCCTACAAGAATTTCAGTCATATGATCAGAAGAATCTTAGGGTGGAGAACCAGTTGTTGACCACATACTCAAGCAATCACCTCATGCATAGGAGAAAAGAAATAAAGTTGTGGACACTGCCAACAAATTTATTAGAAACCGGTGGAGCAGTTAATGAGATCTTTAAAGATCTAACTGCAACAGGGAGTATCTCAAACTTAAAGATCTAACTGCAACAGGGAGTATCTCAAACTCTATAAATAGATGCACTTTTTATTCTTCATCTTCATGCATATATCCTCTCTCTCTTATCCTTGATACATCATGGCACCCGATTGTTGGAAACAATTCTCTTTATTCCTTCCAAAGAACATATTATCTGCAAATAATAAACCAAACACACCTCAAATCACTAAAAGTCACTACTTACGCTTAATGCTTGCTACGCAAAACTTTCTTGAAAGACCCAATCTTTTAGCTTTTAGCTCTCACCTCACTTCCAAAGGACTTGCACCCAAGTTCTTCTTTTCGAGGCAGGAGGATAGAGCGAACCCCAGAGCTGCAGCTCGTTGATGATTTCAAAAAGGGGGAAGGAACTGCGAAGGGTCATGAAAGATCAAAAGACTTCCAGAGGTGGAGAAGAGGAGATTCCAACTCTTCTATGAGGTGGATTCTCTTTTGCATACGAGAGAATCAGAAGGAGGGATAGTTGGAGGAGTCGGTGGAGATTGAAGAAGAAGGAAAGGCAGCAGTAAGCTACTGCATCTAAACTTCTCTACTTCTTTATGTTCCCCTCCGAACGAATTCCTTCTCTCTCTCGCATCGCTTCTCACACCTTTTTCAGCTCTCCTCTCTAGCCAAAGAGAAGAATCTACTAGGAGTATGTTCCTGTACCGAGAGAGGGAGAAGGAAAGTCAAAAGAAAGAAGAGGGGAAAAGAAAGAAAGGAAAGAGCAAGAAGAAAGAAGAATGAGTCTAGATAGGATAATTATTGTACTATGCTTACTGCTTTGTATTATAAATGTCTAATCTAAATAAATTTTCTTTTGTACTTTAAAAAGCTAATTCCTTATGCCCTTTCTTTTTGACTTACATGTGATTTGATGAAAGCAGTATGCTATAACTTTGTTTATCATACAAACTGCTTTTTGTGCTTGAGAGATTATGATCTTCAGATCTTCTGCAAAGGTTTTGTCATCATCAAAAAGGGAGAAATTGTTGGAAACATTTAAGTATGTTTTGATGAGACAAAACCTTAAGAAAGTAACTCTAACAAGCATAACCAATCTTAGGAGAGGTTACTGCAATAGAGTTACTGCAGAAAGATAAAGATCAGAGAAAGTGTCAAAGGAAGGATAATGAAGAGAATGGTGAAAGGGAATCGGGTGAACTAATTAGGATACTAATGACTGCAGGAAACTACTGGAAGAGAACTTGCTGAAGTAGAAAAGTAGCAAGCTACCAGACATGAAGCTACTTGAGAGACCATGCCGAAAGCATACTACAGAGCAGCATGCTACAGAAGCCTCAAGCCACCTGAAGGAGCAAGCCAGGGAAGGAAGCTCCAAAGCAAGCGCGAGAAGGAAGCTACATAGCAGGCATGAGAAGAAAGTCAAAAGTTACCGGTAGAAAGAAGAAGATTACCGATAGAGAGAAGAGAAGAGGAGCCAATCAGAAGAAGACACATGGAAAGCGAAAAGCTTGCGTGTGTCAAAAGAAGTGCAGCGCTATCAATGATGGAAATCTATCTACCGTCAACGGGCAGATTTCATAATCTATAAATAGAAGAAGACTGAAGACTGAGAAGAAGAGAGCGAGCACGAGAAGAGAAGAGCCCAAGAGAGAACACACAAACAGAAGAGAGCGCAAGAAGAGAGCTCAGAAAAAAAGGGGAATGCTACACAAAAGAAAAGAAAGCAAAGTGAGGAGCACAAGAAGAGGAGATAAAAGAGAAGCTCAAACACCCCTCACCCCAAAGACGTATACTCAGTCTCACAGTCGAGGCTGCAAGCTACAACAGTTCAACTTGTAAAAGAAGTCTAAGCGTGTTGTATCCAGTTGAAGAAGAAGAAGACAAACCCTTATCTTAAGAACTGTCTTGGAGTGCTCAGTGCGAGGAATAGAATCCTGCTGAGTTGGCCACTTTCTGAAGAAGAAAGTGAAGACCCTGGGTGGGTAGAGTGGGATCCTGTGTGGGTGAGTTAGGAGAGTAGGCAAGCAGCTGTGTGAAGGCTTGCTACTTACTTTTTAAAACTGTGTTGTAATAGATAGGGCTATATAAACCAACAAGATTTAACAAAGGTTCCCTCTTGAGAAGAGGCAGAGAGGATGTAGAAGGATTACTCCACCTTCAAACCTTTGTATATCCATGCGTCTGTTCATGCTTACTGCTCTATCTGCATATTTATTGTAAGATGCATGTCTTCTATATTTGGTCTTTGAATGACAGGAAGCTTCCCCAAATATAACTTTGATCAGTAACCTCCAAAAACGTTACTGCTTCTCGACCCAAGCCTTGAAAGAAAAGAAAAGTTTAAAATTACAGTAGGCTTATTCACCCCCCCCCCTTAAGCCTACTACCACACTAATTGGGACCAACAAATTCATTGTTGTGCATTTTGATCCTTGAGAAGGATAACATCCTTTGTGGATACTGTTTAGTTGCTGAAACCTAAGTAGGGAGTAAGAAATTTAGTAGGCTGGTTTTGTATCCTTAGAGTGAGTTTAGTAGGAAGAGTCCGGTAAATGTAATATACTCTTATGGAAATTGTCCTTGTGAAGGAGAAGAGAGGACATAGAAGGGTTACACCACCTTCGAACCTCCATAAAAGTTTTGTGTCTATTTACTTGTTTTCAGCATCTTTACATTTCTTTATATTTGCTGCATGCATGTTAAATATGGCTTTAGTTTTTTGGTCTTATGTGATTTAGCCTGTTAACTTCATAGTGAATAGGTTAATATATTTGCTGAACTCTTCATCCTTAACACATTTTCTCGGTGCACAAAACTTCTAAGTAAAGTTACTGCACTTGCAACTCGAAGCACGAAGGACAACACTGCTGCAACTAAGCTCGTAGTTAGAACAGAATTTGCTGCAGTTGCAGAAGATGACATGACACTGCTATTGAAAAAGTTTTCCAAGTACATGAGAAAAGGCAACAAAATGGGGGAAACTTTCCTCGAATGACGAACTTGTAGCAGCAGCCACAACAACAAGTACAACAAGCCCAGGTATAGCAGAGTCAAGAGACCTATGCTATAATTGCAGAAAACTTGTACTATGCTCGAAATTGCCCTCATCCCATTGCTCACCGATATCCACCTAAGATTAGAGCCAAAAGAAAGGAGAGAACAAAGGTCAAGAGATAAAAACTTAGACCACACTACTGGTTGAAGTCGAAAAAGCTAAAAGAGTAAGAACATGCGCTGAAACTCAAGAAGAACCCTCATCAGAATCAAACTCGAATGAATCCACCTCAGAACATGGAGCGATTATTTGCCTGATGGCACAAACTGAGGAGGATACAGAGGAAAATGTAATATTTAAACATATTTCTTCTAAATCTGATGATGTTATGATGGATAGCTTTGTTAGACAGCTCCTGAGTGATTTTGAGAAAATTAACTCTGAGAATGAAGCCTTGAAAAGAGAAAACAAAATGCTGAAACTTGAGAGTAATAAGGTTGCAGAATGGAAATATGAGAAAGAGATTTTGAAGAAAATGAATGATAGCAAAAGTAAAGAGTATGCTAAACTTAAGAATAGAGTGAGGAAACTTGAAGTTGATGTAATCAAGCTTAAATCCACTGTAAACCTGTTCAGTAGAGCTTCTGAGAAATCAAAGGATTTCATAAGTCAACAAAAAACTCTAGAAGCTAGACTTGGTATAGGATACAGTGAAACTATCAAACCACGCCAAGAAAAGTCAAGTGAGGATCTTAAATTTGTCAAAGGGGAAGTTCTATTCCTCGACAAGGGACATGAAAAGAAGTTGGAAGATCTAAATGTTGAAGATGTCAAGTCCAAAAGAGCTGCAACTTCAGATGAACAGACCGCTAAAAGCTGCAGCTTACAACAGACTAAAGTTGTTGTTGGAGAAAGCACGCTACAACAACCACCAAGGTTACAACACAACAAGAAAGAACGAGTAAGCGAAGTTCAACAAAGTGAATGTGACTTTATAAATACATCCCTCTTCCCTAAGGAGAAAAACAAAGCTGAGACTGAAACTGCAAAGAAGAATTCTAAATCTAACCCTTTAGGACCCGTACTTGTATGTGTACCTAAACTTGAATGATCATCTTACAGGTACAGTCACAAGGTAGTAGTGGAGATCCATGGTATATTGATAGTGGCTGCTCAAGACACATGACTGCCGACAAATCCTCTCTGAGCAACTTCTATGAATGCAAAGGACCAAGGGTGGTGTTTGGGGATAACTCAAAAGGAAATAACTTAGGTAAAGGAAAAATAATCAGAGGAGATGTACAAATCAACGATGTATCATACATGAAGGGGTTAAATACAACTTTCTAAGCATAAGTCAATTTTGTGATAAAGGGCATATGGTGGAATTCTTCCAGGACCAGTGCTTGATCAAGGATGCAGTCAACAAGGAAGTCAAATGTGTAGGGACTAGAAAAGGAAATGTACACCTTGTGGACTCGAGATCATCAACAGCGTCGATCTATTTCATTGCAAAAGACTCACCATAAGAAAGCTGGTTATGGCACAAAATGATAAGTAATCTGAACTTCAGGAAAGGACTTGTAAGGGGACTGCCTGACATAGCATACAATAAAGAAAGCATTGGCGGAGCTTGTCAGAAAGGAAAACAAATCATAGTGTCATTTAAAGAGAAGTTGTAGCGATCATCGTTAAAAATCCTGGATTTGCTGCACATGGACCTATTTGGACCCATTGACCCTAGAAGTCTGAGTGGAAAGAAATACTCCATTGTAATCATTGATGACTACTCAAGGTTCTCTTGGACCATCTTCTTGGTAAAGAAATCAGAAACGCAACTGAAACTTTCAGAATTCATGAAGAGGATTCACAATGAGAAGAACTCTAACATAGTAAAGATCAGGACTCGGGACATAATTTACAAACAAATTCATTGAAAAGTACTACTCAGAGAATGGAATTTAGGATGAATATTCTGCTCTAAGAACCCCTCAACAGAACAGTGTAGCTGAAAGAAAGAATTAAACACTCAAAGAAGCATGAAGGACTATGCTTACAGAAGTTGCCATGCCAAAGAGATTTTGGGCTGAAACTGCTAATACTTCTTGCTACACAGAGAATCGATGCTAGATTAACAAGGAACAAGACAAGTCACCTTATGAAATCCAGTATGGATACTCTCCAAATGTATCATACTTTCATTTCTTTGGGTGCAGACGCTATTTACTGAATAATTGAAAAGAACATCTCAAAGCATTCGATGCTAAGATGGATGAAGTTGTATTTCTTGGATATTCTTCAATAAGCAAAGCCTTTCGAGTCTTTAACAAAAGAACTCTAATGGTTGAAGAATCCGTACATGTGGTATTTGATGAACCACATAGTGATACTGTTGAGTTAGAAAAGCTGAAGAAGGAATCTGCAAAGATCAGTCCTAAGACCCACGTCTCCTACATAGAAAGTTCTCATCTTCCCATGCATTCTGAAAGATATGATAAAGAAGGGAGTTTTGATGAATCAACTTTAGATGCTGTAAAATAGGTTTCAGCAAATCAGGATACAGCAGAGCAACATATAAAAGAACAGCTTACAGCCGAGCAAAATGTAGAACATAGCATGGAAGATATCCTATAACACTACAACCTGAATATGCAGAAGAAAGATAAGAATATACAGATCCAGATAGAACATGGCTGATGAATCACCTGAAAGATCTAATTATGGGTGATCCTAGAGCTGGAGTAAAGACCAGAAGAGCAATTCCTCATGAAGTGTTGTTTGCATGTTTCATTTCTCAAATCGAACCTAAAACCATAGAGGAAGCTCTAGAAGACAGCAACTGGATCCAAGCGATGCAAAAAAGAACTGAACGGATTCAAAAGAAATCAAGTATGGAAGCTTGTGCCCAGACCAACACATCAATGGGTCATTGGAACCAAATAGGTATTCAGGAACAAGTTGGATGAATCCGGATTGGTTGTAAGAAATAAAGCAAGGTTGGTTGCTAAAGGGTATTGTCAAGAAGAAGACATTGATTTTGATGAGACATTTGTCCCCGTGGCACGCCTTGAAGCCATAAGAATTTTCCTTGCATATGTTGCTCACATGAACTTCAACGTTTATCATATGGATGTAAAGAGTGCATTTCTGAATGGACTCCTTTTTGAAGAAGTATGTGTTGAGTAACCTCAAGGATTTGAAGATGATGTTGTAAGTACAGTCTACAAGTTGTACAAAACACTGTATAAACTTAAACAAGCTCCTAGAGCTTGGTATGATACACTGTCCCTGTATCTTCTTGAAAATGGTTTCAGAAAAGGGACACTAGATAAAACACTCTTCAGAATCAAGGATGGTAATAGCATCTTGCTAGTCCAAATCTATGTTGATGATATATATTTGGATCAACAAACTTACAGCTATGTGAGAGGAAGTTTAAGAAGAGCATGATGGGAGAGTTAAACTTCTTCTTGGGACTTCAAGTAAAACAGATGGATGCAGGAATATTCATCAATCAAGCAAAGTACACAAAAGAACTCATTAAGAAGTTTGGAATGGAAGGTGGAGTCTCTATAGGCATACCTATGAGCACATCCATGAGCTTAGACAAAGATGAAGCTTGAAAAGATGTCTATGTTACCAAGTAGAGAAGAATCATTGGATCACTCCTCTACCTTACAGCAAGTAGACCAGACATCATGTTTGCAGTTGGAGTTTGCACAAGATTTCATCATGCCCTAAAGAATCTCATCTTGCTGCAACTAAAAAGATTATCAAATATCTTAAAGGCACTTAAGATATTGGTCTATAGTATCCAAAAGAAGGAGGATTCAGCTTGAAAGATTGTTCAGATTCTGACTTTGCTGGTTGTAGGGTGGACAGGAAAAACACGAGTGGGACTTGCCAATTCTTAGGCAATAGACTTGTCTCTTGGTTATGCAGGAAACAAACCTCTATTGATACATCCATTGTAGAAGCTGAGTACGTTGCTGTTGGAAACTATTGTGCACAAATACTATAGTTACAGCAACAACTCAGAGACTATGACATTGAAGAAAAAGAGACTTCAATCATGTGTAATAACACAAGTGCCATAACAATAACACACAATTCTGTTTTCCACTCAAAAACCAAGCACATTGACATTAGACATCACTTCATCAAAGATCATGTTGAAAGAAGGATGCATGTAGTTCTTGAAAAGATCCATACTGATCTACAGTTGGCTGATATCTTCACCAAACCTCTTAATTAAACATGATTTTCTACCTTGAGAAATGAGCTTGGAATTATATATTAAGCTGCAATGAAAAATATGAGGACAAGGTTACAACAAGAAAGTGTTGTAAAAAGAGAAGAGATGCAGAGAGCTGCAGTAACATGTTCTGAGACAAGTTACAACAAAGGAGAGATATTGGAGCAAGAGGGAACACTGCTTACATCAATGTTGAAGTGCAAGGATACATCAATGAAAGATATGCACAAGCTAAGGCAGAACTATGTTGCATATAATTAAGAGGTACTACTCAGGTTAGAGCATTTTATAATGCATGTAGCACATGTTTGTGAAACATTACTTGACGTAGTGCATTAAACATTTAGTGCTCGGAGCAATCAATATTTGTGTTTAATGTTGAAACCTCGGACGAAACAGTAAATGATTAGGACGGCAAACATGTGCTTTTGCATTAAATACAAAAACCCCTTTGTGTTAGTAATTGCGGGCGCGCGCATAAGCAACTGTTCAACTTATGCTTAATTTACGAGATTGTCACTCTGCAATTTTTAATAAAATGTCGGATGAACGACACATTAGCAAAGTGGATTAATTTCAGCCCTTAGTCGATTCAAATTTAGGGAAGTTTCCAACAAAACCGATCATCATCATCTTCCTTGAGATCACTTACATTCAAACACTCAAACTCTCTCTCTGCAAAATCTCTCAAACCCTAAGTCTTCAAGCAAACTATTCTAAAATGGTGTTGGAAGATAAGAAGACTGTCGTCGTTGAAGGTAGGCTAATCAACATTGCTGGCCTACAGCAAAACAAAGAATATGATCCTGCTCGGTTGGAGGATCTGATCAAGAAGCTACAGGAAATGAAAATCCTAGGGTTTCTACAAGACCATGGATGTGGCTACTCTGATGCCTCAGTCAAAAATTTCTACTCCACTGCCCTGACAAGAGAATTAAAGAAGAGCATTAGCTCCTCCGAAGGAGGGAAAGAGTATGAGGTTTCAGGGGAAACCATCGGAGATGCCTTCAAAATCTCCACCTCTGTAATCAACCTCAAGGCTCTGCAAGATTTTGGGGAGGACAAGTCCTAAGAAATGTGGGATCTCTTTACCGGTGAAGTGAAAAGTGAAATGAGGAGGAGTACCCTGAAGAAAGCCTTCAAACCGGAGTACTCATTGCTGCATGACATCTACACGTACATCATTGAGGGCAGATTAGGATGCTATGATAAATTTAGCGATCTCCGATTTAGGGTGATGTCGGCGATCATGGCAGCAACTGAAGTCAACTGGAGCCGGTTCATTCTTCAGAGGATGTGGGAGGAAGCTTCAAAGGATACTCCTCGGAGAAGCTATGGGATTTTCGTCTGCACAATCTTGAATCATCTGGGTATCCCACTGCAAGATCAAGTTCCGATTGCTGCTGGTAAGTTCCTTGAGGAACAGAAGAAGTTCAAGAAGGTGTAGCTTAAGGAAGAATCAGTTAGAAACCCTGTTGCAGGGCAAGCTAAGAAAAAGAAGGAGAAGAAGGTTGCAGCTGCAGGGGGATCATCGAAGAAGAAGTCAGAGAAAGCAGTGACTTATCCTAAGATTGGTTATGCTTGTTAGAGTTACTTAAGGTTTTGTCTCATCAAAACATACTTCAAATGTTTCCAACACACTTTTTATGCGTGCACGTTACCAAAATTTTTGGTAACTGCTCTGATTTGAGAGTTGTAACCTCCAAGTGATCACTTTATCCAGTGACCTGATGATAAGTCCTGATGTCCAGTAACCTAGTATCCAGTATATTGGTGTCTAGTATCTTGGCTTACAGCAACCTAGTGTTTAGCGATCTAGTGTCCAACATTCTGTTGTTTAGCGTCCTGGTACCCAGCGACCTAGTGTTCAGCGATCTAATGTCCAGCAACCTGGTATCTAGCGTCCTGATATATAGCATCCTATTATCCAGCGACCTAATATCCAGTTAGCCTGGTATCTAGCATCCTGATATACAGCGTCCTGTTATCCAGCGATCTAGTATCCAATGTCCTGGTGTCTAGCGTCCTATTGTCAGAACTTTATATTGTTCCTTGATATCAAGGAGTCTTTTCACCTTGTCTAATGACTTGATGACAAGTACTCTGATGTCTAGTGACCTAGTATCCAGTAGCTCGGTGTCTAGCGTTCTGGTATGCAGCGACCTGATATTCAGCAACCTAATATCCATCCATCTGGTGTCTAGCGTCCTGATTTTCAGCATCCTGTTATCCAGCAACCTAGTATCCAGCAACCTGGTGTCTAGCATCCTATTGTCAGAGCTTTGTCATGTCGTCAAAAAGTTCCCCCTTAATTCAGTAGTCTTTTGTCTGGGGTGCCTGCAGTAAAATTCTTCTTGTATAGATACTCATGCAAGTATGAGTCCTTTTGAGTTAGTCTTCTTACAGGAACTTACCCTTTCCTTACAGCCCATGGTTGATGTAGGGAAAGTTTGATTCCTGTAAGACTTTCATTAGTAAGCATGTGAATGTGTGCAGATGTTTACTTACTGGAACCTCTTTAGAGTATAGAGAAGGCAAAGCATGATACCAGTAAGGTAGACAATTTTCTTTCCCTTTTGGAGTTGCTGTTCTGGTTGGTTTCCTTAGAGAAAGTCAGTTTATTGCAGACATTTTCAGCATACCCGTATTAGGGTTACTCTACGGTTTTGACTCTTTTACCTCTGAATTACCTTGATTTGTACTAGAAGTTCCCCCTTACTTTATGATTCTCTATTTTAAGATGTAGGTCATTTTCAGTACTATTTTAGGTAATCCTTGAGGTTTGCATGATTAGGTAAAGTGTTTTTATTAGGAAATAAGTGTACAAGCTTCTCTTCTCATTTTCAAGTCAAGTGACCAAAATTTCAAGTATGTTATCTTCAATCCTCTGAAGATTCTTTCATTTGGCTTTCTTGATCTTTGATTTTTATGTGGTCACTTGAGATCTTTGACAGAATAAGGGTGAGCAAGACCAAACATAAAAGAGCAAATTAGAACGAGGTACCTGATCATCGTTATAAAGAGTTAATTCTCTTTCATCATTTGTTTTCCGTCTTGGAGGGTGGTCTGATTGATGGAGTGAGCTTCTCTTCTTACTCCTTTGCTTGACATCCTCCGCATCTTCCTCCACGGATGCTTGCTTGCTTGTTGTTGTAGACTTGAAGCTCCTAGCATCTTCTTTTGTATCAGCTTCCACTTCATGCTCAGCAACATTCTTTTTTTGTTGTTCTGTTCCATGTTGGTCTTCTTTATGATAAGTAGAAGCTTGCTGGTAAGTTCCTTAGAGAACCAAAGAAGGGGAAGAAAGTGCAGCCCAGTGAAGTACCAGATAACAACCCTCCTGCAGCGAAATCTAAGAAAAAGAAGGAGAGGGAGACTGCAGCTTGTAGAAGGGACCTCCAAGAAGAAGACGGAGAAAACCGTCAACCCGTTGCAGAAGGAGTAGCTAAAGAAGGCTGCAACAGGAGAGGAGGCTGCAGCAAGCAGGGTGGATGCAGCGGAGAGAGTTGCTGCAAGTGATACTGCAGCAGAGGTTGAAAGTGCTGAAGAGATGCTGGTTGCTGCAAAGGGCACAGAAGAAGGGCCGATCCAAGATGGTAGCCCAGAAGCGTGGAAGGGCAGCTAGCCTTGTTCAACTGCATCCAGGGGAGATGATCACACCATGGAGATGGAGGGTGTGGATCAGATATCCGCTACTAGCCCGATAGATGAGAGGGAAGCAGCAGGAAATGAAGGAGGAGAAGAATCTCCCATTGGTTTTGCAGATGATGGCGAGAAGACAGGAGAACCCACCAGTGAAGGTGTCATGGGTTCAAAGGATGCCCAGGAGGTTGCAGCAGGAGCAGCTGAACCTCCATCTACTTCAGCAAAGAAGACGAGGACTCTTCGGAGGAAGGATGGGCCTTGGAAGAATCTCTGCAAGAGGCTGATCAAGAGGCTGCTGAAGGAGAAGAAGTGGAAGAGTATGAAGGCCACGATCCTGTCCATACAATAAGAGGAGGAGGAGGTAAAAAAAGATAAGGAAGTAGCTAGTGAAGGAGGTACTCAAGATCTCTTTTAAGGGATTTGATGCCCAGATGATGATCAGCCTTCCTCTCTTGAAGGACATGAGACTGCAGGAAAGCTGGATACTGCAGACATGGGAGGATTGGACTGTGATGGAAGAATCCCTCATGCTCTGGGCTGGAATTAGGGATGTCAAGATGATGCTTGACTATGTCCCTCCTTCAGAAGCCGAAGTCCGGATTGCTGCAACCAAGGCTACTTTGCAACAATCACTGTAAGAAACGGGTGAAAGCAATCTGTTGGTCCCAAATGGTAGTAGGCTTAGAGGGGGGTGAATACGCTTACTCAATTTTTTCAATCTTTTCTTCTAGAAAAGACACACAGGCAGTTTATTAAGCACTAACTACCCTGAAGGTTACTGCTTAAGCAGTTACCTTAAACTTTAATACACAATGAGATTTTATGGACAGCGGAAATACTTTTAAAGCAAAACTTCTTTTTTGAAAACAAATATCTATCTATATATATATAAAAGCAGAATATTATGACAAAAATAACTGTAATAAATGTCTCATTTATTAAATATTTCCATTTAAAGAAATCATTAACAACTTTCATATTATATTTATTAATAAAAAATAAAAAATATTCATATTTTAGAAATTTAATTTTATATTTATTGTATAGAAATTCAAAACAAAAATAAAATTAAATCTTTCTATATATTTTTATACTATAATAATAGAGGAAAAATTGGAGATATTTACAAAAATATCGTTTTCTTAACAAAAATGCCACATCAACAATTTTTTTATTTTGTATTTTTATTATTTCATACATCCAATTTATAATATAAATATTGTATCAGTTTATTCTTATTTTATTAATATTAATTAAGTTAATTTTTATTGAATAATTTCTCATATACCAACAATAGATATAGTTCAAACAATAATTTCAATAATAATTATTAGGCAAAAACTTATATGAGTTGGAGACACAAATCTAGATCCATACATCAGGGTTAACCTGGTCAAAACGTAAAAAAAAAAAAAAGCACTCTCACTCACGTTTCACGCGCTCGCACGCTCCTGATACTCGCGCTCAAGCCCACCCAAACTCACTCCAATAGACATATCTTTATGTATAGTTAGATCTACCTTATATGGGTACGTTTAACATAACACAAAGGTATGTCGAACCATACTTGAAGGTATGTCTAATACAACGTAATGGTACATGTGTCAACCCTAAGGTTTTTTATTTATTTAAGTTTAAGGTATGAAATTTGGCCAGAATAATAGGTTTAACAAAACATAAAGATACGTCTAACATAACGTAGTGGTAGGTGTCAAATTCAAAAACCAAGCGTAAAAAAGAAAATGTATGAAATATGGGCATATAGGTAGGTTTAACATAACGTAAAGGTATGCCTAACATAATGTAAATGTAGTTCTAACATACCCTATTGGTAGGTGCAAAAATTAAAAAATTATACGCAAAAAAAAAAAAAAAAAGAGAGAGAAAGAGAAGCGGGTCCCTTGACCAGGATCCATACACCTATTTCATACGAGACTTACTCTAAATATTAATTTATTTAGAGATAATTTGATATCATATTTAATATCAATATAATTAATAGATAAGTGTAACACTATTAAAGATGCATGTATATACATATATGTATATGTATAATATGTATTTAGTGTGAAATTATATGTTATCCTAAGTATTTTTTAAATTAATATTTGTAAGTATCCCATCAACAAATTTTTTTATTTTTTCATTTTTTTACTATTTAATCTTTTTGATTTAATAATATAAATATTTTATTAGTTTATTCTCATTTTACTGATCTTAATTAAATTAATTTGAATTGAATAATTTTTTTAATACCAACAATAGATATTCAAACAATAATTTCAATAATAAATATTAATTTGCATGGGTATAATTTATATCATATTTAATATAGATTAATAAATAAATATAATATTATTTAAAATGTGTGTATATACACATATATGTATATAATATGTTTGTAGTCTGAATTATATGTCATCCTAAATATTTTTTAAATTATAAATATCTGATAATCAAATAAAATTTTTGTCTTTTATTTTACACTTAGCCTAGGACTTCGTATATTTTTATATGAGAGTGCACGTTTTGAATTTAGATGGCTCAACTGATTATTTAAATTATATGTTTAGTTTCTAATTATTATATTGTCATCATCGATTATGATCACTACTACTAAATTTCGATTTTGTGTTGAACTTAAATTGTAATGATCAATGTCGTGCTATATTAATTTCGATTTTGTGTTGAGCTTAAATTGTAATCATCAAGTTCCTACGTAAATTTTCTAATTTTATTGTGTATTGTTTATATATATATACATATTCATAAACACACATATTTAATTTAAGTAATTGAATTTGATTTGTAATTCATATTTTTTTCATTTTTTTAGTATATTTAATTTAAGTGACTGACGATATTTGTTTATAGCACATATGATAAAAAATGTTTTGACTAGAAATGTTGTGTATAAAGAAGTTTTACAAAAAAACTTACGAACTTGCAGGTAAAATCTCCAATTTTGATTTGAAGATCATGATTGATACTTTTGTTTTTTAATATTAATCATAGATTAGTGAATTGGATGAGTATAATATCAATATATTGTTGTGAATTGAATTATCTTAAGCAGATTTAGATTCTCTTAATTATTAAATATTATAATGTCTTTTATGTACTAAAATTACTTATACTATATTATCAAATAATTAATATTTAACAACATTATAATATCACATACCGCGCATAGCGTGGGTGCCAATACTAGTTATGGTTATAAATGATATGCAAATGATAAGAGTAGATAAGCAATAATATCAACAAGATTAATGAAAATAGCACAGTAAAGAACACAACGATATATAGAGGTTCAAGAGTGGAGTAATTCCTCTACGTCCTCTCTTCTCCTACACAAGGAGGAACTTTTGTTAGGTCAAACTGTTGATTTACATAAGCCTCGCTTAGACAACCTAAACGTAATAAAGACTGTCAGTCTCTCCCACACAGGGTTACTGCACAGTGACCAAACTCCTCTAGCCCACATAGAGCTCTTGTTCTTCTACTAAGAATGTAAATACTTGATCAGGAACACCCTCTGATCAAGCAACTCCTTTACAGTCTAAATGAAAGTAAGAAATCAACAACACAGGCGGCAAGCTTAGAAACGAGTGAGCTCTCAAAGCTAAGGATAGCTTGCTGCTAGACTAGACTTGAAACTTCTATGTATTTGTAGATGATCTTTGATAGCTTGAGCGTTTTTATCGCAAGAGTTTCAGGTGCGATTCATGTGCCAGTCTTCAAATATTTATAGGCGTTTCAAATTTTTGTCCGTTGGAGAAGATGAGCCTTCTTTGCAGCTTTCGTAGATCTGAGTGACAGTTTCTGCTTTGTTCGTACACTGATCGTTGAGGGTGTACGTGATTGATGCTGCTATCACCATACCTAGTCTGACTTCCCTGCAAACTTCCTTTTTACTTTTTGATACGTGGCACAACTTGATTGGTTGCAAATGCGGCTTGTGCCTAACGTTAACCTCGTACATGACTTTCGAGGTAATTGCTACTTAATTAGGTTGTTGATGCTTCCTGATGCTTCAATTATCTTCAATTCTCCTTTTGTCCATCTCGCAGTTAGTAACCTTAGTGTCCTCCGGTAGTGCGGCCAATATTCTCTTTGAGCAGCTTGCTGCTGATATGTATTCTTGTATTTTCTCTTCGGTCTATATGCAGCAGGGTCATCATGCTTCATTCCTTTGATCTTCAAGCATCTTGTTCCTATACTTAAAAATATTTTACAATGGAATCTAATACATAGGATCCTAGGTCCTAATCTATTACATGTTTTGTCATTCATCAAAATCTTATACAATGTTCCTTACAATTTCCCCCCTTTTTATGATGACAAAACTTCTTCTAAGAGGATCACAGACTTTATCAAGAGAGAACATATGCTTACAATCAGATCAGCAAGATGTATATGTAATTTTAGATATATTAGATCAATATATTAAGCATAAGTTCACGAGAAGTGAGGTTTTTCATAACAAAAATGGATCCCTTTATTGAGTTAATAAATTCGAACAGTACCAGATCATAAAAGTGTAAATAAGTAAAACAAGATATATATAGAAGTAGGGAGCAGAAAGTTTTACAACATCTTGAACCAGGAAGCTCTTTTTCTTTCTTTCATCGAATCTTTCCACCAGTTGAGGATAGACTCTTGGTAGGATGGTTCCATCAGCCTCTTCATCTCAGCTGTCTCCTCGTACCTTAGCTATAAATCTTCACAGAAAGGGATGATTTATCCTCTGTTCATTCCACCTTTTAACTTCATCTGGATTGGGAATACACCTCTGCTAGCAAGATCCTTGCAGCATTTAAGTCCTTCTCGATAAGTTTTAACTTTTATAAGCGTGGACTCTTTGCATAACTTGATGTAGTACTTCAAGTATTCTTCTTGTTTGAAGAAGTTGATCTGCGGAAAGGATGGATTATGAGAGGTAGGCACATCAATTTCAGGGAGCTCCCATACATGGAATGTAGAGCTCCTAGAGTCTGGGCATCCTTCCAAGAAGATGCGAAGAGAGTTTGGTGCATTCATTTCGTCTGCTGCAAGTGCTTCCAGATTAGGTTGCTTTCGAGGGAGAAAGATATTTAACAGACTTTTCTTCGTTATTTCCTTCAAATGATCATCTAACGCTTTGCTTTGCTCTTCTTCAATCCTCCTTCTTTTCTCCTCTCTTTCTTCTATTCCTCTTTGGAGACCAGGATGCACTCCTGAGATAGCTTCTGATTTTCTTTTGATTGAGCTGCTATCTTGGTGTTCTCTGGAGCTTCCTCCATTACCTCCTCCGTCGCCTCCTGAGTCCTTCCTATGCAGTATTGTTAGTTGTTTACAGGATGACGAATCCACTTGTTGTCTTTTCTGCTCGATCCTCTTAGATACCTCTTCCCCCTGTTTGTTATCATCAAAGTCTGACCCTATGCCAAACTTTATCATGGAATGCATACTGGTTAAAAGGTCAGTATGATCCTCCAAAGTTTGACTTTGTTTATTCTGAGATTTGTTGATTGCTTCGAGGGAGGCGGTTACAAATTGTTGTTCCAACTCAATCGTTACGAGTTTGTTCGTTTGTGAGTTGAGCTTGTCATTCATGCTTTTGATGGTTTCAACCAAGGTGGCGGACGTGGTTTTGGAGTTGATAGATTGCTGCAACCTTGCCAAAGTTGCATTGAGGGAGTCAAGTCGGAAAGAAGCTTTAAACCGATCCTTCTTTGCCTCAGCTCTCATTTCCCGACTTGCTTTACTTAAGGATTTACCAAATTCCCCAACTGCCTTGAAGACGTCATCAATAGATTTATCCTGTACAGAAAGAGAAAACGTTAGAGGTTTGGATTTTTCGGCTCCGATTCTATCCTTTTCATTGGATGCACCATCATCGTTGCTGGAGATAGACAGAAATTCATCAGTATCTGCTCCGTCACTAGCTGATTCCTCCTCTTTTTCAACAGTTATCTATTTTATTGAGGTCTCTTGTAAGGAGATCTCCTCAACAGTAGGCTCTTTAGGAGCGTCCCTTCATCAGTAGACTCATTCAAAGCAGTCTGTTCTTCTGGATTGTTATCAACAGTAGGCTATTTGTTAGCAGCCTGTTCTGTTGCGGCCTCCTCTACAATCGTCTCACTACGATTCGCAGGATCTACAGAAGTTACACCCTCCATCTCCATTGGTGTAATTTCCTCAGCCGTCTTATCAACCTCCTATTTGTATCTCATCAACCGAGAGTTCTGGCACCGAGGTCCCTTCTTCAACGACTGCTGCTTTAAGTGTTTCTTTAAAAGCTGCAGCAACCGCAAGAACATCCAACTTTGCAGCCTCCGAAGTAGATGATAGCTCCATCATTGGCGTGTCAGCCTGTTCGGTGGTGGTAGGAGCATCCTCAAGAGTTCGAACTTCCCCTACTATGTCTGATCTTCCATCCTCCTAATCTGGAAAGATTACTACTATATCTACTAGCTGACTGAATGCCCCGCTGGATTCATCTTTTGATGCAGGTGGCGAGGGATTCCTTTGATTGACTGGAGGAACCGTTAGAGGTTGTTCAATAGATGTTGTTCCTATGGAAGAGCCCTTACCTGGTTGCATGACTATAGCTTTGTGGTTTCTCCTTGTTTCTATTATACTGGCATTTAAGTCCTGTTTCAGCATCCTTTCCTCTGCTTCATCCACTCCAAATGCCTCTGCTTGTTTTTCAGCGAAGCCTATGTCTTCGCCAGCAATAACCTGTTCAGCAGCAGCCTTCAGGATAACCTCATCTTTGTAGAAGTCTGGCTGCTCAATAGGTTTTTTTCCCTTCACTGTCCTTGGGGATGGTGGAGGTAGTTCAAGAGATGCGGCATGCTTCTTGTTCTCTGCAAGAGTAGCCAGTTTCATCTCTGCTTCATAGTTTTCTTTGAAATCTCCCCACTTCCTCTTCCGCAATCCTATCAGGAATCTTGAATCCAGTACTTTTTCTTCCCTTATATCAGAGACCTCAGCCCAGTTTAGTGTCCACTCTTCCTCTGTATATAGTTCTTCCCACTCAAACATAATCGGACTGGTAAGATGTCGTAATTCCACCATTTCGTGAACCATTCCCATTGCTTCTTAAATTCTTCTTTCATCTTGGCTATGTCCAAGACTACTTCAGATTCAGAGTTCTCATCACTTTCTTCCACCTCCATTCTCAACTGCTCTTGGAGTTGAGCAATGATTTCTGTACAACCACTTCTGCCTGTTTAGTGGTCTGAATCTCTGATTCAGCATTTTTACCCTTGCTTGTGGGAGTAGGTAGCATCAACAATGGTGATGGTAATGCTTCATCATCAGAAACTCTCAGCTTCTTCTTCACCATCTGCTTCCCTCTTACTCTTACACTCCTGTCCATCCTTTTCTGTTTAGATGGAGAAGCAGTAGCAGCCGAGACTTCCCCCTCCGACGTGCTTTCTTGCACTGCTTCCTTACGAGTCTCTTTTCCTTCACCTTAGTAAGCTTCCTGGTTAGTGGAGAGACTTTAAATCCTTTCTTGGCAAAGATTCTGCCGTAACCTATGAACTTGCCCTTTTGAATGGGCTTACCTTTTAACAGGTCGTGACCAATATACCATAAGATGGTGTTGATCACTAGTCCATAAGTTCGCTTGCCAACTTTCTTCTCGACCTCCTCCTTGAGCCTTGTGAACACATATTCAGCCCAGTTCACCTCCTCAGCCTCCATCAGAGCCATCATCATCCTATACCTCAGATTGGTACATTTGTCAAAAGAGCCAGATATCATGGAACATTTGATACTCCACCTGGATGAGCTTTTTGTTACAGCTCTTATTCAATGTCAGCCGGTCTTCGGTGCCTGTAAACTTCTTCCAGTACTCTTCCACCATCTCCTCTCCATAGGTGCCTAAGTCTTCACTATTCATTCCTTCAGTAGGGAGTTGGAAGATTCTCCCTAGGAGACTGATAGTTATCTCGAAGGTTTTCTTCCCTATTTTGGACATGATCTTGGTTTTATCTTTCGATATTTCTACATTGGTGTAGAACTTCCTTACAAGGTCCTCGCAGTAAGGTTCCTTGTAGTGAGAACAAAACCCCCATACTCTGGATTGGTGGAGATTGTTCAGGATCATCTGTATGTGATCAATGGAGTGACCCTCGTCCTGGATGACCTTTAAAATTATCTTTTCATCAACTAGATGACCGTCAATGACTTAAGAGTTTTTAGGTGCCATTAGAAATAGAGATGAAACAGGATTTCTGCAAAGAGTAGAGATTAGGGCACAGAGTGATTTTGCTAAGTTACTTCTTGTAGAAACTTTTTGAGAGTTAAGGAAATATGAGATCGTAAAAGTTTTTCAATAAGTTATAAACCCTATTTATAGGAAAACTCCCTCATTTTTGATCAACGGTTCAGATTTGCACAGGATTTGAATGATTTTTCATTCCGCGGTTGAGGTTCCTGGCATTTAATGCGCTGATTCACTTTTTGACTTTTCAAAGATCTTGAGGGACTTGTTTGCAAATTTCACCGTCTCTTATTGGATAACCTGCCCCTAATTTGATGCACCACGTCTTGGGATTGACAGTTCTCTTTGATCGTGCGCTTCGTGGGTTCCTTTGTGATGATTAATTTTCCACGTGGTATGTGCTGACGTATTATGCAGTGAGCTCAGCCAGCTGCCTGTATCAGAGACCTTTTGACAGGGACCTTTTCCAATGTTCTTTCCTGATTTTCTTCAGGCTCCTTATCTTAGAAGCTTTTTGTCTTCCCCCTAAGCTGTATGAGACCTCAACAGACACACTTTAGAGGAGTTAGTTTAACTTGATAATACCTAATTCGTTTATTAGAAAAGAGAATCTAGATTCACAGAGAGGTTTTGTGAATATGTCAGCTAGTTGTTGATCAGTATGAATTTTCTCCAGTGACACGTCTTTCTTCTCGACATGATCTCTGATGAAGTGATGTCTGATGTCGATGTGTTTGGTTCTTGAGTGGAAAACTGGGTTGTGGGTG
The DNA here is from genome assembly GCA_005771605.1 of Scutellaria baicalensis. Classification (NCBI taxonomy): domain Eukaryota; kingdom Viridiplantae; phylum Streptophyta; class Magnoliopsida; order Lamiales; family Lamiaceae; genus Scutellaria; species Scutellaria baicalensis. The sequence goes on along the minus strand of CM016724.1, from coordinate 34,635,532 downwards.
ATTGCAATTGCACTTGTGTTATCACACACAATTGGAGTATCCTTTTCCACAATATCGTAATCTCGAAGTTGTTGTTGAATCTATAGGATTTGTGCACAGCAGTTTCTTGCAGCAACATATTCTGCTTCGGAAGTGGATGTGGCTATTGAAGTTTGCTTCCTGCAAAACCAGGATACTAAGCGATTCCCTAGCATTTGGCAAGTTCCGCTAGTGCTTTTCCTATCAATTTTGCAACCTGCAAAATCAGAGTCAGTATAGCCAATTAATTTGATATCTCATTCTTTAGGATACCACAAGCCTACTTCTTGGGTTCCTTTTAGATATTTGATTATCCTCTTAGCCGTTGTGAGGTGGGACTCTTTAGGAGCAACTTGATATCCTGCACACATTCCTATTGCAAACATGATGTTTGGTCTGCTTGTGGTAAGGTAGAGCAGTGACCCAGTTAATCTTCTATATTTTGCGATGTCAACTGTTTTTCCCCCTTCGTCTTCATCCAGACCTCCTGAAGTTGGCATTGGAATGCTTACTGTACTGGCATTCTCCATTCCAAATTTCTTGATCAGCTCCTTGGTATATTTCATCTAATTTATGAAAGTTCCTTGATCAAGCTGCCTGACTTGCAATCCAAGAAAGAAGCTTAATTCTCCCATCATACTCATCTCAAATTTGGGTTGCATTAGATTAGAGAACTTCCTGCACAGCTCTTTGTTGGTTGATCCAAAGATGATGTCATCCATGCACATAGATATGGACGAGCAGGATGCTATCTTCATCCCGGATTCTAAATAGAGTTTTATCCACCTTGCCCTTCTTAAATCCATTATCCAGTAGGTATTTTGACAAGGTGTCATACCATGCTCTTGGTGCTTGCTTCAATCCATAAAGTGTTTTTCTCAGTCGATGCACCATCTTATCAGCATTTTCTTCGAAGCCGGGTGGCTGTTCAACATAGACTTCTTCTACCAGCATCCCATTTAAGAAGACCCTCTTCACGTCCATTTGATACATGGTGAGATTCTTATATGCTGCATAGGCTAGAAAGATTCTGATTGCCGCTAATCTGGCTACTGGAGCAAAGGTTTCATCAAAATCAATGCCTTATTCCTGGCAGTATCCAGCTTTGTTCCTTACAACTTGTCCATTTTCATCTAGCTTATTCTTGAATACCCACTTGGTTCCAATAAATCCTTGATGAGTAGGTCTAGGGACTAGGTACCAAACTTGGTTCCTTTCAAATCCATTCAACTCTTCTTACATAGCTTGAACCAAGTTGGTATCTTATAAAGCTTCTTTAGGATGCTTTGGTTCAACGTGTGAGATAAAACAAGCGAACATGGCTTCATGTGGAATTGCTCTTCTCGTTCACACTCCAAAAGTATAATATCCAATTATCAGGTCTCTGGGATGATCTCTTAGCCAACTTCTTCTCTCTTCAACAACTTGTTGTGGTTCCCCCTCTACGATTCTGGTTCAATTCTGCAGGCTGATCATTTTGAGGTTCCTAATTGTCCTCAGGTTCCTGTATCTGAGTGGGTACCTGCATGTTATGAATACGTACATCTTGGGATGGTAGTATTCCATCCATGTTTTGAAGATTTAGTAACTGCACATCAATATACTCAACATGATTGTTATTGATGTGGGTTTTGTCCAGCTCTTCTTGAAGTTCCTCAATTTTAGCCTTACTGCAATGTGATTCATCAAAGATCACATGCACAAATTCTTCTACAACAAGTGTTCTCTTGTTGAAGATTCTGAAGGCCTTACTTACCGATGAGTATCCGAGGAATATCCCTTCATCAGATTTGGCATCGAAGGTTTTGAGATATTCCTTTCCATTTTTAAGTACAAAACACCTGCATCCAAAGATGTGAAAATAATCAACGCAGAGAGAGTAACCATACCACAGTTCATAGGGCGTCTTGTTTAGATCCTTGTTTATCAGACATCTGTTCTGTGTGTAGCATGCTGTGTTGGTTGCTTCTGCCCAAAATCTTTTTGGTAGCTCAGCTTTAGCTAACATTGTTCTTGCGGCTTCCTTCAAAGTCCTATTCATCTTTCAGCAACCCCATTTTCCTGAGGCATCCTGGTTGCTGAGTATTCGTGCCTGATTCCATTGTTTGAACAATAGTTTTTTATGAATTTATTAGTAAATTCAGTTCCCCTATCTGTTTTGATCTTCACTATACTCATGCATTTTTCAGTTTGTAGTCTTCTCAGGAACTCTGTCAGACGTTGTTGAGTATCTGATTTCTTTGCAAGGAAGATCGTCCATGTAAACCTTGAGTAATCATCTACTATATTACTAGGGTGTACTTCTTCCCAGATATGCTAATTGGATCAATTGGTCCAAAGAGATCCATATGAAGCATATCCAGTACCCTTTCTGTAGAGCAAAGAGTTTTATTTTTGAAGAAGCTTTTTACTTGTTTTCCTTTCTGGCATGCTCCACAAATAGCTTCCCTTTTGTAAACCATGTCTGGTAGTCCTCTGGCTAATCCTTTTCTGGCCAACTTATTCATAGTTTTGAAGTTTAGATGACTCAATCTCTTGTGCCACAGCCAGCTAGCTTCAGAAGTACCTTTGGCAATGAAACATGTAATAGTAGTTGCTGAGTTCCATTCAGCAATATAGACGTTTCTTTCCTAGTTCCAGTGAGCTTGACTTCCTGAGTCCTGTTGTCCTTGATGAGGCACTTGTTGAGATTAAACTCCACACAATAGCCCTTGTCACAGAATTGACCTATGTTTAGGAGATTGTATTTCAAGCCTTCTACATGGGATACTTCCTTGATGCAGATTTTTCCTTTGATTAAGTCACCAGTGCCCTTTGTGCTTCCTCTGGAGTTATCTCCAAATATGACATTGGGTCCTTTGGAAGCTTTATAGTTGATAGGGCTCTTCTGGTTCCCTGTCATGTGTCTTGAGCAGCCGCTGTCAATATACCATATTTCCTTGCTGCTCCTAGACACCAGTTCCTATACTTATAAGAGAAATCATTTTCTTTTAGGTACCCATACAAGTACGGGTCCTTTCTTGTTAGTTTCTATTCTCCTTTTAGGAACCCATACTTGTTTTACAATAATTTTTCTATTGTAAGCCTTGTTAGTTCCTGAACTTCTACCAGTATCCTTAGAATACAACATATGTGCTTGGTGTGTTTGTGGCTTCTTCATTTGCCTCTTAGGAACATAAACCTTTGACAAGTAAGAAGATTGAGTTCCTTTAAATTTATTTGATTGCTGTTTATAGCCCTTACTTTTAGCATAATTATATTGCTCGAGCCAGCTTCTGACAGATTTAGACTCATAGATAGTTTCAAGATGTCTCTTACTCTTTTCTTCAAGTGCTCCAGCATTTCTGCTTACAGTTCCCCCTAAGTTAAGTAGTTCATTTTGATGAGGAATAGTTGCAGGCACAAATGTAGGTACCCTTGAAGTACTAGCAGTTGAATTGGTATCCTCTCCACAGTAACCTATGCCAGCATAGTCTTCTAGGCTTCTCTGGATTTTTAACATGACATCTAAGTCTTTAGAGGATTTATTGAAGGCATTAATTATTTCAGTGAGAACCTTCTTTTCATTTACTAGCTTCGTTACATGTAAGTTGAGCTTACTAACTTCAATTTTGAGGTCATTGCATGCTTGGCCTTTAGAGTTTTCTAGAGCTAAAAGTTTTTCTGACGAATCATGTTTTTTCTTAAGCTTTATGTTTTCTATTTTTAGCTTCTCATGAGTTGAGGTGATTTGCTCAAAGTCACTCATGATTTATTTGAAAGCACAAATCATGTTCATCCTTTCATTAATTTGAATAGGAGAGTTGTGATATGTTACCTCGTCCTCAGAGTCGTCACTCTTTGCCATGAGGTAGATCAGGGCTTCTTCGTCTGAAGATGTATCCTCCGAATCACTGTCGGTGGTTGATTCTTCTTTCTTAGATGCCTTCTCAGGTGTAGCTTCCTGAGAGGATTCTGCATCACCGATTAGCGCCCTTAACCTCTGGCGTTCTTATCTTTTTCTTTCTTGTCTCACCTTCCATTCATCTTCTGGATATCGGTGGACTTCTGGATGTGGGCATTCCCTGGCATAGTGACCTGGCTTTCTGTAGTTATAGCAGAGGTCGGTAGCTTTGGAGTTCGATTGGGGTGACTCCCCACTGGTTCCAGTTTCACTTTGCTTCCTCCTGAAGCCGTCTGTTCGTGAGTTCCATCTTGTGAACTTTTGAAACTTTTTTAGGAGAAGTGTCATATCTTCTTCAGCAGTGGCCTCCAAGGTGGCTACATGATCTTTGGACTTCCTTGTTTCCTGAGGCTGTCTAGTTGTTAATGCAGTAACCTTTGAGTTGCCTCATTCAATTTCCAACTTCCTTCTGTTGATGTCGAACTTAAAGGCTTTGAGATCTGAGAAGAGATCGAACGTGCTCACAGACTTTAAGTCCATAGACACTCTCATGGTTGTTGTCTTGCTATCCCACTCGATAGGAAGAACCCTCAGCACCTCCATATTTTTCTCCTTTTAAGTGTAGACTTTGTCCAGAGACTCAAACTCATTAATGATGGCTGTGAACCTTAAGTCCATTTGCTCTAGGGTTTCTCCGGGTATCATTTCAAATAGCTCGAACTTCTGAGTGGCTGTAGAAACCTTGTTTTATTTCGTGAGCTTGATGTCTTCGCATATTTGCTCCAGTTTCTCCCTGATCTCTTTGGTGGTTCTGTAAGTTTTCACTTTGCTGAAAGTTCCTTTATCCAGAGTTAGGAATAATGTGTTCTTTGCTACGTTGTCAAGGTTTGCTCTTCTCCTTTCATCAGCAGTCCCTTCTTCTCTGGGTTTTTCCAGAACAGCTGGGTGTGGGATGGCTCCTGCATCTCCTTGTCTATCAGTTGTTTCATCCATAGCCTTAGCAAACAATGAGATAACTTTTGTAATTCTAGGTGGTCCTTCAGTGATGACATACCACATTTCATCATGCATGGCCGACAGATGTGCCTGTATGCGAATTTTTCAATCATCTATGTATTTGTAGATGATCTTTGATAGCTTGAGCATTTTTATCGCAAGAGTTTCAGGTGTGATTCATGTGCCAGTCTTCAAATATTTATAGGCGTTTCGAATTTTTGTCCGTTGGAGAAGATGAGCCTTCTTTGTAGCTTTTGTAGATCAGAGTGACAGTTTCTGCTTTGTTCATACACTGATCGTGGAGGGTGTACGTGACTGATGTTGCTATCGCCATACCTAGTCTGACTTCCATGCAGACTTTCTTTTTGCTTTTTGATGCGTGGCACAACTTCATTGGTTGCAAATGCGGCTTGTGTCTAACGTTAACCTCATACACGACTTTGGAGGTAACTGCTACTGAATCAGGTTGCTGATGCTTCCTGATGCTTCAATTATCTTCATTTCTCCTTTTGTCCATCTGGCAGTTAGTAACCTTAGTGTCCTTTAGTAGTGCGGCCAGTATCCTCTTTGAGCAGCCTGATGTTGATATGTATTGTTGTATTTTCTCTTCGATTTATTTGCAGCAATGTCATCATGCTTCATTCCTTTGATCTTCAAGCATCCTGTTCCTATACTTAGAAATATTTTACAATGAAATCTAATACATAGGATCCTAGGTCTTAATCTATTACATGTTTTGTTATTCATCAAAATCTTATACAATGTTCCTTACACAATCCAAATAGTCGTCGATGAAACAACAGAGAATGTCGTGAGAGCTGTCCATGGGTGAGGTAGTTCCGAAGGATGCAGCACCTAAGTCAGCATATGACAATGATGTGTTGCAGCTGCACGAGTCCTTTGGACTTAGCCATGAACGAAGGAGAACTTAAACCCCTATCAGGTCACAGTAACTTGATGATACCCCCACGATGAAATTAGGGAGTTCTCCAACCTTCGACATAGTGATGAGTTGTCTACCTCCGATCATGACTTTACAACATATCAGCAAAGACGAGGAGTAGGTGGACTATGAGGAATCACCTAAGTAACCAAAAGATGCTGCAGATGACAAGGAGCCATTAGACATCATCAAGTCTGTTCTTGCAGGTCTTCCAGATGCTGAAGTCACTGATGATGCAACGACGAAGAAAGTTACGGAGGTAGGTCTCTCGGTACTTGCAAAAGTTACAGTACTATCTGCTGCAGGGTTGATAGATGTAACAGAGTCACCTGATGCTGCAAAGGACACTGAGGTTGAGCAGACACCTTCCCTGGGTAATGGTGAAAGAGACCTGTCCACTGAAGATGCGGATCAGGAAGAGCTCAAAGTAGAAGGCTGTAAGCATGGAGAGGAGGAACTTGCAGCTACAACTAAAGAAAAGAGAGAGTGCAGCAAGCAAAGTGAAGAACTTGCAGCAAGAGTGAATGCTGAAATCTGCAAACACGCTGATAAAGAGCTTGCAGCAGGAAGAAAAGATGAGGCCATGCAGCAAGAGGTACCTCAGCATGAGGTTGAAGCTATAAAAGAGGAGAATGGCCGAGAAAATGAAGAAAATGAGAGTAACGAACCAGTGGTTGTTGCAGATGAAGCCAAGCAGCTAGAGGAACCCAAAGAGGTTGATGTTGCTCAAGAGGATGAGGATGTCAAAGTGACTCTTGCAGACATCCTTGGTGATTCTCTTGAAGGATCTGATGGAGGGGCTGACGACTTCGCTGAAGAACTTGATGAAGAAGATGAGCCCTCCACGTCTGGTGCTGCAGCCTCCCGGATGGCAGAAATATCTGGCAAATGCAAAGCTGTGATGGACCCTGAAGCACTGAAGGCTTGGGAAGAGTCCATCAAGAGTGCAATGCTACAACAAGATCAGGGGAATGAAGAGAACTTATAGCTCACTGTTACTGCACCTGCTGAATCCTTAAAGCCAGAAGCTACAAGTTCTCCGACCCCCGCAGAGTCCTTCAGTAAGATTATCTCTGCTATTGATAATCTTGAAAGTGTCCTACAGGAAAACAAGTCAGTCAACTCTTGACCCAATGTCGATATGAAGAAAGTGACAGATCAACTAAAGAAGATCCCAGATGCTCTCCGGGGTGCGCTGTACGAAGAATGAATAAAGCAGCACATTGTCCGGAAGAAAGCAGATCTGCTAGCTACCAACTTCAGAATTAAGATAAAACAAACTATCGCCACTGTCTCCGATACACTTATAGCTCATGGCAGCATTCTTACCACCATTCAGAGTGAAGTCAATGAGCAGAGCTCTAAAGTTAAAAGTATGGATGACAGACTGGCCAATATCGAGTTGGTGCTGGGGGAGATGCATCAGACTCTCCAGAGGATGACTGAACCGCATAATGCAGCAGGCGGCCGCCAAGGAAAAAGGGCTTTTGATGATGCCAAAAAGGGGGAAGAAGTAGCTGAAAAGTTGCCAATCCCTACCTTAACAAAAGGTGGTCCAACTGAAGCAGAGAAGCTGCGGAGGACACTGCAAGGGAGATTGATGCAACAGAAGATGATGATGATGATGATGAGGAACTGCTGCAACCTCGGGAGAAAAAGAGAAGGACAAGTCTCCCACCCCAGCAAAAGAAAGATAGAAAAGATGATGATGGTGCTGGTGATACTGCAAGCAGAACAATAAAAGACGCTGCATCTAAGGAAATATAAAGAAATGATGCAACAGATTCATCTAGAAGCCGGAAAAGAGGCCAGAGCAGAAGAAGAAGAGGAGATTCACCATCTTCAAAGAGGTATAAAATATCTAAACGTGCCTTGCTGAAGATGGAAAGTGAAAAATTATATACTGCAAGGAAGGCCGAGATTGAGAAGAAGGCTTAGGAAGAAAGGTGGATCAGCAGATTGGGTATCGTGGGCGAGGAAAAATCAGTAGCTATGCAATACGTGGATGCAGCGCTGCAGAATTCTACTTCCTCAACAATCATGAACTTAGAATTCTACTTCCTCAACAATGGGAGCAATCTAACTTTACATAAACAAACAAGTATCAACAGCAAGGGCAAAACCACAAGTATCAACAGCAAGGGCACAACATACGACATTTGACTCCTACCTGGAGTAAATACCGCACCTGCGACAAAAATTACAAATGTACAAATTTTATTCTTGACTCCTCAATTGACCACGAGTTGCGCTTGAACATTGCAGAAATTTATTCATGGTTCATACTCATAAGTGCATCTAATAGTCCAGATATTGTTGAAATATGAATTGTGAGCATACCTCCCTTAAAATCTCTGATGGAAAACCAGTGGCTTGAAATGTTGTGAAAGCTTGGGGCACATTACCTCCCTAGCTAATTGAGTAAAGCCAACTAATTAAAAAATGATTCAATGAATCGGAAAAACATAGCTGGAAGAGCAAAGTACATAGGCCAAACCACAAAAGGGGAAACACCAAATCACCAAAAAGGAAGATGCAGCTACTGCTGCCATTTCAAAGATTCCCTCTTAAGTAGCCTGTAGCATAAGAAATCGAAGATCAGAGGACTGTTCAAAAATCATGTAACACCCAATGAATCAAAATTCACTATTTGATTACTGGATTCATTGTAGAAACAAACATCGGAGCAACAACAGTCTCAAATGGCAAACACAAACGGAATACAAGCAGCTAACCCATATAAAGGTAAAAAATATCTACTGAAATACGGTAACCAGTTAAACAACAAGCTAAATGCTAATGCATTCATTCGGAAAAAACCAAAACTGCTAAAATAAAAGCTCACCATTTCCATAACACAGATTGAGAACACACACTCATTACTCAACCCTACATGCATTAACATCAATGCCACATGCTAAAAAAGTCCTACTCGACATAGCTCTTTTAAAACACATAAAAACCTAAAAAATGAACTGAAAATCAAAAGAAAGAATCATCTATATTCATACCATTGTGCAAACATAGAAACCAACAGTCGTAAAAAAGAAGGATAACATCCTGAAAAAATCAAAAAGTTGTCCAAGCCTGTATACATCCCGGCTCAATACTTGCTCTCCATTTCCTCCAATGACTTTGCCTTCAAACAAGGCAATTTGGTTCAGCCCAACATCTCTCCCCTTTCCAACCTATTCAAAAGAAACACTTTAAGGATAACAGAAAAAGTTCCATTCTATTAAATGCATCAGTACATTTTTGCAAACCTGTATATATTCATGGTGAGTGATGTTTCCTTGCCTCAATGTAGAATTGAACCCTGCAATATCAGAAGATTAAATGCAGAGTTGAAAATTCATGCACTAGATTTCACGGGCAGACAAGTAAAAATGTATCCAAAGAAAAATGGTCAGTGCAACTACCAGATTCCTCCAAGCATCACATGGTGTTAAAAATATGGATTACAAATCTACGAAAAAATATAGTAAAATCTCTGGGTCCCAAAACAGATGAAAATAGTACAACATAGATAAAACTAAGCACAAATAAGCTTTGGAACCATGTCAACCATTACGAAACAAAAAACGATAACAAAGCAAATCTCATCAGTGTAAACTCAAAAGCAGCATTTCAGCACAGAAAGACAATAATAGACTATAAAAATTACCCAAATCTAAACCAATAAGATTGTACCAGTATGTATGTGAAGTGGTAAAGTCGCAGATTGTTCAAACTTTATGGGGGGTATACTTAATTAGAACACGGGATAATGTAACATCTACAATAGTCATGCAGTAACTTTTATGACAACATACACTATGAGAAACTGCAACACTGATACACGGGAATACAACTAAACTCCCAAGATATAATAGGAATCGTGTTTTACCCATGTATAAAAAAAGAATTCAAAAGAGAGAGACAGGATAAGAAAAGCAAATCAGTGACTACAGAAAGATGTTTTGCACCTTCAGAAGATAAAAGAAAAAGATACTAGATACTCAGGACCAACAAAGTTAATATTGCATACCATCACTAAGCATCCACACACATCAAATACTTAAATACATAATAAAACTCTTCTTTGAGAAATCTGCACAAGGTATACATGGAAAATAACAAAAAAATAAGAAACACCAAAAAACTTATATAATTCCCATTCAAAGCAATCTATAGAGACACACAGACAAACTAAATGCAACTTTGGATATTAATTAAGAAAGCCGTTTTCTTGAATCTTAAACAACATTTTGTCAAGCTATTCTCCATCAATAATTCCCATCAATCATGAGATAAACCCTTACTTCCAAGTGAGTGCAACTATTGAGCAATTCCTCTAGATGCATTACATCAACTGATCTTCCCCTTTTCTCTGCTACTGAACTTAAATATAGGAACCTGAAAATGTATTTTTTTTCAGAGACAAGATTACTCTGAAACAAAAAAGCCAGTTTGCATTAAACAAAAACAGAATGTGGAAATTACAAATTAGATCTAATTCACAGTAGAAAATAGCAAATCCATTAGCCCCCACCCACCCCCACCCCAAATCCCCAGAACCAAGAAAGAAAGAAACCTAAGAACATGAAGAAAAAAATTTGAAAAAGTGGTAGATGTGGAAAAATCTTCAATCCATAACCATGAATAAAACTCTGAAATTGCAGAAAAAACAAACTTCAAGAACATAAAAAGGGGGGAAAATTGCAACCTGTTGAAGCAAAAGGGTGTGTTCTTCAAGTGGTAGCGACGACGGATGGAGGTGTGGGCAGCGGTGGCGAGGGACGCTGGGGGGTCAGCAGCGGCGGCGACAGATTGAGGAGCTCCAAACGCGGCATCGAGTGATGGAGGCAGGAGCATTAGTGGCGTTGAGTAACGGAGGCAGGGGACAACGGCGTTGAGTGACGGAGGCAGGGACAGGAGCGGCGATGGATGGGGGCAGGGGCAGCGGCATCGATGGACGGAGCCAGGGGCAGCGACAGAGGGGCAGCGTCTGCGTAGGGAGGAGGGAGAGATTTCTAGGGTTTTCAATCAGTATGGGGAGGAGTCGAGTGACCTAGGCATGGCCAGCGGCGTCGAGCGATGAAGGCGCGGCCAGCTCGAGTGACGAAGACAGTGGAGGCGTGGGGTAGGATGAAGGGCTTTTTAGGCAACAATCGGCACTAGCTCGAGTGACGGAGCAGGGGCCAGTGACGTCGAGTGATGAAGGCGCGGCCAGCGGAGTCAACGGACGGAGGCGGCGCTGCGACGGTTACAACGACGGCGTCGGAGGCGTGGGAGAAGAGGGAGGGCTTCCTAGGGTTTTCAATTTAGGGATAGACTTGGGGATTTCAAAATTTACACTTAGTCATCATTTTAATTTTACATATAATGTAAATGTAATATAAAAATTCAATTTAACTTAGACTACAACAACGCTATTATGATGTTACGACAACGTTAAAAGGTTATCGTTGTCTTAGGGCACAATTACTACGTTTCTACGACAACCTCATATCATAAGCGTTGTCTTAGGGTTCAATTATAACCTAAGACTACACCTCTACGACAACCTCAAATCACCATCGTTGTCTTAGGACTCAATTTTACCCTACGACTATGCCTCTACGACAACGCCAACAAAAACCCTTGTCTATGAGAGCATTTTTATACTCTACGACTTCAGTTTTGTCTACGACAACGCTAATTTTGGCTACGACAAGGGTTTTTTGACATAACACATGTCTTAGGGGTGTAGTCTATGAGAGAATTTCTTGTAGTGGTACCTGCCCAGAGCATGAGAGACTCTTCCATCACCTTCCAATTCTCTCATGCCTGCAGTACCTAACTATCCCACAGCCTCATGTCCTTCCAGATAGGGAGGTTGGTCATCATTTTTGCATCAAATCTCTCAAAACAGACTTTGAATACTTCCTTCACGAGGCCACTCCTTATCTTCTTTGTCTCCTCCTCTTTCTGCTCCTATGAAGAGGATTGTTACCTTCAGACTCGTAGCCTTCTGCTGCTGTAACCTCTGGATCAGCTTCTTGCATAACTTCTTCCAAGTTCCTGCCATCCTTCGAGGACCTCTCCTCTTTGCTGCAGCTGCAGTAGGAAGTTCAGCTTCTCCTGTTGCAACTTCTCGGGCTTCTTTCGAACCCATAACATTTCTTGGGATTTCTCCTCCCCATAAATGTGCAGAACTTTGAGGCTAAGACTGGCGGTGGAGATTTTGAATGTATCTCCAATAGTGTTCGCTGAAACCTCATATTCCTTCCCATCCTCCTCTGTGAAGATAATACTCTTCCCGGAGTAACAAGTTCTTGCAGTGGACTAGAAAAGTTTAATAGAGGCTTCAGTGTAGTCGCATCCATGGTCTTGCAAAAACCCTAAGATCTTAGATTCCTGCAACTTTATTATCAGATCCCAAGTGAGTAATATCATACTTGCTATTTTATTTCAGGCATGCAAGATTGATCAGCCTACCTTCAACAATAGTCTTTTTCGTATCCAAAGCCATTTGAATGAGTTCTCTGAAGATTTAAGGGTTTGGAGGATTTTTTGCAGAGAAAGAGAGAGAGAGATAGAGAGTTTGAGTGTAAGTGATCTCAAAAATGATGATGATCAGTTTTGTTGAAAACTTCCTTGAACGGAAATGAAAACAACAATTAACTAAAGAAAAACTTAATGTGTTAACCTGCTTCTACAAGAATGAGAGGAGGAAGATGATAGATACACCCTTTTCTTTTGATGGATTAGTGCCACACTTGTATAGAGAGAGAATAGTGTATGTGATGACAAGGCTTCTCCTTGATTGGGCGAAAAATATGTGGATCCAAAGCTTAGTATATATTTGTATTTTGGATCGACAGTTGAACTTGCTTTTGGATTGAGAACACTTCTCTGATGGACAAGAATTAATTACATATTGGGTTAAATTAATTAGGCAATCCATCATTTGGGCCCTTATTATTAATTATATCAATTTAGCCCAACTCCATTAATCAATTAAAAGTAAGCCATAAACAATAACACTACATATATAACTTACTTATGGTAAAACTAATTGAATCTTAGCTTAGTAAAAGTGTATTTTATCTTCTTTATTAAATTAAAATATTCTTAATTAATGATTAATTTTAGAGTATTATATTGTTATAGTTTAAAAAATATTCTAAAGTAATTCTATAGTTCGATGTATTTTTCGACATAAATTTAAATCACAATAAGATGAATCGAAACTTAATTTTCTTGAATTTTAATTATTAAAATTTTCATGAACTCTAATTAGAGCTTAATTTCATTTGGGGTGTTACATTGAAAATTAATTTATTAGAAATTTGAATATATTATATATAATAAAGAAAAAATCATTCCATATACATTTGGAATTTTTTGATTTATTATTTTGAAAGATTTTATTAGTTTCTTAGTATAACACCCCAATTTAAATAAGATGTAGTTAATGTATATATACATAGTATACACGAGTTGATCAAATTATTTTTTTGTACCAACCTTGGCCCAATTATTTTAAATTCCTTGGTGGGCCAAAATGAGATCAAAAATTAAGCCCGGTTACAAAATTAGTTATCCTAGCCCAACCCTTGGCCCACCTACTAGATGATTTTAAAGCCCATAAACTCTTAAAGTTGTTTGGATCAATTGTTGGATAAGTTGTAGTGATGCTGAGTCAGTGGATACTGCCACTTGTGTCCTCATTTTTCAACACGTGTCATTAAAATATCATTATAAAGGACACCATTTCTTTCTCTTTTTTTTTTTTTTTTTTCATTATCTCCAGACTGAAAATCATTTGCGGGAAAGCTTGGACAGAAGGGTAAAGTTTATGGCTTTTCTATCTATGTTGTATATTTGGAATTACTTCTTTCCCCATTCAATGCTCTTCCTCAAAATTTCACACTCTGCAATTAATTCCCCTATCCTACCTACAATTGACATAGATACATATAAGCATGTACACATTGTTGTGTCGCTATCTCTCTTTCTCTCTCTCTCTCTCTCTCTCTCTCCCCCCTTGTCGCGCCTTTTCTCCCATCTCTGCTGCTCGTTCGCTGTCACCGCCGCCGTGAGTTGAGCACCGCCGAAGCAGCGCTGTATAAAGTGCGTGTGTGTGTGTGCGGTGCCGCCGTGTCGGCGGCGCTGTGTTGTGTTGTGTGTGTGTATATGCAGGTGCGTGTGTACGTATATGTTTATGTGCAGAGGTGTGTGTGTGTTTTTGTGTGTGAATGTTGTATTGATGGACGCCGCCGTGAGTGGCAGGGCCGTGTATTAGGGTAGCCGACGACAGGTCTGTTGTCGGCAGGAGGTGGGCTGGCGGTAGGGACAGGCAGCGGTGGCGAGGGGATTTGGGGAGTGAATTTCTGGAAATTAATTTAATTCCAGGGACTTATGTGCAATAAAACTAAAATGCTTATTTGCAGCCAAACCCTAGTACTTTCAACATTTTTGCATTTCAGTCCCTGAGGTTAGGACTTAGATTATGACCCTAGAACTTTACGGGATTTATAACATGACCCCCAGGATTTTTGCAGACTATTAAATGAGACCCCAGAACATTACATAATGTATAAAATGAACCTAGAACCACCGTTTACCAACCTTTTGCAAGGGTTATATCATAGATTATGGTACACATAAGTATTTAAATAGGATGATAAGACTCTTATATTATGTAGGATTTACAGACGAAGAGAAGAAGTAAGAAAGGAGGAGGAGGACGAACTTTTGAACAGGATCGAATAATATCCAAGGTGGGGTAAAATCTTTTCTGCTTTACTAATTGTGCACATGAATATATGAATTATTTGATATATGGATTTAAATTGATTAACTATATGACGTTATAAGTACTATTGTTATATTGATGAAGTGCTAAAGATTTCCAATGTTATATGTGATATCAAATGTGAATGTAAATGATAAAGTGATGGTAAATGGGAATGTGAATGTTGAACGATATGGTGAACCTTAAATAGTGAACCTCAAACGGTGAATGCAGAACGGTAAATGTTATGTCTTGAATGGTGAATGTCAATGTTGATCCCTAAATGTTTAAATGTTTATTAAGTGTGAAATGATTGTGAGTGTGCATGCGCATGAAGAGGTGGGATCCCAATGACGGTTATATATTTACTGGAATTAAAACTCCAGATGACGGGTATATATATTGACGGTTATATATTTACTGGAATTAAAACTCCAGATGACGGGTATATATATTGACGGTTATATATTTACTGGAATTAAAACTCCAGATGACGGGTATATATATTGACGGTTATATATTTACTGGACTTAAAACTCCAGAAGACGGGTATTTATTGACGGCTATATGTTTACTGGACTTAAAACTCCAGATGATGTATATTTATAGATGGCTATATATTTAATGCTGGATTTAAAGACTCCAGAAGACGTTATGCGTTATTCTTTGATGTTAAATGTTAAATGCGAAGGTAATATATTTGCATGCGCTTTACCTCCACTGAGTGTTTCTTTCTCGCACTCACCCAAT
The DNA here is from genome assembly GCA_005771605.1 of Scutellaria baicalensis. Lineage (NCBI taxonomy): Eukaryota > Viridiplantae > Streptophyta > Magnoliopsida > Lamiales > Lamiaceae > Scutellaria > Scutellaria baicalensis. The sequence goes on along the minus strand of CM016724.1, from coordinate 34,620,181 downwards.
ATATGTTTAAATATGCAGAAACCCTGGAGTCGAGGAAGAAGGAATAGAGATGTCCTATCTTTTGCATGTATATAATTACGACATACCCTAGATACCCTCGCTGGTATATATTTTAATCTTTTGACTGTAATACGGGACAATAACTTGTTTTAATGTATGTTAAACGTTGGTAACCCTTTGGGATTTCAAGGGTTGCCATCTGAAATATTTTCGCTTCGTCTTCGTTTTGGATGAAAGTTAAAGATTGCTGCACATCGTTTTAAAATTATTGTTTTTACTCTGTTTATTTGAAAATCATATGAAAAGTGTTTTATTTTGTTGATTTGAAAATGGGGAGTGACACTTAGATTAATAAAAAATCATTTATTATTATATTATTCTGCAGGGATTTTCTACTTTTTGGCCTGTCTCCTCTCCACCACTTCGCTAGCAGCTTCTTGTTCAGGCCCTTGTACAACATCCTCCACACCAGTTTCCTCCTGGAGGCATGCTTATTAGGAGTTGCAATAGATGGTCCAACTTCTCCTGCTACAACCTCTACTGCTTAGACATGTTTTCCATTACATCCTAAGGATCCAGTAATCTTGATGGGAGTTTATTCATCTCCTTCTCTTACAACTTCTATGATCTCATCTTCCATAATAGTTGCACCCACCAACACGTCCACACCCTTTCCCTCCTGGGTGGGACCACTGTATTCTCTACTTTCAGGAGGTAAGACACTGCAGGCATGACTTGGTATTTCAGCACATTTCTTCTTTGCTGCACCCCCTCTGCTGCAGCATTGTTCGAGGATCCCTTAGCAGCATCCTTCGAGGAACCCTTGGTGGTAGACTTAAGGTAGACATTTTAAGTCTTCTACCCTTCTTGGCAGATTTAAGTTGATGCACAAACTGCTCCTTCTTCTGTGCTGCAACCCCACCTCCTCGCTTAGAAGTACTCTCTTCTTGTCCTTTTTTAGGTTTCTTCTTGGAAACTGCTGCTACTTTCTTCCCTTTTACAGCATCACCTTTTGTTGCCTTCTTTTCCTTGGGCTATATCTACTTACCCTTATTATTCTCCCGAAGGAATTTTCCAGCAGTAATGGGAATGAGATGATTCAGTTCTATTCCCAGGAGATTCAGAATTGCACTGATGGCAATTTTATAGCTTCTGCGAGCAGTTGGCTTCTTCGTTTTCTCCCATATCCTTAGAAGGATGTATCTACTCCAGTTAACTTCTGCATCGACCATAATTGCAGTCATTAACCTGAATCTGAAGTCCGTGCATTTGTCAAAACATCCCAATTTGCCTTCTATGATATAGGCGCAAATGTCATGCAGCAATGAGTACTCTATTCTGAAATGTTTCTTCAGAGTACTGTTCTTTACCTCTCCATTATCTTCACCAAAGAAGAGGTCTCACATCTCCTGATCTAGTTCATGTCCATATGACACTAGTTGTTTGGTACCTAAACTAGTTGCAGAGATGTTGAATGTTTCTGCAATGGTTGTTGCACTGATCTCATGTTGTTTCCCATCTTCCATTGAGAAGACTATGCTTCTCCCTATTTCACCTATAGCAGTCGAGTAGAACTGCTACACCAATCATTCAGAGTAACCATATCCTTGATCTTGGAAAATCCAAGGATTTTCGACTAGTGCAGTCGTTTTAGTACTTTGGCTAGTTGGATCCCGTCATAGCCACTATCACTCCCTCGAAGGCTCTCGTTATTGATGAGACGACCTTCAACGATGATTGTTTCATTTCCTTGCAGTTGTTGTATGCAACATTCCCCTTAGCTTTACATTCCTTTTTCTTCCACCTTATCATGTTGTAACTTTGATCACTCTTCTTTACCTTTCTTCATAGCTTGCTAATTCCTAGCTCACTTCTTAGCATAGAGAATCCTGCTTCAATTAGTGGATTAGTAAATATATTAGCTATCTGCAAATCAGTGTGGATCTTTTCAAACACTATATCTTTCTTCTCAACATGATCTCTGATGAAGTGATGTCTTACATCAATATGCTTGGTTCTTTAATGGAAGACTAGATTATGAGTTATGGTAATGGCGCTTGTGTTATCACACATGATTGGAGTCTGTTTTTCTTCAATGTCATAATCTCTTAGTTGTTCTTGTATCTAGAGGATTTAGACACAACAACATCCAGCAGCAACATATTCTACTTCTGCAGTGGAAGTATCTATAGATGTTTGATTCATGCAAAACCAAGATACTAACCGATTGCCCGAGAACTTGCACGTTCCACTATTGCTCTTTATGTCCACTTTACAACCAGCAAAGTCTGAATCAGAATGTCCTTTTAGATGAAAACCTCTTTCTTTTGAATACCATAGACCTACATCTTGTGTTCCTTTAAGAGACTTGATAATTCATTTTGTTTTTGCACGATGAGACTGTTTGGGACAAGATTGAAATCTTGTGAATATTCCTACAACAAACATGATGTCAGGTCTACTAGTAGTGAGGTAGAGGAGTGATCCTATGATTCTTCTATACTTTGTGACATCAAATTCGTTTTCAAATTCATCTTTATCCAAGCTGATTGATGTAGCCATATGTACACTTACTGAAGTTCCACCTTCTAATCCAAACTTTTTGATTAGCTCCTTGGTGTACTTGGCCTGATTGATGAACATTCCACCATCCATCTACTTGACTTATAAATCTATAAAGAAACTTAGTTCTCCCATCATCCTCATCTCAAACTTCTTCTGCATCAGTTTTGAGAAGTTCTCACACAACTGCTTGTTTGTTGACCCAAAGATGATATCATCAACATATATTTAAACAAGCGAGATGCTTTCACCATTCTTGATTCTGAAGAGTGTCTTGTCCACAGCCTAGTCAGGTGGCGTGTCGTGGCCTGCAAACTAGCCGGGTCACGTGTCGTCGGCTCTGGGCACATGGGTCGAAAGGTTTACTCGGGTCGGGTGCTTTGCAACCCACCCGGGTCACTTGTCTTGCTCCCTTTCCTGCACAAGTCGAAGCTCCGACCTGACCTGAGTCATCCGACCTGACCCGGGTCCCTAAATTTTTTTTTTAAATCAAACATGTTCTAAACAAATATTAATTTAGATAAATACTACCTATACTAGCAAAAGTGAATTGAAAGCAATAAAAATTGGATTGTCTCTCAACAAATGCTTAGTTTTACATCTTTAGCTATACGAGTTTGGAGTGAACTTACGGATCTTCAAGTTGAATACATGACACATTCCCACGTTGTTCTGAATTGAAATAGTGTTTTATCCTCTCATCATTGACAACCAAAGTCGACCTATCTTTAACAACCAACTCAATCACTTCGAATGCCAAACCCTCTAGATATGAAACTGACCAGACCATCTCGATTTTAGTTTTCTAAGGAATAAACAAAGACGAGAATTAAATAGGAGCACCAAATCTCCTGGCACAAATTCTCTCTTGATTATGATCTTATCATGGTACTTCTTCGTTCTCTCCTTATACGATCGTGAATTCTCGAATGCTTCATTTTGAAATTCCTCGAGTTGGTTGAGTGGTACTAGTCTCTCCTCACCGGCTAATTTGAAGTCGAAATTCAACTTTTTGATAGGCCAAAAAGCCTTATATTCTAACTCTACTGGTAAATGACAAGATTTGCTACAAACTAGTTGATATGGAGAAAATTCCAACGGAGTCTTGTACGTTGTTCTGTATGCCCACAAAGCATTATCATGCTTCAATGACCAATCTTTTAGACTTCTATCCAATGTTTTCGCCAATACTTGTTTGACTTCTCGATTCGCTAGTTCTACTTGCCCATTCGCCTGTGGATGATAAGTTGTAGTGATTTTGTGTTTAATCCCATATTTTTTTAATAGTGTGTTAATTCATTTGTTGCAAAAATGAGATCCTCTATCACTAATCAAAGCTCTGGGTGTTCCAAACCTCGAAAAGATCTTTTTCAGAAATTTCAATACCACCTTCGAATCGTTTGTTTGGGTTGGAATCGCCTCAACCCATCTAGACACATAGTCCACCATGAGGAGAATATACAAATTTCCACATGACGAAGGGAATGGTCCCATGAAGTGAATTTCCCACACATCAAACAAGTTCACCTCTATAGTGCTTGTCAATGACATCTCATGCCTCTTAGAAATATTGCTCATCCTTTGACATTGATCGTACTCACATGCACGTGTGACAATCAACATAGATAGATGTCCAATAAAATCCACTTCGAAGAATATTTGTTGTAGTCCGATTTGCTCCAAAATGACCTCCAAATGGTGTCGAATGACGTTGAACGTGATGGGCACTCATTCTTCTTCAGGGACACACCTAATAACTTAGTCTGCATATCTTTTGAAAAGTAATGGGTCATCCCACACATAGAAACACACTTCATGGAGAAATTTCTTCCTTTGATGTTAATTCCAATTGAAGTACTCCTACAACCAAATAATTCACAATATCTGCATACCATGGATAACATGCTTCAATTTTGACAATTGGTTCATCGGGAAAAGTATACTTAATGATCTCCTTATCCTCCTTAAGTGCACCATGTGATTCCAATCTTGATAGATGATCTACTACTACATTCACACATCCCTTCCGATCACGAATTTCATGATCAAACTCTTGCAAAAGCAACACCCATCTAATGAGTATAGGCTTGGAGTCCTTCTTAGCAAACAAGTCTTTAATTGTAGCATGATCGGTGTATACAATCATTTTATTTCCAATCAAATAAGATCAAAATTTGTCGAATGCATACACCACCGCCAACATCTCCTTCTCGGTTGTGGTATAATTTTATTGAGCTGCATCCAACAAATTGCTTGCTTAATAAATCACTCGAAACAATTTGTCTCGCGTTTGCCCATGTGCCACACCAACTGCAACATCACTTGCATCACGCATCAATTCAAATGGTCGGGACCAATTCAAATTTCTTCAAAGTCTTAAAAGCCTGCACACGTTCATCATAAAAAACAAAGTGAGTATCTTTTTTCTCACAACTTGCACATGGATTTAGCGATTTTTGAAAAAACACGAATAAAATGCCTATAAAAATCCACATGCCCAAGATAAACTTCTCACAACTTTTTCAGTAGTAGGATGAGGTAATTTCTTAATTGTTACAATTTTTGCTCTGTCAACCTCCAATCCCCTTGAGGAAATTCGGTGACCCAACATGATTCAATCACGTACCATAAAATGACACTTCTCCTAATTGAGGACTAAATTAGTCTTCTCATATCTCTGCAAAACTAAGGATAAATTGTGCAAACAATGATCAAATAAAGAGTCAAAAATAGATAAATCATCAATAAGGACCTCCATGACATTTTCAATTAAGCCATGAAAGATAGCTATCATGCATCGCTGGAAAGTAGCAGAGGCATTACATAAACCAAAAGACATCTTACGAAACGCAAAAGTTCCATAAGGACATGTAAACACAGTTTTTTCTTGGTCCTCCAGTGCAATCATAATTTGATTTTTACCCCGAATACACATCAAGAAAGCAATAAAACTCTTGTCAACTGACCTATCAAGCATTTGATTAATAAAAGGGAGGGGAAAATGATATTTTCAGGTAGCATCATTTAATTTTCTGTAATTAATACAAACTCTCAAACACGTTACCACCCGATTAGTAATTTCCTCACTACCTTCATTTTTCATAATAGTTATCCCTCCTTTATTTTGTACGACTTGTGTAGGACTCACCCATTCACTATCAGATATAGCAAAAATAATTCTAGCATCTAACCATTTTAAAACCTTTTTACTAACCACTTCTTGCATAGTTGGGAAACCGTCTTTTGTGTTGCACACAAGGCTTGTAAGTCTCTTCCATCAGAATTTTATGCATGCAAATAGCTGGACTAATCCATTTTAAACCAGAAATGGACCACCCAATTGCATTTATATATTTCCTTAAGACTCTAAGCAATTTTTCATGTTGATCATCAGACAAATAGGCTGATATAATCATAGGATACATGTTACCTTCACCTAAGAATACATATTTGAGATGATTAAGAAGTGGCTTCAACTCCGACCCACTATGAGATTCTTCTTTCTTCTCTTCTTGATGTAATTCTTTGAAATGCTCCCTTTTTCATGAACTTTTCTACACCGAATTCAAAGAAGCAACATAGTTAGTTAATGAATCATCATCAAAATCAAGAAGAATCATGAAATATTCCAAAGGATCTTCCAATTCCTTTTGCTCTGAGATTGCTTCCACGCACTCCTCAACAATGTCAATTGAATGACACTCTTCTTTATCATCATGGAACTTCATAGCATTGTAGATGGAAAACATGTCAAGCTCATCATTCACCCTTAAGGTGAGCTCCCCTATTTGAATATCTATAAATGTTTTTCCCTTGGCAAAAAATGGTCTCCTAGATAAAAGAGGCATTTCGAAATCCTCTTTCGTATCAAGGACTACAATATCCACAGGAAATACAAATTTATGCACCTTTACGAACACATTCTCAATAATTCCCTTTGGAAATTTAATTGAGCAATCGGCCAACTACAAGGTCATCGTTGTTGGTTTTGGTGTTCCCAATCCAAGCTTTCGAAAGATAGTCAGCGACATCAAATTAGTTGACGCACCAATGCCACACAAAGCCCTTTTGAACTCAACTTCTTATATATCACATGGAATAGAAAAGCTCCCTGGATCCTTTGTCTATGGAAGTTTTCTGTTGGATACTTTCGTAGAATGTTTTGATGAGACAAATCCTTAAATAACTCTATATATGCATAACCAATCCTAGGATAGGTTACTGCAATAGAGTTACTACAGAAGATTAAAAGAAATAGAGAAAGTGTCAAAAGGAAGATTACTGAAGAGAATGGTTAAAAAGAATAAGGTGAACTGATAAGGATACTATTGACTTCAGGAAGCTACTAGAAGGGACCTTGCCAAAGAAGAAAACAGCGAGACAGGAAGTTGCCTGAGAAGACCATGCCGAAAGCATACTGTAGGAGCAGCATGCTACAGACGCCTCGAGCTACCTGAAGGAGCAAGCCAGAAGAGGAAGCTCTAGAGTGAAGCAAGAGGATGAAGCTGCAAGGCAGGCATGGAGAGAAAAGTCAAAGTTACCGGTAGACACAAGAAGTTATCGGTAGAGAGAAGAGAAGAGAAGTCAATCAGAAGAAGACACGTAGAAAGCGAAAGGCTGCCTTGTGTCAGGAGTGCGGCGCATCAATGATGGAAATATGTCTACCCTTAACGGGCAGATTTCACAACCTATAGAGAAGAGGACTGAAGACTGAAAAGTGTGTGAGAGAAAGCGCAAAGGCGTAAAGAGAAGAAAGTCTAAGCTTCTGAAAGAAACATTAACTCAGAAGGACTCATACTATATGAGTACCTATACAAGCACATTTGTTTTGCAGCTACCTTTGACAAAGGGATAATGAATTTAGGGGGAATAATTCACAAAATGACAAAATCTGATTATAGGATGTTGAACATCCGGTTGCTGGATACTAGGTCATGGGATAACAAGACGCTGTACACCAAGACATTAGACACCAAGCTACTAGATGCTAAGCTACTAGAAATCAGAACACTTGTCATTAAGTCAATAAGAAAAGATAGAAGGTTTCAAGGAAAAAGATAAATTCTGACGAAAGAACGCTAGACACCAGGACATTGGATACTAGGTCGCTGAATAGCAGGATGCTGGAGATCAGGATGCTAGATACCAGGCTAACTGGAGATTAGGTCACTGGATGGCAGGACACTAGACATCAGGATGCTAGATACCAGGGGCTGGATACTAGATCGCTGAACACTAGGTCACTGGGCACCAGGACACTAAATACCAGGATGCTGGACACTAGATCGCTGAACACCAGGTCACTAGGTATCAGGATGCTAGACACCAATGAAATGGATACTAGGTTACTTGACATCAGAATTTATCGTCAAGTCACTGGAAAAGGGGATCACTTGGAGGTTACAAGATAGAACAGTTACTGAAAATTTTCTCGGTAACGTGTGCACATAAAAAGTGGATCACCTTTACAAAAATAGACTACCTTTTCGGAACCCTAGAAGAATTCCAGCCGTGCGATTGGAAGAACCAAAGGTGGAAATCCAGAAGTAGACCACGTCATCTCAAACAAAGGAAAAAAAACATAAAGCTGTGGAAACTGTCAAATAATCAACCAAGTAGACCCCAAATCACGTATTTTCACCTCTCATGCTTGACACTTGCTAAGCAAGTCTTCCTTACAAGACTTGATCTTCTTGCATTCTCTCCTCACCTCAGACCTGAGGATGCTTGAGGTTCTGCCCAACGGTCTCCTCAGAGACGTTGGAGGTTAAATTGGACGAATCCCTCTCCAGTGACCCCAGCGCTTTAGTTCATTTTTTGATAATGTCAAAAAGGGGGAAGAAATGTGAAGGATTCAGGAAGATCAAAAGTCTTCCCAAGGTGAAGAACAGAAGACGCGAGCCCATCCATTGTGTGAGCTTTCTTCTGTGTCCAAGAAGAAAGAGGAAGAGGGGTCAGACACAGGAGTTGGAGAAAAAGTACGAGAAGAAAGGTTGCAGCAAGCTACTGTTAGGATGTATATTGTTAGGATGTATACTATAAGCCTAGCTTTTGTATGAACATCTTTATGATATGAGATTCATTGTGATCAAATGTTTGCATTTTATATTTGTTATATATATTAATGCTATTGCCCAGATTAGTCTATACTGTAGATAACATGGTGTGTGGTGTCACACAGAAAATCATGCTATCATTTCCTTATAGATTATAAATAATGACTCACAACCAAGATGAATTTGGACAAACCATTGGAACGGTTGTAGTGTAATTTGGTATTAGTCTATCTGGACTATAAAGTTACACTAGTACATTTTGTATGTATTGAGCAGGACCATATGAGGTTGTTTATATGGTGTGATGTTGATTATAGAAGGAATCTGTGTCCTAATTATTTAGGATGATGATGTCCCCTTGAGGAGCTCATAAGGATTATCATGTAAACCCTGCAGGTGGATTTAATCCGTCATGATAATAAAGATGAGTGGTACTACTCTTGGAATTAGATGTAAATTAATTAAGTTGTCAGTAACGTATTTAATTTATGGACATTCGATATCTTAAAAGCGGGAAAATAAACGTACACATAATAAAGGAGCCCATATTGTAATATGAGATTAGGTCGGTAGTTTAATTATAACTCTTTAGTAAACCGAGTTATAATTGATGGACTTAAGGGGGGTGTTCGAGCTGAACACGGGATGCCTAATCCCATCATGGAGGCCCAACCTAATTCCTCCTCAGGGTCCCTGTTGTAGCCTATAAATAACCCTAACATCAGCGCCTCCTAGAACACGTTTTTCTCTCAATCTCACGCAAAAAAAAAAAAAAAAACAGATCCGCTAGAGAGAACTGAGGAGGCGAGATTTCTGAACCTCTGGAAGATCGTCGCCCACAGGACGTCCAAAGGAAATGGATAGGAATATGGCAGAAGATCGTGAGGTTCAAGGTCCGTCGTTTGTTCGACAGTTCTGACCTTAGAACTGGTTCATCTTCACCTATTACGGTGAAAGGTATGATTCGTTTTTCCGTTGCGTGTTAATCATATCTTGGATCCCGAATTAGATAATTACATAGAGTCAGCGATCCGGTGGTTCCAACAGCTACTGCACCAAGACTTCTCTGCTTTTTCACCGACTCTTGAGTGTAGGACCTCAGTTCCTTCTTCTTCGAAGAGACATCCTCACCTTTACTCCAATTCTCCTCCACGATGAAAGAGGAAATCGACTGGGAAACATTCAAGAACACGGCAATATAACAAGGCCATAATAGTTGGAATTTATGTTTTCCATATTTATTGCTTTTATATGTGTTGTTCTTTTAAGCATTTTTTTATGTGTTTCATATGTTATGCATGTTAATATCCCTCATGATAAATAACTAAGTGGGAGAGGGATTAACTTCAATAAATCCCATAGCCTCTATTACTGGTTTCTAAGTGATGCATTCAAACTTATACATTGGCTTTAAGTGCCTTCTTCCATAGCGGATGAGTTTGTTTGCGGATCACTAGATCAAACTTCCTTATGGATAATTATAGGAAATTATTTAGGAGCGTGTAATCTTCCCCATCTGAAGAGGCACAAACCTAGATAATTGACTTGGTATTAAGTAATGGTATACACTTAGATGCATGTGATAGTATCTTCCCCATCGGAGTAAGTGCTGTTATTTGCATGGCTAAAGATAAACCAACTATTAATTTTATTTTATTTGACAAGATAATGAAATTAATGGGTAAAACCTCCTCTTACAAATGTTTGAATTGGTATACGCCCACACTATCGTGGCATGCAAAATTCACGGTGTTTTGAGGTGTTGGTGAATTTAATTATATTGTTTGAGGGAAACAATATTGTTTTAAATTCTTATGTTTTGATCTATGTATTTATTTACATGTTTCTCAGGATTTATCTATGGCTTTCAATCCTCTTGCTGTTATACTTAAAGAAAACAAACTTACGGGTCCTAATTATATTGATTGGAAACGGAACCTGGACATTGTCTTGACTGCTGAAGAGTACAAGTTTGTACTCTCTGAGGTCTGTCCTGAAAGGCCCGATGAAAACTCTAGTAAAGAGGAGAAAGAGGCTTATAGAAAGTGGATCAAAGCAGATGAGATGACGCGGTGTTACATTTTGGATTCTATGTCAAATGTGTTGCAACATCAGCATCAGGCCATGACCACTACCAATGACATGATGCTCAATCTCAAGAACTCTTCGGACACCAGAGTCGGGCTGTTAGGCAAGAGGCCATGAGAAACTTAATGACGACCACCATGCCTGAGGGGACACCCGTAAGGGATCATGTCCTTAAGATGATGGCTCATTTAAATGAGATGGAAGTCCTAGGAGCTGAAATTGATGGGGAAACCTAGGTCGATATTGTTCTCCAGTTGCTACCTAAGAGTTTTGAGCAGTTCCGCCTGAACTACAACATGAACAAGAGGTTGTATTCGATGGCGGAACTTCTGACAGAACTCCAAACGGCAGAAGGGATACTTCGTCAAACTTCTCAAGCTTATATTGCTGAAAATGTTTCTACTTCTAAGCCGAAAGGTGAAGTGAAAAAGAAAAAGAAACAAGCTAGTTCGGCAAAGAAAGCGGGTGGACCTAAGAAAAATGGTCCACAAGGTGGCGTGAAGAAGCCAAAGGGCAAGTGTTTTTCATGCAAGCAGCCAGGACATTGGAAGGTAGATTGTCCCCGTAAAAAGGAGAACAAAGAAGGTACATCTTATTAACTAATTATTGAAACATGTTTAGCGGTGTTATCTACCGGCACCTGGTGTGTAGATACGGGAGCCACTGATCATGTCTGCAATTCTTTGCAGGGGTTCCAGAAAACCAGACGACTTAGTGAGGGCGAGATTACCATCTACATCGGCAACGCTGCGAAAGTGGCGGCTGTTGCAGTGGGAGATGTTTATTTATGTTTTGATAGGAACAAGACTTTGGTTTTGAGGAATTGTCTTTACGTACCTTGTTTTATAAAGAACTTGATTTCAGTTTCTAAGTTATTTTTGGATGGATGTTCTGTTTCTTTTGATGGCAAAGTGGTTGTCAAGAAAAATAGGGTTATTATCTGTTCTGGTACGTTGGTTGGTAATTTATATACTCTTAATCCAATAACTCCTACGATACAACAAATAGAAATTAATAATACATCTTCTAACTCAAATAAGAGAAAAGAACCTTCAAAAATGAACCAAACATATCTTTGGCATCTAAGAGTAGGTCACATTAACTTGAGTAGGATTCAAAGGTTGATAGCCGATGGACCTTTGAGTTCATTGGAAATGGAAAACTATCTGACCTGCGAGTCCTGCTTGGAAGGAAAAGTGACCAAGAGGCCTTTTAAAGCCAAGGGGTATAGAGCCAAAGAAGTGTTGGAATTGGTTCATTCTGATTTGTGTGGTCCTATTCTATCCAAGCAAGAGGTGGATTCGAATATTTTGTCTCTTTTATAGATGATTATTTGAGATATGGATACATTTATTTGATGCGCCGCAAGTCTGAGTGCTTTGATAAATTCAAAGAGTACAAGGCTGCTGTGGAGAAGCGTCATGCTAAATGTATCAAAACACTACGATCTGATCGTGGAGGCGAGTATCTCTTAGGAGAGTTTAGGAATTACTTATCAGAGTCTGGGATTCAATCCCAATTGTCTGCACCTGGTACACCCCAACAGAATGGTGTGGCGGAACGAAGGAATAGGACTCTCATGGAAATGGTTAGATCGATGATGAGCTATTCGGAATTACCGAGTTCATTTTGGGGGTATGCCCTGGAAACGGCAGCGTACATTCTGAACTTGGTACCTTCTAAGACAGTACCCTCTACTCCCACAGAATTGTGGAATGGGCGTAAGCCTAGTTTGAAACACATTCGGATTTGGGGTAGTCCAGCACATGTGCTGAAGGGAGATGCCGATAAGTTGGAATCTCATACGGAAGTTCGGCTGTTTGTGGGCTATCTTAGAGGAACGAAAGGTGGTTTGTTTTATAGTCCTAAAGATCAGAGGGTAATTGTTAGCACAAATGCCCGATTCTTAGAAGAGGACTATGTAATGAACCACAAGCCTATGAGTAAAATTGTTCTAGAAGAAATAAGAGGGGAAACTCCTACCTTAGTACCAACGGTACAAGATGAGATACCACAGGGGTCCGTACCATCTGTCACTAATGATACACTATTACCACAAGTGCGTCGTCGTAGTGGGAGGGTTGTTAGACAACCTGATAGATTCATGTTTTTGGGAGAGTCTTCGGACTTAGTACCTGGTGAATACGAATCTGATCCTTGGACCTATGACGAAGCACTCCAAGATAAAGATGCAGAATCTTGGCAAAAAGCTATGAATTCTGAATTAGAATCTATGGAATCTAATCAAGTCTGGGAGCTAGTAGAACCACCAAATGGTGTAAAAGCCATTGGATGTAAGTGGGTCTACAAAAGAAAAAAAGGATCAGACGGGAAAGTAGAAACTTTTAAAGCAAGGCTTGTTACGAATGGGTATACTCAAAAAGAAGGAATCGATTATGAGGAATCTTTTGTCTATTGCTGCTCATATGAATTATGAGGTTTGGCAAATAGATGTCAAGACAGCTTTCCTTAACGGTAGTCTTGAAAAAAACATCTATATGAAGCAACCAGAAGGATTCATTGCAAAGGGCAAAGAACATCTTGTGTGTAAGCTTAATCGGTCCATTTATGGACTGAAACAAGCTTCGAGATCTTGAAACATTTGTTTTGATGAGGTAATCTAGTCTTATGGATTCATTCAATTTCCGGATGAGTCTTGTGTATACAAGAAGAGTGATGAAAACGTGGTGGTATTTCTTGTACTATACGTAGATGACATCTTGCTCATTGGCAACAATGTCAAGGTGTTGTCAGACGTAAAGGTATGGCTGTCCAAGCAGTTTGATATGAAGGACTTGGGAGAAGTTGGACATATTCTTGGGATCAAAGTTATAAGGGATCGCAAGAAAAGGATGTTATGCTTATCTCAAGCTTCGTATATTAATACTACCCTAGCTCGTTTTAGCATGCAAAACTCCAAGAAAGGTTTTCTACCTTTTCGACATGGACTACATTTATCTAAGGAGATGTGTCCTAAGACACCAAAGGTGATAGAGGATATGAAGGCAGTTCCTTATGCTTTAGCCGTAGGAAGCCTAATGTATGCAATGCTATGTACGAGGCCAGATATCTGTTTTGCCGTGGGCATGGTTAGCAGATATCAAAGTAACCCAGGACAAGGACATTGGACTGCGGTAAAGCATATTTTAAAGTACCTGAAAAGGACTAGAAATTATATGCTGGTTTACCAAGGAGATAATTTGCTTCCTGTGGGTTACACGGATTCTGATTTCCAGTCGGATAGGGACAACAGTAAATCTACCTCGGGTTATGTGTTTACCTTGGGAGGTGGAGCCATAGTATGGAGGAGTGTTAAGCAGAAATGCGTTTCGGACTCAACCATGGAAGCTGAGTATGTGGCAGCCTCTGAGGCAGCCAAAGAAGCTGTATGGCTCAGAAACTTCATGATGGACTTAGAAGTGATTCCTAGTTTGCCTAAAGTTATCACAATTTATTGTAATAACAGTGGTGCAGTAGCAAACTCGAAGGAACCACGAGCCCATAAAGCAAGCAAACACATTGAGCGCAAGTACCACTTGATAAGAGACATCGTAAAACGAGGAGAAGTTGTCGTTGCCAAAATTGCATCAGCGGATAACCTAGCAGATCCTTTCACAAAGGCTCTTCCAACGAAAGCTTTTGATGGGCATGTTGAAGGGATGGGAATCAGATGTATGGCAGCGCTTATGACAGCATAGTCTTTTAGTATAAGTGGGAGATTGTTAGGATGTATATTGTTAGGATGTATACTATAAGCCTAGCTTTTGTATGAAAATCTTTATGATATGAGATTCATTGTGATCAAATGTTTACATTTTATATTTGTTAAATATATTATTGCTATTGCCCAGATTAGTCTATACTGTAGATAACATAGTGTGTGGTGTCACACAGAAAATCATGCTATCATTTCCTTATAGATTATAAATAATGGCTCACAACCAAGATTAATTTGGACAAACCATTGGAACGGTTGTAGTGTAATTTGGTATTAGTCTATCTGGACTATAAAGTTACACTAGTACATTTTGTATGTATTGAGCAGGACCATATGAGGTTGTTCGATTTGTACTGACTATATAAAAGAACAAGACCTCTATTATTATGGATGTACATCTTCTTAATCCCTATATAATAACGGGCACGTGTACTCAGTGTTTGTTTCTTTAATTTGCCAATGGGTGAGATTTATTAATAAATAAACAGGCTCGGTGAATTGGGAGATAGCACTATTTATATGGTGTGATGTTGATTATAGAAGGAATCTGTGTCCTAATTATTTAGGATGATGATGTCCCCTTGAGGAGCTCATAAGGATTATCATGTAAACTCTGCAGGTGGATTTAATCCGACATGATAATAAAGATGAGTGGTACTACTCTTGGAATTAGATGTAAATTAAGTAAGTTGTCAGTAACATATTTAATTTATGGACATTCGATATCTTCAACGCGGGGAAATAAACGTACACATAATAAAGGTGCCTATATTGTAATATGAGATTAGGACGGTAGTTCAATTATAACTCTTTAGTGGACTGAGTTATAATTGATGGACTTAAGCGGGGTGTTCGGGTTGAACACGGGATGCCTAAGCCCATCAGGAGGCCCAACCTAATTCCTCCTCAGGGTCCCTGTTATAGCCTATAAATAACCCTAACATCAGCGCCTCTTATAACACGTTTTTCTCTTAATCTCACGCAAAAAAAAAAAAAAAAAAGATCCGCTAGAGAGAACTGAGGAGGCGAGATTTCTGAACCTCTGGAAGATCGTCGCCCACACGACGTCCAAAGGAAAGGGATAGGAGTACGGCAGAAGATAGTGAGGTTCAAGGTCCATCGTTTGTTCAGCAGTTCTGACCTTAGAACTAGTTCGTCTTCACCTATTACAGTGAAAGGTATGATTCATTTTTCAGCTGCGTGTTAATCATATCTTGGATCCCGAATTAGATAATTACATAGAGTCGGCGATCCGGTGGTTCCAACAGCTACTGCACCAAGACTTCTCTGCTTTTTCACCGACTCTTGAGTATAGACCTCAGTTCCTTCTTCTTCGAAGAGACATCCTCACCTTTACTCCAATTCTCCTCCACGATGAAAGAGGAAATCGACTGGGAGCAAGCCTCGCCTAATAGAGGAAGAAATGAGAAAGAAGCTCGCAAGACGGTTAAAGAGGAAAAGAAAGAAAGGAAAGAGCAAGTAGAATAGAAGAATGAATTTAGAGAGGATGTTTATTGTACTCTGCTTAATGCATTGTAATGTACATGTTTTATCTTAATGAAATATCTTCTGTTTTTTGAAAAGCTCATTCCTTGTGCCCTTTCTTTTAGACTTATATGTGATTTGAGTATGAAAGTAGTATGCCAAATAATGCCATACTTTAAATATGCTTTCTGTGCTTGAGAGGTTATATTCTTTTGATCTTCTGTAAGGTTTTGTCATCATAAAAAATGGGGAAATTGTTGGATACTTTTGTAGAATGTTTTGATGAGACAAATCCTTAAGTAACTCTATATATGCATAACCAATCCTAGGATAGGTTACTGCAATAGAATTACTTCAGAAGATTAAAAGTAATAGAGATAGTGTCAAAAGGAAGGTTACTGAAGAGAATGATTAAAAAGAATCAGGAGAACTGATAAGGATACTATTTACTTCAGGAAGCTACTGGAAGGGACCTCGCCAAAGAAGAAAACAGCGAGACAGGAAGCTGCCTGAGAAGACCATGCCGAAAGCATACTGCATGAGCAGCATGCTACAGACGCCTCAAGCCACCTGAAGGAGCAAGACAGAAGAGGAAGCTCCGGAGTGAAGCAAGAGGAGGAAGCTGTAAGGCAGGCATGGGGAGAAAAGTCAAAGTTACCGGTAGACACATGAAGTTACCGATAGAGAGAAGAGAAGATGAGTCAATCAGAAGAAGACACGTGGAAAGCGAAAAGCTGACGTGTGTCAGGAGTGCAGCGCATCAATGATGGAAATCTATCTACCCTCAACGGGCAAATTTCACAACCTTTAAAGAAGAGGATTGAAGACTGAAAAGTGTGTGAGAGAAAGCGCAAAGGCGCAAAGAGAAGAAGTGAGCACATCAGAAGATCCAAGCTTACACTGAGAAATGCAAAAGAAAAGAGAAGAGCTTAAAATAGAGAAGCGCAGAAAGAGGGGGAAGCCTTAGTGAAAAGAGTGTTCAAACAGAGCAGATGAAAAGAAGAAAAGCTCGAATACTCCACACCCCAAGAAGACGCCCACTCAGTCTACCAGTCGAGCAGCAACCTTCAGTAGATCAGTCTGCAAACGGAGGCCAAGCTTGCTGCACCTAGTTGAAGAAGAAGAAGATAAACCTCTCTAAAAGGTTGTCTCGGAATACTTAGTGCGAGGAGTAATGTCCTGCTGGGTTTACCACTTTCTAGGAGAGAAAGTGAGAACCCTGGGTGGGTAGTGTAGGATCCTGTGTGGGTCAAAGGGAAGTAGGCAAGCATTTGTGTGAAGGCTTGCTACTTATTTGTTAAGTGAGAGTTGTAATAGAAAGGTCTATGTAAATCAACTAGCTTAACAAATGTTCCCTCCTGAGTGGAGGAAGAGAGGACGTAGAAGGAGTACTCCACCTTCGAACCTCTATACATCCTTGCATTTTTTTCTGCTTACTACACTTCATACATACTCTCTGATAAGCTGCACATCTTCTACTCGGCTCTGTGATAAACTTCAGTAAACCACTCTAATCAGTAACCTCCCAAAAGGTTACTGATGTTAGAAGTGAGCCGATAAAGATAGAAGAAAAGTTCGAAAAGCAGGTAGGCTTATTCACCCCCCCCCTCTAAGCCTACCTACAACTGTTTTAGGACCAACAAGTGGTATCAAAGTAGGTTGGACCATCCACCAGTTGATCTATCTGAAACCATCAAGTGGTATTAGAGCCGGTGGATTATTCATCCTTGCTCAATGGTTAATCTGATACTAACAAACAAGTGGTATCAGAGCAGATGGATGAAACAAAAGATCTAATCGATCTATCCAGATCCCATCTGTGAAAAAGCCTCTCTCTCAAATAACTCTCTCTCTCTCACCCACACATCAGAGATCATTTCACTGTCTTTTGCTCTAAAAGGATATGATTGATGTGAAGACAACAAACAGTTGAAAGATGTAGAAAATCAAGCTGTGTTGTGAAGAATAGTTGTTTCTGAGGGGGAACAGTAAGCTACCAAAGAAGGAGCTGCAAAGAAGGAAGCTGTGCGGAAAGGAGTAGACCAACATGGAGCTAGTCAACAAAGAAGACATGCTGCTGAGCAAAAAGAGGAAAGCTGACACAAAGCTAAACTAGGAGGTACGAATCACAGTAAAGCTTCAAGACTGCAGCAATGGACAAGCTAGGAACCATTGAGTGGATGTCAAGCAAGGATCAAGAAGGGAAGCTCACTTCAATCTCCAGACAGAAACAAGGAATAAAAGAGGACCTACTCTTTTAAAAGAACAACAATGACCAGGTACCTACTTCCATGTTTTAAAAAAAAAAATTCTGGTCATAATCATGTTTATCCTGTTAAGGAACTCAAGTGAATATATACTAAGATAATGGACATTAAAATGGTGTCACTTGATTTTAAATTGAGAATGAAGCACGCATGTTTATTTTCATATAAGAACGCTTCATTTTCTCATGAAAGCGTCTAAGGCACCTAAAACAGTGCTGAAAGTAACCGTACATCCTAAGAAAGAGGAATCCTAAAGTAAGGGGGGAACTTCTAGCACAACCTAAGGTATCTATGTAGGCAAAAAGGTTAAAATCCTTGGAGTAACCCAAATATGGGCATGCTGTAAAAAGTTTGCAACAAACTGACATTCCATAAGGAATCAAGCAGAACAGCAACTCCAAAAACAAAACGAATTTTGTCTACCTTACTTGTATCATACTTTACCTTTCATTTTTCTAGATAGATACAGTAAGAAAACACCTGGACACACTATCATCTTATGGTCAATATATAAATCTTGAAGAAGCCAAAAATTTCTCTACAGCAACCATGGGCTATAAAGAAGGTCTAAGCTTCTGAAAGAAACATTAACTCAGAAGGACACATACTATATGAGTACCTATACAAGCATATTTGTTTTGTAGCTACCTTTGACAAAGGGATAATGAATTTAGGGGGAATAATTCACAAAATGACAAAATCTGATTATAGGATGTTGAACATCCGGTTGCTGGATACTAGGTCATGGGATAACAAGACGCTGCACACCAAGACACTAGACACCAAGCTACTGCATGCTAAGCTACTAGAAATCAGAACACTTGTCATTAAGTCAATAAGAAAAGATAGAAGGTTTCAAGGAAAAAGATAAATTCTGACGAAAGAACGCTAGACACCAGGACATTGGATACTAGGTCGCTGAATAGTAGGATGCTGGATATCAGGATGCTAGATACCAGGCTAACTGGAGATTAGGTCGCTGGATGGCAGGACGCTAGACATCAGGATGCTAGATACCAGGGGCCGGATACTAAATCGCTGAACACTAGGTCGCTGGGCACCACGATGCTAGACACTAGATCGCTGAACACCAAGTCACTGGGTATCAGGATGCTAGACACTAATGAAATGGATACTAGGTTACTTGACATCAGAATTTATCGTCAAGTCACTGGAAAAGAGGATCACTTGGAGGTTACAAGATAGAACGGTTACTGAAAATTTTCTCGGTAACGTGCACACATAAAAAGTGGATCACCTTTCCAAAAATAGACTACCTTTTCGGAACCCTAGAAGAATTCCAGTCGTGCTATTAGAAGAACCAAAGGTGGAAATCCAGAAGTTGACCACGTCATTTCAAACAAAGGAAAAAAACATAAAGCTGTGGAAACTGTCAAATAATCAACCAAGCAGGCCCCAAATCACGTATTTTCACCTCTCATGCTTGACACTTGCTAAGAAAGTCTTCCTTACAAGTCTTGATCTTCTTGCATTCTCTCCTCACCTCCAACCTGAGAATGCTTGAGGTTCTGCCCAATGGTCTCCTCAGAGACGTTGGAGGTTAAATTGGACGAATCCCTCTCCAGTGACCTCAGAGCTTTAGCTAATTTTTTGATAATGTCAAAAAGGGGGAAGAAATGTGAATGATTCAGGAAGATCAAAAGTCTTCCCAAGGTGAAGAACAGAAGAAGCGAGCCCATCCATTGTGTGAGCTTTCTTCTGTGTCCAAGAAGAAAGAGGAAGAGGGGTCAGACACAGGAGTTGGAGAAAAAGTACGACAAGAAAGGTTGCAGCAAGCTACTGCACCAAGACTTCTCTGCTTTTTCACCGACTCTTGAGTATAGACCTCAGTTCCTTCTTCTTCGAAGAGACATCCTCATCTTTACTCCAATTCTCCTCCACGATGAAAGAGGAAATCGACTGGGAGCAAGCCTCGCCTAATAGAGGAAGAAATGAGAAAGAAGCTCGCAAGACGGTTAAAGAGGAAAAGAAAGAAAGGAAAGAGCAAGTAGAATAGAAGAATGAATTTAGAGAGGATGTTTATTGTACTCTGCTTAATGCATTGTAATGTACATGTTTTATCTTAATGAAATATCTTCTGTTTTTTAAAAAGCTCATTCCTTGTGCCCTTTCTTTTAGACTTATATGTGATTTGAGTATGAAAGTAGTATGCCAAATAATGCCATACTTTAAATATGCTTTCTGTGCTTGAGAGGTTATATTCTTTTGATCTTCTGTAAGGTTTTGTCATCATAAAAAATGGGGAAATTGTTGGATACTTTTGTAGAATGTTTTGATGAGACAAATCCTTAAGTAACTCTATATATGCATAACCAATCCTAGGATAGGTTACTACAATAGAATTACTTCAGAAGATTAAAAGTAATAGAGATAGTGTCAAAAGGAAGGTTACTGAAGAGAATGATTAAAAAGAATCAGGAGAACTGATAAGGATACTATTTACTTCAGGAAGCTACTGGAAGGGACCTCGCCAAAGAAGAAAACAGCGAGACAGGAAGCTGCCTGAGAAGACCATGCCGAAAGCATACTGCATGAGCAGCATGCTACAGACGCCTCAAGCCACCTGAAGGAGCAAGACAGAAGAGGAAGCTCCGGAGTGAAGCAAGAGGAGGAAGCTGTAAGGCAGGCATGGGGAGAAAAGTCAAAGTTACCGGTAGACACATGAAGTTACCGATAGAGAGAAGAGAAGATGAGTCAATCAGAAGAAGACACGTGGAAAGCGAAAAGCTGACGTGTGTCAGGAGTGCAGCGCATCAATGATGGAAATCTATCTACCCTCAACGGGCAAATTTCACAACCTTTAAAGAAGAGGATTGAAGACTGAAAAGTGTGTGAGAGAAAGCGCAAAGGCGCAAAGAGAAGAAGTGAGCACATCAGAAGATTCAAGCTCACAGAGAGAAGCGCAAAAGAAGAGAGAAAAGCTTAAAAGAGAGAAGCACAGAAAGAGGGGGAAGCCTTAGAGAAAAGAGTGTTCAAACAGAGTAGATGAAAAAAAGAAAAGCTCGAACACTCTATACCTCAAGAAGACGCACACTCAGTCTACCAATCGAGCAGCAAGCTTCAGCAGATCAGTCTGCAAACGGAGGCCAAGCTTGCTGCACCTAGTTGAAGAAGAAAGAGATAAACCTCTCTAAAAGGTTGTCTCGGAGTACTCGGTGTGAAAAGTAATGTCCTGCTGAGTTTACCACTTTCTAGGAGAGAAAGTGAGGACCCTGGGTGGGTATTGTAGGATCCTGTGTGGGTCAAAGGGAAGTAGGCAAGCATCTGTGTGAAGGCTTGCTATTTATTTGTTACGTGAGAGTTGTAATAGATAGGTCTATGTAAATCAACTAGCTTAACAAATGTTCCCTTCTGAGTGGAGGAAGAGAGGACGTAGAAAGATTACTTCACCTTCGAACCTCTATACATCCTTGCGTCTTTATCTGCTTACTGCACTTCATACATACTCTCTGATAAGCTGCACATCTTCTACTCGGCTCTGTGATAAGCTTCCACAAACCACTTTAATCAGTAACCTCCCAAAAGGTTACTGATGTTAGAAGTGAGCCGCTAACGATAGAAGAAAAGTTTGAAAAGAAGGTATGCTTATTCATCCCCCCTCTAAGCGTACCTATAGTTGTTTTGGGACCAACATTTTCATTTGATTATAGCACTACACTCTTCAGTTAAGCTGACCATTTCATTGTCAAATATATTTCGCTTTTTTGACATGATATCCTTTGAAAATATCGCATAATGTTGTATTTGCTTCAAAGCTTCAGCAAAAAAGGATATTGATATGAATTTTCTTGAAAATGTCAAGACACTTTTTGAATTGCCCATCCAACTTTTTTCTTTTGCATCCTTTGTGGAAACAATAGTGCCACAACAGGTTTGGGTGTCTTGACTTGGTTTCAATCACCTTGATCTTTTTTTTTTCTATTCGATTTTGTCTTCTGTGACCTCTTCGAACTCCTTATCTTCTCATTCTTCATTTTCAGTTGCCATGGAAGGTCCTTCATATTGTGTTCCACTTCTCAAATGTATAGCTTGACAACGCTCCTTTGGATTCACCTCCATGTGACTTGGATACTGGCCGCTTTAATGTTCATTCCCTAAAATCGTAGCCATTTGACTTATTTGTGTTTCAATTGTCTTGAATTGTGTTTCAAGCGCCTTGAATTATGTTCCAGTTGGTACATTCATTTTATCAAGTTGAGCTTCCATTCTATCAACTTTTTTCTCATTCTTTGACATTCGTGATCTCGACTCATTGATAAATGCGTTCAACACATCTTCAAGCGCAAACTTTTTCCCTTTACAGATAACCCCATGTGTTATAGAAATTCCTGGAGGAGGTTCTAAGACATATTTATTGTTTGTATATGAAAAGTTCTCCTGATTTCTCTCTCTATGATTATACTGATATGGCCCTTTATTGTTCCGGAAGTTGTTGTAATTCTACCCACCAATGTAATTCAACTCCTCAACTTCTTCATGTTGGGCAACATCACCTATCTGCACTCCCGAACTGTCCATGGGTTGATTACGAGAATGCGCTAGAACAGATACTTGGGTAGTGAGCCCTACTATCTGTGTAGATAAAACTGATATTTGATGTCACCTCTGAATTTCAGCCACCTTTCTGCAAGTAGTCCTTTTAGACGGCCATTGATAACTGTTTGTCACCATCTCTTCCAAAATATACATGGCCCTTCTCAGGACTCTTTGCTAGCAATGCTCCTCTCGCAGCTGGATCTATCATTGCTCTTGTAGATCCAAATAGTCCGTTATAAAAGAAACATACATGTTGATCCTCCGGAAATCCATGTTGAGGACATCTCATCAACATATCTCTGAATCTCTCCCAAGATTCTCCCAAGGACTCCCCATTGAGTTGCTTGAATTGTGTGATTTCACTTTTCATCTTCAAAGTTTTACTTGGTGGAAAATACTTGAAGAGAAACCTCCTACTCAACTCATCCGAATTAGTAATTAAGCACGGTAGAATGAATTAAACCACAACTTCACTTTATCTCGTAGTGAGAATGAGAATAAGCGAAGTTTGATTTCATCATTAGAAACCCCATTCAGTTTAATTGTGTCACAGACCTCCAAAAATTATACCAGGTGCGCGTTGGGATCATCTAGATGACTTCGACCAAATTGGTTCTGTTGCACCGTGCTTATCAGGGCTGGTTTGAGTTCAAAATTATTCGCTTCAATTAGTGGTCTCATAAGTCCCCTCCCATCAAGTTGAGGCTGAAAATAATCTCGAATCACCCTTTGTTGAGTAGGAACGTTCGGTTGATTATTCCCAAGTCCTCCATTCAAAGGTGGTACTTGATTTCTGTTTTGTTCTTCAACCATTTGATTGAATAATAACTGTTGGTACCAAGTGGTCGCATAGGTTAATAGGGGGGGGGGGGTGAATGAACCTCTTCCAATTTGCATGTTTTTCCCTCTATCGTTGCAACTTGTTGTAAGCTGTCGCTGCTTGGAGCAAATTGGCAGTTCAGCGTTCTGCTTGCAGCAAACTAGTTATTGTAGCCTAACACTTTTAGAGTTTATACACAGCAGAATTTGTGGTTTGATAGAGAGTTTAGCAAGATGAATATTTAAAGATAAAAGATTCTTCAATTGCGGTTAAGCAATAGCACTCCAAAGATCTTCAATGCTAGAATGCTTTACTTCTAGGTTTAGTGAGGGATTGAAAACACTTGATATTCTATTAAGCTTGATGATCGTTGAAAGTATAGATACAGTGCGCGATTCAAATTTTCAATCCTTGTGTTCTTTAGCCTCACTCCTTTTTATATTTGGTGGAATGCATCAGTTGAAGGGTGCGCATTCCATGTGTCTTCATTTTAGTTCCTCTCTTCTGCTACAGCATCCTGATCGTTGATCCATTCATGCTCGGGAATATTTTTGTTTGATTCGATCTAGATGGCCAACATTTCTCCTTCATGATCCTCAAGGTAAACCCATTTAATGCACTCCTGAAAAAGGTGGAGACATGCTCCTCTTTAAGCTCTAACATCATTTAATGCGGTTATTCTTCTATTGTAGATCACCGGCAGTTGCTCAAGCCAGGTGACTGCTCTTCATTCGCTCGCCACCCTTGAATTTGTCTTTATGTAACAGTTTGTCGAGCACTGCAGCTTCAACTGAAGTTGATGCAGAAACATGCAATCAATGTTGATTTCTTTGAAGTTGATTCCATTTTACATGTCTCACTTCAGTTGCTGCAACTTATTAGTGAATGCTGCATCTAGAATTGTTGTTTCTCGTAAGTTGCAACTCCCAACATGCAGCATGTAGAAAAACTTTTCTTTTGAAGCTCTTCCAAGTATAGCTTGTTGTAGGCAAACTTCTTCCTTTCCATGTTGCTTACAGCTTGCACTTATAGATTTTAGTGGAAGACTTCAGAATAGGATTTTGCTACTTATTAGAACACTGAGAAATATATGAAATAAAAACGCTAAGGTTACAACAGTTTTGTCTCATCAAAATCTACAAGTGCTTCTTCTTACAATTTCCCCCCATTTTGAGGATGACAAAACCTTTGATAAAACTTGTTATAACTTACAAACATTTTCCCTTAGGTAAAGTAAATCAAGGGACTTCTGTTTTTTCTAATTTTCTTTTTTTTCCTTTTTTTTTTCTTGGAGTCTTCTGTTTTTGCTCCCCTTTTCTATTTTTTTTTTATTTTTATGTTTTTCTCCTTTTTTTTGTTTATTTTGGAGTCTTTTTATTTTTGATCCCTTTTTTTTTTTTGAGTTTTCTGTTTTTTTTTTTTTTTATGATTCCTTGGAATCAAAGCTGAAACTTAAACAAATCAGAAAATAAAACCAAAGAATTGTGTTCTGTAGGATTGAACACTTATTGAACAAAAAGATACAATACAGAAAGTTAATATAAACAAAGGGGTGAAGTCTGCTGCATTCTAGTCTTTGAATTCCAATCTCGTCAAAGTTTCAGCAGGCTCTTCCTTTTTCTCTTCAAACTTCAATGACTTCTTCCACTAGCTTAATATTGACTCTTGGTAGGTCTTCTCGAACTGCACCTTCATCCTTGGATCAACTATCCATCGCAGCCAAAAGTCCTCCCGGAAAGGTACTTGTTTTCCCTTCTTCACCTCTTCCAATAGTTTTTGTTACAGCGACAACTTTCCAATCCAGAGCATTTGCTCATAGTCCATCAATGTTGCAGAGCAGTTCGGATATCCTTTGAAGTAGTTAGACTCTTGAAATATCTCAAGAATCTCTAGATCTTGTGGAGTCTGATTTGTTCAAAGGTAGGATTCTTGTCTCTAGCTAAATGATATCTTGTGAAAATTCCCAGATTCCACTGATCAAGATCCTTGGTTGGGTTGAGGTCGAGTAATATTGAAACTTCAGGAGACTTGTTGAATTGATCAACACCTAGACTTCTTGTGGCGGAAACTTTTGAAGCGCTGCATCTACTTGCTGCATGGCAATAGATTTTTCCTCACCCACAATACCAAACCTGCTGATCCATCTTTCCTCCTCAGCCTTCTGCTCTGCTTCAGCCTTCCTCGCAGCATATAACTTTTCATCTTCCATCTTCAGCAAAGCACGTTTGGAAATGTTGTGCTTCTTTGAAGATGGTGAATCTCTTCTGTTTCTTCTGCTCTGGCCCCTCTTTCGGCTTCTTGGTGGATCAGCTGCATCCTTCCTTCCAGTCTCCTTGGATGCAGCGTCCCCTGCTGCCATGCTTGCAGCACCTTCTGCACTACCAGCACCATCATCGTCTTTTCTATCTTTCTTCTGTTGGGATGGGGTACTTGTCTTCCTCTTCTTTTCCTTTAATTGCAATAGTTCATCATCATCATCATCATCTTCTTCTGCATCAATCTCATTTGCAGTGTTCTCCGTAGCTTGCAGTAGCAACTTCTTTGCTTCAGCTGCACCACTTTTTGTTAAGGCAGGAATAATCAACTTTTCAGCTACATCTTCCCCTTTTTTTGGTATCATGAAAAGCCTTCTTTCCTTGGTGGCTGTCTGCTGCATTCTACAGTTCAGTCATCCTCTGGAGAGTTTGATTCATCTCCCCCAGCAGCAACTCAATGTTAGCCAACCTATCATCCATACTTTTTAGCAAGCAGCAACATCAAGGTTCGTTTCAGAGGAAGCAACCTCCACCTGCTAGTACTATGACCTATATGTCTAAATCTGAGAGAGCAAGTGCTCCAAAAGTGTACAACAGAAGACCACATTGAAGTGGTATAGGTTACACACAAACACACACTGCACAGTTTCCCAAGGTTACTAACAGAAGAAGGAAAACCAAGCAAGCTTACAACAAATCAATTATTGTAAAGCAGACTTGGGTTCTAAAGAAGACTAACTTGAAAGGACTCGTACAAGTATGAGTACCTAAAATTAAGTGATGTTTTAACAGGAATGATTGTCATGGAGCAGTAATGAAGTACGGTACATTGATAGTGGCTGCTCCAGACACATGACTGGCAACAAGGAATAGATGACAAGCTTTGAGGTCGTAAAAGGACCCAAGGTGGTATTTAAAGATGACTCCAAAGGCAGCACCAATGGAATTAGCAATCTAATGAAATGAAGCACATGCATCAAGGAAGTATCATATGTGAAAGGATTGAAGTACACCCTGCTGAGCATAAGTCAATTCTGTGACAAATGATACTCAGTTGAATTCACGCACAACAAGTGCCTCATCAAGGACAACACTCAAGAAGTCAAGCTCATTGGAACAAGAAAAGGAAATATCTACGTAGCTGACTGGAACTCTGTGAAGACAGCAACCTGCTTCATTGCAAAGAGTTCTCCAGAAGTAAGCTGGCTCTGGCTAAAAGGATGAGCCACTTGAACTTTAAGACAATCAACAAATTAGCAAGAAAAGGCCTTGTTAAAGGATTACCAGATATTGTCTACAAGAAGGAGAATGTTTGTGGAGCATGCCAGAAAGGGAAGCAAGTCAAGAGCACCTTCAAGAGCAAGCTCAAGTAATCAACAGATAGAATACTGGACTTACTTAACATGGATCTATTTGCACCAGTAGATCCCATCAGCATAAGTGGAAAAAAATACTCACTAGTTGTAGTAGATGACTACTCAAAATTCACATGGACTCTATTTCTAGCCAAGAAGTCAGATACACAACAGACGCTACCTTGATTTTTGAAGAGGATTCAAAATGAGAAGAGCTTAAGCATGGTAAAGATCAGAACAAACAGAGAAACTGAATTTACTAATAAATTCATTTAAAGCTACTGCTCTGACAATGTAATCAAGCATGACTACTCAGCAGTAAGGACACCACAATAGAATGGAGTAGCTGAAAGAAGAAACATAACCTTAAAGGAAGCAGCTAGGATCATGTTGGCTGAAGCTAGAATACCAATGAGATTCTGGGCAGAAGCAACCAACACATCATACTATACTCAAAATAGATGTCTAATCAATAAGGATTTAAATAAAATATCATATGAATTATGCTATGGCTATTCACCAAATGTGTCTTACTTTCATATTTTTGGTTGCAGGTGCTACATCTTGAACAATGGAAAAGAGTATCTGAAGACCTTCGATACTAAATCAGATGAATGAGTATTCTTAGGATACTCCTCAGTAAGCAAAACCTTCAGAATCTTTAATAAAAGATCCTTGATTGTGGAAGAGTTTATGCATGTGGTTTTTTTATGAACCACATTGCAGTAACACTACTGATGTTGAAGGACTAAGAGAAAACTTGGATAAGATCAACATCAACAACAAGAAGGTTCATTACATAGATGTGATTCAACCCAACTTACTGAATGACGATAATGAGCTAATACAGAGGAGTAAGCAAGCTGAAGGGTTACGACAACCAGCTGAGAGAGACAGGCAACTTGCAGAAGTACAGGAACATTAAAGACGACAAGCTACAGACACTCAGCAAATAGTGGACAAAAGGTAACCTGTATTCAGTCAACCGGATATATCAGAAGATCAAGCAAGAAGAAACTGGCTAAAAGATCATCCAAAGGATCTAATAATTTCAGATCATAGAGTTGGGGTGAAAACTAGAAGAGTCAAATAGCATGAAGCTTTGTTGCGTGCTTCATTTCACAGGTTGAACCCAGAAGCATAGAAGAAGCGCTAAAAGATACCAATTAAATCCAAGTTATGCAGGAAGAAAAAAATGGATTTGAAAGAAATCAAGTCTGGAATCTTGTGGAAAGACGAACACATCAAGGAGTTATATGAACCAAATGGGTGTTCAAGAACAACTTAGATGAAAAAGGTGTGGTGGTCAGAAACAAAGCAAGATTGGTAGCCAAAGGTTACTGCTAAGAAGACGACATAGATTTTGATGAGACCTTTGCTCCAGTAGCAAGACTTGAAGCTAAAAGAATATTTCTTGCATACGCAGCACACAAGAATTTCATTGTATACCAAATGGATGTGAAGAGTGTATTCCTAAATTAACTCTTAGTGGAAGAAGTATATGTGAAGCGACCTCCTGGATTTGAAGATGACCCAGAGAGAAAGGTGTACAAGCTAAGGAAAGTCTTGTGTGGATTAAAGCAAGCTCCAAAGGCATGGTATGACACATTGTTAAAGTATCTTCTGGAAAATGGATTCAAGAAGGGTAAGGTTGATAAGACCCTATTCAGAATTCAAGATGGAAATAGCATTCTTCTTGTGTAAATATACGTGGATGACATTATATTTGGATCAACCAACGGAGATCTTTGTAAGAAATTCTCAGAATTAATACAGAAGAAATTTGAGATGAGTATGATAGGAGAACTTAGTTTCATCCTCGGATTACAAGTGAAACAACTTGATCAAGAAACATCCATAAGTCAGATGAAATATACAAAAGAACTGATCAAATTTGGATTGGAGAATAGAGGCATTGTAAGCATCCCAATGGCTACCTCAACAAGCATGCACAAAGATGAAGAAGGAAAGCCAGTGGATATGACGAAGTACAGAAGACTGATTGGATCATTGTTGTATCATACATCAAGCAGACCCGACATCATGTTTGCAGTAGGCATGTGTACAAAATATCAAGCAACACCCAAGGAATCTCACATGTCTGCAGCAAAGAGAATCATTAGATAACTTAAAGAGACACAAGAAGTAGCCTTGTGGTATCCCAAGGAGCGTGGTTTTAAATTGATAGGTTATTCTGACTCTGATTTTATAGGATGCAAAATAGACAGGAAAAGCATGGTGGAACATGTTAATTCCTCGACAACCGACTTGTTTCTTGGTTTTGCAGGAAGTAGACATCAATAGCAACCTCTTTAGCGGAGGCAGAACGTGTTGATAGCCATCACTCACAATCCGGTTTTCCACACCAGGATAGAGCACATTGATATTCGACATCACTTTATACGAGATCATGTGGAAAAGAAAGATATCTTTCTTGAAAAAAATCATACTGATTAGCAGCTAGCTGATATCTTCACAAAACCCCTATGTGAATCTAGATTTTCCTTTTTAACAAGTGAACTTGGAATCATAAAAAACACATAAAAGGAAAAACATATATTAAGGGGGAATTTATTTTTTTTACTAACATTTCACGCAGCTGAAATAACCCGAGGTTACTCTACTGGTTACTTCTACGAGAGAATAGAGAAGGGTAGCTGTATCGCAAAGCTTACTCCAGGGGACAACATTTGTTGAAGAAGTATTTTTTTCCTCCAGGAGTTATACACAACAACCTTAAAAGGAATTTAAGGAAACAATCAAAGCAAGATTTAGAAGTAATCTGTGATGTAGGAGCATTTAATACGGGAAAACAACTTTTTCAGAAGATCATCGGTGGAATTTGCAACTCAGTCCCTAGACTAACAACTTACTACGGAGAAAACCCCGTTAAAACTGATGCAACCGTCAGATCGTGCGCCGGTTCAACTTAAGTTTGAATCTGGACCGTTAGATCATCTGATGAGAGAGAAACCGCTAATTATGACACATCTAATCAATCAGGGAGTATTTCCATACACATACATACTCTCTCTCTCTCTCTCTCTTCTCTCTCTTATGCACACAAATCGCAGAAACCCTACCCTTACTCTTTAAATCTCTTACTCTCTTTTTCTCAAACACAGTTATAGTTTATATCTAAAATCTCAAAGAAATGGCAGGCATTGTCAATGGAAGGATTGTCAACGCTGGAGTCATTATGAAATGTTCCACTGATGCAGGCGTTGGACGGAAGCTGATGAAGATGATCCTTAACTGTCTCCAGGATACCGGGCTTATGGGACTCTGCTCAACAGCCCAAGAGCCTTATGATGAAGCTTTTGTTGCTTAGTTTTACAAGCGAGCCAAAGTATAAACTGCTGGAGAACTAATAACTTTCAAGATGGAGGGTATATCTCATACCATCGACTGCACACTGTTGAAGGATGTGTTTGACCTACCAACCAAAGGAATGTCGCTAGGAGAACGTGCTGGCTACAAGAAAGAAGAGCTTGAGGCGTGTTGCACAACATTTACTGGTAGAGATGTTTTTGAGATGTCTCGTAGGTGTCATATGAAAGTTTTTAAATTTGAATATGAGTTATTGCATGATATTTGTATACATATTGTTGAGAATCGTTTTGGTGCATATGATCGTTGGACAAATCTTAGATTTAGAATCATGATGTCTATCATGAAGAAAGAAAAGGTGAACTGGGCACAGTTTGTGCTGGAAAGACTTGGGGAGGAAGTTTTAAAGGAGGTTGGAAAGAAGTCTTATGGTTTGGTACTCGACACCCTGTTGGGAGCACTAGGATACAGTCTAGAGAAAGGAAAGCCCATCCTGAAGGGCAAGTACCCTGAAGATGGGAAGATTTTTGCTAGGAAAGAAGAAGCAGGCCAAGAAGACTACTATTATTGAGGCAGAACGAAGTGAAGCTAGTTCCTCAAGTGAAGAGGAATGAGAAAGCCTACCCAACCCCCACCAAAATCTGTCACTAAAACTAAGCCCAAACCCACCAAGCCAAAAGCCACACCAAAACCCCAAGCCCTTAAACAAAAAGAATCTGAAGCCCAACCTGATATCGTTGAGATAACTGACTCTCCACCCCAAACCCAAAAATCCAGGGAAGTCATCCAAAAGGTATCAAAAAGGATCCTTAGGAGGAGGATTGTGATGGAGGATGTGGAGTCAGAGGGGTCCTCCACTGAACATTCAGACAACCAGCAACCTATACCTCAACCAGATAGTTTGCCCTCACTCTCACCTCTAACCGAGCCTACACCCCTACTTCTACCCCCACCTACCCCTAGTATGGATGATGCCATTCCCGATGAGATCATGGATAAGGTTGTGGATATTGCAAGGGATGTCTCTGCAGTGGTTGAGACTGCTGTAGATGGAGCAGGAGATGAAAAAGAAGAGGAAGAGGAAGAGGAAGCGGAAGTTGTCTTGGATGAAGAAAAAGTAAAAGCCGATTTCAACCTACTGTTGAATAGGTTCATTGTATGGTGGAACAAGCGACATCTACTATTTGATGTCCTTGTATAGTGCCCTGAAGTCACTGAAGAAGAAGCATGGGTTGTAGATTGGAAAACAAGTTTCTGAAAAGTGTTGAAAAAGGGTTATGGAAAGAATACCAAGAGCAAGCCGAGGTAGAAGCTCAACTTGCTCTAGTTAAAGCAAAACAATCTCTTGTTGCTGAAGAACTCGCTCCTCTCTCACCAAGGTCTATCAAAGGTAAAGCAGTGATCGAA
This sequence comes from Scutellaria baicalensis, assembly GCA_005771605.1. Classification (NCBI taxonomy): domain Eukaryota; kingdom Viridiplantae; phylum Streptophyta; class Magnoliopsida; order Lamiales; family Lamiaceae; genus Scutellaria; species Scutellaria baicalensis. The sequence goes on along the minus strand of CM016724.1, from coordinate 34,588,281 downwards.
GTCACTGCACAGGAGACTGAGTTCCCCACTCTGGACTCGGCTACTGATGCTATACGCACCGGAGATGAGGAAGCATTGTAGCTAAGCAGGCTGAGGTCTTTGGTCCAGAAGAGGCCATAGAAAGAGTGATGAGAATTGCGCTTAAAGCAAGCTTACGAGAAAGAAGAGGCCAACCGCTACTGCCAATACTCCAGATTGGAGAAGACACCTCCACTAGCACTTCAATTCCAGAGCTCTCGATCCAGGTCTAGCTCCCTTAATGCAGATCACCCCCACCTGACTTTGATGATTTTAATGAGCAACTGCTCGATTATGATCACTCTCTAGACCATAATGCTGTAGAAGGTGATCTTGCTGAGGTACAACATGAGGAGGTAGCTGTTAATGATCTAATCTTTCCGGATATTAACATGGTAGATGTGGCAAAAAAAACTGAACAAGTTCCACCTATGGGCAAGCTGTCGCTGACAATGAAGCAAACCTTGTGGATACTGAACAAGTTCCACCTGCCCAGATCAATGATCAATCAGAAGCTACTGGCGCTAGACAGAGTACAAACTTGATCACTATTGAGGACCCTCCTGCAGCCACCCCAGTTATGGAATGAGATGGAGATAGCTCTGGATCGGACAACAAAGGATCCAGCAGCTCAGATGAAAGTGGCTCCTCTACCTCCAGTTCAAGATCTGAAGATGATGAAGAAAGCGATGGCCCTGACGCAGCAAAGATAGGGTTTCCTGCAGCCCTCATGGTTACCTCTGAGAACACAAAGACTGCAAACCCACTGAAGCGGAAACCAGAAAATGAAGCAACTGCAGAACTGACCAAAACAATCAAGCACCTTAGGAAAATTGTCATCAAATCTTCCGATAACGTGAAGCATAAACACAGGAGGGAAACTCTAAATGTGCAGAAATTCATGAGCACACTCACCACTACCCTCACTCACTTCCAGAAGGCCCTCCATGTTTATTTTCCAGGAGCTCATCTACAAGGCCCCAACAAGCTACCAGTTGATATACTAGCAATTGAAGCTAAACGGAAGGAGATTGAAAAGACTACTGTTAAAACCGTGCTGAATAAACTTAACTCTCATGAGAAGACCCTCATCACACTTCAACCTGATGTAACCTCACTGAACTTCATGATCGACAGAGTGGATGATCAGCAGGTTCAGCAAGGTGTAACCTTGAAGAATATTGAAGAGTTCCTGCAAAGAACCCTTGGCGGAGATGATGCCAAAATGGGGGAAAGTATACAGGAGCAAAGTAGAAAAAGAGCTGGTACCCCTTATAGGGAAGCAGACGAAAAGAGGAGGGAGTACAAAGTTGATGATGGACAAGAAAGAAGTAGCAGAGAGAGTATGGCTCAAGGCCACTTCAGCAATAAGCATAGGCTTACCGTTGATCTAAGCAGGAGTGTGCTTCATCCGTTCTTCAGACGAGGCCCAACAAAGGAAGAGAGGAGGAAGGAGAATGAAAGAGAATTCAACAGAATGGTGGATACATCAATTCAGCAATCAATGGAGAGAACAGTTCACTTAAGGACCTATCCGGAGCAGGTCCAGCCAAAGTTCGAGCATGGTGGAAATCCCAGATTAATGATGTTCCTAGATGCAAATCTCAATCCTGGCCATCCTACGTATTTCAATGCATAACTACCTCAAATCACTCTGCCTACTTACCGCAATCCAACCTTGAGTGAGATCAATGCCTACAAATCTTAAGAGTACTTCAGATATTATACATATATATATATATATATCTTTACAGGGAATCATCTCTGTTTGAGAAGTATGCAACAAACTTGAAGGCTTTGGAACGATTTAACTATATGGCTTCATAGGGAGGACTACCACGGCAGATGAAGTTGTAACAAAGGCTGCAGAGAAGAGAGTTCATACCCTTTGCTGAATACTTTTGGTTAAGGTATGACCAGACGGAGGAGATCAAACAACAAATTGCAAGAAGCTACCAGGAGTCAATCAAGAATTGGTGTAAAGGAACCTGACATAAGATTGGAGGAAGATAGACCACCTAGAGGAGATGAACGTGTTATCTTACTTTTTTTCCGTTTTATGTCATTTTATTTGCTGATGATACATTCCCATCTCGAGGATAGACACATTCACGTATAAACACATTAAAGCCATAAACATGCATGCAGCAAATATAAGAAGATGTATTTTGAAAGCAGTAAATAAACTCAAGGCTTTATAGAGGTTCAAAGGTGGTGTAAACTATCTACATCCTCTCTTCTCCTTCACAAGGAGGATATCCACTGAAGCTTTTAAATTTACAGGACTCTTCCTACTAAACACAACTCTAAGGATACAAGCAAGCCTACTAAACTTCTTACTCCCTTTTTAGGTTTCAACAACTAGACAGGATCCACACAGGATGTTATCTTTCTCAAGGATCAATACACAAAACAAGGAATCAATTCCTATCAACTGTGGACACCAACTAAAACAACCTATGCACACAACAAGATGAATGGTTAAAGATAAAAGATTCTTCAACTGCGGTGAAGCAATAACACTCCAAAGATCTTCAATGTTGGAATGATTTGCTTCTAGGTTGAGTGAGGGATTGAACACACTTGATATTCTATAAAGCTTGATGATCGTTGAAAGTATAGATTCAGTGCTTGATAGAAATTTTCAGTCGTTGTGTTCTTCAACCTCACTCCTTCCGTTAATAGTTGGTGGAATGCACCAGTTGAACGGTGCACATTCCATGCGTCTTCATTTTAGCTTCTCTCTTCTGCTGCAGCATCCTGATCGTTGATCCATTCATGCTAGAGAATATACTTCTTTGATTCGATCTGGATGGCCAGCATCTCCTTCATGATCTTCAAGGTATGTTCATTTAATGCACTCCTGAAAAAGGTGGAGACATGCTCCTCTTTAAGCTCCAGCGTCATTAAATGCGGTTGTCCTTCTGTTGCAGATCGAATAACACATAAAAGACAACGCTTTAAAAGCGTTGCAAGTTATGTTGCAGAATTTATTAACAACAACGCAATCTGCAACGCTTAAAAAGCGTTGTTGTATCCCGAAAAGACAATGCACAAAGTGTGTTGTCTTTCAACGCCTGTCTTTTACAACGCTGGATACGACAACACTTTTTTTCTAGGAAAGACAACGCACTATGTGCGTTGTCTTTCAGCGTTTTTTTTATAGTGATATCGCAGGCAGTTGCTCAGGCCATGTGGCAGCTCTTCATTCGCTCGCCGTCCTTGAATTTATCTTTATGTAACGATCTGTCAAGCACTGCAAGTTCAACTAAAGTTAATGTTTCCACATACTTGGAGAAACATCAGTGAATGTTGATTTATTCGAAGTTGATTCCACTTTACATGTCTCACTTCAATTGCTGCAACTTATTAGCAGATGTTGCATCAATAGTTGCTGCTTCTTGTAGGTTGCAGCTCCCAGCGTGCAGCATGCGGCAAAACTTTCCTTTTGAAGCTCTTCCAAGTATAGCTTACTGTAGGCAGACTTCTTCCTTTCTATGTTGCTTACAGCTTGGAGCTCTAGGTTTCAGTGGAAAACTTCAGAACAGGATTTTGCTACTTATTAGAAAAATGACAAATATATGAAATAAAAACAGTAAGGTTACAACGGTTATCTCATCAAAATCTATAAGTGCTTCTTCTTACAACAACTTTCTTTTTGCTTTTTTGGATCTACAAGTTTATTCAATCTCTGGATCAGGTTCAATCAAAGTCGCCCTTTTGGAGCGTGTGTTCATGCACTACCTGAAACCAAACACAAGAGTATTTTAGACACTATTTGAGAGGGAAATAAAAGAAAAATAAAAAACTTTTTTTTTAATAATCAGATAAATACCTAGATTAAGATCAGGCAAAAATATCAAATATAAACTATCCTAAAACTCTAGTCCCCAAAAACTTGTTCGAGGGCCTATTTCTATCCTATATCGCAAGTGTACCGTGTTAACTATAGATAGGGTGAGCAAGGTCGATCCCACAGAGACTAGTGAATTAGAATCTAGTTAACTACCTAATTAATTTACCTAATTTTATCTAGGTGGCCTAATTAAGATAATTGAATCTAATTAACCTATGTCTAGAAACAAATAAATGGAATAAATTATGAAACAAGAAAGTATCAAGAAAATCAAGATTCAAACAAGGATCCTAAGACAACGTACGATTTCATTCTACTTCAATCATTTTTACTAATTTAGCAAAAATCAACCTCAAATCCAAAGTATTTTATGTGAGCAATCACGATTGTAGATTAACCTCTCTCTCGAGCAACTTAACCCGTTGATTGATTATTAATATTTGTATCTCTACCTCTCAGTTAATAACCAACTCCCAAAAGCTCATAAGATCGTATTCTCACCCCAACTATTTACCAATCTCTCGATCTAGACAATTTAATTGAGTCATGCATTCTCAAATCTATAATCATATATCTTCTCTCGATCTCAATCCAATTAATTAGAGCATGCATAAATTTGATTATGATTCACACATGGAATAAGCATAAGGAAGCATGAATAAAATATCATGGATTAGATGAAAGGTTAAAACTAGATATTCAACAAGGAATTTATAGATCGTACCCTAAGATCACGAGATCTCTAGCCAACAATCATGTTCATAAAGCAAAAGAAATTACAAAATGACATGAGTAAGACTAGAAATAAAATCAAAGAAAAACTTAGTGAATTCGTGATTCGTTTTGTTGTTCACGACTCTTAAATCTTCAATTACTTGCGTTATTGTTTGCTCTCAAGATGCCTTTTTTTTTTTTTTGTATCTGGATGCGGATGAATGATTGTGAATCTTTGTCTCTATCCAATGACTTCCAAATTCCGAATTTATACCTAATAAAGTGAAAAATCGGACTTGAGTAAGTTGTATCCGAATAGGAGTCCAAAAGGAGTTAAAAACCCGTGACCCGACCAATACTAACCAGGGTGGACAAGAATTCCGACTTCAAGCCTCGTTTCGGTCCTATTATGCCCACAATTGGACTTCGACTTCTTCATTAAAGTTGCAGCCCTTAAAGTCAGCTACCCAATGCCACTAATTTCAGCGCAAGATCAGTTTTCTACACCAAGTTATGCCCAATTTACTCAAATTCTGTTAGGCAAAAATAAGGACATTCTTGCACGACTTTAATCTTTTTGTGATATTCTGCTTTCTTAGTGGAAAAATTGACGAAAACATCCAACATGAAGGTTGTAAAACTCCCTCTTAGCTTTCCAACATGACAAGAATCATTGAATTTAGACTTATAGAGCTCGAGATATGAAATTCCTTCCATAACTGTGCGTTTTCAACTCCCTATCTCGACTCCAACTTGACATTAAATTGCATTGGACTTACATTTTGTGCTAAAACCTATCAAATTCCTTTCAAGTCAAGCAAAAACATTAAATCTTAAAAATTAATATAATGAACTTTAAATGAAATCCCACTATTGCATGTTTTCAACACAAAATGATATGAAATTAAGCCTCAAAATGCATCAAATAACGAAGTTATCAATAATATATATTTTAGTTGAGATTTTTCAACACTTAAGTCATTTTTTAAACCATTATACTTTAATTTAGTTATGACTCAATTATGTATACTTATAATAAACATTATATAACAAAATAATTATAACTCAAGTCATGATCGAATATATATGTTTAAATTAATTTTTCATCATAATTTGTTACTTAAGATTTTCTAAAAATTAATCATAATGAAATAAAATTTTATTTTACAAAAATAATTGTTTCACTTAATTCAACATATATGTCATTTATTGTTTAAATAGAAATATATTGTTCAAGTTTAATAAAAAAAATTCAACTTAACATAGTCTACAACATGCTACTATGAGGTTAAGACAACATTAGAAAGTTATTGTTGTCTTAGGGCTCAAAGATGACGTCTCTACGAAAATCTCATATCATAAGTGTTAACTTAGGGCTCAATTTTAACCTAATTAAGACTATGCTTCTATGACAACCTCAAGTCATCTTAGGACTCAATTCTAACATAAGACTATGTCTCTACAACAACGTCAAGTAAAAACCTCTTGTCTGTGAGAGAATTTCTTGTACTGTGTTTTGCATATCAATAATAAGTAAAAATAGTGATTGAGGTCCCCTACCACCCAAAATAGACCAGAAGCTGAAATTCTAAGAAATCCAGAATTGGTTGAGTATTTGTAGACGCTCTGACGCGGCTTCCACAACTATCAGTTTCCCATTGTAAGAAGACAACACAATTATGCACGACTGTGTTCATTTAGCATTATATAATTAACACAATCCTATGTATAGATTATGTAACTTGTTAGAGATGTCAACATAATTAAGCTGGAAATGCCCAAACTGGGGGAGAGAGAGGATTAATTTCCTCCTCCTTCATAAGCATGCAATATAATTTCCTAGGTGATATCCTTATATATATGTACACGATCGTGTTTCTTTGGATAAGACATGATAGCTAAACCGACAAGAATGATGGGTTCCTCTAAGATTCTACTTGTTTTCTGCTGCCTCCCTCTTTTCTTTTCTGTATCGACTTCAACTTTATTTTCAGGTTTTATTATCGTACAACTAATTTAATAAGTTTTTAATTAGTTTGAAAAGGGATGAAAAGGTGTGCTTAGTTAATTACCAATCTTATTCTTGTTATCTGGAATGTTAATTACCTTTTATTGTTGGAGGCCCAGATGTTGGATTTGAGCAGCAAATTGTGAATGGGAGGCGACTTCTTCAAGCTGTCAAAGGTAGGTTTGTTAACAAATCTTGGATTCCCAAAGCCTTATACTATTTCTTTGGTATATGTATTGGTCAAACCCTTTTGGCAGGCCTAATGGGTTTGCAAATTATCCTAAATCACCCAAATATATTTAAATAATATTATAATATATATAAAAATTAGATGAATTTAAAATAATATGTTGCATTTGAATTTCAAATTGTCAATTTCAACCATTGTGCAGTTCATCATATAGTGATGGTTAGACTTAGGCATTTCAAAGTTATTTGGATCAAGCTGTATATTAATTAATTTCACTAATATTCTAAGGAAAAAAAATTGTCTTATCCCCATTTCTCAGAGGGTGTTTTGAGAGCAAATTATAAGTGTTAAAAATAAAATCTCATTTAATTTTATCCTAAAACCAGATGTTGTAGCCTTGTAGAAGTTTATTAAAAAAAATTAAAAATAAAGAACAAGAGATCTCAATTCTCAACTTGCATATTTAGAAAAAATGATCTTTTTATTTTACGAAGTTCTTCAACGTCAACATATAAATTACACAATTATCGTTACAAACATCTTATTAATTCCAACATCTTATTTATTCAAATGCTTCAATATCATATTTTAAAATATAAAACGTCTTATAAAATATAAATATGTCTTATAAGATTTAATAACTTATAAGCTTTCTTAATAAATTTAGCCAAACACAATCTTATGATTGTGAAAGACAAATATTGTTGTATCTAGGGCTGACCAAAAAAATTCAAAAACCGTCACACACCACAGTATATCTCATTTTATTAGAAAAGTAGAAAACCACGTACAATATAAAATTGTAGAATAGAAAACCACACTGTTAATACCATGCGGTACTGTTTACTCCAACTCATATACATGTAAGCACCATATATATTCTTGCTATATATACAAATATAATATAATTAATAATTTTAATTATGTTTTAGTATTTAAAAATCAACCAATATATAGAATTGATATTCAAATTTAAAGAAACACAATCATAGGAAAAATATTTTGTGCAACTGGTGCAACACGCGCCTCTGACGTGCGTTTTCACGCGCCCCCACACGCCTGGTGGGTGCGCTATAGATTCGCTTCAGGCAGTCATACTCTCATGTTATGTTAGGGTTACCTTCATGTTCTGTTAGTGTTACCCTCATGTTAAAGTAGTGTTACCTTCGTGTTATTTTAATTCAGTGGTTTAAAACTAAGGGTAACACTAACATAACATGAAAGTAACCCTAACATAACATGAGGGTCACTCTAACATAACATGAAGGTATGATTAACATTGTTTTTTACTTTCATGTTATGTTAATGTTACTTTAATGTTATATTAGTGTTACCTTCATGTTAAAGTAGTGTTACCTTCGTGTTATTTTAATTCAGTGGTTTTAAACTAAGGGTATGAAATCTGGAGATGAGGTCACATTAACATAACACGAAGATAACACTAACATAACGTGAAGGTAACGACCAAAATACGTGAAAAAAGTAAAGAGGCGTGTGCTGGGTGTGCCAGCCTAGTCCGCGCGCGGCCCGCGCAGCCCAATTGAGATCCATGCAACTGGTGCACAGGAGAATAACTCTTAAATATATATGAACTCTTAAATATATATGAAGATTCATGTTTCCACTTTCAACCAACTCTATATATGATCTTATAGGCCTTTACCATGTAAAAAAAAAAACTCAAAACACTTCAAGGCTTCAAGCTTTTCATTTTTCGATTTTTGAAATTTCTATCAATTTTCATTCTCTCATGACAACAAATATAATGAAAATGAAATAAGGTACATAAATAAAAAAAGTTATCTTCATTTACATTCTTCATTGATTAACTTACAATTTTTTAAATTTTTTTTAAAATTCATTGTAGTCTATTTATTCCATTATTCAATTAATTTTTAGTAATTTCTTGTTATTAGTTTGTTTTTGAATGTTTTTCTAAGTCTTTTTTCTTTCTATAGGATTCTGAGTTTTAGCATTTTCTGAGAAAATGGTCGTGTAAAATGTTAGTTTGATTATGATCTAAATCTTAGAAACACCTCTATATTTTATAATGTTTTTTTATTAGGAGGAAAAAGCTAACCACATTATATATTATGATATTATGGAGGAGCATTAAATTGAGAACCTTATGATAAAATTGGTTCAAAATTAATATATATATATGTATATAATTTTATTTTAAAAAGTAAAAACAGCAAACCCGCATTGTAACCGCACCAAACAGTTTCAAACAGAATTTGTGGTTTTATTCATCAAAACCGAAATTCAATTGTTTTTAAGAAAAACTCACATATGGCAATTTGATCTATAAACTTCAAATATAACGTACCGCAAAAGTGCACCACGATCACCCTTACTTGCATGCTTCCTTCATCATCATACGTGAGTGATCTGGATGTTATATACCTGTAATTCAATCAATTTCATGCTTTTGACTTGTGAGAAAAAAAGTCAAAATTTGTTTTGTAACTGAGGACTGATTTACTTTATATATCATTCCTTTTACATATTTCAGTTACATGAAAACTCATGCGAGACGGTCTCACGGATAGTTTTCGTGAGACAGATCCTTATAACCCATGAAATGAACTCATATTCACAAATTTTCATTTGAATTACTAAGTGTGGGCATAGGTTGATCTGCCTCACGAAAAAAGATCCTTGAGACGGTCTCACACAAAACCTACTCTTTCAGTTATTGTTCTCTAATTAATATTTGTTTCCCAATTATAGTCTGGTTTTTCTTTAAATATCTTTTATATTGCCTACATGGACACTAAAATTGATAAATCGACGTCAACAATTTTTGTCATCCACATATGCTAAAATTGGAAGTATAAGCAAAATCCGTGCAAATTTGTGAAGTAATGGTAAAAAAAAAGGACTAACACTGCAATTTTCCATATTTTTGTGTATGCATGTTTGGAGTAGATTGCCCAGTAAACTTTGGGACTCAAAACTACAGCATCATGACAAGCCAGTGTAAGGGCCCTGATTTTCCTCCAAAACAATGTTGTGATGCTTTAAAAGAGTTGGCTTGCCCTTATCTGGATTATATCAACGACTTTAAAACCAACTGTGCTCAAGTGCTGTTCAGTTACATCAACACAATTGGCAAGTACCCGAAAGGCCTGTTTTCCAGTTTGTGCCGTGAAGGGAAGGACGGTCTCGCATGCCCCGCCTCTGCACCGCCTCTAACGTCGCCACCACAGTACAACAATGCCACCCCCATAATACTCCATCAGCTCTTTTTCGTGTCCATCATCTATCTACTTCTCAATGTATTGAATTTAAGTGATCTATTAGGTGATTAATGTTGTTTTCCGTTTCTTTAAACATAAATTTATCAAACGTCTATGAGGATATATATTATGAGAAAATTGAGGTTTTTGGCAAATTTAAACGAAATTAAAATGACACGAATTGAGAGGGTATGAATTAGTTAGGAGACAAAAATAAGATTTAATGCATGGAGTTGGATTCTTCTGTACATATGACAGAAATTGAGTTGATGCATGCAAAAAGTAGACTCGATTTATGTATATTTATATATACGAGTATACGATACATGCGTCACATGTGAATGATGAATCTTTAAAATCAGAAATATTAAATTATTATTAAGACATTAAAATAATAATCTTTTATAAAAATACACAATCTATATTAAATTAGAATAATAATATAATAGAGTTGTACTCATATATAATATAATTTTATATGATTTTGGTAGAATATAATTTAAAATTATTTACATGCGAAAATTCTAAATTATTTTTATAACCTTAATATAATCTTTAATAAGGATATTTTAGACAATCTATATTTTGTAAGAAATATTCATATTTTTATATACTATATATATATAGGTAATAGATATATATCCAACCCGCCCTGCCTTACTAAATATAAAAGGATTTTTTTAATTTTCAATTTTTGGATTTCACTCTCCTGGCGGTTCATCTTCTCTTCTCCTCTCTTTGCGGTACATGTTTGATCGTGTGTGAAATCTCTCGCGCTCAACTTCTGTTTTGAAATCGGTAGTTTAATCTCAATTCTATTGGGTTATTTTGTGAAGTATGATCTCTGTTCTCTGCAGTTTATACAAGTTCGTTTATATTTTTTTGCATATTTTTCTCCTTCGACTCTTCTCCATTTTTTGTGCTTTTGATTTCGAATGCATATCTTATTTTTGGTGTGTTTTCTGTCGAGTAATGCTTTTGTGTGTGGAGTGTAGTTGTTGAAACCCTAATTCTCGTCGGGTTTTTGAACTTTTTTTGTTGTAAAATAAGTTTATTTATGTTCGGTTTAGTGTTTTGTATCTCCGATTTCTTATACGGCGACTGTTGTGGTGTTCAGAAAACTAGGGTTTAGTGTCTTATAAGTTGTGCGGATTTTGTTATGTTAGCATGTTCTTAGATGGCACCAAAGATTGAGAGTAGTCAAATTCCTGAGAACAAGGTTGGGAGGAAGAGAGCTCGGAAGGCGTTCGACACTATATCTGTGTAAAAAGACAGGTATGGTTGCATTTTTCATTTGATTTAGTATGGTTTTGCAGTACAGTAATTTTTTGTTTTTTGTTTGTGTTATTGAGTTTTAATGCATGTTTCTAAAGGTATTCTTATCATACATTAAAAGTATGCTTAACAATGTGTGAAGATTTTAGTGATACCAGGATATGTTTATTGCGTACTAAAGGTATTCTTATTGTCTTGAAAATGTATTCTTACTGTAATATAAAGGTATGTCTATTTTTTCTGTTAGAGGTCTGTTTTTTTTTTTTTCTTGTATTGTATGTATGGTAAGGTATGCTTATTATATGCTAAAGGTATTCTTATTATACAATAAAAGTATGCTTAACAATGTGTGAAAATTTTAGTTAAATTTTTTAAGTATAGTGATATCAGGGTATGTTTATAGTGTACTAAAGGTATTCTTATAGTCTTGAAAAGGTATTCTTACTGTAATATAAAGGTATGTCTATTTTTCTGTTAGAGATCTTTTTTTTTTTTGTCTTGTAATGTATGTATGGTAAGGTATGCTTATTATATGCTAAAGGTATATTATACATTAAAAGTATGCTTAACAATGTGTGAAGATTTTAGTTAAAATGTATGAGTATAGTGATATCAGGGTATGTTTATTGTGCACTAAAGGTAATCTTATTGTCTTGAAAATGTATTCTTACTGTAATATAAAGGTATGTATATTTTTTTAGTTAGAGATCTGTTTTTTTTTTTTTTTTTTTTTGTCTTGTAATGTATGTATGGTAATGTATGCTTATTATACGCTAAAGGTATTCTTATTATACAATAAAAGTATGTTTAACAATGTGTGACAATTTTAGTTAAAATGTATGAGTATAGTGATATCAGGGTATGTTTATTGTGTACTAAATGTATTCTTATTGTCTTGAAAAGGTATTCTTACTGTATATAAAGATATGTTTATTTTTATGTTTGAGGTCTTTTTTTTTTTTTTTTTTCTCTTGTAATGTATGTATGGTAAGGTATGCTTATTATATGCTAAAGGTATTCTTATTATACATTAAAAGTATGCTTAACAATGTGTGAAGATTTTAATTAAAATGTATGAGTATAGTGATATTAGGGTATGTTTATTGTGTACAAAATGTATTCTTATTGTCTTGAAAATGTATTCTTAGTCTAATATAAAGGTATGTCTATTTTTTCTGTTAGATGTCTGTTTTTTTTTTTTTTTTTTTTTGTCTTGTATTGTATGTATGGTATGGTATGCTTATTATATGCTAAAGGTATTCTTATTATACATTAAAAGTATGCTTAACAATGTGTGAAGATTTTAGTTAAAATGTATGAGTATAGTGATATCAGGGTATGTTTATTGTGTACTAAAGGTATTCTTATTATCTTGTAAGGTATTCTTACTGTAATACAAAGGTATGTCTATTTTTTCAATTGAAGGTCTGTTTTTTTTTTTTTTTTTTGTCTTGTAATATATGTATGGTAATGTATGCTTATTATATGCTAAAGGTATTCTTATTATGCTATAGAAGTATGTTTAACAATGTGTGAAGATTTTAGTTAAAATGTATGAGTATAGTGATATCAGGGTATGTTTATAGTGTACTAAATGTATTCTTATTGTCTTGAAAATGTATTCTTACTGTATATAAAGATATGTCTAGTTTCATGTTTGAGGGATTTTTTTTTTTTTTTTTGTCTTGTAATGTATGTATGGTAAGGTATGCTTACTATATGCTAAAGGTATTCTTATTATACAATAAAAGTATGCTTAACAATGTGTGAAGATTTTAGTTAAAATGTATGAGTATAGTGATATCAGAGTATGTTTATAGTGTAGTAAAGGCAATCTTATTGTCTTGAAAAGGTATTCTTATTTTTCTGTTAGAGGTCTTTTTTTTTTTTGGTCTTGTAATGTAACACCCGTTTTCAAGAAAACCTGCATTGCATATTTCACAAAATTTCTTTTACCTTTTAAATTGAAAAATGATTAGAAGTGAACTTTTATGTTATTTAAAGTTATGATTTACGTGTTACGTTATGCTTCATAATTCTTAAGCATTATGTGGTACGTGTTACGTTATGCTTCATGATTTTTAAGTATTATGTGGTACTCAATGATTTTACGTATTTTATGAGCTAATGTTCTTTCGAGACTTTAAAGTATTTTGCAGGATTGCTTACGAAGGAAACCGAGCTTGATCTCAACTCACTTGACAATCATGGATAAAAGTAAAAAGATAAGATATAGATAAGTTTAAATGAAGAAAAATGATATTATATTTTTATGCAAAGATTATTCATTTGTGTCGTAAATGCTTTTATTTTATTAAATTTTAGTCATGATCTTCAGATATGATTATATGTGATAACATAATTTACATAACTTGTACTTAGTAAATACTTGTGTATAAATTATGTTAATATAGTATTATTATTATTATTATATTTAATGTTATTAAAGTTGATTTAAAATATATAGATGTGTCCGTGTGTAATATATATATATATGTATAATATGTATGTATATTGATTAATTTCCTAAAGCATATATATATATGAATAATTAATTACTTGTTGCATATTATAGATAAGATTGGATGAATTTGGAGTGATAAGTCAAATGTATTAACCTTTCCTACACTTACATGTGTAAGATATATATATATATATATCTATGAAAGAAGATATTTCTTCTTCCTCATTCATCATCAAACTTTTCTTTACAGAGAGTTTGGAGAGCAGAAGGGTAAAGATTTTAATTCTTTTTCTTGCTTTTTACTTCAAATTTAATTGCTTCTCTTATTTTCCCCAAATTGAGATGTAGATATATATGTATGTATATATGTGTGAAATTATATATGTTTTGTGTGTTGTGGCTTGAGGCATGGGGAAGAAAAACAGGGGAAAAGATGGGGAAGAAAACAGAGGAAAGGAAAGGAAGAAGAAGAGGGGGAAATAGGGAGAGACGGGAGGAGGCGCCACCGCACGGAGCGGCGCCGAGCGGAGATGAAGAGGGCGGCGCCGCTCACGGGCCGCCGTGGTGTGTTTTGTGTGTATTTGTGTGTGTGTCTCATGTGTATATATATATATATATATAAGTGTATATTTTGTATATGCTGTAAAATTGGAAAAGGGAAAGGTGGGGGAAGGAAGAGGCGCCGCCGTGAGTGGCGGCGCCAGTGAGGAGAGAAGGCCGGCGACGAGGCTGTCGCCGGCAAGGGGGCGGCGGCCGTGCTGCAAGAGAAAGAGAGAGGGCGACTGGCCGTTGGGAGGAGAAGGTTGCTGCTGTGTGTGTAGTGTGCCGTGTGTGGTGGTGGCCGGCGACGGGTCTGTCGCCTGCAGGGGAGGAGCGGTGGCGGCGAACAGGCGGCGGCCGAGAGGAGCAGCGACGGGAAAGGGTGTTTGGTGACAGGGGTGACTTTGGTGAATTTGATTTAGTCTGGGGGCTATTTTGCAAATTTCCAATTTTTCTTATTGATTATTTAAGCCTCTAACTTCTATGAAATTGCTTTTTGGTCCCTACAGATTATATTAATTTCAGTTTAGCCCCTGAATTTAATTTAAATTACAGATTGACCCCAGAACTTAAAGAACTAATAGATTGACCCTCAAACCGTATTTTTATGTGTCTTTTTAAGACTAAAATTACTAATTAAATACCTAAAGTTTAAATTATAAGTATATTTGTTGTTTATATGTGAATCATGTTCAATGATTTTTAATTCTTTGTACAAGCAATTAAAATTTATGAATTTTTAGTATGTTAACCTAAATGAATATATATGATCATATGAATAATATTGTGATTTTAGGAATTATATATGAAGTATTAAATTTGTTACATCTTTATATATTATGAGTATGTGGATTTCTTGTAAATGCTAATCATGTTTAAATGATTCTTATATGATAATGTTATCATCAAAATTGTTATATATGAGTCTAATGTATGTGTATTTTGTATGATGTATAATTTATATAAATGCTTAATTTATGTATATGAAATCATGTTAATATTTATGTTTGGTATGAAGTCTTTATATTTAATTACTAGTGATTATGCTTTAGATTTAATAACATAATATAAGATACAAAAGATCATGTTATATGACATAAGAAACTAAACGATTAAGTATGTCGAGTGCAGTTGAGACGAGCGGTGATTCCAAAAAGCAATCCTCAAGCTGTCATCTTAAAGTGGGTAACTTCTAATCTCTACTATATGTTGGTAATTAAATTAGTAAGTTATGTATGAAAATCTACGGCTGAAGCTCCGTAGTTATAACCGGTAGTTGTTTCACTATCGGGTGACGACCATAAGGGTGAGAGTGCCTGGTCTATGAAAGCAAGGTTTAGTGGGCGAGCGACTCCCACATTCCTTTATGTTATGTATGGTCCAGGGTGAGCGTACCCAACGGACATGTAGTATGTACTTAATAATTTAATTGTTTCAATGAATATTAGAGAATACAGTTATCCCACTGGGATTCCTCTCCGGAGGTGTCTCATGTTTCCACTTTTAATATTTTCAGGTTCGGCGTATCATGACGCGGACGTGTAGCGAGCTGATCTGTCTTTCCATCAATCCTTTCATGTTAAAGTAGTAAAACAGTATTTACTTTCAGAAACAAGGTTATATTTTGGATATGTAAATTAAGGTAGATGATGGGCCTTAACGTATATTTTGGTATTATATGTTTGTTCTATTATGTTATCTCTTATAAGAGCTTGTTTGAACGTTTAACCTAGAAATGTGGGTAAAACACGAGTTTTGGAAATAATTGTTTTATGTTTTAAAAAAAAATGTCTCGTGTTTTCCTTTCAGTCTTCCGCTGTAAACTATTTTATGAATTCTTTAAGTAAGTAAAGGGTGACGACCTGATTTCCAATTAATGGGAATTGGGCGTTACATGTAATGTATGTATGATAAGGTATGCTTATTATATGCTAAAGGTATTCTTATTATACATTAAAAGTATGCTTAACAATGTGTGAAGATTTTAGTTAAAATGTATGAGTGTAGTGATATCAAGGTATGTTTATTGTGTACTAAAGGTATTCTTATGGTCTTGAAAAAGGTATTCTTACTGTAATATAAATGTATGTCTATTTTTCTGTTAGAAGTCTTTTTTTTTTTTTTTTTCTTGCAATATATGTGTGGTAAGGTTGGCTTATTATATGTTAAAGGTGTTGGTCCCAAGTGGCAGTAGGCTTAGAGGGGGGGGGGGGTGAATAAGCCTACACAATTTTCAAACTTTTCTTTTAAAACCGAATGAATAAGTCACTCAGGCAGTTCGCATAAGAGCTTACTGTCCTGAAGGTTACTGCTTGAGCAGTTTCCTTTACAGAGCTTTGAGAAAATGAGTTTTATGAACAACGGAAATTCTTATATACCAAAGCTTCTTTTCTTAAAACAGTTGATATGCTTATGTGATAAATGCAGTAGATTAAAGTAGATAAGCAATAACAAGGATAAGAATAGCAGTAAGCTATATCAAAAATAAACACAACGGTTTATAGAGGTTCAATGGTGGAGTAATCTCTCTACGTCCTCTCTACTCCCTCTCAAGGAGGAACTTTGTAAAGTATAAGCATTGATTTACACAAGCCTCGCTTAGACAACCTAAACTTAACAAGAACTGTTAGTCTCTCCCACACAAGGTTACTACACAGTGACCAAACTCAACTAGCCCACACAGAGCTCTTGTTCTTCTACTAAGAACGTAAATACTTGATCAGAAATAGCCTCCGATCAAACAACTCCTAATAGTCTAAGCAACTCCTATGAAAGTAAATAAAGGGGTTTTTCGTCAATAACACAGGAAACAAACATTTGTTTAGTTAGCTCTCTAGATAGAATGTGCTTGCTGTAAATAGACTGGACTTGAAACTTCTAAGAATAGAAAGATAGATCGTTGGATAGCTTGAGCGTTTTGTTTGCAAGAGTTTCGGGTTTCTAGTTTCAAGTACTTCTCAAGTCCAGTTCTTTTAGTATTTATAAGCGATGAGAAATTTTCTCGTTAGAGCGAGAGCTTCCTTCGCAGCATGCATGGAGCAACTTGGCTCTTTCTGATTTGTTCGTACAAGGTTGTTGAGATTGTACGTATCTGTTGCTGCAATCGCCATACCCAATCTGACATATCTTTAGACTTCCTTTTTACTTTTGATACGTGGCATCATTTGATTGGTTGAAATTGTGGTTGTGCCTAACGTAAACCTTGTACACAGATTTCGAGGTAACTGCTACTTAAAGGTTGTTGATGCTTCCTGATCATTCAGTTGGCTTTAACTTACCTTTTTCATCGTACAGTTAACAACCTCAGCATCCTTGTGCAGTAAGTGTCCAGTATCCTTTTCAAGCAGCCTGCTGCAGAGATTTATACTTAGAGATCATTTTTAAGGTTTTATGCAGCAAGGTCTTCATGCTCCAGTCTTGATCATCAAGCCTCCTGATCCTATACTTAGAGATTTTACAATAGAATCTAAATACATAGGATCATAGGCTCTAGTCTATTATATGTTTTGTCTTTCATTAAAATCTATACAATGTTCCTTATAATTTTCCCCTTTTTGATGATGACAAAACTTCCTTTAAGAGGATCAAAGACTTTATCAGATATTATACCTTGTAAATAGATCAGCAAGGTATATATATATATGTAGCAGTAAGATATCAGAACAAAAGTTAAACATAAGTTCACAAGTAGTGAGCTTTTCAGGTTAAAGCAAGAAATTTTATTGAGTTGATAAAACATTGAAGAATCTGAGCACAACATCAACACAAAGAAGCAAAAAGATACAACAAAAGGAGTATAACAGCAAGCAGTAAGCAAAAAGAAATCAGGGTAATTTCAACAGGAGGGTCTTTGTCTTCTTTCATACTTGGAACACTTCTACCAGTTCTGGATGAACTCTTGATAAGTTGGTTCCATTATCCTTTTTATCTCAAGAGTCTCATCATAACTTAAACAGAAATCTTCACAGAAAGGAATGATTTCACCTCTGTTCATTTTGCTTTTCAGCTTCATTTGTATTGGAAGTACTCCCCTGCTTGCAAGTCCTTGAAGTGTTGGAGTCCCTCATGATGAGTTTTTCCTTTGATGATGATGGACTCCTTGCACAGCTTGATATAGTACTTCAGGTACTCTGATCGTTTGAAGGTTTGAATCTGCAGGAATTTTGGGTTATGAGTGGTAGGAAGGTCCATATCTGGAAGTTGCCATTCGATGAAATTGGGGCTCTGAAAATTTGGACTTCCATCCAGGAAGTTGAGTAGGGACTTCGGTGTAAATTTCTCATCTTCTGCCTAGCGTTCAAGGTCAGGTTGCTTCTAATGAAGGTAGACTCTAGACATGCTTTCTTTCGATAGCTTCTCAATGTGAGCATCTGATGCTTTAAAGAGCTCTTCAACTCTCCTCCTCTTTTCCTCCCTTTCTGCTGTTCACCTTCTAAGACCAGGATGGACTCTTGAGATAGCATCAGAGTTTCTCTTGGTTGTGCTGCTAGTTGGGTGTCCTCTGGAGCTTCCTCCATGACCTCCCCCATCTCCTCCTCAATCATTCCTTGGTAGAATTGCTAGTTGCATGCAAGAAGAAGGATCCTGTTGCCTTCTCTGCTCGATCCTCTTAGCTGCATTTTCCCCCTTTTTGTTATCATCAAAAGCCGAACCTACTCTAAACTTTATCATTGAATGCATATTGTTTAAAAGGTCAGTATGATCCTCTAAAGTTCGTTTCTGTTCAAACTGAGAGTCATCAATTTTCTTCAGGTGGAAGACACAGACTGCTGCTCAAGCTCTACTTCCACTAACTTATTCTCTTGTTTGTTGAGCTTCTCGTTCATGTTTTTGATAGCCTCAACAAGTTCAGTGGATCTGTTCATGGAGTTGAGGGTTGTTTGAAGCTTTGCCAAAAATGCATTGAGAGTGTCAATTATAAAGGAAGCTTTAAACCTGTCCTTTCTTGCCTCAACTCTCATCAGACGACTTGTCTTGGTTAGAGACTTGCCAACCTTTTCCACTACTTGGAGCACATCATTAATGGATTTGTCTTCAGCATCCTGCACAAAAAGAGAAGGAGCTAGCAAATTGGATTTTTCAGCTCCGGTTGCACCCTGTTCACTGGGTGCATCATCATCGCTGTTGGAGGGGCTAGACATCCAGTCTTCAAGATCCTCCCCTGTATCCAACATTGCAGCCTGAGGGACATCTCCCTTCCAGCCCTGCATCTTCCTTATTATTTCATCAGAAGACCCTTCTTCTAACGACGCCTTCTCAACTTCTGTCTGTGTCATCGAAGTCTATATGATAATAGACTTCTCAACAGTAGGTTCTTTAGGAGCAGCCTCTTCAGTAGTAAACTGAATTTGAACAATCTAAACCACTGGAATTTCTTCAACAACAGGCTCTATGTTAGTAGCATGTTCTGTTGTGGCCTCCTCTGCAATCATCTCACCATGATTTGCAGGATCCTCAGAAATTACTCCCTCAATCTCCATTAGAGTAATTTCCTCAGCCATTTGATCAACCCCCATTGGTGTATGTTCTTCTGAGGGTATTGGCACATAGATTACTTCTTCAGCAGTTGCTGCTGTAAGTGTTTCTTCTAGAACCGCAGCAACAGTAAGAAATTCTAACTTTTCAGCCTCTGAAGATGTTGGTAGCTCCATCATCGGCGTGTCAGCCTTTTCCATGATGGCAGGAGTGTCTTCTATGGCAGGAACATCTCATACAATATCTGATCTTGTTTCTTCCTCATTTGGCAAGACCACTATATCCACTAGCTAACTGAATGCCCCTGGATACATCTCTGGATGCGGGTGGTGAAGGGATCCTCTGACTGATCGTTGAACAGTTACAGGTTGCTCAATGGATGCGGAAGGAGGAACCTTCACCTAGCTTCATGGGTAGTGGCCTATGCCTCATCCTTGTTTCCACCAGACTGGTATCTTAGGCCTGTTTCAGCATCCTCTCCTCCGCTTCATCCACTTCAAACATCTCCGCCTACTTTTCCGCGAAGCCCACGTCATCGCCAGCAGTGACCTGATCAGCAGCTGTCTTCAAGATAACATCATCCTTGTAAAACTCAGGTTGCTCGATGGGCTTCTTTCCCTTCATCGTCCTTGGGGAGGGTGGGGGCAGTTAAAGCGGTGCAGCTTGCTTCCTATTTTCAGCAGCAACAACCAATTTTAGTTCTGCTTCATAATTTTCTTGAAAGTCTCTCTACTTCCTCCTTTACAGACCTTTCAAGAATCTTGTTTCTTGCACCTTTTCCTCCTTAATATAAGACACCTCTGCCTAGTTTTGCACCCAATCTTCCTCCGCATACAACTCAGTCCATTGAAAAAGATCCGGACTGGGAAGGTGCCGGTAATTCCACCATGTCAGGAACCTGTCCCACTGCTTCTCAAACTCTATTTTTATTGAAAACATTTAAGTATGTTTTGATGAGACAAAACCTTAAAGAAAGTAATCCTAACTCTATATGCATAACCTAGCTCGTAAGGTTACTGCAGAAAGATAGATTAGAGAATGTGTAAAAGGAAGGACACTGCAGAGAATGGTGAAAAGAATCTGGTAGACTAATTAGGATACTGTTGACTGCAGGAAGCTACTGGAAGAGACCTTGCCGAAGCAGATTGCGAAGTAGCAAGCTACCAGACAGGAAAATACCTGAGAGACCATGCAGAAGCATACTGCAAAGCAGCATGCTACAGAAGCCTCAAGCCACCTGACGGAGCAAGCCAGAGAAGAAAGCTCCAGAGTGAGTGTGAGGAGGAAGCTACAAAAAAGGCATGGAAAGAAAGTCAAAAGTTACTAGTAGAGAGAAGAGGAATGGAACAATCTAATGAAGACACGTAGAAAGCGAAAAGCTGGCGTGTATCAGAAGAAGTGCGGTGCATCTAATGATGGAAATCTACCTACCTTCAACGGGCAGATTTCCTAATCTATAAATAGAAGAAGACTGAAGACTGAGAAAAGAGCGAAAGAGAGAAATAGCAAGAGAGCTTGTGCGAGAACAAGAGAGAAGAAAGGAAGCACAAGAGAAAGCTCAGAAAAGAGGCGGAAAAAGAGTGTACAAAAGATAACAAGTGATAAGAAAGCTCAAACACTCTATGCCCAGAAACGCATACTCAGTCACACAGTTGAGGCAGCAAGCTACAACAAATCAACCTGCAAAAGAAGCCTAAGCTTGCTACAACCAGTTGAAGAAGAAAAAGACAAACCTTTTAAGGACTGTCTTGGAGTGCTTAGTGCGAGGAAAAAAGTCCTGCTAAGCTGTCCACTTTCTAAAGAAGAAAGTGAGGACCTTGGGTGGGTTGAGTAGGATCCTGTGTGGGTCAGTTAGGAGAGTAGGCAAGCAGCTGTGAACAACTATGTGTAGTCTTGCTACTTACTTGTTAAATCTGTGTTATAATTGTAAGAAACATTGATAGATTTTGATGATGACAAAACATGTAATAGATTAAGGCCTAGGATCCTATGTACTGAGTCTCTATTGTAAATCTCTCATTTAAGAGAATAGGATCAGAAGACGTGGTGATCAAGACTGCATCTTAAAAGAAAAAGGATGAAGACCTTGCTGCATAAGGAACACTCTAAAAATGCATTGAAAAGTTCATGCAGCAGGTTGCTATATGTTAGATATAATTGTAGAATGTTTTGATGAGACAAATTATTAAAGTAACTCTATAAGTATAACCAATCTTAGAATAGGTTACTGCAAATAGAGTTACTACAGATGATTAAAGAAATAGAGAATATGTCGAAAGAAGGATACTGAAGAGAAAGGTTATAAAGAATCGAATAAATTAATAAGGATACTATTGACTAACAGGAAGCTACTGGAAGAAAAGGACCTCGCCAAAGAAGGATGCAGCGAGCCAGGAAGCTACCTGAGAAGACCATGCCGAAAGCATACTGCAGGAAGCAACATGCTACAGAAGCCTCGAAGCCACCTGAAGGAGCAAAGCAGAAGAAGAAAGCTCCAGAGTGAAGCTAGAAGAGGAAGCTACAAAGCTGACATGGGCAGAAAATCAAAGTTACCGGTAGACACAAGAAGTTACCAGTAGAGAGAAAGAGGAGAGAAGCCAATCAGAAGAAGACACGTGGAAAGTGAAAAGCTACCGTGTGTCAGGAGTGCGGTGCGTCAATGTTAGAAATCTATCTACCTTCAACGGGCAGATTTCACCACCTATAAAGAGGAGGATTGAAGACTGAAATGAAGTGTGAGTGAGAGAACACACCAGTGTGTGAGAGAAGCACCAAGTGTGCAAGAGAGAAGAAGACGAGCCCATCATAATATCCAAGCTGGCAGAGAGAAGCGCAAGAGAAGAGAGAAGAGCTCAAGGCTTACAAAAGAGAGAAGTGCAGAAAAAAGGGGGAAGTTAAGAAGAGTAGAGAGTGTTCACAAAGAGTAATAGAAGAACTCGAACACTCCACACCCCAAGAAGACACACACCCAGTCTACCAGTCAGCAGCAAGCTTCAGTAAAAACAGTCTGCAAACGAAGGCCAAGCTTGCTGCACCCAGTTGAAGAAAAAAGTGATAAACCTCTCTAAAAGGTTATCTCGGAGTACTCAGTACGAGGAGTAATGTCCTACTGAGTTTACCACTTTCGAGGAGAAAGTGAAGACCCTGGGTGGGTAGAGGAGGATCCTGTGTGGGTCCAGGGAAAGTAGGTAAGCATCTGTGTGAAGGCATGCTACTTATTAGTTAAGCGTGGGTTGTAATAGATAGGTATATGTAAATCAACCAGCTTAACCAATGTTCTCTCCCGTGAGGAGGAAGAGAGGACGTAGAAGGATTACTCGACCTTCGAACCTCTATACATGCTTGTGTCTTTATCTGCTTACTGCCATGCATACACTCTCTCTAAATAAGCTGCACATCTTCTACTTGGCATAGTAAAAGGCTTCCGTATCCACTCTGATCAGTAACCTCTCAAAAGGTTACTGACATAAGAAAAAGCCGACAGATGTTGAAGAAAAATGTGTGATAGTTTAGTAGGCTTATTCACCCCCCTCTCTAAGCCTACTACCAGTTGTTTTTCAGGACCAACAAGTGGTATCAGAGCAGGTTGGATTAAACGTCCGATCTAACTGATCAATCCTAGATCCCCTCTTCATGAAAACCTTTAAAATAAATAAATAAATAAAATAATCATCATGGATTCTCGTAAAGTATCTATGTTTTCTATAGATGAATATAATGATTAGAAAATTCACATGCAGGCACATTTATCGGCCATGCATGATGAAATGTGGTACGTTATTACCGAAGGACCACCGAGGATTACAAAAGTCAATCCATTGTTTTCTAGAGCCGCCGATGAAGCAGCAGATAGGCAGGGAGATGCAGGAGCCATTCCACATCCAGCTGTTCTGGACAAACCTAGAGAAGAATGGACTGTCGATGAAAGAAGAAGAACAAACCTCGATAATGTAGCAAAGAACGCGCTATTCCTTATTTCAGCAAGGTAAAAACTTACAGAACTGCCAAAGAGATTTGGGAAAAGCTTGAGCAAATCTGCGAAGACACTGAGCTCACAAAAGAGAACAAAGTCTCAACGGCAACACAAAAGTTTGAGCTGTTCGAGATGATACCTGGAGAAACCCTAGAGCAAATGGATCTAAGATTCACAACCATCATAAACGAACTCGAGTCTCTGGACAAGGTCTACACTCAAAAGGAGAAAAATATGAAGATACTAAGAGCACTTCCCATCGAATGGGACAGCAAGATAATAGCCATGAGAGTGTCTATGGACTTAAAGTCTATGAGCACATTCGATCTCTTCTCAGACCTCAAAGCTTTCGAATTCGACATCAATAGAAGAAAAATGGAGACCGAAGGAAGCAACTCGAGGGTCGCAACTTTAACTGCAAGACAACCTCAAGAAGTGAGGAAGTCTAAAGATCAAACAACCAATTTGGAGGCCACAACAGAAGAAGACATGTCACTATTACTGAAAAGATTTCGAAAGTTCATGAAAAGAAATTCAAGAACTGACAACTACAGGAAAAAGTAAAGTGACATTGGAACCAGTGGGCAGTCACCTCAGTCAAATTCCAAAGATGCTGATGACCTCTGCTACAACTGCAGAAAGCTAGGACACTACGCCAGAGAGTGTCCGTATCCTAAAGTCCACAAATATCTAGAAGATGAACGGAAAGTGAGACATGAAAGAAAAAGATAGGAACGTCAGAAGTTAAGAGCGCTACTCGGAGAGACAGAATCTTCTCAAACAACTACACCTGAGAAGACACCCAAGAAAGATGAGTCAGCCACCGATAGTGACTCAGAGGATTCATCATCAGACGATGAAGCTCTAATCTGTCTTATGGCGAAAAGTGAAAAGAGGTAATATATTTCAACTCTCCTGTTCAAAATGATGAAAGGATGAATATGATATGTGCTTTTAAACAAATCATGAATGACTTTGACCAAATCACTTCAACTCATAAGGAACTAAAAATAGAAAACATAGAACTTAGGAACAAGCATGCTGCATTAGAAAGACAATTAGCAAAAGAGAAATTAAGAAATCAAGAATGCGATAACCAAAAGGCTGAAATTAATGAGCTTAAATTACAGGTTACTAAGCTAGTGAATGAAAAGAAAGTTCTTACTAAAACGATCAACACCTTCAACAAATCCTCTAAAGACTTAGATGCCATGCTAAAAATTCAGAGAAGTCTAAAAGATTATTCAGGAATAGGTTACTGTGAAAAGGACTCTACTTTGGTTGCTAGTACTTCTAAGGCACCTACGTTTGTAATTGCAACCATTCCTCATCAAGATGAACTATCTAGTTTAAGGGGAAACACAAGCACAAATGTAGGAAGCCCTGAGGAAAAAGGAAAGAAAGCTTTAAGTTCTAATGATGAATCTAGAAGTTGGTTCCAGCAACCAAAGTACGCTGGAAAGAGGAACTATAGACAACAATTTAGAAAATCTAAAGGAACTCAAATGAAATATGCACCAAAATCCCATGGACCATTCATTCCCAGAAAATATAGGAGAAAATCACAAGTATATATGCAGCATCCTATGAATACTTATGTCAATTCAGGAACCATCAAAACTTACAACTAAAAGATTGTTGTAAAGCAAGTATGGATTCCTAAAAGGAGAATTGAAACTAACAAGGAAGGACCCGTACTTGTATGGGTACCTATAAAGAAGTGATGTCTCTTGTAAGTGCAGGAACATGTGACTAAGAACAACAGGGAAATATGGTATATTGACAGTGGCTGTTCAAGACACATGACAGGAAACCAGAAGAGCCTTACCAACTATAAAGCTTCCAAAGGACCTAAATTTATACTTGGAGATAACTCCAAAGGAAGCACAAAAGGTGCTGGTGATCTAATCAAAGGAAAGATCTGCATCAAAGAAGTATCCTATATAGAAGGTCTGAAATACAATCTTCTAAGCGTAAGCTAATTCTGTAATAAAGGGTACTGCGTGGAATTCAATCACAATAAGTGCCTCATCAAGGACGACAAGACTCAAGAAGTCAAGCTTACAGGAACTAGGAAAGGAAACATCTACATCGCTGAATGAGACTCAACAACCTCTGCCACATGCTTTGTTGCCAAAGACACCTCTGAAAGTTAGCTGGCTGTGGCACAAGAGACTGAGCTACCTGAACTTCAAAGCTATAAACAAACTGGCCAGAAAAGGATTAGTCAGAGGGCTACCAGACAATGTCTACAGAAAGGAAGCTGTATGTGGAGCATGCCAAAAGGGAAAACAAGTAAAGAGCTCCTTCAAAAACAAAACTATTCGCTCCATTAAAAGGGTATTAGACATGCTTCATATGGATCTTTTTGGACCTATTGATCCAATCAGTGTATCAGGGAAGAAGTACACTCTAGTAGTAGTAGATGACTACTCAAGGTTCACATGGACAATCTTCCTTGTAAAGAAGTCTGACACCCAACAACGTCTACCAGAGTTTTTGAAGAGACTGCAAACAGAAAAGCGTCTGAGCATAGTAAAAATCAGAACAGATAGAGGAACTGAATTCACTAACAAATTCATAGAAGACTACTGCTCAAACAATGGAATCAGGCATGAATATTCAGCAGCCAGGACACCTCAACAAAATGGGGTTGCTGAAAGAAGAAATAGAACTTTGAAGGAAGCTACAAGAATAATGCTAGCAGAAGCTGAGCTACCAAAGAGATTTTGGGCAGAAGCTACCAATACAACATGCTACCCACAGAACAGATTTCTGATAAACAAGGATCTGAACAAAATGCCCTACGAGCTATGGTATGGTTATTCACCCTGTGTAGATTATTTTTCACATCTCTGGATACAGGTGCTTCGTGCTCAGCAATGGAAATGAATACCTTAAAACCTTTGATGCCAAATCTGATGAAGGAATATTTCTAGGACATTCATCAATGAGTAAAGCCTTTAGAGTCTTCAACAAGAGAACACTTGTTGTGGAAGAATCTGTACATGTGATCTTTGATGAATCACACTGTAGTAAGACTAATATTAAGGAAATTCAAGAAGGATTGAATAGAACTCACATCAACAACAATTATGTTGAATATATTGATGTGAAGTTACCAAGACTTCAAAATATAGATGAAATACCACCACCCCAGACCACATATGTTCCTGACATACAGGTACCAACTCAGAGACAGGAACTTGAATTTGATCAGGTACCTGAAGATGATCAAACTGTCGAACTGAATCAGAACCCAATTGAGGGGGAACTCTAGCAAGAAAATAAAACAAGAAGAAGATGTCTGAAAGATCACCCTAGAGATCTGATTATTGGAGATTACACATCTGGATTAAGAACGAGACGAGTAAATCCACACGAAGCCATGTTTGCTTGTTTTATATCCCAAATAGAATCAAAACATCCGAAAGAAGTTCTACAAGCTACCAACTGGGTTCAAGTTATGCAAGAAGAACTAAATGGATTTAAAAGAAACCAAGTCTGGTACTTAGTCCCCAGACCTACACATCAAGATGTCATCGGAACCAAGTGAGTGTTCAAGAACAAGCTAGATGAAGAAGGACATGTTGTAAGAAACAAGGCCAAACTAGTAGCAAAACGATATTGCCAAGAAGAAGACATAGATATTGATGAAACTTTCACTCTCGTAGCCAGGCTTGAAGCAATAAGAATCTTTCTAGCCTATGCAACATATAAGAATCTCACTGTATACCAAATGGATGTGAAGAGTGCTTTCTTGAATGGGATGCTAGTAGAAGAAGTCTATGTTGAACAACCACCTGGGTTTGAAGAGGATGCTGATAAAATGGTGTATAAGTTGAGGAAAGCTCTTTATGGATTAAAGCAGGTGCCAAGAGCATGGTATGACACCCTGTCGAAATATCTATTGGACAATGGTTTCAAGAAGGGTAAAGTGGATAAAACCCTATTCAAAATTCAGGATGGAGACAGCATCCTGCTTGTTCAGATCTATGTTGATGATATCATTTTTGGATCAACCAACAAGGAGTTATGCAGAAAATTCTCCAATTTAATGCAATCTAAATTTGAAATGAGCATGATGGGAGAATTGAGTTTCTTCCTTGGATTGCAAGTAAAACAGCTTGATCAAGGAACCTTCATAAATCAGAAGAAGTACATCAAGGAGCTGATCAAGAAATTTGGAATAGAGAATGCCAGTGCAGTAAGCATTCCAATGCAGACTTCAAAGGGTCTAGACAAAGATGAAGGAGGAAAGACAGTCGACATCACAAAATATAGAAGGCTAATCGGGTCACTACTCTATCTTACCGCAAGCAGACCGGATATCATGTTCGTTGTGGGAATATGTGCACGATATCAAGCCGCACCCAAAGAATCTCACCTTACAGCAGCAAAGAGAATAATCAGATACCTCAAAGGAACCCAAGATATAGGCTTGTGATATCCAAAAGAAGGTGATATAAAATTGATTGGATATACTGACTCTGATTTTGCAGGTTGCAAAATCGACAGAAAAATCACTAGTGGAACCTGTCAAATGCTAGGGAATCGCCTAGTATCCTGGTTCTGTAGAAAACAAACATCAATAGCCACTTCCACGACCGAAGCTGAATATGTTGCTGCAGGAAGCTATTGTGCGCAAATCCTATGGATTCAACAACAACTTCGAGATTATGATATTATTAAAAAGGATACTCCAATCATGTGTGACAATTCAAGTGCAATAACAATTACACACAATCCTGTTTTTCACTTAAGAACTAAACATATTGATGTTAGGCATCATTTCATCAGAGATCATGTCAAAAAGAAAGATATCTCTCTAGAGAAAATTCACACTGATCAACAGTACTTAGCCTACATATTCACAAAACCTCTATGTGAATCGAGATTTTCATTTCTAAGAAATGAATTGGGCATTACTAAACTAAGCTAAACCTACTAATATATCTGTTGAAATGTCCTACAGCTTAGGGGGAAACACAAAAATTACTTCCAGAAAGGACACTGAATAGGATCTTGACAAGGGTCCCTGGAGAAGGAAGCTGATAAAGCCCACTGAAAGAAACATCAGCAAAAGTTACCTGACAACCTAATCATCACAGAGTAACCCATGAAGTGCACGATAATGAGAAATTGTCAATCCTGAGACGTGGTGCATCAAATCAGGGCAGGATACCCAATAAGAGGCGGCGTTATTAGCAGACAAATCCCTTAAGATCTTTGAAAAGACAAAAGTGAATCAACGCATTAAATGCAAGGATCCTCAACCGCGGGATAAAGGACTTTTCAAATTCGAGAAGATCTACACCATTGATCATAATACAAGAAGTTATCCTAGAAAACAGAAACTTTACATTTAATCAGATCTTTTACGTTCTCATATTCTCTAAACTCTCTAACCTTCTGCATTTTAGCAAATCTAGCCATAGTTCCTGTGATTTTCTCTACTTTTGCAGAAAACTCACATACACTACTACCACTCGAAATGGTACCCAGAGTTACGCAAGTTATTGACGGTCGTCTCGTTGATGAGAAGATCATAATGAAAGCTATTAGAGATGAAGGCCACTCCATTGATCTGATGCAAATGATCCTGAACAATCTTCACCAATCCAGAGTCTTGGGTTTATGCTCACATTACAAGAAACCCTACTTTGAAGACATGATCTGCCAGTTCTACAATAATACAGAGATATCAAAGGATAAGACAAAGATCATCTCCAAAATAGGGAAGAAAATGACTGAGATTATAGCCAGCCTCCTCGGTAGAATCTTCCAACTACCCACTGAAGGGTTAAATGGTAATGAGCTAGTCACATACGGGGAAGATATGGTGGAAGAATACTGGAAGAGATTCATAGGTGCAGAGGACTTGCTGACATTGAACAAAAGGTGCAACATGAAGGCCTTCCAAATGGAGTATCAAATGTTTCATGATATCTGCTGCCATATTATTGAGAGCCGATCTGGTTCTTTTGATAAATGCACCAACCTCAGATACAGAATGATGATGGCCTTGATGGAAGCTGAGAAGATAAACTGGGAAGAGTATGTCTTTACCAGGATCAAGGAAGAAGTAGAGAAGAAGATGGGAAAGCCAACCTATGGACTGGTAATCAACACCATCCTTGGGTCTGATGGTTTCGACCTGTCTAAGGGCAAGCCCATCCAAAAAGGCAAATTCATAGGATACGGTAGAATCTTTACCAAAAAGAGAACTAAGGGCTCTCCGGTGACTAAAAAGACTACAACGGCGAAAGAAAATGAGACTAAAAGAAAGGAGAGGTAGAAAAGCTCATCTAAGGGGGAAAGCTTGCCATCCACTATTTCTCCATCAAAGCAGGAAAAGAAGACAAGAAGTACTAGGGCAAGGGCAAAACATATGGTAAGGAGGAAGCTGAGAATTTTTGATGATGAAATCTCACTATCACCCATATTGATGATGATGCTGAGACAGAGATTCAGACCGCTGAGCTAGCAGAAAGAACTGTTCAGAAGGTGATCAAACAAATACGAATGGAAAAAGGAGAGAGTTCAGAGGACTTTGAAGCCAATATAGTTCTGGATGTTGCAAAGATGAAGGGAGAATTCAGGAAACAGTGGGAAAGATTCACAACTTGGTGGAATTATCGACACCTTCCCAGTATGGTCTTGGTTCAATGGCAAGAGCTGCATACGGAGGAAGATTGGGCACTGAATTGGGCCGAGGTGGCTGACATTGAAGAAGATAAAGTACTGGACTCAGGCTTTCTAGTAGGACAATGAAAAAGGAAATGGAGTGAGTTCAAGGAAAACTATGAAGCAGAATTGAGACTGGCTGCTCGTGCTGAAAAGAAGAAATTGACAACACCTCTTGAATTGCCTTCATCATCCCCAAGAACTCTGAAGGGAAAGAAGCCCATTGAGCAACCTGACTTCTATAGAGATGGTGTCATTCTGATGGGAGCACCTGAACAAGTAATCGCTGGTGATGACATAGGTTTTGCTGAGAAACAAGCAGAAGCATTTGGAACTGATGAAGCAGAAGAAAGGATGCTGAAACAGGCCATGGATGCGAGTTTGTTGGAAAAGAGGAGGAAGCATGAAACTATAATAATACAACCGGGTAAAGGGTCTTTAGCTGGAGCAGTACCCATAGAACATTTTCAGAATGCTCCACCAATAATTCAGAAGACTCCATCACCATCAGCATCCAAAGACGAATCCAATGGAGCCTACAATCAGCTAGTTGACATAGTGGTTTTACCAGATGAGGAGGAAGCAAGATCAGAAATTGCTGGAGAAGTGCATATTATAGGAGACACTCCTATCAACTTGGAGCAGGCTGACACTCAAATAATGGCGTTACCAGTTACTCCGGAGAATGCAAAGCTGGATACACTTGCAGTTGTTGTAACTCTTGCAGAAACTCTTAGAGCAGCAACTCTAGAAGAAGGAGAACATGTGCCAACACTATTTGCCTACAGAACACCAATGGAGGCTGACAAAATGACTGAGGACATTACACCTACTCTCATACCGGATGTAATTTCAGAGGATCCTGTGAACCATAGAGAGATGGTTGCAGAGGATGTCGCAACTGACCAGGCTGCTAACAGAGAGCCTACTGATGAATTGAACCCAGATGAACAATATGCTGAGAAAGAATCTGCTGCTGTAGAGACTAACCCCACGGAGCTCATCATTGTGGCAGAATGATGATTCAAATCACTATAGTGCAGATACTGAGAGCTTCATGTCAAGTTCCAACAGCGATGAAGGATCACCCAGTGAACAGTGTGAATCTGGAGCCGAAAAATCCAAGTCTCTAAATGAAAAACAAAACTCTCTTGATGATGTTCTCAAAGAAATATGAGAACTTGGGACATCCCTAAACAAGGCATGCAAGCTGATAAGAGCTGAGGCAAGAAAGGATAGGTTCAAAGCTGCCTTCAAGCTGAATACCTTAAATGCAACGTTGGCCAGACTACAACAATCTATCTCCTCTTTGAAATCCTCTACCGTTGTTGACTCTATCACAAGCATGAACGAAAATCTCAACTCTCAAGCAAACAAGCAAGTTACAATAGAGCCGGAACAATAATTTATGTCTGCTTCTCTCAAAGAAGTTACCAACACTTAGCATGAGCAGAAACAAACACTGGATGATCTTACTGAGATGATAGCTAGCATGCATTCAATGCTCTAGTTTGTGGTTGGATCGAGCTTTGATGATAACAAAAAGGGGAAAGACGCAGCTAAAAGGATCGAACAAAGAAGGCAACAAGTTTCTCCCTCCTCCTGCACACAGCTAGCAGTATTGCCCATAAGGGACTCAGGAGGCGATGGAGGAAGCTCTGGTGGACAACAGGACAGCAGGTCTATCAAAAGAAAATCTGATGCTATCCCAGATATCCATCCTGGCCTTCGAAGAGGAGTAGAAGAAAGAGGAGAGAAAAAGAGAAAAATTGAGGAAGAACTCATTAAAGCATCTGATGATCACGTTGAAAGATTTGCAAACGAGACCTTATCCAAACTCTTCCCTCCTCAGAAACAACCCGACCTAGAAGCTCTTGCTACAGAGGAAGGGAACGCACCAGAATCAATTCGTATTTTCTTAGATGGAAGTCCAAACTGCAGAGATCCTAATTTTCGAGAATGGGAGCTCCCTGAGATTGATCTGCCTTTCGATCGGTGTCCATCCTTTCAGCAAATCAATACCTTCAAACAGGTAGAATATATAAAGTACTACAATCAGCTATGCAGGGAGTCCATAATTATCAAAGGGAAAAACAATCGTGAAGGACTCAAATGCTTCAGAGATCTTGCTAGCAGAGGAGTTCTTCCAAAACAGATAAGACTGAAGAGCAGGTTAAGCAAAAGAGAAACTATTCCTTTCAAAGAAGATTTTTGGCTAAGATATGATGAGACACCTGAGATGAAATAGAAGATGGAGCCAACCTATCAAGAGTCTCTCCTCAACTGGTGGAAGGGACCAAGAAAAGAAAGAAAGAGAGCTTCCTGGTTCAAGCCGCAGTAAATTTCATTACTCTTTATGCATACTCTTCCGTTTATTGTTTTATGCTTTGATCTTGCTTGAACTTCCATGAATATAAATCTCTGTTGATCCTATAAATCTCACTGCTCATGAACTTATGTTTATTTCTTGATCTGAAATTATGTATCTTGACTAACTGATTATTTGCTGAACTTATAATTTTTGATCCTCTTAGAAAAGGTTTTGTCATCATAAAAAAGGGGGAAATTGTAAGGAACATTATGTAAGATTTTGATGAATGATAAAACATGTAATAGAATAGGAGCATAGGATCCTGTGCATTAGATTCAATTGTAATTTTCTCTAGATCAGGATCAGCAAGCTTAAAAATCAAAGACTGGAGGTTGAAGACCTTGCTGGACAAAACTACGAAGATCAAAATATTCTACAGCAGGTTGCTTCGATAGGATGCTGGTGACAAAGTAACCAAGGATACTGAATGAACGAAGAGGACGCTGAAAAATTAGAAAGCTTCCAACTACCTGAGAGAAGAAGCGATTATCTTAAAAGATGTGCTCAAAAGTATACGTTAGGCACAAGCAACAGTTGAAACAAATCAAAACGTGCCACGTATCAAAAAGCAAAAAGGCAATCTTAAGAAATGACAGACTAGGACGGCGATTGCGGCTTCTGAATGACAGCCTGAGCAAACAGAGTACGATCAAATCACGTCACTCAGAAGAAGAGCAGCGGATCAGATTTTCTACCCAACGGACAAAATTCAAATGGCCTATAGATACAAGTGGACTGAGACTTGGAAGAGGACAAAAACTCTCACGAACAAAACACTCAAGATATACGCTGCAAATCATTCACAAATACTTAGAAGTTTATAGTCCAGTCTAAGCAGCAAGCTACTCTCAGTTTAAAGAGCTCAACTGCTTCAAGCTTGCTGCCTGTGTTGTTGTTATTTATTTTGTTAGACTGTGTGGAGTTTCTTGATCAGAGGGTCTGCCTGATCAAGTATTTTCGCTCTCAGTTAAAGAGCAAGAGTCCTGTGTGGGCTAGAGGTTTCGCTCTCAGTTGAAGAGCAAGAGTCCTGTGTGGGCTAGAGGTTTTGCTCTCAGTTGAAGAGCAAGAGTCCTGTGTGAGCTAGAGCTTCGGTCACTGTGCAGTAACCCTGTGTGGGAAAGACTGCCAGTTGTTCTCATTAGGTTTAGGTTGTGTAAGCGAGGATTGTGTCAATCAACCGTTTGACCTAACGAAAGTTCCTCCTTGTGAAGGAGAAGAGAGGACGTAGAAGGATTACTCCACCCTTGAACCTCTATAAGTTGTTGTGTTCCTTACTGTTATTTATCTTACTTAAACTGTCATATATCTGAACATATCTCCTGCATATCAACCCTAAGCATAGTCACGGTTTTCAGAAAACAAGTTTCATTTCCAAAAGTATTTTCCGCTGTGCAATACACTCTTTTGTTTTAAACTTCAAGGTACCTGCATAAACAGTGACCTTCAAAGTAAGAAAATTTGGAAATATGGAGTAGACTTATTCACCCCCCCCTAAGCCAACTACCACTTAGGACCAACAAGTGGTATCAAAGCATCTAGTTAGCTTGGTATCTACACCCAGACACTAGATACCAAGCTAACTGGATGCTAAGTTCCTAGAAATCAGAGCACTTGTCATTAAGTCAATAGAAAAGGTAGAAGGGCCTAATTGAAAAAGATAATGGTCTGACTAAAGGAAACGCTAGACACCAGATTATTAAAAACTAGGTCACAAATAGCAGGATGCTGGACATCAGGATGCTAGAGACCAGGCTGACTGGAAATTAGGTCGTTGGGTGGCAGGACGCTAGATATCAGGATGCTAGATACCAGGGGCTGGAAACTAGATCGCTGAACACTAGGTCGCTGGGCAACAGGATGCTCTATACCGAGTAACTGGATACTGGATCGCTGAACACCAGGTCGCTGTGTATCATCAAAACTGGATAAGGAGATCTCTTGGATGTTACACGTTAAAGCAGTTACTAAGAAAATATTTCTTGGTAACATGCATACACTTTAAAGAGATTGTCTTTTTCCAGAAATGGACTACCTTTTCTAAAACCCTAAAAGACCTCCAGCCGCACGATCAGAAAAATCTAAGGGTGAAGATTCAGCCGCTAACCACAGACGCAATCAAATCAGGAGATAAGATTTAAAGTTGTGAAAACTATCAACATCAGCCTTGGAACAGGGAGTATCTCAACCCTATAATGAGATCTTTAAAGATCCAAACTGCAACAGAAGTATCTCAACCCTATAAATATATGCACTCTTATTCTTCATAAAATAAAAAAAGATGTCCTCTCTCTCTCTCTCTCTCTCTCTCTCTTATCCCTGCATATCATGGAACTCGATTGTTGGAAACCTTTCTCTTCACTCCTTCCTAAAGACACATTATATGCAAATAATCAACCAAGCACACCTCAAATCACAGACACTCACCTCCCATGCTTGATGCTTGCCAAGCAAGTCTTCCTCAGAAGGCTTGACCTTCTAACGTTCCATCCTCACCTCAAATTCGAGGATACCTGAGGACTTGCCCCCAAGATCTCCTCTTGATATCTGGATGTTGAGGTCGAGTAATCCTTCTCCAGTTTTCCGCTGAGCTCTTTTTCTCTTTGTCGATAATGACAAAAAAGGGGAAACTGTAAAGGATTAAGGAAGATCAAAAGTCTTCCAGAGGTGAAGAACAGAAGAGACTAAACTCCTCTTTTAAGAGAGTTCTCTTCTATATCCAAAGAGAAGGAAGGATCAGTCACATGAGTTGGCAGAAGAAGTGCGAGAAGAAATGTTGCAGCAAGCTACTGCACCTTAGCATCTCCACTGCTTCTTGATCATCTCCAACTGAATTATCTTTCTCTTTGCGATCACCTTCCTCATTCTCCTCCATGACCACAAGAGGAAATCAACCAGGGAGCAAGCCTCGTGTAATAGAGGAAGAAATGAGAAAGAAGCTCGCAAGAAGCTAAAGAGGAAAAGAAAGATAGGAAAGAGCAAGAAGAATAGAAGAATGAATTTAGATAGGATGCTTATTGTACTTTGCTTACTGCATTGTAATGTATACAGTTTATCTTAATAAATTGTCTTATGTTCTTCAAAAATTGCTCATTCCTTATGCACTTTCTTCTTGACTTATATGAGATATGTGTATGAAAGTAGTATGCTCGATTGTGCTATGCTTTAAATATGCTTTCTGTGCTTAAGAGATTATATTCTTTGGATCTTCTGTGAAAAGGTTTTGTCATCATCAAAAAGGGGGAAATTGTTATATATAATTGTAGAATGTTTTGATGAGACAAATCCTTAAAGTAACTCTATAAGTGTAACCCATCTTAGGATAGGTTACTGCAAATAGAATTACTACAGAAGATTAAAAAAAATAGAGAACATGTCGAAGGAAGGATACTGAAGAGAAAGGTTATAAAGAATCGAATAAATTAAAAAGGATGCTCTTGACTAACAGGAAGCTACTAGAAGAAAAGGATGCAGCGAGCCAGGAAGCTACCTGAGAAGACCATGCCGAAAGCATACTGCAGGGAGCAGCATGCTACAGAAGCCTCGAAGCCACCTGAAGGAGCAAGCCAAAAGAAGGAAGCTCCAGAGTGAAGCTAGAGGAGGAAGCTACAAAGCTGACGTGGGCAGAAAGTCAAAGTTATCGGTAGACATAAGAAGTTACCGGTAGAGAGAAGGAGAAGAGGAGCCAACCAGAAGAAGACACGTGGAAAGCGAAAAGCTGCCGTGTGTCAGGAGTGTGGTTCATCAATGTCAGAAATCTGTCTACCTTCAACGGGCAGATTTCACCACCTATAAAGAGGAGGAATGAAGACTGAAATGAAGTGTGAGTGAGAGAACACACCCAGTGTGTGAGAGAAGCACCAAGTGTGCAATAGAGAAGAAGACGAGCCCATCTGAATATCCAAGTTCACAGAGAGAAGCGCAAGAGAAGAGAGAAGAGCTCAAGGCTCACAAAATAGAGAAGCACAGAAAAAGGGGGAAGTTAAGAAGAGTAGAGAGTGTTCACAAAGAGCAATAGAAGAGCTCGAACACTCCACACCCCAAGAAGACACACACCCAGTCTACCAGTCAGCAGCAAGCTTCAGTAGAAACAGTCTGCAAACGAAGGCCAAGCTTGCTGCACCCAGTTGAATAAGAATTAGATAAATCTCTCTAAAAGGTTGTCTCGGAGTACTCAGTGCGAGGAGTAATGACTTGGTGAGTTTACCACTTTCGAGGAGAAAGTGAAGACCCTGGGTGGGTAGAGGAGGATCCTGTGTGGGTCCAGGGAAAGTACGCAAGCATCTGTGTGAAGGCTTGCTACTTATTCGTTAAGGATGAGGAGGAAGAGAGGACGTAGAAGGATTACTCCACCTTCGAACCTCTATACATGCTTTTGTCTTTATCTGCTTACTGCCATGCATACACTCTCTCTAAATAAGCTGCACATCTTCTACCTGGCATAGTAAAAGGCTTCCACATCCACTCTGATCAGTAACCTCTCAAAAGGTTACTAACATAAGAAAAAGCCAATAGATGTAGAAGAAAATGTGTGATGGTTTAGTAGGCTTATTCACCCCCCTCTAAGCCTACTACTAGTTACTTTTTGGGACCAACACTATGAAAAGGAAGCTGAATGGCCACTACCAAAAGGATGCTAAGTGTTGGTCCCAAGTGGTTGTAGGCTTAGAGGGGGGGGGGGGGTGAATAAGCCTACTCAAGTTTTCAAACTTTTCTTTTCGAAGGATACACAGGCAGGTTGTTTAAAGAGCTTACTGCCTTGAAGGTCGCAATTTGAGTAGTTACCTTAAGCTTTTAAAAACAGAAAGAGTTTATACACAATGGAAATATATTTTAATCAAAGCTTGTTTTCTGAAAACCGTGACTGTACTTAGATATGATATGCAGTAGATAGGTTAAGATGTGTAATAATATAACCAAGATAAAATAGTAATAAAGAACACAATAATATATAGAGGTTCGAGGGTGGAGTAATCCCTCTACGTCCTCATTTCGCCTACACAAGGAGGAACTTTCGTTAGGTCAGACAGTTGATTTACACAAGCCTCGCTTAGATAACTTACACCTAATGAGAACTGCCAGTCTTTCCCACACAGGGTTACTGCACAGAGACCAAACTCCTCTAGCCCACACAGGACTCTTGCTCTTCTACAAAGAGTGAAACCTCTAGCCCACACAAGACTCTTGTTATTCTACAAAGAACTTATATACTTGATCAGAGAATCTCTCTGATCAAGAAACTCCTCAACAGTCAAAGATGATAAAATGAAAACAACACAGACAACAAGCTTAGAACGATTGAGCTCCAAAGCTAAGTGTAGCTTGCTGCTTGACTAGACTTGAAACTTCTGTATGTCTGTGGATAATTTGTATTTGATAGCTTGAGCATTTTGATCGCGAGAGTTTCAGGTACTTTTCAAGTGCCAGTCTTCTTGTATATTTATAGGCGATTTGACTTTTGTCCGTTAGAGAGAACATCTGATTTGCTGCTTTTTTGGAGTGACGTGACACTTCTTGATTTGATCGTACACTGTTTGCTCAGCCTGTCACTCAGAAGCTGCAATCGCCGTCCTAGTCTGTCATTTCTTCAGACTTCCCTTTTTGCTTTTTGATACGTGGCATTGCTTGGTTGGTTGCAACTGCGGCTTGTGCCTACCGTAAACTTTTGAGCGTCTCCTTCGAGATAACCGCTACTTCTCAGGAAGCTGGAGCTTTTTGATATTTCAGTATCCTCTTCGTTCATCTTAGCATCCTTGGACAAAGTGCAGTTAGTAGCCTATTTGAAGCAGCCTGCTGTAGATTATTTGTCTCAGCGGTTTTGTACAGCAAGATGTTCAATCTTCAGTCTCTGATCTTCAAGCCTTTAGATCCTAATCTAAAGAGTATTACAAATGGAATCTAATACATGAGATCCTAGCTTGTTACACATTTTTTCATTCATCAAAATCTTACATAATGTTCCTTACAATTTCCCCCTTTTTTATGATGACAAAACTCCTTCTAAGAGGATCAAAGATTATAAGTCCAATAATTGCTTAATCAAATTGACCAAATACATATATGCAAACATATGAATTTCAGATCAAGAGATAAATCATAAGTTCACGAGCAGTGAGCTTTATCAGATAAAAATGGATGTAGATTTATATCAAGTTTAAACAAAATCAGAGCATAAATGTAAAACATTAAGCAGAAGACGTGCAGAATTTAGGGAGCAGGAAGGTTTACTATATCTTGAGCCAGGAAGCTTTCTTCCTCTCTTTCTTTAATCCCTTCCACCAGTTGAGGAGAGACTCTTGATAGGTTGGTTCCATTCTTTGTTTCATCTCAGGCGTCTCATCGTATCTTAACCAAAAATCTTCACAGAAGGGAATGGTTTTTCCTCTATTTAATCTACTTTTTAGCTTCATCTGGATTGGGAGAACTCCTCTACTAGCAAGGTCCTTGAAACATTTGAACCCTTCGCGATGATTTTTCCCTTTGATAACTATGGACTCTTTGCATAGCAGATTGTAGTACTTCAGATACTCTGCTTGTTTGAAGGTATTGATCTGCGGAAAGGATGAACAGTGAGTGGTAGGCAAATCAATCTCAGGGAGCTCCCATTCTTGGAATCTGTAACTTCTGCAATCTGGACTCCCATCTATGAAGATACGAAGTGACTCAGGTGCACTCTCTTCTTTTGCAGCAAGAGCTTCCAGATCAGGTTGTTTCTGAGGAGGGTAAAGTTTGTTCAAACTCTCTATTGCAAATTTCTCAAAGTGAGCATCTGATGCTTTAAAGAGTTCTTCTTCAACTCTTCTCCTTTTCTCTTCTCTCTCATCTACTCCTCTTCGAAGACCAGGATGAACTTCTACAATTGCGTCAGATTTTCTTTTGGCCGTCCTACTACCTTGTTGTCCACTTGAGCTTCCTCCTTGATTTTCTCCATCGCCTCCTGAATCCTTCTTAGTCAACACTGCTAGCTGTTTGCAAGAGGACGGAGCCTGCTGCCTTCTTTGCTCGATCCTCTTAGCTGCCTCTTTCCCCTTTTTGTTATCATCCAAGCTCGAGCCAACCGCAAACTGGAGCATTGAATGTATGCTGGTTACCATATTAGTAAGATCATCTAAGGTTTTCTTTTGTTCAAGCTGAGTGTTGGAAACTTCTTTAAGGGTAGCAGTCACATATTGTTGCTCCAACTCAATTTCAACTGTTTTGATTAATTGGGAGTTGAGCTTGTCGTTCATGCTTTTAATTGTGTCAACAAGAATGGTAGAGGATGTTATAGAAGTGATGGACTTCTGCAGTCTGGACAAAGTTGCATTAAGAGAGTCCATCTTGAAGGAAGCTTGGAACCTATTCTTCCTTGCTTCAGCTCGCATCATCTTACTGGCTTTGCTCAAGGATTTTCCAAGTTCCCCTACTACTTTGAGTTATCATCAAAGGATTTTTGCTTATTCTGCACAGAAAGAGAGGAACTTAGTAGTTTGGATTTTTCAGCTCTGGATTCACCCTGTTCACTGGGTGATCCTTCATCGCTGTTGGAGCTAGATGTGAAACTTTTAGTGTTAGCACCACCACGTGCTGATTCATCACTATTTGCTTCCTCATGAGCGGATACCTCCTTATCATCAGCTGATATCCTTTCCTGAGGGACATCTCCCTTCCAGGTCTGCAGTTTCCGTATTTTTTCTTCAGAGGGTCCTGTCTCCTTCTGCGTATCTTCGACAACTGTCTGTTTTAGTGAAGACTCTTGTTGGGCAATATCCTCTGCAATAAATTCTCTAGAAGCATCCTGTTCAGCCGGAATCGTATCAATAGTAGGCTCTTTGTTAACCGCCTGTCCCGTTGTGGCACCCTCTGCAACCATCTCTCCATGGTTCGCAGGATCCTCAGAAATTACATCCTCTATGATAATTGGTGTAATTTCCTCAGCCGTTGTATCAATCTCCATTGGTGCCTGATTAGTGGGGAGTTCGGGCACAGAATCTCTTTCTTCAGGGAGTGCAACTCTAAGAGTTTCTTCAAGCGCTGCAGCAACTGTGAGAGCATCCAGCTTTGCACCCTCCGGAGTAACTGGTAGTTCCATTATTGGCGTGTCAGTATGTCTCATAGGAGTAACTCCTATGGTATAAATTTCTCCTGCAATATCAGATATTGCATCCTCATCATCCGGCAAGACCACTATGTGCACCAGCTGATTGTACGCTCCATTGGATTCATCTTTTGATGCTGAAGGGGAAGGAGTCTTCTGATTGGTTGGAGGAGCATTTAAAGGATGCTCAATTGATATTGTTCCAACTGAAGAACCTTCACCCGGTTGCATGAGTACAACTTTATGCTTTCTCCTTGTTTCCTTCTGGCTGGCGTCTAGGGCCTGTTTCATCATCCTTTCTTCTGCTTCATCAACACCAAAAGCTTCAGCTTCTTTTTCAGCAAATCCTATGTCATCACCATTAGGATAACATTATCCCTGTAGAAGTCAGGTTGCTCAATGAGTTTCTTTCCTTTCAGAGTTCTTGGGGAAGGTGGAGGTAGTTCAAGAAGAACAGCCCGCCATTTCTTTTCTGCAATAGCAGCTAGTCTCATTTCTGCTTCATAGTTTTCCTTGAACTCCCTCAATTTCCTCCTTTGCAATCCTGTCAAGAAACTTGAGTTCAGTACTTTCTTTTCTTCAATGTCAGACACTTCAGCCCAGTTTAGTGCCCAATCTTACTCTATATGTAGCTCTTGTCATTGAACCATGATCATACTGGGAAGGTGTCGATAATTCCACCATGTTGTGAATCTTTCCCACTGTTTCTTAAACTCCTCCTTCATCTTGACTACATCCACAACTACTTCAGGTTCAGACTCCTCATCACTATCTTCTTCATCTATACCTAACTATTTTTGTAGCTCAGTAGTTACCATTTGTATGACCACTTCTGCTTGCTCAGTGGTCTGAATCTTTAGTTCAATATCAGCATCTTTCCTTGGGGGAGTAGGGAGCATTAACACAGGTGATGGTGATACTTCATCATTAGAAATCCTTAGCTTCCTTCTCACCATCTGTTTTGCCCTTGCCCTTATACTCTTTACTTCCTTCTCTTGCCTTGGTGGAGAAGAAGCGGCTGCTGAGCTTGCCCCCTCAGATGTACTTTCCTGCATCTCCTTTCTTTGAGATCTCTTTTCTTTTACTGCTGGAGCCTTTTTGGTTACTGGGGAACCTTTAGTTCCTTTCTTGGTAAAAATTCTGCCATAGCCTATGCACTTGCCCTTTTGAATGGGCTTACCCTTTGACAGGTCGTGACCCGTAAATCCTAAAATGGTGTTGATCACTACTCCATAGGTAGGCTTGCCCACTTTCTTTTCAACTTCCTCCTTGAGCCTAGTGAACACATACTCGGCCTAGTTTATCTCCTCTGCCTCCATCAGAGCCATCATCATCCTGTACCTGAGGTTGGTACATTAATTTGTCGAATGAGCCAGATCGATTTTCAATGATATGGCAGCATATATCATGAAGCATCTGATATTCCACAAGAAAGAGCTTTTTGTTGCAACTCTTGTTCAGTGTCAATAGATCCTATGAACCTGTAAACTTCTTCCAATATTCTTCCACCATTGATTCTCCATTGGTGGCTAACTCTCCGCCATCCATTCCTTCAGTAGGTAGTTGAAAGGTTCTGCCTAGGAGACTAGCAGTGATCTCAATTGTTTTCTTCCCTATCTTGGACATGATCTTTGTTTTGTCTTTAGATATTTCAGCGTTGTTGTAGAATTTTATGACCAGGTCCTCGCAGTAGGGTTCTCTGAAACGTGAGCAGAAACTCTATACCTTGGATTGATAGAAATTATGCAGAGCCATCTACATTAAGTCAATAAAGCGATCTTCATCTCTGATGGCTTACAGTAGGATCTTCTCATTGATGAGGTAACCATCAATAACTTGTGTTACTTTGGGTGCCATTTGAAAGTTTTCTCAAAAAGTAGAGTTGAACGCAAGAACTATTGCTGGATTGCTTATTTGTAGAAGGTTAGAGAGTTAGAAGATATGAGAGCGTAAAAGATTTGATCAAGTGTAAGTTTCCTATTTGTAGGAAAACTTCCTGAGGATTGATTCACGGTGTGGATCTTTTCAGAATTTGAATGGTTTCACATCCCGCGGTCGAGGATCCTTGCATTTAATGCGCTGATTTGCTTTTGGTCTGTTGGATATATTTGAAGAATGTTTTGATGAGACAAATCCTTAAAGTAACTCTAAAAGTATAACCAACTAGGATAGGTTACTACAAATAGAGTTACTGCAGAAGATTAAAAGAAATAGAGAATATGTCAAATGGAAGGATACTGAAGAGAAAGGTTATAAAGAATCAGATAAACTAATAAGGATACTATTGACTAACAGGAAACTACTGGAAGAAAGGACCTCACCAAAGAAGGATGCAGCGAGCCAGGAAGCTACCTGAGAAGACCATACCGAAAGCATACTGCAGGGAGCAGCATGCCACAGAACCCTCGAGCCACCAGAAGGAGCAAGCTGGAAGAGGAAGCTCCAGAGTGAAGCCAGAGGAGGAAGCTGCAAAGCAGGCATGGGGAGAAAATTCAAAGTTACCGGTAGACACAAGAAGTTACCGGTAGAGAGAAAGAGAAGAGGAGCCAACCGGAAGAAGACACGTGGAAAGCAAAAGGTTGTCGTGTGTCTGGAGTACGGCACGTCAATGTCAAAAATTTGTCTACCTTCAACGGGTAGATTTCACAACCTATAAAGAGGAGGAATGAAGACTGAAACGTGTGTGAAAGAAAAGCACCAAGTGTGCAAGAAAGAAGAAGACGAGCCCATCAGAATATCCAAGCTCGCAGCGAGAAGCGCAAGAGAAGAGAGAAAAGCTCATTAGAAAGAAAGGCTCACAAAAAGAGAGAAGAGTTGTAAAAGAGGGAGGTTAAGAAGAGTGGAGAGTGTTCACAAAGAGCAACAAAAAAGAAGAAGAGCTCGAACACTCCACACCCTAAGAAGTCACAAACCCAGTCTACCAGTCAAGCAGCAAGCTTCAGCAGAATCAAGTCTGTAAACCAACGCCAAGCTTGCTGTACCCAGTTGAAGAAGGAGGAGTTAAACCTCTCTAAAAGGTTGTCTCGAAGTACTCAGTGCGATGAGTAATGTCCTGCTGAGTTTACCATGTTCGAGGAGAAAGTGAAGACCCTGGGTGGGTAGAGTAGGATCCTGTGTGGATCAGGGAAGTAGACAAGTATCTGTCTGAAAGCTTGCTACTTTCTGGTTAAGGGTGGGTTGTAATAGATAGGTCTATGTAATTCAATCAGCCTAACAAAGGTTCCCTCCTGTGAGGAGGAAGAGAGGACGTAGAAGGATTACTCCACCTTCGAACCTCTATACATGCTTGTGTCTTTATCTGCTTACTGACATGCATGCACTCTCTCTAATAAGCTGCACATCTTCTACCAAGCATAGTAAAAGGCTTCCACATTGACTCTGATCAGTAACCTCTTAAAAGGTTACTGACATAAGAAAAAGC
The DNA here is from genome assembly GCA_005771605.1 of Scutellaria baicalensis. Classification (NCBI taxonomy): domain Eukaryota; kingdom Viridiplantae; phylum Streptophyta; class Magnoliopsida; order Lamiales; family Lamiaceae; genus Scutellaria; species Scutellaria baicalensis. The sequence continues at coordinate 34,543,973 of CM016724.1, read as the reverse complement.
CGATAGATGTAGAAGAAAAATGTGTGATGTTTTAGTAGGCTTATTCATCCTCCCTAAGCCTATTACAAGTTTCTTTTCACCGGCTGATACTAACAAGTGGTATCAGTGGTCAATCACCGGTGGATTGTTCATCCTTGCTCAATGGTCAATCTGATACCAACAACTGGTATCAGAGCAGATGGATGAAACAAAAGATCTAATCGATCTATCTAGATCCCATCTGTGAAAGAAGCATCTTTCTCTCTCTCTCTCACCCTCATATCAAAGATCATTTCAATGCCTTTTTCTCCAAAAGGAAACTGATTGATGTGAAGACAACAAACAGCTAAAAGATAGAGAAAATTAAGCTGTGTTGTGAAGAAAAACTATTTCTGAGGGGGAACAACAAGCTGTGAATGAGAATGTTATACACAAAGGAGCAACGTCCTTATCTATCATGGAGGAGACCAACATGGAGCTGATCAACAAAGAAGACTTGCTCCTGAGTAAACTAATGAAGCTGACATCAACAAGCGCAGAAGAAGATGCTGAGGATGTCAAACAAAGGAGTAAGAAGAAGAAGCTCAGTCCAGTCTCCAGACAGAAACAAGATAAAAGAGGACCTACTCTTTTAAAAGAACAAAAATGACCAGGTACCTCGTTGCAATTCTATACTCTTTATTTCTAGTCATAATCATGTCTTTTTCTGTCAAAGAACTCAAGTGACTATTTTTTTTAATAATGAACTATAAACCGTTGTCACTTGGTTCTAATAATGAGAAGGAAGCCTGCATGCTTTTATTTCACATCATAATGCCTTACCTTCTCATGCTAAGCACTCAAAGTAACCTGAAATAGTACTGATAAGTGACCCCACATCTTAAAAGAGAAGACCACAAAGTAAGGGGGAAATTCTAGTACAAATCTAGGAAACTTTGAAGGCAAAAAGGTTAAAATCCTTGGAGTAACCCAAATTTGGGTATGCTATAGAAAGTCTGCAACAAACTGACATTTCATAAGGAATCAAGCAGAATAGCAACTTCAGAAAAAAAAAAAAATATATATATATATAATAAATTTTTTTTTAAACAATTTTGCTTACTATGTCTTTGTCTATCTTTATTTGATTATAAACCTCTGCACGCAGTATTACTCCTTGATCTTCAAAAGTCTTGAAGAAGCCAAAACTCTCTCTACAGTATGGGCTGTAAAGATAGTCTAAGCTCTGAAAGAAAACAAGGACTCATACTTGTATGAGTACCTATACATGATTATCATTATGCAGGTACACCTAACAAAGAACTAATAAATTTAAGGGGAACCATTGACGAGATGACAAACTCTGACTATATGATGCTGAACATCCGGTTACTGGATACTAGGTCATCGGATAATAGGATGCTGTACACTTAGACACTAGATACCAAGCTAACTGGATGCTAAGTCACTAGAAATCAGAGCACTTGTCATTAAGTCAATAGAAAAGGTCGAGGGGCCTAATTGAAAAAGATAAAGATCTGACTAAAAGAAACGCTAGACATTAGATTATTAAAAACTAGGTCACTGATAGCAGGATGTTGGACATTAGGATGCTAGAGACCAGGCTGACTAGAAATTACGTCGCTGGGTGGTAGGACGCTAGATATCAGGATGCTAGATACCAGGGGCTGGAAACTAGATCGCTGAACACTAGGTCGCTGGGCAACAGGATGCTAAATACCGAATAGCTGGATACTGGATCGCTGAACACCACGTCGCTGTGTATCAGGACATTAGATTTCAACATTCTGGATACTAGGTTACTTGTAGTCAGAACTTATCACCAAAACTGGATAAAAAGATCTCTTAGATGTTACACGTTAAAGCAGTTACTAAGAAAATATTTCTTGGTAACATATGTACACTTTAAAGAGATCGCCTTTTCCAGAAATAGACTACCTTTTCTAAAACCCTAAAAGAACTCCAGCCGCACGATCAGAAAAATCAAGGGTGAAGATTCAGCCGCTGACCACAGATGCAATCAAATGAGGAGATAAGATTTAAAGCTGTGGAAATTGTCAACATCATCCTTGGAAACCGGCGGAGCAGTTAATGAGATCTTTAAAGATCCAAATTGCAACAGGGAGTATCTCAACCCTATAAATACATGCACTCTTATTCTTCTTTAAGCATAAAAAGATGTCCTCTTTCTCTCTCTTATCCCTGCATATAATGGAACCCGATTGTTGGAAACCTTTTTCTTCATACCTAACAAAAGACGCATTCTCTGCAAATAATTAACCAAGTGGCCGTGCTGTCGAGGCACGCCAAATTAAATAAACCTCTTTACCTTCACTAATTTGTAGAAATGGCAAATAAGGGTCGATCCCACAGAGAACGGGAAAATCAATTAAGCCCAATGGTGTTAACAAGATAAAAGAGGGGGATGGTTGATAATTATGCAGACGAACCAAGAAATTAACAAACTAGATAATAAGAAAACAATTAAACAAAGGATAATCAAACAATAAACGAGCACTAGTTCTCAGTTCAGTTTCACTTTCTATTCATGATCTTATGAACCAATTAGCAACACTTCTCTCAATCTATCTCTCAACCCTTGCCCCTAGATTAGCAATAAGCTCTACCAACCCGAATCGCCCCTTACGTTTAGTGTATTAAAACAAGCTCTTTAACAGACCCTATTCAATCAGACAACCCAGTAGGTACGACCTCCAGATTTAATGTGACGAATGCATTGATCTCTAAGACGATAGGACAAGCTAGACCCCAAATTCATAAGCTCGATTCAGGTAATCTAGAAATGTGTTGCCCCTAACGATTCCAACGTTTCTTGCTACTGAGAATATAAATTCGCAACAATTACGGATTACGGTTTATATTCTAGCAATAGATATTACAATAATCTGATCTAACGGGCCCTATTAAATCATATCATGCAATATCATAAACAATTAATCAAGCAACACAAATCAATCAAGAGATAGAAATAAAGAAAGTGTTACTAATCATCCAAAGTAAATCAAGAATATCGGATCAACATCCCTTCGAACTAGCGTAAGAAAATTAGCCAAACATCTTAGGATTCACAAACATGTTTCTCTCCATGGAATTTTGTATGAAAGACTAAGAAATTGTTTCTGGAATTTTTTCTCTCTCTGAACCTCTCTCTGCTCTCCCTCGGTTCCCAGCTCTTCTTCTCTTTTTGATCCCAGTTGACTTTTTTCAATTCTCCTCCTCCAATCCTCCAGCTTGACGTGCACTTCCCTTTTCTGCTTCTAATCCAATGTGTGTTTCCTTTTTCTCTCCTCCTAATCAGCAGTTTTCTAAATTAGAAGAGTATCATTGTCCTGGGCTCATTCTTCTCGGCATTTGGATTGGGCTTTTGTTGGGCTTAATTCTCACACATTGGATCACCCAATGTGGAAATATTGTACCCAATGTCTGCCTTCTTGCAACTCCGGTCTTCATTCCTTGTTTCCATTTTTGCTTCTAAATTGCTGCATAAATTAAGAGAATTGGAGATTGGGGTTCTTTGACAGAATAATCAAAATGTGTAGAAAAATAACATGTGCCAACACACAAAACGCAATTAGAACAATGGAATAATGAATCTAATATTTCATATTTTTCTACACATCAAAATCCCCCTAGCTTGAACCTTTGCTTGTCCCCAAGCAATTTAGAATTAAAGCTCATGTAGGGAGAAATAAAAATTGGGATTAACTTGCTCAGACCTCTCACATTTCATATAAGATATTCTCATTGAAGCGTAGGGAGTATCAAGACGTTCTCAAAGATCTTACATATCTCGGACTAAATAAAACTTGTTACTCAAAATCACTTTCGTGAAAGTGCACCTTAGCCTACAGTTCACAACAAAAGCTCATCAACCCACCAAGTATGCTCAAAATTGAAAATCAATCAGATTTTTGTACTATGACCACCTCTTTTTTTTTTTCTCACTTGTTTTTTTTTCTTGTTCATGTTTTTTTTTTTTTTTAGGGAATCGTAGCTCCACACCACTATTGAGTTAGTCCGAATGTAACTTCACATGGACCCCCAATAGTAGGCAGCTGATTCAACCCTTCATTCATTTTTGGATAAGGACGGCAGCTACACACCACCATTAGGTTAGTCCAATTTTGGACTCCTAAAGGTAGGCAGCTGATTCAACCTTTCTCTTTTTTTTCTCGATTTTTTTTTTCAACTAAACTCAAACTCCAAACAATTCATCATCCGTCACAATGGTGGCCACAAGTACTTAATCCAACAAAATGAAGTTACGAAAATGGTTCATAAGTAAGCATACTCGGCAAATCAAATCACAGTCATGGTTCACAATAAAATTCAGCATTATCCTTCACTCAGTAATTTTAAGAACAATTAAATTCAGCAATTTTAACCAAAATTTGTAAGTTCTATCAAACATCTCGCTACTCCACCAACACATACACAACAAGAATCCAACAAAAATAACAAACTCTCACGTCATCACAACAAGTTCCCAACACTTCTCATTCCTTCTTTTTTTTTTCTATTTTTTTTAAAAACAAAAAAACGTGCTAAAGCAATAAACATGCATCTCAACTAAATATGCAATCCTACGAATGCAAACTATATGCTCATGCAATAATGTAATGCAAACACATAACAATTGTGATCACCACCCCAAACCTAAACTTTTGCTTGTCCTCAAGCAATTCAAACCAAGTCAAACATGTGAAGAAAACAAGCAGAATCAGATTCAAAAGTGGAATAATAAGAGTTAAGCTTAGAATACACCTATTATCAACCATCAGTAGGTGGCGGCTCAGGTGGTGGCCTTATGAATGTCTCCTCCTGAATCGGGGTCAACCTCACTGGATCATTCTCCTCTGGTGGCAATTTCATTTGAAGAAGGATTAAAACATATTCCTTCATCATCACCCTCTCATATCCCTTCTGGAAAAGTTCTAAAACTTCTCTTTCCTTATTGTGTGTTGGGGTCCTTGCAATCCTGTAAAAAAAAGGTATATGATCAGTTCTAATAGAAATTACCTTGGATGGACTTACCTCTTCAGTGTAGTTCGATTTTTGTGGTCCACTGTAAGCATGTTGTTCCATTTGTAATTGTGCACTAAATGACTCAATGTGATCATGAACATTGGATGATGCAATGTGGCTTGGTGCTTTCGATCTCTCTATGTGGCCTTGCACATCAGATGGAGCAATGTGGTTTTGTGCATTGGATGATCCGATGTGTCTTTGCACATCAGATGATTCAATGTATATCTCTTCATCGTCTTCATCTCCTCTATACTGCTCAAGTGCTCCTCTAGATTTTTCAAGTTGGTCAGGTTGCTTCCCACCGTGTAAGGTAGAACCACTCTCAGTTTGCAGATTGATCTCAGGTTGGAAATATAGCTTCACAAAATTTTGAGCCTCCACTCGACTCACCGCCGTCACCAACCGATTGACTTGTGTTTGAATATTCTTAATACGCGACTGAGTATTCTTTTGAAATTGGAGAGTATTGGTGGCCAATGTCTTCACTATATCTTCCAATGATAGTTGCGGGCTTTGTTCTGAGTAGCTATTCTGAAAAAATTCCCCTCTTGGCGGTAGTGGTGATTGATTGTGTTCAACTTGGTGCTCTCCTTGCTGATCATCCCACCACAAGTTGCGATGGTCAGACCACCCTGAATTATAGGTGTTGAAGTGGGAGTCATATATGCATTCGTTAAAATTCTCAGCACCAATTACGTGTTCATATGCCTCCAACTCTTTTACCGATTCAACAGGTGCATCCCAAATACCAAACTGCTGTTGTAAATTTGCTGCAATTTTCGGAAAAAGAGTCTTGACTGCAGCTAGACCTGCTTGTTGTCTCAACGCCTGGTGCTGCCTAGCGATCTCACGACAATACCCATAATCAATCATCTGAAAAGAGTGATAATCCAGAGTTGAAAGAAAACACTATGAGATGTGGACGACTATTCAATGTACAACCTCTAGCCAATGTGTGCAAAACCTGGAACCACAGAGGAACCAGAGTATCAATTTTTTTTTTTAATAAGACATAACCAAACTCGAAAAAAAAAAACCAAAAGCAAAGAAAAAAAAATATTAAAACCACTGAACTTGATTAATTACACACCGTTCCCCGGCAACGGCGCCAAAATTTAGCCGTGCTGTCGAGGCACGCCAAATTAAATAAACCTCTTTACCTTCACTAATTTGTAGAAATGGCAAATAAGGGTCGATTCCACAGAGAACGGGAAAATCAATTAAGCCCAATGGTGTTAACAAGATAAAAGAGGGGGATGGTTGATAATTATGCAGACGAACTAAGAAATTAACAAACTAGATAATAAGAAAACAATTAAACAAAGGATAATCAAACAATAAACGAGCACTAGTTCTCAGTTCAATTTCACTTTCTATTCATGATCTTATGAACCAATTAGCAACACTTCTCTCAATCTATCTCTCAACCCTTGCCCCTAGATTAGCAATAAGCTCTGCCAACCCGAATCGCCCCTTACGTTTAGTGTATTAAAACAAGCTCTTTAACAGACCCTATTCAATCAGACAACCCAGTAGGTACGACCTCCAGATTTAATGTGACGAATGCATTGATCTCTAAGACGATAGGACAAGCTAGACCCCAAATTCATAAGCTCGATTCAGGTAATCTAGAAATATGTTGCCCCTAACGATTCCAACGTTTCTTGCTACTGAGAATATAAATTCGCAACAATTACGGATTACGGTTTATATTCTAGCAATAGATATTACAATAATCTGATCTAACGGGCCCTATTAAATCATATCATGCAATATCATAAACAATTAATCAAGCAACACAAATCAATCAAGAGATAGAAATAAAGAAAGTGTTACTAATCATCCAAAGTAAATCAAGAATATCGGATCAACATCCCTTCGAACTAGCGTAAGAAAATTAGCCAAACATCTTAGGATTCACAAACATGTTTCTCTCCATGGAATTTTGTGTGAAAGACTAAGAAATTGTTTCTGGAATTTTTTCTCTCTCTGAACCTCTCTCTGCTCTCCCTCGGTTCCCAGCTCTTCTTCTCTTTTTGATCCCAGTTGACTTTTTTCAATTCTCCTCCTCCAATCCTCCAGCTTGACGTGCACTTCCCTTTTCTGCTTCCAATCCAATGTGTGTTTCCTTTTTCTCTCCTTCTAATCAGCAGTTTTCTAAATTAGAAGAGTATCATTGTCCTGGGCTCATTCTTCTCGGCATTTGGATTGGGCTTTTGTTGGGCTTAATTCTCACACATTGGATCACCCAATGTGGAAATATTGTACCCAATGTCTGCCTTCTTGCAACTCCGGTCTTCATTCCTTGTTTCCATTTTTGCTTCTAAATTGCTGCATAAATTAAGAGAATTGGAGATTGGGGTTCTTTGACAGAATAATCAAAATGTGTAGAAAAATAACATGTGCCAACACACAAAACGCAATTAGAACAATGGAATAATGAATCCAATATTTCATATTTTTCTACACATCACCAAGCACACCCCAAATCACATACAGTCACCTCTCACGCTTATCACTTGCTCAACAAGTTCTTCTCAGAAGACATGTTCATCTAGCTTCCTCTTCTCACCTCAAACTCAAGGATGCGCAAAAACTTGCTCCTGAGATCTCCTTCTGAAGTGTGGATGTCGAGATCGAGAAATCCCTCTCCAGTTTTCCCCTAAGCTCTTGCTCTTTGTTGATTATGACAAAAAGGGGGAAGAACTGAAAAGGATTAAGGAAGATCAAAAGTCTTCCTGACGTGAAGAACAGAAGAGACAAAACTCGTCCTTTGGGAGAGTTCTCTTCTGTATTCAAAAAGAAGGAAGGATCAGTCACAGGAGTTGGCGGAAGAAGTGCGAGAAGAAAGGTTGCAGTAAGCTACTGCACCTGAGCATCTCCACTACTTCTTGCTCATCTCCAACTGAATCATCTTTCTCTTTGCGAACACCTTCCTTAATTCTCCTCCACAATCAAAGGGGAAAAACAATTGGGAGTAAGGCCTGCACCCTCATAATTGAGGAAGAAGCGAGAAAGAAGCTCGTAAGAAGCTAAAGAGGAAAAGAAAGATAGGAAAGAGCAAGAAAAATAGAAGAATGAATTTAGATAGGATGTTTATTGTACTTTGCTTACTGCATTGTAATATATACGTTTTATCTTAATAAAATTGCTCATTCCTTCTGTTCCTGAAAAATTGCTCATTCCTTATGTACTTTCTTTTAGACTAATATGTGATTTGTGTATGAAAGTAGTATGCCCATATGTGCCATGCTTTAAATATGCTTTTTGTGCTTAAGAGATTATATTCTTTTGATCTTCTGTAAAGGTTTTGTCATCATCAAAAAGGAGGAAATTGTTGGATATATTTGAAGAATGTTTTCATAAGACAAATCCTGAAAGTAACTCTAAAAGTATAACCAATCTAAGAATAGGTTACTACAAATAGAGTTACTGCAAAAGATTAAAAGAAATAGAGAATATGTAAAATGGAAAGGTTATAAAGAATCGGATAAACTAATAAGGATACTATTGACTAACAGGAAGCTACTTGAAGAAAGGAAGCTACCTGAGAAGACCATGCCAAAAGCATACTGTAGAGAGCAGCATGCTACAAAAGCCTCGAGCCACCAAAAGGAGCAAGCTGGAAGAAGAAGCTCTAGAGTGAAGCCAGAGGAGGAAACTGCAAAGCAGGAATGGGGAGAAAAGTCAAAGTTACCATTAGACACAAGAAGTTACCGATAGAGAGAAAGAGAAGAGGAGCCAACTGGAAGAAGACATGTGGAAAGCAAAAGGCTGTCATGTGTCAGGAGTGCGGTGCGTCAATGTCAGAAATCTATCTACCTTCAACGGGCAGATTTCACAACCTATAAAGAGGAGGAATGAAGACTGAAACGTGTGTGAAAGAAAAGCACCACGTGTGCAAGAGAGAAGAAGACGAGCCCGTCAGAATATCCAAGCTCGCAGAGAGAAGCGCAAGAGAAGAGAGAAGAGCTCATCAGAGAGAAAGACTCACAAAAAGAGAGAAGAGCTGTAAGAGAGGGAAGTTAAGAAGAGTGGAGAGTGTTCACAAAGAGCAACAAAAAAGAAGAAGAGCTCGAACACTCCACACTCTAAGAAGTCACAAACCCAGTCTACCAGCCAAGCAGCAAGCTTCAGCAAAATCAAGCCTGCAAACCAACTGCCAAGCTTGCTGTACCCAGTTGAAGAAGAAGGAGATAAACCCTTTGTCAGATGTTCCTGCAAAACAAGCGTTCTTGTATAGGTGCTCACACAAGTATGAGTCCTTCTGGGTTAGATTTCTTTTAGACGCTTAGACATTCTTTACAGCCCATGGTTGCTGTAGAGAGAGTTTTGGCTTCTTTAAGATTTATATATTAAGAACAAAATGATAGTGTGTGCAGGTGTTTTCTTTACTGAGTCCCTTTTTTTTTTTTTTTTTAAGGAATTGAAAATCAGAGATAACAGAAAAGAATGACAATGATATAAAAAAAATTTGAAAATGTTGTTCTGCTTGATGATCTATTTGTTGCAGACTTTTTACAGTATACCCATATTTGGGTTACTCCAAGGATTTTAACCTTTTTGCCTTCAATGTTTCCTTGATTTGTACTGGAAGTTCCCCCTCACTTTATGGTCTTCTCTTTTAAGATATGGCACTACAAAAAAAATGCTGAAAGACAACGCACATAGTGCGTTGTCTTTCCCAGAAAAAAAGCGTTGTCGTATCCTGTGTTGTAAAAGACAGGCGCTGAAAGACAACGCACAAGGTGCGTTGTCTTTCCAGGATACGACAACGCTTTTCATGTGTTGCAGATTGCGTTGTTGTTAATAAATTCTGCAACATAACTTGCAACGCTTTTAAAGCGTTGTCTTTTATTCAAATATATGCATTTGGTGCAACGCTTGTAAAGCGTTGTCTTTTATTTTTTTGTGCTTTTGTGCAACGCTGGAAAAAGCGTTGTCTTTCTAAACAATTTTGCAACGCTTTAAAAGCGTTGTCTTTCTGAATAATTATATTTTCAATTATTTTTTATATTTTGTATCCTGTATATTTTGTACCTTAGGCACTTCTTTAGAAGACACCGGAATGACAGCCGGCTCAGAACCTACTGCGCCGCCGCACTTCACCACTTCCGTCGCCCGCCGATTAGTCTACTGCAGCATTTCTGTTCACGCAGCACTTTCGTTCACACAACACTTCCTATTCCTGGTATTCGTCGTACACCCGCCACACCTTAGACTTCCGGTCGCCGGTCTGCCGCCGATCGCCTTAGTTCGTCGTGCCCTTCATTTTTGACCTAGGTAGATGTGACTTGGGTAAGATTCCCCCAAATTTACTAAGGGTAAAATTTTGGGGAAATATCATTTTTCATCCACAAACTTAGGCACTTTCCAATTTTGATAGACCAAGTTTCGACTTTTCAATTTTAGTCCTGTAACTTCTTTTTTTTTCCAATTTAAGTCTGATTTTGGCCGGATTTTATTCCGAGCTGACGTGGATTCCGGAACCTGCATACGTGGATGAAAACCCTAATTCCTAATTACACGTCGGCTGCCACATCATAAAATAATTAAAAAAAAAAGAGAACTGAAAAAATATTAAACAAAACCTAAATACCATTTTAATTAAAAAAAATAACTTCAAAGGAATTTATCCCCAAGTTTTAAAAAAAAAAGAAGGACAAACAATCGAATTGAGAATCGAAGAAATCCCTAGCCCTAATTTCCTAATCATACCCTAATCCCCGAATTCAAGCCAGAATCGAAGAAATCTGCTGTTCAAAACTTCAACCCAGTCCACAATCTGCTTCATTTTCGAAAAGGAGATGAAGCATAGACCCCTAAACAAATGACATTCACCTTCCCCGAAATATGGTAAGCTCGATTTACTCCATTATTGCTCAAGAAATCTTCTTTTATTGCATATCTACTTTTGTCTGTAGCAAATGTGGTAGGGTCGACATGTCATAGTGTAATATAAAATGGTCCCCAAAATGTGTTTTGAAAGTCAAGGTTTTAGTTTTTCTATTTGGTCAAGATTCCTTCTCATTTGTTTATGGTTTTGTGTCGGGGTTCCATTCCTTTTAGGGCTTTTGTTCAGTGCTAAGGGTCTCGGGGTTGTACTGTTTGTTTAACATATTTTGTGAATTTCACTTTATAGCTCCGAAGAAGCAACAAATTACACTTCGGCTATATGTTGGTGGGAGGATTCAAGAGGGTGAGGCTCCTACCTATATTGGAGGTAATTTGTGTGTATTTGACTACTCTGCATCTGTTAGGAGTTTTATAAGTATTGCTGAAAAGGAAGGTGCAAATGGACATCTAGGAGTTTATACTTTGAGTGGATCTGGGTTTAAATTAGTGGGGGATGATGCTGAATTAATTAGTATTTGTGAACAATTTTTGTGCATTAATGAGATCAGATTTTATGTGGAGAATATTAGTGTGGGTGGTGAGGGAAGTCCTAAGGTTGAGTGTGAAGAAGGGTTGGTTGACAGTGAGTATTCTTTTGATATAAGTGAAGGGTTTTTCAATGCTATAGATGATATATCATCTGTTGAGAACATAGGTAAGCAAGATGAAGAAAACAAAGAGGGTGAAAGGGATGGGAATGTGGAGGGTGAGAAGGCTGATAATGTGGAGGGTGAGAAGTCTGATGTAGGTGAAAAAGACATTTTAGAGAGTGAGGATGATCTAGATAGTAATATTGACTCTGAAAATGAGGGTAGAAAGAGAAACCCTGTCTTTAATCAAAATGAGGGGTTCAATCCTATTTTCAAATTTGGCAAAATTTTTAGTACAAAGAGGGAGTTGAGAGAAGCAATTCAATCACATGCCATAAAAACTAGGAAAAACATAACAATTAGGAAAAATGATAGGGAACGACTGTATGCTAAGTGTGATGTGGATGGATGTAATTGGAAATTGCATGCCATGAAAAAGAGTGAGGGTGAAACCACTTTTCAGATAAGAATGTACAAATCAAAGCATACCCGTGGTAGACAGTTTACAGTGAAAAATGTCAAGTCTAGTTGGTTAGCTAAGAGGTATATGCATGAGTTTGTGTCTGATCCAAGTAGGAAAGTGAAGGGCTTTAGAGCATCTGTGATATGGAATTTAGGGTGTAGCATCTCAAAACAACAGGCTTATAGGTGTAAGAAAAGGGTTCTAGAACAATTGGAGGGGAATTCAGATGAACAATATGCATAGCTGCGGAATTATGCAGAGGAAGTGAAAAGATCAAATCCTGGAAGTACTGTGATTGTAGGTGTGGATGATTCTGATGGTGAAACAAGGTTTGATAGATTTTATCTATGCTTGCATGCATTAAAAACATGTTTTTTAGCTGGTTGTAGACCTGTTGTGGGGGTTGATGGGTGTCACTTGAAGGGGCCTCATGGGGGGGTTTTGTTCTGTGCTGTTATATAGATCCTAATAACAACATATATCCAATTGCATATGCAGTAGTTTCTAAGGAAAATGGGGAAACATGGGGTTGGTTTCTTACATTGTTAAAGTCAGATCTCATGATTCAAAAACAGCATGAGTGGTCCTTCATTTCTGATAAGCAAAAGGGACTTATTCAAGCATTCATGGAGGTTCTCTCTTTAACTGAGCATAGGTTTTGTGTGAAGCACATTCACAATAATTTAAAAAATGCTGGATTTAGAGGTCAAGCATACAAGAATGCTTTATGGAGATGTGCAAAGGCAACAACTAAAAATGAATTCAAGAGGGGCATGGAAGAAATGAGGAGTTTGAGTGAGAATGCAGTGACATGGTTTGATGACAAGCCACCTCAACAATGGAGCAGGGCTTATTTCAGAGTATCTCCTAAGTGTGACATCGTTTTGAACAATGCTTGTGAATCTTTTAATAGTATGATCCTAGAGGCTAGGGAGAAGCCTATAGTGAGCATGCTTGAGTCAATCATGGAGATGCTGATGACCAGAATGCAAGAAAATAGGGACAAAGCCAATAAAGCATGACATTCATACTTGTGCCCTAGAATTAAGAAGGTGATTAACCAGAATTTTGATAGAATGGGGGACTGCATCCCAATCAAAGCTGATGACTACCATTACCAAATTAGCTGCTATGATAGGTACCAATTCTGTGTGGACCTGATGGACAGAACTTGTGGCTGCAGGAAGTGGGATTTAACTGGGATACCATGCTATCATGTGGCAACTGCTATCATGAACCAGGGGTTAGAGGTAGACCTCTACACTAGTAAGTGTTATAGGGTGGACACTTATAAGAAAGTTTATGCTCCAACAATTATGCCAATCAATGGGAGGAATGAGTGGAAGGAGACAGGGCAAGTGCCAATTGCTCCTCCAAATTACACTAGACCAGCTGGAAGACCAAAAAAATCAAGGAAAAGAGATCCAGATGAGCTTGAACCAGGAAAGAAAAAATCTAACAAGAAGACAAACCCTAACACATTGAGAAGACAACAAACCACATTGAAATGTAGCAAATGTGGTGTTGAGGGTCATAACAAAAGGACTTGTAAAGGCATGACAGTTAAGGAAGAAGTGCACCATAATGAGGAGACTCCACAAGGTGTGCACCATTCTAAGGAGCCTCAAGATGATCCTCTCGGCAGTCAGGTTCCAGAAATGGTTCTTACACAAGTGGAGATAGAAGTGGATAAGAATCCCCCTAATTCCCAACAGAATCCAAAGGTACAAGGTGTTTATTTAATTGTGATTTCAACCATTATTCATTGTTTTGATCTGCGTTTTATCTTCTCAGAAAAAGAAAGGAACAGTGGCCATAACTACAAGACCATCATGGTGTATGACAACAAGATCTGTGAGTATCAAACCTCTCCATTGCCAATATTAACAGCTAAAGCTTTAGAACTAATCCTCTTGCCATTTCAGGCAGCTGTTGGTGTTTCAAATGCAAATGTATAGCTTGCACCTACCATGTATGAACAGCTAAAACAATGTCAATCATGAAGGGTGAATATTGGAGGTCCTCAGTGTGCAGATGCAAAGAAATATGTCACTTTGTCCACCCTAGTTTCTCAAAAGGTTGGTGGGAACCCAAAGCAGAATGTCAAAGGCAAAGGAAAAAGAAAAGAGAAACAACAAGATTAGCACTATTAAGGACATTTTGCTTCCTACTTTTGACTTTTGGTAGTAAATTTTATATTCAAAAACAATGTTTCTGATCACTTACATTTTGGTATTGCTATCACAGTGGATGTGATTTAGTATGGTTCACATGGAAACCATTTCTGACATTTAATTGACATCCTTTTATGTCTTGAATGCTTTATTGAATGTTTTATTCTACTCCATGAAATGTCTTGCAGTGTGTTATGCCTATAAGTGGTGAAGTTTAATGTTCTGTTTATGAGCTCTTATTCTTGGTGGGAATATGGTTGCTGAGTTTATGTATTACAAAGTAGAATTACAAATAAGAGCTTCAATAAGTCTCTCAACCATATTTCAATACACAATTGTTTCAAACCATTGTTAATTTCAATAACTGCTTCACATTACAATACAAATTCAAAGCAATACAAGTTCAACCCTAAACTCTAACTATTTGCTTAACCAAACAAGTACACCGTGACAAACAACAACCATGACACAATTAAGAGCCATTTCATCTTCTGAATCTTCCATTGTAGCACTTTCATCTCCTCTCCAACATCACATTTTTCCTTGTTAATTTTGCTATGACTTGGACCGTGTTTGGACTCAACGGTGGATCAACCCATCGAAAATACTTACATCCTATAGTCGGATCCTACAACACACAAATTAGACTTCATGAAATTTGGAAACAAAGACAATTAACTTTCCTGAGGGATATAGCTACAACCAAACATATTTCTGCAATATCAAAATTGATTCAATTTCTTTGGAGGTTTTAAACCATGCTGTCAAACTTGAAGCAACAGAAACCATGCTGTCAAAGTTGAAGCAACAGAGACAATACAAATTCAAATGCCCCTTCCATTATAATACAGATTCAACCAAAAGAAGATAAACAAACTCCCCAATTCCTCAAGACTTACTTGCCAATCTTCACAACCGTAAAATCTTCTACTCGGATTGTCAGGCGTCTTGGATATTCGAAGTTCAGCTTCCTTGCCACAATTACATAGACGAATCATAGGGGGTGACCCATATGAATATGAGTTTGACATTTTTCTTTGTTATCTGTTCCCCCGTTGGAAGAAACGTCGATGGGGATTTTCTAAGGTTCTTCTCAATTACAAATCCCGTTTCAATTTGGGGATAAATTGATTTGGAATTATTGTTTTAATTAATAAGGGATTCGAGTTTTGTTTAATATTTTTTTAGTTCTTTTTTTTATTATTTTATGATGTGGCAGCCGACGTGTAATTGGGAATTAGGGTTTTCGTCCACGTATGCAGGTTCCGGTGTCCACGTCAGCTCAAAACAAAATCCGGCCAAAATCGGACTTAAATTGGAAAAAAAAAGAAGTTACAGGACTAAAATTTGAAAGTCGAAACTTGGTGTATCAAAATTGGAAAGTGCCTAAGTTAGTGGATAAAAAATGATATTTCCCCTAAAATTTTTAAGCCTCACTTAGTTTAAATAAAATATAATTTGTGTAATAATAACAACAAAAGTATTGTGTAGTCTAGCGGTTATCCTAGTCTTGCTTAGGTTCTGGGTTCGAATCCCCTCGTTATCATTTTATTTTATAAACCTTTGATTTTATTAGGTTCTCATACATATATATATTCATAACATCACATTATTTAAGAATATATTAATTTTGCAATTAATTTATTTGGTCTACATTATCACCCACACATATTAAAATTAAGTGTGATTAAATAACTGCACACAAAATGTGAGGGTATTTATTTATGTGTGGGTAAAACTCGAATTTCTTGTAGTGGTTGTAGAAATCGTCAAAAAAAAGCACTGAAATTACAACACACATATAAAGCGTTGCAAAAAGCACTGTCTATCAGAGCAAAAAATGCGCTGAAAGATAACGCCCATCGAAAGCGTTGCAAAAAGCGTTGTCTATCAGAGCAAAAAATGCGATGAAAGATAACGCCTCTATAAAGCGTTGTAGAAAAGCGTTGTCTATCGGGGCAAAAGTGTGCTGAAAGACAACACCTTATCAAAAGCGTTGTCTTTCTACGAACTTGCATTGTCTTTTAGCGCAATCCAACACAGAAAGACAATGCTTTTTGTAAAAACAGTTATACATTTTATAAAGACAACAGAAAGCGTTGTCTTTACTGTGTTGTCTTTCTGCATATTTCTTGTAGTGTAGGGTCACTAACAGTACTATTTCAGGTTATTTTGAGACTTGCATGAGAAGGCGAAGCATTATAATATGGAGATAAACATGCAGGCTTCCTTCTCTTATTTAAAAGCCAAGTGACATTATTTTAAAGTCCATTAACTTAGAGTGTAGTCACTTGAGTTTCTTTAACAGGATAATCATGATTAAGACCAGAATAAAATAAAGTTAGAACGAGGTACCTGATCATTGTTGTTCTTCTTAAAAGAGTAGGTCCTCTTTCATTCTTTGCTTTAGTTTGGAGGATGATCTGATTGATGTAGTGAACTTCCCTTCTTACTCATTTGCTTGACATCCTTAGCATTTTCTTCCCTGGTTGCTTGCTTGTTGATGTCAGCCTCCTTTGTTGGTCTGCTCCGTGATAGGTACACTGTTGGTCCGGTCCGTCACGAGTACGGACTTTGCTCCTTGTGCATGGCTTCCTTCTTCACAGTCCTTCCTTCGGTAGCTTGCTGTTCATCCTCAAGAGCAACTTTTCTTCACAACCCAACTTGATTTTCTACATCTTTTAGCTGTTTGTTGTATTCACATCAATCATATCCTTTTAGGCAAAATACATTTAAATTATCTCTGATGTGAGGGTGAGAGAGAGAAGGAGTTATTGGAGAGAGAGGTTTTTTCACAGATGGGATCTGGATAGATCGATTAGATATTTTGTTTCATCCATCTGCTCAGATACCACTTGTCGGTATCAGATTGACCATTGAGCAAGGATGAATAATCCATCGGCTCTGATACCACTTGTTGGTATCAGAAAGATCAGCTGGTGGATGGTCCAACCTGCTCAGATACCACTTGTTGGTTCCAAAACTGTTTACATAAGCTTAGATGGGTGGTGAATAAGCCTACCTTCTTTTCAAACATTTCTTCTTTCTATATCAGCTCATTTCTTCTATCAGTAACCTTTTGGGAGGTTACTGATCAGAATGGTTTGCTGAAGCTTATTACAGAGCCGAGTAGAAGATGTGCAGCTTATCAGAGAGAATACATGTAATGCAGTAGTGCAGTAGGCAGATAAAGACGCAAGCATGTATCGAGGTTCTAAGGTGGAGTAATCCTTCTACGTCCTATCTTCATCCTCTCAGGAGGGCACCTTTGTTAAGCTGGTTGATTTACATAAACCTATCTATTACAACCCACCCTTAACAAGTAAGAAGCAAGCCTTCACATAGATGCTAGCCTACTTTCCCTTGACCCACACAGGATCCTACACTACCCACCCAGGGTCCTCACTTTCTCTCTTAGAAAGTGGTAAACTCAGCAGGACATTACTCCTCGCACTGAGTACTTCGAGACAACCTTTTAGAGAGGTTTATCTCCTTCTTCTTCAACTGGGTGCCACAAGCTTGGCCTCCGTTTGGAGACTGATCTGCTGACGCTTGTTGCTCAACTGGTACATTGAGTGTGCGTCTTCATTTGAGTGTAGAGTGTTCGAGCTCTTCTTCTTTTCATCTGCTCTATTTGAACACTCTTTTCTTCTCTAAAACTTCCCCCTCTTTCTGCACTTCTCTCTTCTAAGCCTTCTCTCTGATGAGCTCTTCTCTCTTCTTTTGCGCTTCTCTCTGCGAGCTTGGATATTCTGATGTGCTTGCTTTCCTCTCTCTTGCGCCCTTGCGCTCTCTCATACGCACCCCTCTTCTTCAGTCTTCAGTCCTCCTCTTTATAGGTTGTGAAATCTGCCCGTTGAAGGTTGACAGATTTCCATCATTAATGCGCCGCACTCCTGACACACCCCAGCTTTTCACTTTCCACGTGTCTTCTTCTGATTGACTCCTCTGCTCTTCTCTCTACCGGTAACTTTTTGTGTCTACCGATAACTTTGACTTTTCACCCCATGCCTGCTTTGCAGCTCCTTCCTCTTACTTCACTCTGGAGCTTCCTCTTCTGGCTTGCTCCTTCAGGTGGCTCGAGGCTTTTGCAGCATGCTGCTTTTGCATTATGCTTTCGGCATGGTCTTCTCAGGCAGCTTCCTGTCTCGCTATATACTTCTTTGGCGAGGTCCCTTCCAGTAGCTCCCTGAAGTCAATAGTAACCTTATCAGTTCACCAGATTCTTTTTAACCATTCTCTTCAGTATCCTTCCTTTTAACACTTTCTCTTTTTCTTTTAATCGTCTGCAGTAACTCTATTGCAATAACCTATCCTAAGATTGGTTATGCATATTTAGAGTTACTTAAGGATTTGTCTCATCAAAACATTCTACAAATGTATCCAACAGTATGCTTAGTGCTTAACCTACACTACTCTACGATAAAGCTGCATATCTTCAATACTTGGCTATGCAATGAGAAAAAAGCTTCCGCAACCACTCTGATCAGTAACCTCCCTAAAGGTTACTGATCTTAGAATTAAGCCAATAGGAGAAAAAAAGTTTGAAAATATAGTAGGCTTATTCACCCACCCCTCTGAGCCTACTACAAGCCTATTTGGGTCCAACATAGATGCTCAATGACATCTGCTGCCATATCATTAAGAACCGAAAAGGTTCCTTTGATAAGTGTACAAACCTCAGGTGTCGGATGATGATGGCGTTGATGGAGGCTGAAGAAGTAAACTGAACAGAATACGTTTTCAACAGGTTAAATGAAGAAGTAGTGAAGAAGGTTGGCAAGCCAACGTATGGACTTATCATCAACACCATCCTATGGCATATGGGATGTGACCTGTCAAAGGGTAAGCCCATTCAAAAGGGCAAGTTCATAGGTTATGGAAGAATATTTGCCAAGAAAGGAACCAAGGTCTCTCCAGTAACCAGGAAGGTTAGTGAGATGTAGGAAAAGGAGATTAAGGGGGAACCAGAAAAGGATAGCTCGTCGGAGGGGGAAGCCTCAACGGCTACTGTTTCCCCACCTCAGCAGCATAAAAGGGTGAAGAGTGTCAGACCAAGGGTGAAAAAGGCCATTCAGAGGAAGCTAAGGATCTCTGATGATGAAGCATCCCCATCACCTCCACCAGTGATGATGCTCCCCGCTCTCCCGAGCAAGGAAAAGGATGTTGAGTCTGAAATCCTTACTACTGAGCAGGCGGAGGTCGCTGTGCAGAAGGTCACTGCTCAGTTGAGAGAGTAGTTAGGTTTAGAGGAGGAGGTGGAAGAAGAGGATGATGATATCGAAGTGGTCTTAGACATGGCGAAGTTGTAATCGAGTTCATAAAGTTATGGGACCGCTTCATGGCTTGGTGGGAGTTCAGGCAGCTTCCTTGCGAGGACATTCTCCAGTGGTCAGATTTAATTGCTGAGGAAGAGTGGACGCTGAACTGGGTCGAAGTGGAGAATATCAAGGAGGAAAAGGTACTGGAGACCGGCTTCCTCCGGGGGCTGCAGAGGAGGAAGTGGCAGGAATATCAGGATAATGTGGAGGCAGAGTTGCGGTTTGCCGCCATTGCAGAGAGGAGGAAGCAAGCTGAGCCTCTTGCACTGCCCCCACCTTCCCCGAGGATAATGATGGGAAGAAGCTCATCGAACAACCTGAGTTCTTAAAGGATGAAGTTATCTTGGAGGCAGTTGCTGCTCAAGTTAAGGCTAGCGATGTGTGGGCTTCATAGAAAAGCAGGTTGAAGCTTTTGGAGTAGAGGAGGCGGAGGAAAGAATGCTGAAGCAGGCCTTGGATGCCAATGTGGTGGAGACCAGGATGCAACATAGGCCCCTGGCCATCCAACCAGGTGAAGCTTCCTCCTGCAGAACAATGTCCTCTGAGCAACCTTTAATTGTTCAACCAATTAGTCCGAGGATGCCTTCACCACCTGCGTCAAAAGATGAAGCGGAGCATTCAGTCAACTGGTGGACATTGAGACCCTTCCTGATGAGGAGGTGGAAGGCTCAGATGTCGCATGAACCATCCCTGTTTTCCTGGATGCTCCTGCCACCGTCGAGAAGGTTGACACGTCGATGATGGAGCCGCTAACGACTCCGGAGGTTGAAAAGTTGGAAGTCCTTGCAGTTGCTGCTGTTCTTGAAGAAACACTACAGGTTTTCGAGGAACCAGAAGCAGCAACTCTTAAAGGAACCTCCGTGCCAGCAACTTCTGATGATTAGGCACCGATGGAGGTTGGAAAGACGATTGAGGAAATTACTCCAATGGAGATGGAGGGAGTAATTTTTGAGGATCCTGTGAATCATGGTGAGATGATTGCAGAGGAGGCCGCAACAGAACATGCTGCTAACACAGAGCCTACTGTTGAAGATGTTCCAGCAGGACAGGCAGCTCCTTCAGAGCCTACTGTTGAAGAGGCTGCTTCTACAGAGCCTGATGTTGAGAAGTCTGCTAACATAGAGATTTCGAAGAAGTTGAAGGAGGTGGAGGAGGCACCTTTGGAGAAGGAAAGGCCTTCCGAAGAAGAAATAAGAAGGATGCAAGCCTGGAAGAGAGATGTCCCTCAGGATGCAGTGATGGGAGCTGCTGATTAGAAAAAGACAGCGGATGAGGAGGAGGCAGTTGGAGAGGATCCTAGCCATTCAGAATAGAAGCTCACTACCTCTTCCGAGAGCGATGATGGTGCACCCTGTTCACCGGAGCCAAAAAATCCAATACTTTAACTTCTTCTCTTTCTGTGTAGGATGCTGAAGACAAGTCGATAGATGATGTGATCAAGGCAGTGGAAAAAGTAGGCAAGTCCCTGACCAAAGCTAGCCGAAAAATGAGAGTTGAAGCAAATAAGGATTGCTTTCAAGCTACCTTCCTGATCGACACTCTCAATGCTACTCTGGCTAAGCTTCAGGCAACAATCAATTCTCAGAACACATCCACCGGCCTTGTTGACACTAGGGTTTTCGGGTATGTTGGGTTTTCATATGCTTTGTGGGTATTTGGGTTCTTCGGGTCGGGTGGGGTACATTATTTACTACCTGATTGGGTTTCGGGTACTCGAATATAACAAACTCTTTACCTAATTTGAATGGGATATCACAGAATCTCAGATTTAGAACTCAGCTCCACACTTAAAAAAAAAAAATCGACCCGAACCCGACCTTGCTGGTACTCGACTTTGTGGGTACCCGATTTCTTTGGGTATTTTCGGGTAGTAATAGTCGGGTACCCGATAAAGTCAGATACCCAACCCGAAAACCCAAAATCCGAAACTACCCGACCCGATCCCACCCCTAGTTGACACTATCAAGAGCTTGAATAATAAGCTCAACGCACAAGAGAAGAAGCTGCTAGACATGGAGCTTGAACAGAGGTCCATGTCTTCCTCCCTGAAGAAAATTGATGATTCTCAATTCCAGCAGAAACAAACTGTTGGTCCCAAATAGGCTGGTAGTAGGCATAGAGGGAGGGGGTGAATAAGCATACTATATTTTCAAACTTTTCTTCTTCTATCGGCTCAATTCTAGGATCAGTAACCTTTTGGGAGGTTACTGATCAGAGTGGTTGCGGAAGCTTTTCTCTCATTGCAGAGCCAAGTATAGAAGATGTGCTGTTTTATCATAGAGTATGCAGGTTAAGCAATAAGCACACATAGACGCATGGATATATAGAGGTTCAAAGGTCTCCGTAATCCTTCTACGTCCTGTCTGCCTCTTCTCAAGAGGGAACCTTTGTTAAGCTGGTTGCTTTACATAGACCTATTGTAACGCCCCGATTCCCATTAATTGGAAATCAAGTCGTCACCCTTTACTAATTAAAGAATTTATAAAATAGTTTACAGCGCAAGACTGAAAGGAAAACACGAGACATTTTTTTTTTAAAACATAACACAATTATTTCCAAAACTCATGTTTTACCCACATTTCTAGGTTAAACGCTCAAACAAACTCTTACATGAGATGATATAATAGAAGAAACATATTATACCCAAATATAAGTCTAGGCCCATCATCTACCATAATTTACATATCCAAAATATAACATTATTCTTAAAAGTAAGTACTGTTTTGGTACTTTAACATGAAAGGGGTGATGGAAAGACAGTTCATCTCGCTACACGTCCGCGTCATCATACGCCGAACCTGAAAATATTAAAAGTAGAATCATGAGACACTCCGGAGAGGGATCCCAGTGGGATAACTGTACTCTCTAATATTCATTGAAACAATTAAATCATTAAACACGTACTACATATCTGTTGGGCACGCTCACCCTGGACCATACATAACATAGAGGAATGTGGGAGTCGCTCGCCCACTAAACCTTTCTTTCATAGACCAGACACTATGGCCCTTATGGTTGTCGCCCGATAGTAAAACAACTACCGGTTACAGCTACGGAACTTCAACCGTAGATTTTCATACATAACTTACTAATTTAATTATCAACGCATAGTAGAGTGTAGAAGTTACCCACTTTAAGATGACAGCTCGAGGATTGCTTTTGGATTCACCGGTTGTCTCGACTGCACTTGACACACTTAACTATTTAGTTTCTTATATTAGGTTATTTAATCTAAAGCATAATCATTAGTAATTAAATATAAAGACTTCATACTAAACATAAATGTTAACATGATTCCATACACATTAACCAAATATTTATATTAATCATACATCATACAAAATATACATATATTAGACTCATATATAAAATTTTGATGATAACATTATCATATAAGAATCATTTAAACATGATTAGCATTTTAAAAGAAATCAACATACTCATAACTTAAGCTTTAGATATTTGAACTAGAAATTTTAGTCCTAAAAAGACATATAAAATATAAAGGTTTGGGTCATAAAATAATATCCAGTACAGTATTGGGTTAAATTTATAATTGTAGCAAAGTTTAGGGGTGATTCTGCAGTTTCTATAAAGTTTGGGGGTTAATCTGCTATTTAAATTAATTTCAAGGATTAAACTACATTCATTGTAAACTGTAGGGACTGAAAATGAAATATATTAAACTTCAAGGACCAATCTGCAATATGCTGAAAGTCTAACCCCTAAATTATAAATAGGGAAGAGTTTGAATTTGCAATTAAGCCCTTGGACTAAACCTAATTTACCAAAGCAACCCTTCCCCCCAAAACAACCCCCCTCCCCTCGTCGCTGCTCCTCTCGGCCGTCCTCCCTGCCGGCGACAGGCTCGTCGCCGACCTCCTCTCCACGTGCGGCGGCGCCTCTTCTTCTCCAACCCACATCAACCATCAACACCCACACCCTTGCACACTTACACACGCACACAACCGCACCCGCAGCGCCGCCGCCGGCGGCACTGCTCCTCTCCTCTACTCACGGCGCCGCCCATCCGCGGCGGCGCCCCACCTCCCTTCCCCCTATTTCTCCACAGCCACACATCCAAACACCTTCCCGTTTCTGCAGCACAGTGGCGCCGTGAGCGGCGCCGCCCCCCTCTCCTCGCCTGCACTCTCCACGCGGCGCCGCCGTACACGGCGCCGCCCTTCTTCCCTACTCTCCCCTGTTTAGGCCGCACCCAAAACACCACACAACACACTTTGCACACACTCAACACCCACTGCTCACACCACGGCGGCGCTGCTCACGGCGCCGCCCCGTTCGCTTCTGCTCGGCGCCGCCCGACGTGGCGGCGCCCCTCCACTTTCCTCATCTCCCCCCTCTTTTCTACTTCTCAATTTACAGCAACAAACACATACATATACAATATATACACACTCAATTACACACATATACATACACACACATCTACAATTAATTTGGGGAAGAATAAATTGGAAGCAATTAAATCTTTACCCTTTGAAAATACACTCCACTACCCCTGTTGAATCTAAAACCTCAAGTTTGATATGAGAGAAAGAAAAGAAATGAGAACAAATGGGGGAGAGAGGATACACTACTCTTGCCTCAAATGTGATATCTCTGCAGAATATGGGAAAAAGGTGGATGAATATCCCTTTTTTTTTGTGGTGATGTGTCAATAATATAAGGAGGGGAAGTGGCGACTCATCTTTCAAATATCACACACGTGTACATATATATAGGATATGAAAACCCATATATATATTATATATATTACATACGTATACATATATAAATATTTATGCATGCATCTTATTTTCATATATATATATATATATAATTAACATTATTAATAATAATAATAATAATAATAATAATAATAATAATAATAATAATAATAATAATAATAATATACCACAATAATATAATTTATACAAAAGTATTTACTAAGTACATTTTATATAAATTATTTTATCACATGTAATCACATATAAAGATCATAATTAAATTTCATAAAATAAAAGCATTTACGACACAAACGAATAAGCTTAGCATAAAAACCTAATATCATTTTTCCTCATTTAAACTTATCTATATCTTATCTTTTTACTTTCATCCATGATTGTCAAGTGAGTTGAGATCAAGCTCGATTTCCTCCATAAGCAATCCTGCAAAATACTTTAAAATCTCCAAAGAAACATTAGATCACAACATACGAAAAAAAAAATCATTGAGCACAACATAATGCGTAAATCATAAATTTAAAAAAAAACATAAGGGTTCACTTCAAATAATTTTCAATTAAAAGGTAAAAGAAATTTTATGAAATATGCAATGTAGATTTTCTTAGAAACGGGTGCTACACCTATCTATTACAACCCTCACTTAACAAGTAAGTAGCAAGCCTTCACACAACTGCTTGTCTACTTTCCCCACTGACCCATGCATGATCCTATTCTACCCACCCTGGGTCCTCAATTTCTCTCCTAGAAAGTGGAAAACTCAGCAGAGCTCTACTCCTCGCACTGAGTACTCCAAGACATTCATTTAGAAGGAGTTTGTCTTCTTTTTCTTCAACTGGGTGCAGCACGCTTGGCCTTCTTTTGCAGGTGGATCTGCTGAAGCTTGCTGCTGGATTGACTGACTAAGTATGTGTCTTTTGAGGTGTGGAGTGTTTGAACTTTTCTTCTGCTCTTCTGAACACTCTTTTTTCTTCTATTTTGTCTTCCCCCTCTTTCTGTACTTTCTTCTTATGAGCCATCTCTCTGTTGAGCTCTTCTCTCTTCTTTTTGCGCTTCTCTCTATGAGCTTGTATATTCTGTTGTGCTCGCTATCTTCTCTCTCTTGCACACCCTTCTTTTCATCAGTCTTCTTCTTATTTATAGATTAGGAAATCTACCCGTTGAAGGGAGGTAGGTTCCCTAATCTATAAATGCACTGCACTCCTGACACATTCCAGTTTTTCTCTTTCACGTGTCTTCTTCTGGTTGGCTCCTCTTCTCTTCTCTCTACCGATAACTTATTTGTGTCTACCGGTAACTTTTGACTTTCTTCCCATGCCAGCTTTGTAGCTTCCTCCTTTTGCTTCACTCTGGAGCTTCCTTTTCTGGCTTGCTCCTTCAGGCGGCTTGAGGCTTCTGTAGCATGCTCCTGCAATATGCTTTCGCATGGTCTCTCAGGTAGCTTTCTGTCTCGCTGCATTCTGCTTCGGGGAGGTCTCTTCCACTAACTTCTTGTAGTCATCAATATCCTTATTACTTCACCCGATTCTTTTTCACTATTTTCTTTAGTGTCCTTCCTTCTGATTATTCTTATTAGTATCCTTAGCATCCTGTCATCCAGCGACCTAATTTCTAGTCAGCCTGGTATCGAGCATACTGATGTCCAGCATCCTGTTATCCAGCGATCTAGTATCCAACATCCTGGTGTCCAGTGTTCTATTGTTAGAACTTTATCCTTGTTCCTTTATATTGATGAGTCCTTCTACCTTTTCCACTGACTTGATGACAAGTACTCTAATATCTAGTAGCTTAGTATCCAGTAGCTCAGTGTCTAGCGTCCTGGTGTACAGCGACCTGATGTTCAGTGACCTAGTATCCATCCATCTGGTGTTTAGTGTCCTGATTTTCAGCGACCTGTTATCTGGTAACCTAGTATCCTAGCAACTTGGTGTTTCGCATCTTAGAGTTAAAGTTTATCATTTTGTCAATAGTTCCCCCAAAATTTAGTAGCCCTTTATCAGAGGTACCTGCAAATCGAGTATTCTAGTATAGGTACTCACATAAGTATGAGTCCTTCTAGGTTAAGCTTCTTTCAGGAGCTTGGACTTTCTTTACAGCCTATGGTTGCTGTAGAGGAAGTTTGACTTCTTCAAGACTTTTTCGGTACAAAGCAAAATGATGGTGTGTGCAGGTGTTTTCTTATTGTTATCACTTTAGAATATATATAGAAAAGGTAAAACATGATACTAGTAAGGTAGACAATTTTCTTTTCCTTTTTAGAGATGTTGTTCTGCTTGATTCCTTAGGGAATGTCAGTTTGTTGCAGACATTTTTAGCATACCCATATCCTTTGGGTTACACCAAAGATTTTAACTCTTATCCCTACTAAGATACCTGGAGTTGTGATAGAAGTTCCCCCTTACTTTATGACTCTCTTACTCTAGAATGTAGGGTCACTTTCAGTACCATTTCAGGTAACTTTGAGGTTTGCATGAGAAGGTGAAGCGTTCTAATATGGAAATAATCGTATAGGCTTCCCTCCTTATTTTCAAGTTTGGTGACCAAAATTTCAAGCCTGTTATCTTCAATCTTCTGAAGATTCTTTCACCTGACCTTCTTGAATATTGGTTCTCATGTGATTACTTGAGATTCTTAATCATGATGGACATAAGCGAGACTGCATTTTAGAGAAGTAAGATTAGAATGAGGTACCTGGTCGTTGTTATTCCTTTCCTAAAGAGTAGATCCTTTTTTTATCACGTGATTCCTTCTGTAGAGTGGTCTGGTTGATGGAGTGAGTTTCTCTTTTTGCTCCTTGCTTGACATCCTCAGCATCTTCCTCTTTAGTTGCTTGCTTGCTCGTTGCTGTAGACTTGGAGCTTCAATATGGTTCATACTTCCCAGCTTCACTTTGTATCAGCTTCTTCTTCATTCTCAGCAACTAGCCTTTCTTGTTGATTCTGCTCCATGTTGGATATATGTTTGCTCCTTTCCGCACAGCTTTCTGTTCCGCAGCCCTTTCTTCGAGTAGCTTGCTGTTCACCAGCTTTCTTCTTCTGAACAGCTTTCTCTTCACAACACAGCTTGATTTTGTATGTCCTTCATAGCTACTTGTTGTCTTTCACAACAATCACATCCTTTTAACAAAGGCAGTGATTTGATCTATGATGTGAGAGAGAGAGAGAATCCAGAGAGAGATTCTTCATAGATGGGATATTGATAGATCGCTTATATCTTTTATTCATCCACCTGATCTAATACCACTTATTGATATTAGGTTGATCAGTGAGCTTTGGATGAATAATCCACTTGCTCTGATACCACTTGTTGGTCCGAAATAGGCTGGTAGTAGGCTTGGGGGGGGGGGAAGGAATAAGCCTACTATATTTTCAAGCTTTTCTTCTTCTATCTTCTCAATTCTAGGATCAGTAACCATTCTTTTGAACACTCTTTTTTATTCTATTTTGTCTTCCTTCTCTTTTTGCGCTTTCTTCTTTTAAGTCTTCTCTCTGTTGAGCTCTTCTCTCTGCGAGCTTGTATATTCTGTTTTGCTCGCTATCTTTTCTCTCTTGCACAATATTCCTTTCGTCAGTCTTCTTTTTATTTATAGATTAGGAAATCTACCCGTTGAAGGTAGGTAGGTTTCCTAATCTATAAATGCACTGCACTCCTGACACATTCCAGTTTTCACTTTCCACGTCTCTTCTTCTGACTGGCTCCTCTTCTCTTCTCTCTACCAATAACGTCTTTGTGTCTACCGGTAACTTTTGACTTTCTTCCCATGCCAGCTTTGTAGCTTCCTCCTCTTGCTTCACTCTGAAGCTTACTTTTTTGGCTTGCTCCTTCAGGCGGCTTGAGGCTTCTGTAGCATGCTGCTCCTGCAGCATGCTTTTGGCATGGTCTCTCAGGTAGTTTTCTGTCTCGCTGCATTCTACTTCGGTGAGGTCTCTTCCAGTAGCTTCTTGTAGTCATCAGTATCCTTATTAGTTCACCCGATTCTTTTTCACCATTCTCTTCAGTGCCTTCCCTTTGACACTTTCTCTGATCTTTTTTTCTTCTGCAGTAAATCTGTTGCAGTAACCTATCCTAAGATTGATTATGCTTTAGAGTTATTTTCTTAAGGTTTTGTCTCATCAAAACATACTTAAACGTTTCCAACACAAACCTTAGAGGATCATTCTAACATCTTAACCAGTATGCATTCGATGATAAGGTTTGAAGTAGGACGGGATTATGATGATGACAAAAAGGGGGAAGAAGTAGTTAAAAGGATAGAGCAGAGGAAGCAGGATCCTCCTACGTGTAGGCAGCTCACCATCTTGCCGAAGAAGGATACTGGAGAAGGTGGAGGAAGCAGAGGAGGAGGGGCCCGAGGTTACTCAGATAGCGGAACCAAAAGATAATCCGATGTTATCTCAGGAATAATTCATCCGGGTTTACATAGAGGGCACGAGGAAAGGGAAAAAAAGAGGAGAAGGGTCGAGGAGATGTACAAGGCTTCTGACGAAAATATTGTGAAGCAGGCCCAAGAGAGCCTTGCAAGACTATCCGCCTCAGAAGCAACCAAACCTTGAAGGATTGGCTGAGCGAGAAAAAGAGGCACTGGAATCCTTAGTTCGTTGCTTCAGGAGAACAAATAGGTGGGGCATCTAGGTTCTTGATGGGAGCCCGGATGTCAAAAGCTCAAGATTTCAAGAGTGGCGGCTTCCTGAAATCGATATACTTACTGCCACCAATCCAAGCTACTTTCAAATCGAGAATTACAAGCGGGTTGAGTACCTAAAGTACTACATCAAGCTATGCAAGGAGTCCATCATAATCAAATGAAGAACTCAAAAAAAAGGGACTCCAATGCTTCAGAAACCTTGCCAGCAAAGGTGTACTTCCAATCCCGATGAGACTAAAGAGCCGAATTGACAAAGGGGAAGTAATTTCTTTCCATGAGTATTTTTGGTTAAGGTACGATGAAACCTCAGAAATGAGAAGGATGATAGAACCAACCCACTTGGAATCCATTCTCAACTAGTGGAAAGGTTCCCGCAATGAAAGAAGACCTAGAACCTCTTGGTTGAAGAGATGAAGATAGTTCCCTCCTGTATACTTCTTTCTGTTCTTTTTCGGTATCTCTTGCTTATCTTATTTTGTTATACTCTGATACCTTTCTGTCGATCCTGAAAACAACTGGTAGTAGGCTTGGGGGGTGAATAAGCCTACTGAACCATCACACATTTTTCTTCTACATCTATTGGCTTTTTCTTATGTCAGTAACCTGTTGAGAGGTTACTGATCAGAGTGGATGCGGAAGCCTTTTACTATGTCTGGTAGAAGATGTGTAGCTTATTAGAGAGAGTGTATGCATGGCAGTAAGCAGATAAAGACTCAAGCATGTATAAAGGTTCGAAGGTGGAGTAATCCTTCTACGTCCTATCTTCATCCTCTTAGGAGGGAACCTTTGTTAAGCGGGTTGATTTACATAGACCTATCTATTACAACCCACCCTTAACAAGTAAGTAGCAAGCCTTCACACAAATGTTTGCCTACTTTCCCTTGACCCACACAGGATCCTACACTACCCACCCAGGGTCCTCACTTTCTCTCCTAGAAAGTGGTAAACTCAGCAGGACATTACTCCTCGCACTGAGTACTCCGAGACAACCTTTTAGAGAGGTTTATCTCCTTCTTCTTCAACTCGGTGCAGAAAGCTTGGTGTTGGTTTGCAGACTTGATTCTACTGAAGCTTGCTGCTTGACTAGTAGACTGGGTGTGTGTCTTCTTGGGGTGTGGAGTGTTCGAGCTCTTCTTCTTTTCTGTTGCTCTTTGTGAACACTCTCTACTCTTCTTAACTTCCCCCTTTTACTGCGCTTCTCTCTATTTATGAGCCTTTCTCTCTAATGAGCTCTTCTCTCTTCTCTTGCGCTTCTCTCTGCGAGCTTGGATATTCTGATGGGCTCATCTTCTTCTCTCTTGCACACTTGGTTCCATTATATGCAGGGAAAAGAGAGAGAGAGAGATGAGATCTTTTTATGCTTAATGAAGAATAAGAGTGCATGTACTTATAGGATTGAAATACTCCCTGTTGCAGTTTGGATCTTTAAAGATCTCATTAACTGCTCCACCGGTTTCCAAGGCTGATGTTGACAGTTTCCACAGCTTTAAATATTATCTCCTGATTTGATTAAGTCTGTGGTCAGCGGCTGAATCTCCACCTATGGATTTTTCTGATCGTGCGGCTGGAGTTCTTTTAAGGTTTTAGTAAAGGAAGTTTATTTCTGGAAAAGTCGATATCTTTAAAGTGTACGCATGTTACCAAGAAATATTTTCTCAGTAACTCTTTCAACGTGTAACATACAAGAGATCTATTTATCCAGGTTTGATGATAAGTTCTGACTTCAAGTAACCTAGTATCCAGAATATTGAAACCTAGCATCCTGATACACAGCGACCTGGTGTTCAGCGATCCAGTATCCAGCTACTCAGTATTTAGCGTCCTGTTGCCCAGCGACCTAGTGTTCAGCGATCTAGTTTCCAACCCCTGGTATCTAGCATCCTGATATCTAGCGTCCTGCCACCCAGCGACCTAATTTCAAGTCAGCCTGGTCTCTAGCATCCTGATGTCCAGCATCTTGCTATCAGTAACCTAGTTTTTAATATTCTGGTGTATAGCGTTTCGTTTAGTCAGAACTTTATCTTTTTCAATTAGGCCCTTCTACCTTTTCTATTGACTTAATGACAAGTGCTCTGATTTCTAGTAACTTAGCATCCAGTTAGCTTGGTATCTAGTGTATGGGTGTACAACGTCCTGTTATCCCATGACCTAGTATCTAGTAGCTGGATGTTCAGCATCCTATAGTCAGAGTTTGTCATCTTGGCAATGATTCCCCCTAAATTTGTCAGATGTACTTGCATAATGATAATCATGTATAGGTACTCATACAAGTATGAGTCCTTCTTGTTTTCTTTCAGAGCTTAGACTATCTTTACAGCCCATAATGTAAAGAGAGTTTTGGCTTGTTCAAGACTTTTGAAGATCAAGGAGTGATAGTGCGTAAAGGTGTATATAATCAAATCAAGATAGACAAAGACATAGTAATCAAAATTATTATTATTATTATTATTATTTTTTAATCAAATTTTTATTTTTTTATTTTTATTTTTCTGGATTTGCTATTCTGCTTGATTCCTTATTGAATGTCAGTTTGTTGCAGACTTTCTATAGCATACCCACACTTGGGTTACTCCAAGGATTTTAACCTTTTTACCTTCAAAGCTTCCTAGATTTGTACTGCAAGTTCCCCCTTACTCCGTGGTCTGCTCTTTTAAGATGTGGGGTCACTTATCAGTACTATTCCAGGTTACTTTGAGGCTTAGCATGAGAAGGTAAAACATTATGATGTGAAACTAAAACATGCACGCTTCATTCTCATTATTAGAACCAAGTGACAATGATTTAAAGTTGATTATTTGAGAAAATAGTCACTTGAGTTCTTTGACAAAAAAAGACATGATTATGACCAGAAAGAAAGAGTATAGAATTGGAACGAGGTACCTGGTCATTTTTTGTTCTTTTAAAAGAGTAGGTCCTCTTTTATCTTGTTTTCAGTCTGGAGGTCAATCCGGTTGATGGAGTGAACTTCTTCTTCTTACTCCTTGTCTTGACATCCTCATCATTTTCTTCTATGATTTGCTGCTTGCTGTGTCAGCTTCTTGTTGGTCCACTCTTTTCCACACAGCTTCCTTCTTTGCAGCTTACTGTTCCCCCTCCGAAACAACTTTTCTTCACAACACAGCTTGATATTCCATATCTTTTAGCTGTTTGTTGTCTTCACATCAATCATATCCTTTTGGAGAAAAAGATATTGAAATGATCTTTGATGTGAGGGTGAGAGAGAGAGATATTGAGAGATGCTTCTTTCACAAATGGGATCGGGACAGATCGATTAGATCTTTTGTTTCATCCATCTGCTCTGATACCAGTTGTTGGTATCATATTGACCATTGAGCAAGGATGAATAATCCATCGGTGACTGATACCACTTGTTGGTATCAGATAGATCAACTGGTGAATAGTACAACCTGCTCTGATACCACTTATTGGTCGCGAAAAGAACTGGTAGTAGGCTTAGAGGGGGGGAGAATAAACCTACTGAACCATCACACATTTTTCTTCTACATCTATTGACTTTTTCTTATGCTAGTAACCTTTTGAGAGATTACTAATCAGAGTGGATGTGGAAGCCTTTTATTAAGCCTGGTAGAAGATGTGCAGCTTATTAGAGAGAGTGTATGCATGGCAGTAAGCAGATAAAGACACAAGCATGTATAGAGGTTTAAAGGTGGAGTAATCCTTCTACGTCCTCTCTTCCTCCTCACAGGAGGGAACCTCTGTTAAGCTCGTTGAATTACATAGACCTGTCTATTACAACCCACCCTTAACCGGAAAGCAGCAAGCTTTCACAAAGATACTTGTCTACTTTCCTGATCCACACAGGATCCTACTCTACCCACCCAGGGTCATCACTTTCTCCTTGAAAGTGGTAAACTCAGTAGGACATTACTCCTCGCACTGAGTACTCCGAGACAACCTTTAAGAGAGGTTTATCTCCTTCTTCTTCAACTGGGTGCAGCAAGCTTGGCCTTGGTTTGCAGACT
The DNA here is from genome assembly GCA_005771605.1 of Scutellaria baicalensis. NCBI lineage: Eukaryota > Viridiplantae > Streptophyta > Magnoliopsida > Lamiales > Lamiaceae > Scutellaria > Scutellaria baicalensis. The sequence goes on along the minus strand of CM016724.1, from coordinate 34,511,132 downwards.
TGATTCTGCTGAAGCTTGCTACTTGACTGGTAGACTGGTGTGTGTCTTCTTGGGGTGTGGAGTGTTCGAGCTCTTCTTCTTTTATATTGCTCTTTGTGAACACTCTCTACTCTTCATAACTTCCCCCTTTTACTGTGCTTCTCTCTATTTGTGAGCCTTTCTCTCTGATGAGCTCTTCTCTTTTCTCTTGCGCTTCTCTCTGTGAGCTTTGATATTCTGATGGGCTCGTCTTCTTCTCTCTTGCACACTTGGTGCTTCTCTCACACACTCTTCAGTCTTTATCCTCCTCTTTATAGGTTGTGAAATCTGCCCGTTGAAGGTAGACAGATTTCTGACATTGACGCACCACACTCCTGACACACGGCAGCATTTTGCTTTCCACGTGTCTTCTTCCGGTTGGCTCCTCTTTTCTTTCTCTCTACCGGTAACTTCTTGTGTCTGCCGGTAACTTTGACTTTCTGCCCATGCCTCTTTATAGTTCCCTCCTCTTGCTTCACTTTGGAGCATCCTTCTTCTGGCTTGCTCCTTCAGGTGGCTTCGAGGCTTCTGTAGCATGCTGCTCCCTGCAGTATGCTTTTGGCATGGTCTCCCCAGGCAGCTTCCTATCTCGCTGTTTTTCTGCTTTGGCGAGGTCCCTTCCAGTAGTTTCCTGGTAGTCAATAGTTTCCTTATTAGTTCCAGATTCTTTTCAACTATTCTCTTCAGTATCCTTCCTTTGACATATTCTCTATTTCTTTTAATCTTTTGCAGTAACTATATTTCTAAGATTGGTTGTACTTTTAGAGTTACTTTAACAATTTGTCTCATCAAAACATTTTTCAAATATATCCAACACTTTCTGATTTATCAACTCAATAAAAATAAAATTATGTTCTGAAAAGCTCACTGCTTGTGAACTTGTCTTTGTGGCTCTGATACCTCTTTATCTGATTTTTTGTTTGGTTACTGCCAAATGTCCTTAATAAAATTGCTAAGTCTTTTGATCCTCTTAGAGGAAGTTTTGTCATCATCAAAAAGTGGGAAATTGTAAATAACATTGTATAGATTTTAATAAAGACAAAACATGTAATAGATTATAGCCTAGGATCCTGTGTATTTAGCTTCCGTTATAAATCTCTTAGTATAGGATCAGGAGGCTTGAAGATCAAGATTTAAAGCTTGAAAAAGGAATGAAGACCCTACTGTACATAAAAAGAATTAAAAAATGACTAAGTATAGGTCACTGCAGTAGGTTGCTAAAAGGACACTAGAAGGCTACTGCAAGTGGATGCCACTCAGACAAGTAAGCTTGGCTGAATGAAAGACAAGTAAGCTAAGCTGAATGAAAGACAAGTAAGCTAGCCTACTGGAAGACAAATGAACACTAGCAATTTATCCAAGGCAGTTACCTCTGAATGAGTGTACTGAGTTTACGTTAGGTACACCCACATGTAAACCAATTAAAAGGTGCCACATAATGAAGCAAAAAGGAGGACAGAACGACTGTCAGACTGGGTATGGCGATTTCAGCGACAGATGCGTATGATCTCAACAACTTCATATGGACTAAACCAGAAATGACCATGTCACCAGAAATCTCCACCTTCTAACCTATGTATATCCATGCATCTCTACATGGTTACTTTCTATATGCACATCTCATATTAGATGCACATCCTTCATATTTGGTCTTCACAAGAGAGGAAACTTCCGCAACATAACTCTGATCAGTAACCTCCCAAAATGTTATTGACTCCCGACTAAAGCTTCTTGAAAAGAAGAAATGTTTGAAATAGGAGTAGACTTATTCACCCCCCCCCCTCTCTAAGCCTACTACCACATTATTTGGGACCAACAAGTGGTATCAAAGCAGGTGGATAAATCATCCAACATGTATTATCTGATACCAACAAGTGGTATCAGAGTAGGTTGGATGATATGCAAAAGATCTAATCGATCTATCCAGATCCCATCTGTGAAAATCTCTCTCTCTCTCTCTCTCTCTCTCTCTCTCTCTCTCTCCCTCACATTATAGATCAATTCACTGTCTTTGTTAAAATGATATGATTGATGTGAAGAAAACTAGCAGCTAAAGAATAGAAAAAATCAAGCTGAGTTGTGTAGAAAAACTGTTCAGAAAAAGGAAGCTGGTGAACAGCAAGCTACTCGAGGATCAGACTACGAAGAAGGAAGTTGTGCACAAGAAGCCAGTTTCTACTTATCACTGAGTAGAGCAATACGGAGTAGATCAACAAGAAAGGCACGTTGCTGAACAAAATGAGGAAGCTATTATAACGCCGAGTTGAAAGTATAGATCACACCAAAGACTATAAACAACAGCCATAAGAAGCAACCTTGGAAGAAGATGATGAGGAAGACAAGCGGAGGAGTAAGAAGAGAAGCTCACTCCATCAACCAGACCACCTTCCAGAATGAAGCAAGAGATGAAAGAGGGTCTACTCTTTAAACAATTTGTTGGTCCTAAAACTGCTGTAGGTAGGCTTAGAGGGGGGGGGGGGGTGAATAAGCTTACCTTCTTTTCAAACTTTTTCTTTTATCTCTATCGGCTCACTTCTAATATCAGTAACCTTTTGAGAGGTTACTGATTAGAGTGGTTTGCGGAAGCATATTACAGAGCCGAGTAGAAGATGTGTAGCTTATCAGAGAGTATGTATGAAGTGCAGTAAGTAGATAAAGATGCAAGGATGTATAGGGGTTCAAAGGTGGGGTAATCCTTCTACGTCCTCTCTTCCTCCTCTTAGGAGCGAACATTGGTTAAGCTGGTTGATTTACATAGACCTATCTATTACAACCCACCCTTAATGAATAAGTAGCAAGTCTTCACAAAGATGCTTGCCTACTTTTCTTTGACCGACACAGGATCATACATTACCCACCCAGAGTCCTCACTTTCTCTCCTAGAAAGTGGTAAACTCAGCAGGACATTACTCCTTGCACTGAGTACTCTGAGACAACCTTTTAAAGAGGTTTATCTCCTTCTTCTTCAACTGGGTGCAGCAAGCTTGGCCTCCGTTTGCAAACTGATCTGCTGAAGCTTGCTGCTCGACTGGTAGACTGAGTGTGTGTCTTCTTGAGGTGTACAGTGTTCGAGATTTTCTTCGAACACTCTTTTCTCTAAGGATTCTCCATCTTTTTTGTGCTTCTCTCTTTTAAGCTCTTCTCTCTTCTTTTGCGCTTCTCTCTATAAGCTTGGATATTCTGATGTGTTCACTTCTTCTCTCTTGCGCCTTCGCGCTTTCTCTCACACACTTTCAGTCTTCAGTCCTCCACTTTATAGGTTGTGAAATCTGCCCGTTGAAGGTAGACAGATTTCCATCATTGATGCGCCGCACTCCTGACACACACCAGCTTTTCACTTTCCATGTGTCTTCTTCTGGTTGGCTCCTCTTCTCTTTTCTCTTTACCGGTAACTTCTTTGTGTCTACCTGTAACCTTGACTTTCTGCCCATGCCTCTTTGTAGCTCCCTTCTCTTGCTTCACTCTGGAGCTCCATGCTTGCTCCTTTGGGTGGCTTGAGGCATCTGTAGCATTCTGCTTCCCGCAGTATGCTTTTGGCATGGTCTTCTGAGGCAGCTTCCTGTCCCTCTGTATTCTTCTTTGGCGAGGTCCCTTCCAGTAGTTTTCTGAAGTCAATAGTATCCTTAATAAGTTTACCAGACACTTTTCAACCATTTTCTTCAGTAACCTTCCTTCGACATATTCTCTGATCCTTTTTAATCTTCTGCAGTAACTCTATTGCAGTAACATATCCTAAGATTGGTTATGCTATAGAGTTACGTTAAGGATTTGTCTCATCAAAACATTCTATAAATATATCCAACAATTTCCCCCTTTTTTATGATGACAAAACCTTTATAGAAGATCAAAAGAATATAACCTCTCAAGCACAGAAAGTATATTTAAAGCATGGCACAATCGGGCATACTACTTTCATACACAAATCACATATAAGTCTAAAAGAAAGGTAACAAGGAATGAGCATTTTTTAAGAACAGAAGACATTTTATTAAGATAAAACATGTACATTACAATGCAGTAAGCAGATTACAATAAACATCCTATCTAAATTCATTCTTCTATTCTTTTTGCTCTTTCCTCTCTTTCTTTTTCTCCTTAGCTTCTTGCAAGCTTCTTTCTTCTCTAACTCTTCCCGTTTTTGGGTGCAAGGGCCTACTCCCAATTGGTTTTCCTCTTAGTCCAAAGAGAGAGAGAATTAAAGGTGAGGAGAAGAGGCTTCTTTCGGTGGAGAGTAGGGAAGCAGAGGAAGAGATCTGAGAAGATGGAGAGAATGACGCAGTAGCTTGATGCAACCTTTCCCTCTATATTCTTATCAGCTCCTCCTGCTATTTTCACCAAATCCATTCCTTGGAAGCAAGAGTCATCCATAATCCCCTCCAACATTTCCTTGTGGATGGGCTGGAATCTTCTCTTCTCCTCCTCTGGAAGACTTTTGATCTTCCATGATCCTTCGCAGTTTCTTCCCCCTTTTTTGACATCATCAAAAATGAGCTTAAGCTCCGGGATAACTAGAGAGGGATCCTTTTACTCTCTCTCTAACCTCTAAGAGGAAAACCTGGGTGCTTGCCCTCAGGTTCCCTTAAGGTTGAGGTGAGAAGAGAATACTAGAAGGCCAAGTCTTCTTAGGAAGACTTGATTCGCAAGTGTCAAGCATGAGAGGTGAATATACGTGATTTGGGGTGTGCTTGTTTGATTATTTGCTGAGAAGGTGTCTTTAGGAAGGGATGAAGAGAAGGTTTTCCAACAATCTAGAGCCATTATGCTTAGGGATGAGAGAGAGAGGATATCTTTATGAATGCTTAATGAAGAAAGAGTGCATGTATATATAAGGATAGAGATACTCCCTGTTGCAGTTGGATCTTCCAAGATCTCATTAACTACTCTACCAGTTTTCAGTAAAGGTGTTGACAGTTTCCACAGCTTTATGTCTTTTCTCATTTGTATGAGATGACATGATTAACTGCTGGATCTCCACCTTTGGATTCTTCTTATCGCACGGCTGGAATTCTTTTAGGGTTCTGAAAAAGGTAGTCTATTTTTGGAAAGGTGTTCCACTTTATATGCGTGCACGTTACTGAGAAGATTTTCAGTAACTGCTCTATCTTATAACCTCCAAGTGATCCATTTCATTGGTGTCTGGCATCCTGATACCCAGCGACCTGGTGTTCAGCGTCTAGTGTCCAGCATCCCGGTATTTAGCATCCTGGTGCCCAGCGACCTAGTGTTCAACGATCTAGTATCCAGCCCCTGGTATCTAGCATCCTGATATCTAGCGTCCTATCATCCAGCGACCTAATCTCCAGTTAGCCTGGTATCTAGCATCTTGATGTCCAGCATCCTGCTATCTAGCGACCTAATATCCAATGTCCTAGTGTCTAGCGTTCTTTCATCAGAATGCATCTTTTTCTTTGAGTCCTTCTACCTTTTCTATTGACTTAATGACAAGTGTTCTGATTTCTAGTAGCTTAACATCCAGTAGCTCGATGTCTAGTGTCTTGGTGTACAGCGTCGTGTTATCTCATAACCTAGTATCCAGCAACCGAATGTTCAGCATCCTATAATCAAAATTTGTCATTTTGTCAATTGTTCCCCCTAAAATCATTAACCCTTTAAATGTACCTGCAAAACACTTATCTTGTATAGGTACTCATATGCTTATGAGTCCTTCTGAGTTAAGTATCTATTACAGCCCATGGTTGCTGCAGAGAAAGTTTTAGTTTCTTCAAGATTTATGAAGATTAAGAACAAAGTGATAGTGTGTGCAGGTGTTTTTTTATTGTATGATTTAGAGTATGGACTCTTTTAGATATAAAAGGATGAGCATAGATAACAAGAAGGTAAACAAGACATGATAGACAAAAGTAAAAAAAAAAATTATTTATTTATTATTATTTTTATTTTTTTTTATTTTTCTAGAGTTGTTGTTTTGCTTAATTCCTTATGGAATGTCGGTTTTTGTAGACTTATTATAGCATGTCCATTTTTGTGTTACTCCAAGGATTTTATCCCTTTTGCCTTCAAAGTTTCCTTGATTTGCTGGATATCAAGATGCTAGATACCAGACTAACTGGATATTAGATCGCTGGATAACAGGACGCTTGATATCAGGATACTAGATATCAAGTGGATATTAGGTCGCTGAACACTAGGTCGTTGGGTACCAGGATGCTAAACACCAGGATGCTGGACACTAGGTCGCTGAACACCAGGTTGCTATGTACTAGGACGCTAGACACCAATACTCTGGATACTAGGTCACTAGACATCAGGACTTATCATCAGGCCACTGGAAAGGAGACCGCTGACTGGTTGTCTAATCTAACTAAGATGTTACCAAAGCAATCGGTAACATGTGCGTATGAAAAGTAGATCACCTTTTCAGAAGTAGACCACCTTCTCCAGAACCCTAAGATGATCTCAGCCGCGCTATCAAGAAGATCTAAAAGCTGAGAATCAAGTGTGGACTAAACACTCATGCAATCATTTCATGTAAAGGAGAAAAGAAATAAAGCTGTGGAAACTGCCAATAACTTTATTACAAACCAGCGAAGCAGTTAATGAGATCTATAAAGAGATAATCCTAATAGTAGGATCTCATGGAACACTCAAAACAGGGAGTATCTCAAACTCTATAAATACATGTGTTGGATACATTTGTATAATGTTTTGATGTGACAAAACCTTAAGTAACTCTAATATGCAGAACCAATCTTAGAAGTTAGTGCAATAGAGTTACTACAGAAGATTCAAAGAAATAGAGAAAGTGTCAAAAGGAAGGATACAGAAGAGAATGGTTAAAAAGAATCTGGTGAACTGATAAGGATACTATTGACTTCAAGAAGCTACTGGAAGAGACCACACCAAAGAAGGAAACAGCGGGACAGGAAGCTACCTAGAAGACCATGCCGAAAGCATACTGCATAGGCAGCATGCTACAAAAGCCTCAAGCCAGCTGAAGGAGCAAGCCAGAAGAGGAAGCTCCAGAGTGAAGCTAGAGGAGGAAGCTTCAAAGCAGGCATGGGAAGAAAAGTCAAAGTTACCGGTAGACAAAAGAAGTTACCCGTAGAGAGAAAAGAGAAGAGGAGCCAACCAGAAGAAGACATGTGGAAACTGAAAAGGTGGTGTGTGACAGGAGTGCGGCGCAGAAATGATGGAAATATGTCTACCTTCAACGGGCAGATTTCAAACCCTATAAAGAGAAGGACTGAAAACTGAAGGTGTGTGGAAGAGAGATGAAGTGAGCACATCAGAATATTCAAACTCACAGAGAGAAGCGCAAAAGAAGAGAGAATAGCTTGAAAGAGAGAAGCACAGAAAGAGGGGGAAGCCTTAGAGAAGAGAGTGTTCAAAACGAGCAGATGAAAAGAAGAAGAGCTCAAACACTCCACACTCCAAGAAGACGTACACCCAGTCTACCAGTCAGCAGCAAACTTCAGCAGAATCATTCTGCAAACGGAGGTCAAGCTTGCTACACCCAGTTGAAGAAGAAGGAGATAAACCTCTCTAAAAGGTTGTCTCGGAGTACTCAGTGCGAGGAGTAATGTCCTGCTGAGTTTACCACTTTCTAGGAGAGAAAGTGAGGACCCTGGGTGGGTAGTGTAGGATCCTGTGTGGGTCAAAGGAAAGTAGGCAAGCATCTGTGTGAAGGCTTGCTACTTATTCGTTAAGGGTGGGTTGTAATAGATAGGTCTATGTAAATCAACCAGCTTAACCAATGTTCCCTCCTGAGAGAAGGAAGAGAGGACGTAGAAGGATTACTCCACCTTCGAACCTCTATACATCCTTGCGTCTTTATCTGCTTACTGCACTTCATGCATACATGCATTCTCTCTAATAAGCTGCACATCTTCTACTCGGCTCAGTATTAAGCTTCCACAAATGACTCTAATCAGTAACTTCCCAAAAGGTCACTGATATTAGAAGTGAGCCGAAAAAGAGTTAGAATAAAAATTTGTAAAGAAGGTAGGCTTATTCCCCCCCCCCCCCCCCCTCTAAGCCTACCTATAGCAGTTTTGGGACCAACAAGTGGTATCAGAGCAAGTTGGACCATCCACCAGTTGATCTATCTGATACCAACAAGTGGTATCAATGGTCAATCACTTTAACTGCTGTATGTGCTTAAAGATTTTTTTTTTTACTCAAAGACATCACTTTAACAACAATTTTACGAAAGTGTTGTCTTTGGGCATGTTTTTTTATGCTAATGACAACACTTTTAGAGAAGTGATGTCTTTGGGCGTGTTTTTTTCTGCCAATAACAACACTTTTAGAGAAGTGTTGTCTTTGGGCGTGTTTTTTTTCTGCCAATGACAACACTTTTAAAGAACGGTTGTCTTTGGGCGTGTTTTTTTCTGTCAATGACAACAATTTTAGAGAAGTGTTGTGTTTGAGCTCCATTTCTTAGACAATAACAACATTCTTACAAGTGTTGTCTTTAAGAATACTCGTTTTATTATGGAAACACTTGAACAATGTTATCTTTTTAATTATAAGTAATCATTTTTGAAATGTGGTAAATTGATATACAAATGATGTCTTACCTTTTCCAAAATAATTGTTAATATTTAATAATTATGATTATATATTAATAATGTTGATGTATAATTTTATCGTTATTTTTTTATATTATTATTATGATTACAATGTAATTTTTTTTAAATTTGCTTTATTTTTAAATTCTTAAGAAATTAATTTTGCATAATGCTAAATTTATATTGAAATTGATGTCATACCTGTTCAAAATAATTATTAATAATTAAGTATTATAATTATATTTTAGGAATATACTAATATTTATTGTTATTTTATTTTTATTATTATTATTATTATTATTATTATTATTATTATTATTATTATTATTATTATTATTATTATTATTATTATTATTATTATTATTATTATTATTATTATTATTATTAAAATTTCCGTATCTTTTTCATCTTTGGTTTATCAAATAATGATGATGTTGCTGAATCTTAACTTAAAACTGGTGAGATTTTTTTTATTGATATTGAGAGTAAATTATTGTTTATTCATATTTAAACTTTTGAATGGTGATAGGTTGATTTACTAATTTTTGGTGGATAATATAATTCATTATCAGGCGGACCTTTTATAATAGCAAACGAGTCAGTCAACTCCGCGTGGAAAAAATAAGAAAATTGGAGGTATATCCTTTTCACTTTATATATATATATATATATATATATATTAACAATGTACATCTTCGGTCTAGTGGTACTTGAGTTGCTTTCATATATGTGGACAAGGGTTCAAATCTCAATGGTGACTGCATTATAATTGTGAATTGTTTTATACGACGAGAATAACAACACTTCCAAAGTGTTGTCTATGTTCGATTTTTCTATGTAAAATATAACATTTGGCATATATCGACAACACTTTCAAAGTGTTGCCTATGAGTAATCAACAACACTTTTGAAGTGTTGTCTTTGGGAGCCCCTCTTCGACAACAGTGACATAGACAACAATCTTATACCCAGAACAACAACACTTTAGAATTATTGTCTTTAAGCGTTTTTGTTGTAGTATGCTCAATGGTCAATCTGATACCAACAAGTGGTATCAGAGCAAATGGATGAATAAAAGATCTAATCGATTTATCCAGATCCCATCTGTGAAAAAGCCTCTCTCTCAAATAACTCTCTCTCTCTCTCTATCACCCTCACATCAGAGATCATTTCAATGTCTTTTGCTCTAAAGAGGATATGATTGATGTGAAGACAACAAACAGCTGAAAGATGTAGAAAATCAAGTTGTGTTGTGAAGAAAAGTTGTTTCTGAGGGGAACAACAAGCTACAGAAGGAAGGACTGCGAAGAAGGAAGTCATGCAAAAGGAGCAAAGTCCCTACTTATCACGGAGCAGACCAACATGGAGCTGATCAACAAAGAAGACTTGCTCCTGAGAAAACAAAGGATGCTGAGGATATCAAGCAAAGGCGTAAGAAGAGGAATCTCACTCCAGTCTCCAAACAGAAACAAGAATGAAAAAGGACCTACTCTTTCAAAAGAACAACAATTACTAGGTACCTCGTTTCAATTCTATACTCTTTTCTTCTGGTCATAATCATGTCTTTTCTGTCAAAGAACTCATGTGACTATATTCTAAGATAATGAACTTTAAACTGTTGTCACATGATTCTAATAAAGAAAAATGAGAAGGAAGCCTGCATATTTATTTCTATAATATAATGCTTCACTTTCTCATGCAAAGCCTCAAAGTAACTAGGAACAGTACTGTCAGTAACTCCACATCTTACAAGAGAAGACCATAAAGTAAGGGAGAACTTCCAGTACAAATCAAGGAATAAAACCTTGGAGTAACCCAAAATGGGCATGTTGTAATAAGTCTGCAAAAACTGACATTCCATAAGGAATTAAGCAGAACAACAACTCCAGAAAAATAAATAAATAAATAAAAATATAATAAATAAATAAATAAATAAATTGCTTTCTATACCTTTGTCTATCATGTTTTGTTTATCTTACTGATATTTATGCTTATTATCACTTTGTTCTTAATCCTCATAAATCTTGAAGAAGCCAAAACTTTCTCTGCAGCAACCATGGGTTGTAAAGAAGGTCTAAGCTTTTAAAACATACTTAACTCAGAAGGACTCATAAGCATATGAGTACCTATACAAGATAAGTGTTTTGCAGGTAAATCTATAGGGTTAATGATTTTAGGGAGAACAATTGACAAAATGACAAATTCTGATTATAGAATGCTGAACATTCGGGTGCTGGATACTAGGTTATGGGATAATAGGACACTGTACACAAAGACACTAGACATCGAGCTACTAGATGATTAAGTTACTAGAAATCAGAACACTTGTCATTAAGTCAATGGAAAAGGTAGAAGGATTCAAAGAAAAAGATGAATTCTGATGAAAGAACGTTAGACACCAGGACATTGGATACTAGGTCGTTAGATATCAGGATGTTGGACATCAAGATGCCAGATACCAGGCTAACTACAGATTAGGTCGCTGGATGACAGGACGCTAGATATCAGGATGCTAGATACCAGGGGCTAGATACTAGATCGCTGAACACTAGGTCACTGGGCACCAGGATGCTGGACACCAGATCGCTGAACACCAGGTCGCTGGGTATCAGGATGCTAGACACCAATGAAATGGATACTAGGTTACTTGACATCAGAATTTATCATCAAGTCACTAGAAAAAGGGATCTCTTAGATGTTACAAATCAGAGCAGTCACTGAGAAAATATTTTTTTGGTAATGTGCGTACATATAAAAGAGATCACCTTTTTCAGAAATAGACTACCTTTTCAAAACCCTAAACGAATTCCAGCCATGCGATAAGAAGAATCCAAAGGTGGAGATCCAGCAGCTGACCACGTCATCTCAAACAAAGGAGAAAAGATATAAAGTTGTGGAAACTGTCAACACCAATATTGGAAACCGGCGGAGCAGTTAATCATGAGATCTTCAAAGATCCAACTGCAACAGGGAGTATCTCTATCCCTATAAATACATGCACTCTTTCTTCATAAAGCATTCATAAAGTTCCTCTCTCTTTCTCATCCCTAAGCATAATGACTATAGATTGTTGGAAACCATCTTTTCATCCCTACTTAAAGACACATTATCTACAAATAATCAACCAAGCGCACCTCAAATCACGTATATTCACCCTTCATGCTTGATACTCGCTAAGTAAAGCCTTCTCAAAAGAGTTGATCTTCTAGCTTTCAACTCCCATCTCACCTACAAGAACCTGCACTCAGGTTCTTCTCTTTAGGGCTGGGGGATAGAGCTAGGGACCCCTCTCCAACACCCCCAAAAGCGTCATCTCATTGATGATGTCAAAAAGGGGGAAGAAACTGTGAAGGGTCTTGGAAAATCAAAAGACTTCCAGAGGTGGAAAAAAAGAGATTTCACCCTTTCTATGAGGTGAATTCTCTTTTGAGATGCAATAGAACCAGAAGGAAGGATAGTTGGAGGGATGAGTGGAGATTGAAGGAGAAGGAAAGGCGGCAGCAAGCTACTGACGCCTGAACTTCTCTACTTCTTTACACACTTTCCTCAAGACGAATTCCTTCTCTCTCTCGCATCGCCTATCACACCTCCCAACAGCTCTCCTCTCTAGCCAAATAGAAGAAACCACTGGGAGCAGGTGACTGCATCAAGTGAGGGGAAGGAAAGTAGAGAACAAGCCAGCAGCAAACAAGTAGGGAAAAGAAAGAAAGGAAAGAGCAAGAAGAACAGAAGAATGTATTTAGATAGGATGTTTATTGTACTCTTCTTACTGCATTGTAATGTACATGTTTTATCTTAATAAATTATCTTCTGTTCTTCAAAAAGCTCATTCCTTGTGCCCTTTCTTTTAGACATATATGTGATTTGTGTATGAAAGTAGTATGCCCGATAGTGCCATGCTTTAAATATGCTTTCTGTGCCTGAGAGGTTATATTCTTTTAATCTTTTGTAAAGGTTTTGTCATCATCAAAAAGGGGGAAATTTTTAGATACATTTGTAGAATGTTTTGATGTGACAAAACCTTAAGTAACTCTAATATGCATAACCAATCTTAGGATAGGTTATTGCAATAGAGTTACTACAGAAGATTAAAAGAAATAGAAAAAGTGTCAAAAGGAAGGATACTGAAGGGAATAGTTAAAAAGAATCTGGTGAACTGATAAGGATACTATTGACTTCAGGAAGCTACTGAAAGGGACCTCACCACAGAAAGAAACAGCAGGACAGGAAGCTACTTGGAGGACCATGCTGAAAGCATACTGCATAGGCAGCATGCTACAAAAGCCTCGAGCCATCTGAAGGAGCAAGCCAGAAGAGGAAGCTCCAGAGTGAAGCTAGAGGAGGAAGCTGCAAAGCAGGCATGGGGAGAAAAGTCAAAGTTACCGGTAGATACAAGAAGTTACCGGTAGAGAGAAAAGAGAAGAGGAGCCAACCAGAAGAAGACATGTAACGCCCCGATCCCCATTAATTGGGAATCAAGCCATCACCCTGTACTTACTTATTAACTGAATAAATCATAAGATAATATACAGTGGAAGACTGAAAGAAAACACGAGACATTTTTTTTAAAACATAGTACAATTATTTCTAAAACTCGTGTTTTACCCACATTTCTAGATTAAACGCTCAAACAAACTCTTACATGAGATAACATAATAGAACAAACATATTATACCAAAATATAAGTCTAGACCCATCATCTACCATAATTTACATATCCAAAAGTAGCATTGTTTCTGAAAGTAAGTATTATTTTGGTATTCTAACATTACAGGGTGATGGAAAGACAGTTCAGCTCGCTACACGTCCGCGTCATCATACGCCGAACCTGAAAATATTAAAAGTAGAATCATGAGACACCTCCGGAGAGGGATCCCAGTGGGATAACTGTACTCTCTAATATTCATTGAAGCAATTAAATCATTAAGCACATACTACATGTCCGTTGGGCACTCTCACCCTGGACCATACATAACATAAAGGTATGTGGGAGTCGTTCGCCCATTGAACCTTGTTTTCATAGACCAGGCACTCTCGCCCTTATGGTCGTCGCCCGATAGTGAAGCAACTACCGGTTATAGCTACGGAGCTTCAGCCGTAGATTTTCATACATAACTTACTAATTTAATTATCAACGCATAGTAGAGTGTAGAAGTTACCCACTTTTAGCTGACGGCTTGAGGATTGCTCCTGGATTCACCGGTTGTCTCGACTGCATTCGACACACTTAATCATTTAGTCTCTTATGTCATATAATATCATATAACATGTAGATATTATCGAAAGACTTAAAATTAAATCTTTACTCTATTCCATTAACTAACTCTTTATCTTTTATGAGTTCTACAACTAGTGTAACATAAAAGATACCATTAGCTAACATATGAAGTAAAGACTTATAGATAATCTACCCATAGCAATTAAATATAACTAAAGGAGATTCTTAAAGTTTACATACTTCTCTGGTTCATATATAAGTTTAAGCCAGAATGAAAGTCTTATAGTAATTACTAATCGACCCTTTATTTAGCCGAACACACTAATCCTATACCCAATTTCTCTTTAATTTCTATATTACTTAAATCATTCCTTAAATTAATTTAACTAATATAACACTTTTCAAATCTTATTTCTGGAATAATATCACTAATTAATAGTGTATACCAACATTTTACACACAACTTTTAATACCAAAAATAAACTTACGTTGTCATGCAGGATACCAATTTCTTATTCAATTTGACAAGATAGATTATCTTTTAATACAATATAACTTAAAGAAACCACAATTGCTTTGCTAGCTATAAATGATTTTGCAAAGTAAATAATTAAGATATATAATTTGCCAAATAGTATAATAATTTAGAAATACACACCTCAATTAACAAAATAAATTAGCGAAACAATAACCAATGTACATAATTTATATAAATCTTTAATTATCATGTAATCAACTCAAAATAGAAATACAGGTTGTAAGCTAATCCATTAACATGATTCCATACACATTATCCAAATTTTTATATTAATCATACATCATACAAAATATACATATATTAGAGTCATATATAAAATTTTGATGATAACATTATCATATAAGAATCATTTAAACATGATTAGCATTTAAAAGAAATCAACATACTCATAACTTAAGCTTTAGATATTTGAACTAGAAATTTTAGTCCTAAAAAGACACATAAAATATTAAGGTTTGGGTCATAAAATAATATCCAGTACAGTATTGGGTTCAATTTATAATTGTAGCAAAGTTTAGGGGTGATTCTGCAGTTTCTATAAAGTCTGGGATCATATTAAAAATCTTGTAAAGTTCTGGGGGTTAAACTGCAACTTAATCTAATTCAGGGGTTGAATTCAAATTAATAGAATTTGCAGGGACTGAAAAGCAATTAAGCAAAAGATAATGGATTGTATAATAATTAAGCAAAAGTAGAAAAGTGCAATTAAGTCCTTGGAAAACATTGAATTTACAAAAATTTAACCCTTGCCCCAAACCCCCAAAACCCGTCGCTGCTCAGCCCCTCCGCCATCGTCGCCTGCGCCCTCTCCTGCCGGCAACAGACCCGTAGCCGGCCACCACAACACACGGCGCCGCCACTCACGGCGCCGCCCACACACTCACACACAGCACAATACACACACACACCCCCTTCCTCTCGATATGCAACAGGTCACCGCCGCCACCGTCGCTCCATCGCAGCGCACAGCACGGCAGCGCCCTTCGCGGCACTGCCCTCTCCTGCCTCTGCTCGGCGCCGCCTAACGCAGCGGCACCTCCCCCAACAACACCAGTACACACGCACACAAAACACATCCAAAACACATACTTCGCACAACCCGAAAACACGCACACACACCTGCACAGCAGCGTCGCCGGCGGCGGCGCTGCACACCCTGTCCTCGCACAGCGCCGCCCGACGCGGCGGCGCGTCCTCTACCTTTCTCCCATCTCCCCCTTTCTTCCTCCTTGCTTTCCCTTTTCTTCCCCACTTTTCCCCTTTCCAAACCATAACACACAATTTAAATACATATACACTTGCACCCATTTACATATACATACATCTCAATTTGGGGAAAAAGAAATTGAAAGCAATTAAATCTTTACCCTCCTATTGATTTTCAAGCTGCAAGAAATTCTTCCCATTTCTTTGCGAAGAGAAAATAAGATTTTAGGGAGGAAGAAGATTTCCTCTTCTTTTCATAGATGTATAGCTTACACATGTAAGTGTAAGAAAAGGCTAGCAATTTGACTCATCTCTCCAAATTTGATCCAAAACCTTATCTATTACATTCATAAAATAAATAATATACATGTATGTGCTTTAGATAAGTAATAAATGTACACATGATATGTAAACTTATACATATTATATATTACACACGTATACATATATAAATATGTAAGATTAACATTAATAATAATAATAATAATAATAATAATAATAATAATAATAATAATAATAATAATAATAATAATAATAATAATAATAATAATAATAATAATAATAATAATAATAATAATAATTTATTACAATAACATAATTCATACACAAGTATTTACTAAGTACATTTTATGTAAATTATTTTATCACATAGAATCACATATAGAGATCATGAATAAATTTAATAAAATAAAAACATTTACAACACAAACGAAAATCTTTGCATAAAAACCTAATATCATTTTTCCTCATTTAAACTTATCTATATCTTATCTTTTTACTTTCATCCATGATTGTCAAGTGAGTTGAGATCAAGCTCGGTTTCCTCCGTAAGCAATCCTGCAAAATACTTTAAAATCTCGAAAGAAACATTAGATCACAAAATACGTAAAAAAAAAAAATCATTGAGCACAACATAATGCGTAAATCATAAATTTAAAAAAAAAAACATAAGGGTTCACTTCAAATCATTTTCAATTAAAAGGTAAAAGAAATTTTATGAAATATGCAAATGCAGATTTTCTTGAAAACAGGGTGTTACAAGACACGTGGAAAGTGAAACGCTGACGTGTGTCAGGAGTGCGACGCATAAATAATGGAAATTTGTTTACCTTTAACGGGTAGATTTTAAACCCTATAAAGAGGAGGACTGAAGACTGAAGGTGTGTGGAAGAGAGATGAAGTGAGCACATCAAAATATCCAAGCTCACAGAGAGAAGCGTAAAAGAAGAGAGAAGAGCTTAAAAGAGAGAAGCACAGAAGAGGGGGAAGCCTTAGAGAGGAGAGTGTTCAAAACGAGCAGATAAAAAGAAGAAGAGCTCGAACACTCCACACCCTAAGAAGATGCACACCCAGTCTATCAATCAGCAGCAAGCTTCAACAGAATCAGTCTGCAAACGGAGGACAAGCTTGCTGCACCCAGTTGAAGAAGAAGGAGATAAACCTCTCTAAAAGGTTGTCTCGGAGTACATAGTGCGAGGAGTAATGTCCTGCTGAGTTTACCACTTTTTAGGAGAGAAAGTGAGGACCCTGGGTGGGTAGTGTAGGATCCTGTGTAGGTCAAAGGAAAGTAGGCAAGCATCTATGTGAAGGCTTGATACTTATTCGTTAAGGGTGGGTTGTAATAGATAGGTCTATGTAAATCAACCAGCTTAACCAATGTTCCCTCCTGAGAAGAGGAAGAGAGGATGTAGAAGGATTACTCCACCTTCGAACCTCTATACATCCTTGCGTCTTTATCTGCTTACTGCACTTCATGCATACATGCACTCTCTCTAATAAGCTGCATATCTTCTACTCGGCTCATTATTAAGCTTCCGCAAACCACTCTAATCAGTAACCTCCCAAAAGGTTACTGATATTAGAAGTGAGCCAAAAAAGAGTTAGAAGAAAAGTTTGAAAATAAGGTAGGCTTATTCAACCCCCCTCCCTCTAAGCCTACCTATAACAGTTTTGGGACCAACGACAAGAACTTCCTATTCTGCATATTCATGCATATAGCCATATCTCTCTCTCTCTTATCCTTGACACATCATGGCATCCGATTGTTGGAAACCATTCTCTTTATTCCTTCCGAATAACACGTACTCTACAAATAATCAATCAATCACTTCTCAAATCACCAAAAGTCATCTCTCACGCTTGACACTTGCTAAGCAAGTCTTTCTCAGAAGATTATATCTTCTAGCATTCTCTCCTCACCTCAGACTCAAGGGAGTGTGAGGGCTTCCACCCAGGTTCTCCTCTTAGAGACTGGAGAAAGGGTGAAAGGATCCCTTTCCAGTTACCCCAGAACTTCAACTCATTTTTTATGATGTCAAAAAGGGGAAAGAAACTGCGAAGGATCATAGAAGATCAAAAGTTATCCAGAGGAGGAGAGGAGAAGATTCCAGCCTTTACATAAGGGATGTTAGATGATTTTTGCCTCTAAGGAATTGAGTTGAAGTACAGTAGGAGGAGTTGGTGAGATTATGGAGAGAGAAAGGTTGCAGCAAGCTACTGCGTCGACGCTCTCTCCCTCTTCTCAAAACTCTTCCTTCTGTCTTCCTACTCTCTTCTGAAGAAGCCTTCTCTCTTCACCTTTTTCTCTCTCTCTTTATACTAAGAGGAAAACAATTGGGAGCAGGCCCTTGCATCCAAAAGAGAGAAAAGCTGGAGAAGAAAGAAGACAACAGCAAGCAAGAGGAGGAAAGAAAGAAAGGAAAGAGTAAGAAGAAAGAAGAATGTGTCTAGATAGGATGTTTATTGTACTTTGCTTACTGTGTCGTATTGTAAATGTCAAATCTAAATAAAAAAAATTATTCTTTAAAAGCTCATTCATTGTGCCCTTTCTTTTTGACTTATATGTGATTTGATTAAAGCAGTATGATATAACTTTGTTTATCATACAAACTGTTTTATGTGCTTAAATGATTATATGATCTTTTGATCTTCTGCAAAGGTTTTGTCATCATAAAAAAGGGGGAAATTGTTGGAAACGTTTAGTGTGTTTTGATGAGACAAAACTTTAGGAAAGTAACCCTACCACTATACGCATAACCTAGCTCGAAAGGTTACTGCAACGAGGTTACTGCATAAGAAAGATAGATCAGAAAAAGTGTCAAAGAAAGGATAATGAAGAGAATGGTGAAAGGAATCAGGTGAACTAATTAGGATACTAATGACTGCAGGAAGCTACTGGAAGAGAACTTGCTGAAGCGGACTGAAGAGCAGCAAGCTACCAGACAGGAAGCTACCTGAGATACCATGCCTAAGCATACTGCAGAAGCAGCATGCTACAGAAGCCTCAAGCCACCTGAAGGAGCAAGCCAGAGAAGGAAGCACCAGAGTGAGCGCGAGGAGGAACCTACAAAGCAAGCATGGGAAGAAAGTCAAAAGTTACCGGTAGAGAGAAGAGAAGAGAAGCCAATCAGAAGAAGACACGTGGAAAGCGAAAAGCTGGCGTGTGTCAGGAGTGTGGCACAGTTATAGATTAGGAACTCTACCTACCTTCAACAGGAAGATTTCCTAATCTATAAATAAGATGAAGACTGAAAACTGAAGTGTGTGAGAGAGAAGAAAAAGAAGAGCACGCAAAAGAAAACAGAAGAGCTTAACAGAGAGAAAGCTCAGAAGAAAAAGGTGCAGAAAAGAGGGGGAAGACCAAAAAAGAAAATAAGAGTGTTCAAAAGAGAAGAAAAGGAGAAGAAAAGCTCAAACACTTTATTCCCTGAGATGCATACTCAGTCAGTCAGTCCTGCAGCAAGCTTTAGCAGATCAACCTGTAAACGAAACCCAAGCTTGCTGCATCCAGTTGAACCAAAAGGAAGACAAACCTTTTAAGGACTGTCTTGGAGTGCTTAGTGCGAAGAGCAAGTCCTGCTAAGCTTTCCACTTTCTGAAGAAGAAAGTGAGGACCCTAGGTGGGTAGATTAGGATCCTGTGTGGGTTAGATAGGAGAGTAGGCAAGCAGTTGTGTGAAGGCTTGCTACTTACTTGTTAAGTGAGTGTTGTAATAGAAAGAGTTATGTAAGTCAACAGAGCTTAACAAATGTTACCTCTTGAGAAGAGGCAGAGAGGATGTAGAAGGATTACTCCACCTTCGAACCTCTGTATATCCATGCTTCTCTACATGCTTACTTTCTATATGCACATCTCATGTTAGATGCACATCCTTCATATTTGGTCTTCACAAGAGAGGAAACTTCCGCAACATAACTCTGATCAGTAACCTCCCAAAAGGTTACTCACTCCCGACCAAAGCCTCCTGAAAAGAAGAAAAGTTTGAAATAGGAGTAAGATTATTCACCCCCCCCCCCTCTAAGCCTACTACCACATTATTTCGGACTAACAACTTCGGTATGGTCTTCTGTTGTACTTTCTTGGAGCACTTTCTCTTTCAGATTTAGACATGTAGGTCTTAGTACTAGCAGGTAGAGGTTGCTTCCTTTGAAATCAATCTTGATGTTGTTGCTTGCTACAACTGGCAGCATACTGATTGTGTTGCAGTCGCTTGCTTTCTACAGGCTTCCTCCATCTGTTTTCAGAGAGGAGCCTCTTTCCCTTGTTTTTGGAACTACCTGGGTTTGTACCTGGGAGTTCACCCTATCTGTATGATCTCTTCTTCTAGGTGAAGGGTCTCTCAAAGTACATACTTAGGTGCTCCTATTCTTTCTGAATATGAGATAGAAGCTTCCTCATTGTACCATAGTCCAGTATGCTCGTTAAAGCTTCTCTGGATGTTCAGAAGAGCATCCAGGTCTCTTGAGGACTTGTTAAAGGTATTTATAATGGTAGTTAAGCTTCTCTTCTCATTTTCTACCTTAATGACTTGCAGTTTGAGTTTGCTTACTTCTGTTCTAAGGTCACTGCATGCTTGTGTCTTCAGTTTCTCTAAGTCTAAAATGATAGACATAGAAGCATGCTCTCTTAAAAGTACCTTGTTTTCTTCCTTAAGCTCCAGCCTCATGAGCTGAGTTTATCTACTCAAAGTCACTCATAATCTACCTAAGGGTAGTGATCATGTTCAACCTTTCTTTTTCAATTGAAATAGAGGTTTCTGGGGTCACCTCTATGTCATTGTTGTGCTCTTAAATGTTGGCCATCAGGCATATAAGAGCTTCCTCTTCAAATGTAGAGCTATCAGATTCGCTGTCTTCATAGCTTCAGACTCACTTATCAAAGTTCTCAGCTTTTGCTTCTCAAATCTTTTCTTTTCTCTCCTCTTTACCCATTCATCTTCAAGATATCTATGTACTTGAGGGTATGGGCATTCTCTGGCATAGTGACCTGGCTTCCTGTAATTATAACACAGGTTAGTGTCACTTACAGTGAGTTAGCTTTCTATACCAGCTTATGATTGAGGAGTTTGTTTCTTCTTTTGAAAGTTGCATCTAGGTTGTTTTTGAAGAACTTCTTGAATTTTTTCATCAGTAGGGCCATGTCCTCCTCAGTGTCTACTTCAAAGGTCACTGTCTGCTTACTACTGCTTGATTTCCCATTATCCTTGGATACTCTAGCTGTCAAAGCAGTAACCTTTGAGCTGCTCTCGTCTAAGTACTTTTTCCTTCGATTGATATCGAACTCAAAAGCTTTCAGGTCTGAGAAGAGATCGAAGGTGCTCATGGCCTTCAAGTCAATTGAGACTCTCATGGTCGTTTTCTTGCTATCCTATTCTGTAGGTAGTATTCTTAGCACTTTCATATTCTTATATCTTTGAGGGTAGTGTTTGTCTATGGATTCCAGCTTGTTCATTATGTTAGTGAATCTTAGATCAAGATGTTCAAGAGTTTCTCCTGACTTCATTTCAAACAACTGAAAGAGTTGAGTTGCAGTGGAAACTTTATTTTCCTTGGTGAGCTAAGTTTCTTCACAGATTTGCTCAAGCTTCCTCTATATTTCTTTGGCAGTGTTACAAGTCTTGACTTTGCTGAAGGTACCCTTATCTAGTGTGGTGAACAAGGTATTCTTGGCCACATTATCCAAGTTTGCTCTTTTCCTTTATTCAAGTGTCTACTCCTCTTTAGGCTTTTCAATCACTGGGGAGTGAGGAATCACTCCAGTGTCTAATGTGTCCTTTGCAGCATCTAACACAGCTCTAGTAAAGACTGGATTTGGCTTGGTGATGACTAGTGGTCCTTCAGTGATAATGTACCACATCTCATCATACATAGCAGAGAGATGTGTTTGTATTCTTATTTTCCAATCATCGTAATCTTTTATGTAAGACATATGTAACTTGTGGAGAGAAGATTTCATGCTTGTGCTTTTTGAAAATGATGTTTTTCTATTAAAAACAAAAAGGGGATCAGGGGAATGACCGGTGCAAGTTGGTTTTTAATCCAACCGGCTCTGATACCACTTGTTAGTTCCAAGTAGCAGTAGGTTTAAAGGGGGGTGAATAAATCTACTCAAATATTTAAAGCTTTTTTACTTCGAAAACAGTTAAGCTCAAGGGTGAGTTTACAGCTACACAGCTTGCTACTCAGAGGCAGCTTACTCGAACTTGTAGAGTTAGATGTAGAAGAAAATCTTTAAAACAATGTCTTCAACAGCAGGTTGAATGCATTATGGCAGATATAAGAGATGCAATAGGAAATGTATATGCAAGGGGTAAGCAGATAAACAAGACAAACGATATAGAGTTGTTTGAGGGTGGAGTAATCCCTCTACGTCCACTTTACTCCTTCACAAGGAGAAACTTCATTAAAGTATTACAAACAGTTTAACAAAGGATAGATAGCCTTCACACAGGTTGCTGCTCTATCTTGACCAAGACCCACACAGGATCGAACTAGCCTACACAGGATCGAACTAGCCCACATAGGACTCTTACTCTTTCTTCAAGAGTGAAAACACTAACAAGCTCTTAACCCTCCACTAGGTAATCCTATAAAATCTAAGATGAAAGATATAAGATTTTCTTCAACGAATCTGCAGCTAACTTCTTAGGGATGTGAGCTTTTAAGCTTGCTTCTGAGCTTGTTGCGCTTAGATTGAGTGACTGAAGTTGATATCTTTTGGATATGAATGTAAGTGTTTAGAAATTCAGTTCTTCAGTTCTGCAAGTCATAGTTCAGTTCACACTCAATCTCCTTTTATAGTGCTTGGAAATCTGCCTGTTGAAGTGTGGCAGTGCCAGTATTTAATGCGCCGCGTAGCAGGTCTGCCTTCCGTCAGGTAGCTTTGTCGAAATCTGATTGGTCCTTAGGAGAATATATCTACTGGTAATGAAGAATGTTCCAAATCGGGTGACTTTTCCTTAACCTTAGCTATTGTAATTCCTTTTATTGGAAGTCACCTTTTCGAGTGACTAGCTTCCTTATTGTAGTTGTTCCTACTTCTTCGAAGTCCTTGCTTCCTGTTGGAGCGACCTTACTGCTTACTGTAGTGAAGTTGCTTATTGTTGTAGTGTTTCTCCTGCTTAATGTAGCGACCCTTTGTACTTAGAAAATATTATATTGCAAGATTAAGTACAAGGTTACTTATCTACAGAAGATTACATCTACTAAAATGTTTGTCTCATAACAAATACTATAATTCCAAACAATTTTCCCCTTTTTGATGATGACAAAACTTATACATTTTAGACAAAGTAGAAAAAGAACTTAGCTACTCACTGCAAAACAGAAAGAGTATGCAATATAACACAAAACAACATAGATCAAGGTAAGCAGTAAATAAAGCATGCAAACCAAGATCATAAGCAGTGAGCTTTAAGCAGTACTTCTACTAAAATGTTTGTCTCATCAAAACTACTATAAATCCTAACAGTTATGTGTGGTCCAAGATGAGCGTGCCCAAAGGACATGTAGTATGTGTTTAATGATTTAATTACTCCTACATATTAGAGTGTATGGTTATCCCACTGGGATCCCTCTCCAGAGATGTCTCATGATTCTATTTTAATATTTTCAAATTCGACAGATGATGTGGACATGTAGCAGGCTAGGCTGACTTTTCATCACCCTTTAATGTTTTAGTACATGAATAATATTTACTTTTGAAAACAATGTTATATTTTGAATATGTAAAATATGGTAGATGATTGGTCTAGACTTATATTTGGTATAATATGTTTGTTCTATTACGTCATCTCATATAAGAATATGTTTGAACATTTAACCTAGAAATGTGGGTAAGACACGAGTTTTATTAATAATAATGTTATCTTTAAAAGAAAAAAAGGTCTCGTGTTTTCATTTTAGTCTTCAGTTGTATATTATCTTCTAAATCTTTTAGTTAATATGTAAAGGGTGATGGCATGTTCCCAACTAATGGGATTAGGGCGCCATAGCGTGGTATCAGTGCCGAGGTTTAAGTATTTTCACCTCGAACTCTAGGTCTAATGTTTTCAACTATTATTTGTTTAATGAATTCCAAGTATTATTAAGATTAAGCATTAAATGTATTACGTGAAGGGAAAATCAGGAGCCATCTACCGTTCAGATCATCGTCGAATAAGTACTTTAAGTTATGTTTTAGAGATATTTAAAGAAGTTTGATATGTCTTATAAAGATGTTGAATTATGATTTGATGCATGTAATAGATTGTCAGATACAATCTTATGAAGATATGAAAACTATGAAAAAGCATTGTGCAATGTTAAATATTGTACTAATTTGAGTGATTTAATTATTTTATTATTGCATAAATTTGTTTCATGTAAACCACATGCACTTATTCTCTTCATGGGATGTTAATTTCTAAATCGAGGGTTTTTTTTTAAGAAATCATTTTCTTTATAAAGCAAGTGTTATGGCCCCACCTACTAGACAATAGATAGAAAGGCAACACCGAGAGGAGGTACAGGGTAATAGGGAACCACCTATTCAGAATAATGCAACAACCGACATGGAAAGAGAGTTCTTTGCTCAACTGGCAGGATTCATGCAACAACCACCTGTACCGGCCCAAAATGCTCATGAACAACAAAATACGAAACCACATCAGGTCATTGAACAATTTCGACATTTCCAGCGTCCTAGGTTCAAGGGTAGAAAAGGACTAGCAGCTACAGAAGAATGGATTGCATAACTAAAAAGAATCTTTGAGCACATGGAGATATTAGAGATACAAAAAGTCGCATGTGCTAGATTCCAACTAGCAGAGTATACAAGCCAGTGGTGGTAATCACATGAGCGAACTCTAACACCTGAAGTAAGGAGAACTCTTGAATAAGAAGAGTTTGAAGGGATATTATTAGAAGAAGATCGAGTTTATGAATCTTCGGTAATAGACTAGCACAGTAGCTGAATATTAGCGTAAATTTAACTCACTCTCTAAGTATGCACCGCATCTAGTGGATACTGATGATGGGAAATCCAAAAGGTATGAGAGAGGTTTACGACCAGAAGATGGTGGTATAGTGTCTAGATTAAGACTTCCACACTTCAGAGATGTGTTTGAGAGAGCACGTATTGTATCTATGAGTTTGGGTCTAGAGAATGAACAAAAACCAATTGTGAGTCAGTTTAAGAGGAAAGCTCTGCCACAAGCTGGTCCAAGAGGGAGTACATTTGCTCGTAACGTTCGTCCATTAATGCTAGTAGCCCCAAGACCCATGCAAATACCAATATGTCAGAATTGTGAAAAATCTCATTGGGAAGAGTGCGTGAAAGATAAGGACATGATCTACTTCCAATGTCACAAACCAGGCCATAGGGCTAGTACTTGCACAACTCAAATGGGCACCCAAACTAAGAACTGAGGAACATTTGGGTCTCGTCCGATAAATTCACATAATGTGAACTAGAAAGGCAAGGGCAAACTGAATACACTGCTAGGATTCCAGTACGCTGAGGAAGAGAACCCGGAAGATGAGCAATTAGAATGAGGTGATGACGAGAATGAGACTGTGACAGGTACGATACTCATTTCGAATATGCCTGCTTACATCTTATTCGATACATGAACATCCCATTCTTTTATATCTGATACATTTAGAAAAGAACTTAAACTAGATTTCATTAAAAATACAAATCTAGAAGTTAGGGTCCCTTCTGGTGAGAATATCAAGATCAAGAACATGGTAAAGGTTATTAGATAAGACATAAATGAACAGGAACTCTTAGTCGATCTGTATATGATAGAAATGAAAGGGTTCGATGCCATTTTAGGAATGGATTGGTTGAGTAAAATTCGAGTTGTGATCCAATGTAAAGATAGAAAAGTGGATCTAGAAACTCCAAATGGTCAATGATTCACATTATTTGGATCAAGAACACAAGGATGCGTACCAATTGTTTCTCCAATGAAGATAATCAACTTAATAAGAAAAGGTAGATGTGGACTGTAACTAGTGGACATTACGAAAAAGGAAGATGAAAAAGGAATTCCACCCGATCGATCGGGGAATTTACTATTAATCTAATGTCTGGGGTTGCGCCAATGTCGAAAGCCACATAAAGAATTGCCCCAAAGGAGTTACAAGAATTAAAATTCAAATACAAGATTTGACGGATAATAGTTCATCCGACCTAGTGCCTCTCCATTGGGAGCACCAGTATTGTTTGTAAAGAAGAGGGATGGTTCATTGAGAATGTGCATTGATAATCGGGAGCTAAATCGATTGACGATCAAGAATAAGTATCCCCTACCAAGGATTGAAGACTTATTTGATCAACTAAAGAATGCTGGTGTATTTTCAAAGATAGATCTCCGATCTGGATATCACCAATTAAAAGTTAAGGAAAGTGATATTCCAAGGACCGTCTTTAAAACTCGTTATGGACATTATGAGTTTACTGTAATGCCTTTCGAAGTTACCAATGCACCAACAGTTTTCATGGACATGTTGAATCATGTATGTCATGAATACTTAGACAAGTTTGTCATTGTGTTTATTGATGACATCTTGATCTACTCAAAGGATGTAGAGCAACACAGAGAACATCTCAAAACAGTTCTAGAAGTGATGAAATGAGAGAAGTTGTATGCTAAGTTCAGCAAATGTGAATTTTAGTTGAATAGAGTAGCATTTTTGGGACATGTCATCACGGCTAAAGGGATGGAAGTTGATCCCACCAATGTTGAAGCAGTCTTAAACTGGAGGACCCCCAACAAACGTCAATGATATTCATAGTTTTGTGGGTCTAGCAGGATACTATAAAAGGTTTATCCACAACTTCTCATGTATCGTAAAGCCACTCACACAACTCACGAATAAAAGTGAGAAATTTGAATGGTCACTAGAGTGTGAAGCTTGTTTCCAAGAGCTAAAGCGAAGGTTGACAATTGCACCAGTTCCAACAATACCTGATGGATCAGAAGGATTTGAGATACACACTAATGCATCTAAATGAGGGTTAGGATGTACGTTAATGCAACACGGAAAAGTCATAGCTTATGCATCACGCTAATTGAAAGTACATGTACAGAACTACCCAACTCATAACTTGGATCTAGTTGCGGTCGTGCATGCATTGAAGATCTGGAGGCACTATTTATATGGATTAAAATGTGGAGTGTACACAGATCACAAAAGTTTAAAGTATTTATTCTACCAAAAGGAAATTAATATGCATCGAATGAGGTGGTTAGAACTTGTGAATGACTATGATTGTACGATTCACTTCCACTTAGGGAAAGCAAATGTTGTAGCGGACATACATAGTAGGAAAAAGGGACAGCTAAAAGTAATGCTCACTCATCAGGAAGAATTGATAGAAGAATTTAGCCGACTAAGGCTGACAATTAATTTTTAAATAATCAACTGTGATGTTAGCAGTACTCACGGTTCAACCTACATTGAGTGAACAAATTATATAAGTTAAAAAGAGTGACAAGTTTCTCAATCTAATGCGAAGAAAAAGTTCAAGAACAGAAAATTAAGGACTTTTCGATAGCCTCAGAGGGAGCTTTGGAATTCAGAGAAAGAATTTGTAAACCAAGAGATGATGAGTTGTGAGAGGAAATAATGAGAGAAGCTCATATGAATCCTTATACTTCACATCCTGGAGAGATGAAAAATGTACAGAGATCTCAAAAGTAACTTTTGGTGGAGATGCATGAAACGAACAATTGCGCATTTCGTTAGGAGATGTCTTACTTGCTAAAGAGTTAAATCAGATCATCAGAGACCATCTGGATTGCTAAACCCATTAGGAATTCCAGAATGGAAATGGGATCATGTGATTATGGATTTCATTACACGAATACCAAAAAGCCCTAAACAACACGAATCTATATGGGTCATTGTTGATCGATTAACAAAGGTTGCACACGTCATACCGATCAAAATGACGTATTCGATGGACCAATTAGCAAGGCTATATATCGATGGTGTAGTTCGACTACATGGAGTTCCGGTTTCAATTGTGTCTGATAGAGATCCACGATTTACTTCTAAATTTTGGAAGAGCTTACAATCAGAATGGGAACCAAACTGAACTTTAGCACTGCCTTTCACCCTCAGCCAGATGTGCAATCAGAAAGAACCAACCAAATTCTTGAAGATCTACTTAGGACATGTGTTTTGGACTTTGAAGGAAGCTGAGAAGATCATTTGTCCTTAGTAGAATTTCCTTATAATAACAAATACCAGTCAACTATTGGAATGGCTCCGTATGAAGCACTTTATGGGAGAAGATGTAGAACTCCCATTAATTGGGACGAAGTTGGAATAAGAAAGATCTTAGGACCAAAATTAATAGCAAGGTCCACATAAGCAATCACTGAGATTCGTGAGAGAATCAAAATAGCCCAGAATCGATAGAAATCTTATGCTGATTTGCGAAGGAAGGATCTGTGTAACGCCCCGATTCCCATTTATTGGAAATCAGGTCATCACCATTTCCTAATTAAAGAATTTATAAAATAGTTTACAGCGGAAGACTGAAAGGAAAACACAAGACATTTTTTTTTAAAACATAAAACAATTATTTCCAAAACTCGTGTTTTACCCACATTTCTAGGTTAAACGTTCAAACAAACTCCTACAAGATATAACATATTAGAGCAAACATATCATACCAAAATATAAGTCTAGGCCCATCGTCTAGCATAATTTACATATCCAAAATATAACATTGTTCTTAAAAGTAAATACTGTTTTGGTACTTTAACATGAAATGGGTGATGGAAAGACAGATCAGCTTGCTACACGTCCGCGTCATCATACGTCGAACCTGAAAATATTAAAAGTGGAATTATGAGACACCCCCGGAGAGGAATCCCAGTGGGATAACTGTACTCTCTAGTATTCATTGAAACAATTAAATTATTAAGCACATACTACATGTCCGTTGGGTACGCTCACCCTGGACCATACATAACATAAAGGAATGTGGGAGTCGTCGCCCACTAAACCTTACTTTCATAGAACAGGCACTCTCGCCCTTATGGTCGTCGCCCGATAGTGAAGCAACTACCGGTTACCGCTACGGAACATCAACCGTAGACCTTCGTACATAATTTACTAATTTAATTATCACCGTATAGTAGAGTGTAGAAATTACCCACTCTAACATATATTGAAATAATTAAATCATTAAGCACATACTACTTTGTCCGTTGGGTACGCTCACCCTGGACCTTTCGTAGACCAGGCGCTCTCACCCTTATGGTCGTCGCCCGATAGTGAAACAACTACCGGTTATAGCTACGGAGCTTCAGCCGTAGATTTTCATACATAACTTACTAATTTAATTATCAACGCATAGTAGAGTGTAGAAGTTACCCACTTTAAGATGACAGCTCGAGAATTGCTTTTGGAATCACCGTTCGTCTCAACTGCACTCGACATACTTAATTGTTTAGTTTCTTATGTCATATAATATGATCTTTTGTATTTTATATTAGGTTATTTAATCTAAAGCATAATCACTAGTAATTAAATATAAAGACTTCATACCAAACATAAATATTAACATGACTCCATATACATAATTTAAGCATTTATATAAATTATACATCATACAAAATACACATACATTAGACTCATATATAAAAACCAAAAGGTATTCTTAACATAACTAAAAGGTATGCTTAACATAACTAAAAGGTATTCTTAACATAACGTGGCATGTAACCTGAAATCAGGATTTCAAAGGTATCCTTAACATAATTGAAAGGTATCCTTACCATAACTTAAAGGTATCCTTAACATAACTGAAAGGTATCCTTAACGAGCGAATTTGAGCCATCCGCCCAGGCGCGTGGGAGCGTGTGAGGATGCGTGGGACGCGCGTGGAAGCACGTACACGCGCGGGTCTGGTCGAGTGCATGAATCTAGGATCCATGCACCTGATGCATAAAAGTTTTTGTGCAATAAATAATATAAGATGATAACTAGTATTACTTACAGTGGAAAGGAGACATGCGTGTTACATTGGTAGAAACACTACAGGAAATAACATGATTTTTCATGACCAATTTTTTGGCAATACATGAAATTTGTCACGATTTCTTAATTAATTGTGACGAATTCCATTTTCGTCATTACTATATGTATTTTTGTGACATTATTTATTTTTGTGATCATTAAATATTTTTACCGTCACTAATTTGCATATTTTATGACAATTAAATAATATTCATCACAATATTGTTTCAAAGTAGAATTTCCCATCGAAATTTTAGAGGTGGGTTTTTTAGTGATAAACAAACTGTAATTGGTGACGATATTGACCGTCACAATTTGATAAATTTTCTTGACAATGATAATTTTGGTCATGAATTCTTTGAAACAAATACTGACGTTATTTGTTCGTTGTTAATGTTCATATTTGGCGACGCTAAACTTTAATTTGTCATTATTTCATTTGGAGGTATGATACTTTTTTAATTTATGTTGGTAAAATTTTCATGATGAAAAAAAGAATTAATCTATAACAAATTTTTCATCACTCTTTTTGTTTAATAACAACAAGATAATACTTTGTCACTATAAAATTAATAAAATTATTTTCGTCATTAAAAAAATGATTGGTTACAATCTATTTCGTTATAATAGCTCATCATTTTCATGTTTATTTTATTTTTTATTAAATATAGAGGATAACGAAGTAGATTATGTAAACGGGAAAAACTCTCTTTTAGTCCCGTTTAAATGCCACTGTTCGATTTTTGTCCCTATAAAATCCAAAAATCAAATTTAGTCCATTAAGTCAAATTTTGTCCAATTTCAATCCTTTCACCACCAGAAGACCAATTTTCCAGCATTTTTCATGCGAGTACGATGCACTAGCCCCCAATCCGAAATTTCCGATGACCTCGTGCGGATGTGGAATTATGAAGCCCATGTGATATTTCTTTTACATTAAAATATAACACAACTAATGTCACATCATTATTGATATAAATAAAATAAATTCAAAAAAAATGAACAAATTAGAACAACAAATCCTCAAATCCCCAAATCACCCAAGAAATCCCCAAATCACCAAACCAACAGCAAATCAAGGGAAGAAGAAAATTTCAATTTAATCCCCAAATCACCTAAGAAATTTTTGGTCCCTAAAAAGGCTGGTAGTAGGCTTAGAGGGAGGGTGAATAAGCCTACTATATTTTCAATTCTAGGATCAGTAACCTTTTGGGAGGTGACTGATCACAGTGGTTTGCGGAAGCTTTTCTCTCATTGTAGAGCTAAGTATAGGAGATGTGAAACTTAACATAGAGTTATGCAAGTAAAGCAGTAAGCACACATAGACACAAGGATATACAGAGGTTCGAAGGTAGAGTAATCCTTCTACATCCTCTCTGCCTTTTCTCAAGAGGGAACCTTTGTTAAGCTAGTTGACTTACATAGACCTATCTATTACAACTCACGCTTAACAAGCAAGTAGCATGCCTTCACACAGCTGCTTGCCTACTTCCTACTGACCCACACAGGATCTTATTCCACCCACCCAGGGTCCTCACTTTCCCTCCTAGAAAGTGGAAAACTCAGTAGGACTCTACTCCTCGCACTGAGTACTCCAAGACAGTCCTTTGGAAGGAGTTTGTCTTTCTTCTTCAACTGGGTGCAGCAAGCTTGGCCTTCGTTTGCAAATTTATCTGCTGAAGCTTGCTGCTGGACTGACTAACTGAGTGTACGTCTTTGGGGTGTGGAGTGTTCGAGCTTTTCTTCTTCTTTTCTGCTCGTCTGAACACTCTCTTTTCTTCTATTTTCTTCCCCCTCTTTCTGCACTTTTTGTGAGCCTTCTCTCTGTTGAGCTCTTCTCTCTTCTTTTAACGCTTCTCTCTACGAGCTTGGATATACTGTTGTGCTCGTTCTCTTCTCTCTTGCATGCTCTCTCTTGTTTTCAGTCTTCAGTCTTCATCTTTTATAGGTTATGAAATCTGCCCGTTGAAGGTAGGTAGATTTTCATCATTGATGCGTCACACTCCTGACACACACCAGCTTTTCACTTTCCATATGTCTTCTTCTGATTGACTTCTCTTCTCTTCTCTCTACCGGTAACTTCTTGTGTCTACCAGTAACTTTGACTTTCTCCTCATGCCTGCTTTGCAGCTTCCTCCTCTTGCTTCACTCTGGAGCTTCCTTCTCTGGCTTGCTCCTTCAGGTGGCTTGAGGCTTCTGTAGCATACTGCCCTTACAGTATGCTTTCGGCATAGTCTCCCCGGTAGCTTTCCTGTCTCGCTGCATTCTGCTTTGGCGAGGTCTCTTCCAGTAGTTTCCTTTGACACTTTCTCTGTTCTTTTAATTTTCTGCAGTAACTCTGTTGCAGTAACATATCCTAAGATTGGTTATGCTTGATAGAGTTACTTAAGGCTTTGTCTCATCAAAACTTACTTCAAATGTTTCCAACAGAAATCCTCATCTCCACCGTCTCCGGCCACGGCGGTTTCTGGTGGCGGTGGAGGAAGTGGTGGTGCAAGAGCGTTTGGCGTTCTTGCAGCTGCCGCCACCAATGGGGATGTCGTAGAGGGTTCCGCCGTGAGTCCAGTAGCGGCGGCAGGCCTTGCAGAAGTGGCGGGCCTGGTAGAAGTTGTAGGTGTTGTAATAGCAGAACTTGGTGTTGGTGGAGTCGCAACATGGACATGGGAGGTGCTCTGGCTCCGACGGCGGTGCCTCGACCTGGCTCGATTTTGTTACCTTTCTTTCGTTTGTATCAGTAGCCATCTCTCTCACTTTCTTTTAGTAGAATAGGCTGATAAGTAATGAAATTGGGTATGTTTTCTGGGGTTCAAATGGGTTTTTATTATGGGGTAGAGAGAGAGGACAGGGAGAGATTCTACTATGTAGGAATGGAATAGAGTGAAATGGTGTGTCGGAATTGTGAGATAGATAGAGAATATTCTGCTGAGGCTGAAGATGATGACCAGCAGAAAGGCGGTACCAGAGAGGGAATCCGAGGGACGGCTAGGATTCTCCACCGTGAGAGAGCGGCGCGCTTCTGTGGTGTGGGCCCTCTATCACTGCTTGATTTCCCTGTTGTATATGTCGCTTGATTTTTCCAGTTCCCTCATTCGGCTGTGCTCAATTTAAGGTTTCATTAATCTTTTTAGGGTTCTTCATTTTTTTTAGAGTCTTGCGATTTGTGGTTTCTTTGATCGGGATAGATATGTGGAGATAGAAATTAGGATTTTAGGCTTTGTTTTTTGTTTTGATTTAGTGTTTTTGTGTTTCTAGGATTTTAATTTTCAATTTTTTGTGTTGAATTTATTTTATTTGTATCAATAATGATGTGGCATTAGTTATGTTATATTTTAATGTAAAAGAAATGCAACATGAGCTCTATAATTCCACATCAGCACGAGGTCGTAAGAAATTTAGGATTGGGGGCGAGTGTTTCGCAGTCGTCGGAAAGTTACCGGAAAATCGTTTTTCCGGTGGTGGAAGGACTGAAATTGGACAAAATTTGACTTAAATGGACTAAATTTGATTTTTAGATTTCAATGGGACCAAAATCGAACAGTGGCCTATTAACGGGACCAAAAATGAGTTTTTCCTTATGTAAACTTTATATTTTAATTATATATAATGACATAATGTTTCCTCGTTAATTAATCATTTTAATAAGCAACAATACTTTATAATTCAACTTAAATGGTAAGATAATAATTTCTCATTATTAAAATATTTCAATTATACGTAAATTGATGGATAATAAAATAACTATACTTTAAAATGATGGATAACGGTTGAGAGTCGAACCCAAGACCTCCGTTGGTATCATGGCAGGGGAACCACTTTGACAACAATCTTCAACGTTACAAAATTCGCAAAAATATTTTCATTATGAAAATATTTCAATTATAAGTAAAAAGATGGATGATGGTTGATAGGCCAACCCAAGAACTGCATTAAATATCATGGCAGAGAAACCACTTTGACAACGACCTTTAATGATGTAAGTTTTGCACAAGTATTTATATATTAGGTATTAGAGCATCCACAACCCAAATTGAAAAAATATATTCAATCCATATCAACTTTTCATTCATTTAAATTCATACCCACAACTCATTAAATCCAAATTCAATTATTTAATGGGTCCCATTTCACTCAATCTTCCCTCTCTTAATTTTAACTTAAATTTCATTTAAAATTTATAATTTTGAATACACAAATTTTATTTAAATAAATTTTAAAGTAAATAAAATTCTATTAAACAAATATGTAACAATTTATTTATTTCAAGAAATAATAAAGTAAAGAAGTACAAAATAAAATAAAATAAAGCTAATGATACAATAATTGAACTGATACAAAGTGAGCATTTAATTCATCGTTCAAACATCAAAATGTTCCCAAATATGCTCAACTAAATCCACACGAAATTGGTGATGCACTTCATTACTAGGTATCTACGTATTCATTGGGAGAAATTCTTGAAATTCTCGATTTGGGCCTTGAGATTGTTCTACGGGACTATCATCTTCGTTATTATACCAATTTGTAACCATATTTCCCTCGTCTTCAACAATCATATTATGTAAAATAATACAAGTCAACATGGTTTCCTTAAGTTTTTTCCTGTACCAAAATCATGTTGGGCCTCTCACAATTGCCCATCGAGCTTGAAGCACCCCAAATGCTCGTTCAACATCTTTTCTTGTGGCCTCTTATTTTTCTTTAAACAATCTTCTTTTAGGATCCTCTGGGCACGAAAATGCTTTAACTAAAGTAGCCCATTCCGGATAGATATCATCCGTTAGATAGTATCCCTTCGTATATGTTGTGCCATTCACCATAAAATTAACCTCTGGCGCATTTCCTTGACACACATTCTTGCAGAGAGGTGATTCATACAAAACATTAATATCATTGCGGGAGCCTGCAACGTCAAAAAATCCATGTCATATCCATGTTGGAACCACCGGATCGCCGACTCTATGTAATTATCTAATTCGGGATCCAAAGTATAATAAATATGCAGCGGAAAAAGAATTATACATTTTCACCGTAAAAGGTGAGGCCGAAACAGTTCTTAGGTCAGAACTACCGAACGATCTTCGAATATTTGACCCCACGATCTTGTGCCGTATTTCTATCCCTCTCTTTTGGACGTCGTGTAGGCGACGATCTTCCAAAAGACTCAGTAAACTCGCCTCCTTAGTTCTCTCAAGTGAATCTGTTTTTATTTGCGTGAGATTGAGAAAACGTGATCTAGGAGGCGCTGATATTAGGTTTATTTATAGGCTACAACAGGGACCCTGAGGAGGAATTAGGTTGGGCCTCCTGATGGGCTTAGGCGTCCCGTGTTCAGCCCGAACATCTCGCTTAAGCCCATCAATTATAACTCGGTCCACTAAAGAGTTATAATTGAACTACCGTCCTAATCCCATATTACAATATGGGCTCCTTTATTATATGTACATTTATTTCCTCGCGTTTAAGATATCGAATGTGTATAAATTAAATAAGTTACTGACAACTTAATTAATTTACATCTAATTCCAAGAGTAGTACCACTAATCTTTATTATCATGTAGGATTAAATCCACCTGCAGGGTTTACATGATAATCCTTATGAGCTCCTCAAGGGGACATCATCATCCTAAATAATTAGGACACGGATTCCTTCTATAATCAACAACACACCATATAAACAGTGCTATCTCCCAATTCACCAAGCCTATTGATTTATTAATAAATCTCACCTATTGGTAAATTAAAGAAACAAACACTAACTACATGTGCCCTGTTATTATATATGGATTAAGAAGATGTACATCCATAATAACAGAGGTCTTGTTCTTTTATTTATAGTCAGTATAAGTCGAACAACCTCATATGGTCCTGCTCAATACATACAAAATGTACCAGTGTAACTTTATAGTCAAGATAGACTAATACCAAATTACACTACAACCGTTCCAATGGTTTGTCCAAATCCATCTTGGTTGTGAGCTATTATTTATAATCTATAAGGAACTGATAGCATGATCTTCTGTGTGATACCACACACCATGTTATCTACAGTATAGACTAATCTGGACAACAACAAGAATATAAAATGCAAACATTTGATCATAATGAATCTCATATCATAAAGATGTTCATACAAAAGCTAGGCTTATAGTATACATCCTAACAATCTCTCACTTATACTAAAAGACTATGCAGCCATAAGCACTGCCATACATCTGATTCCCATACCTTCAGCATGCCCATCAAAAGCTTTCGCTGGAAGAGCCTTTGTGAAAGGATCTGCTAGGTTATCCACTGATGCAATTTTGGCGACAACAACTTCTCCTCGTTTTACGATGTCTCGTATAAGGTGGTACTTGTGCTCAATGTGTTTGCTTGCTTTATGGGCTCATGGTTCCTTCGAGTTTGCTACTGCACCACTGTTATCACAATAAATTGTGATAGCTTTAAGCAAACTATGAATCACTTCTAAGTCCATCATGAAGTTTCTGAGCCATACAGCTTCTTTGGCTGCCTCAGAGGCTGCCACATACTTAGCTTCCATGGTTGAGTCTGAAACGCATTTTTGCTTAACACTCCTCCATACTATGGCTCCACCTCCCAAGGTAAACACATAACCCGAGGTAGATTTACTCTTGTCCTATTTGACTGGAAATCAGAATCCGTGTAACCCACAGGATGCAAATTATCTGCTTGGTAAACCAGCATATAATTTCTAGTCCTTTTCAGGTACTTTAAAATATGCTTTACTGCAGTCCAATGTCCTTGTCCTGGGTTACTTTGATATCTACTAGCCATGCCCACAGCAAAACAGATATCTGGCCTCGTACACAGCATTGCATACATTAGGCTTCCTACGGCCGAAGCATAAGGAACTGCCTTCATATCCTCTATCTCCTTTAATGTCTTAGGACACATCTCCTTAGATAAAGGTACTCCATGTCGAAAAGGTAGAAAACCTTTCTTGGAGTTTTGCATGCTAAAACGATCTAGGATAGTATCAATATACGAAGCTTGAGATAAGCATAACATCCTTTTCTTGCGATCCCTTATAACTTTGATCCCAAGAATATGTCCAACTTCTCCCAAGTCCTTCATATCAAACTGCTTGGATTGCCATACCTTTACGTCCGACAACACCTTGACATTGTTGCCAATGAGCAAGATGTCATCTACGTATATTACAAGAAATACCACCACGTTTCTGTCACTATTCTTGTATACACAAGACTCATCCGGACATTGAATGAATCCATAAGACTGGATTACCTCATCAAAACAGATGTTCCAAGATCTCGAAGCTTGTTTCAGTCCATAAATGGACCGATTAAGCTTACACACAAGATGCTCTTTGCCCTTTGCAATGAATCCTTCTGGTTGCTTCATATAGATGTTTTCTTCAAGACTACCGTTAAGGAAAGCTGTCTTGACATCCATTTACCAAACCTCATAATTCATATGAGCATCAATAGACAAAAGAATCCGGATAGACTTGAGCATGGCTACCGGCGAAAAGGTTTTCTCATAATCGATTCCTTCTTTTTGAGTATACCCCTTGGCAACAAGCCTTGCTTTAAAAGTTTCTACTTTCCCATCTGATCCTCTTTTTCTTTTGTAGACCCACTTACATCCAATGGCTTTTACACCATTTGGTGGTTCTACTAGCTCCCAGACTTGATTAAAATCCATAGATTCTAATTCATGAATTCATAGCTTTTTGCCAAGATTCTGCATCTTTATCTTAGAGTGCTTCGTCATAGGTCCAAGGATCAGATTCGTGTTCACCAGGTACCAAGTCCGAAGACTCTCCCAAAAACATGAATCTATCAGGTTGTCTAACAACCCTCCCACTACGACGAGGCACTTGTGGTGATAGTGTATCATTAGTGATAGATGATGCAGACCCCTGTGGTATGTCATCTTGTACCGTTGGTACTAAGGTAGGAGTTTCCCCTTTTATTTCTTCTAGAACAATTTTACTCATGGGCTTGTGGTTCATTACATAGTCCTCTTCTAAGAATCGGGCATTTGTGCTAACAATTACCCTCTGATCTTTAGGACTATAAAACAAACCACCTTTCGTTCCTCTAGGATAACCCACAAACAGCCGAACTTCCGTACGAGATTCCAACTTATCAGCATCTCCCTTCAGCACATGTGCTGGACTACCCCAAATCCGAATGTGTTTCAGACTAGGCTTACGCCCATTCCACAATTCTGTGGGAGTAGAGGGTACTGTCTTAGAAAGTACCAAGTTCAGAATGTACACTGCCGTTTCCAGGGCATGCCCCCAAAATGAACTCGGTAATTCCGAATAGCTCATCATCGATCTAACCATTTCCATGAGAGTCATATTCCTTCGTTCCGCCACACCATTCTGTTGGGGTGTACCAGGTGCAGACAATTGGGATTGAATCCCAGCCTCTGATAAGTAATTCCTAAACTCTCCTAAGAGGTACTCGCCACCACGATCAGATCGTAGTGTTTTGATACTTTTACCATGACACTTCTCCACATCAGCCTTGTACTCTTTGAATTTTTCAAAGCACTCAAACTTGCGGCGCATCAAATAAATGTATCCATATCTCGAATAATCATCCATAAAAGAGACAAAATATTCGAAACCACCTCTTGCTTGGATAGACATAGGACCACACAAATCAGAATAAACCAATTCCAACACTTCTTTGGCTCTATACCCCTTGGCTTTAAAAGGCCTCTTGGTCATTTTTCCTTCCAAGCAGGACTCGCAGGTCGGATAGTTTTCCACTTCTAATGAACTCAAAGGTCCATCGGCTATCAACCTTTGAATCCTACTCAAGTTAATGTGACCTAATCTTAGATGCCAAAGATATGTTTGGTTCATTTTTTAAGGTTCTTTTCTCTTATTTGAGTTAGAAGATGTATTATTAATTTCCATTTGTTGCATCGTAGGAGTTATTGGATTAAGAGTATATAAATTGCCAACCAACGTACCAGAACAGATAATAACCCTATTTTTCTTGACAACAACTTTGCCATCAAAAGAAACAGAATATCCATCCAAAAATAACTTAGAAACTGAAATCAAGTTCTTTCTAAAACTAGGTATATAAAGACAATTCCTCAAAACCAAAGTCTTGTTCCTATCAAAAGATAAATAAACATCTCCTACTGCAACAGCCGCCACTTTCGCAGCGTTGCCCATGTATATGGTAATCTCTCCCTCACTAAGTTGCCTGGTTTCCTGGAACCCCTGCAAAAAATTGCAGACATGATCAGTGGCTCCCGTATCTACACACCAGGTGCCGGTAGATAACACCGCTAAACATGTTTCAATAATTAGTGAATAAGATGTACCTTCTTTGTTCTCCTTTTTATGGGGACAATCTACCTTCCAATGTCCTGGCTGCTTGCATAAAAAGCACTTGCCCTTTGGCTTCTTCACGCCACCTTGTGGACCATTTTTCTTAGGTCCACCCGCTTTCTTTGCCGAACCATTTTGTTTCTTTTTCTTCTTCACTTTGCCTTTCGGCTTAGAAGTAGAAACATTTTCAGCAATATAAGCTTGAGAAGTTTGACGAAGTATCCCTTCTGCCGTTTGGAGTTCTGTCAGAAGTTCCACCATTGAATACAACCTCTTGTTCATGTTGTAGTTCAGGCGGAACTGCTCAAATCTCTTAGGCAGCGACTGGAGAACAATATCGACCTGGGTTTCCCCATCGATTTCAGCTCCTAGGACTTCCATCTCATTTAAGTGAGCCATCATCTTAAGGACATGATCCCTTACGGGTGTCCCCTCAGGCATGGTGGTCGTCATTAAGTTTCCTATGGCCTCTTGCCTGGCAGCACGACTCTGGTGTCCGAAGAGTTCTTTGAGATTGAGCATCATGTTATAGGCAGTGGTCATGACCTGATGCTGATGTTGCAGCACATTTGACATAGAAGCCAAAATGTAACACCGCGCCATCTCATCTGCCTTGATCCACTTCCTATAAGCCTCTTTCTCCTCTTCACTAGAGTTTTCATCGGGCTTTTCAGGACAGACCTCAGAGAGTACAAATTTGTACCCTTCGGCAGTCAAGACAATGTCCAGGTTCCGTTTCCAATCAATATAATTAGGGCCAGTAAGTTTGTTTTCTTTAAGTATAACAACAAGAGGATTGAAAGCCATTGATAAATCCTAAGAAACACGTAAATAAATACATAGATCAAAACATAAGAATTTAAAACAATATTGTTTCCCTCAAACAATATAATTAAATTCACCAACACCTCAAAACACCGTGAATTTTGCATGCCACGATAGTGTGGGCGTATACTAATTCAAACATTTGTAAGAGGAGGTTTTACCCATTAATTTCATTATCTTGTTAAACAAAATAAAATTAATAGTTGGTTTATCTTTAGCCATGCAAATAACAGCACTTACTCCGATGGGGAGGATACTATCACATGCACCTAAGTGTATACCATTTACTTAATACCAAGTCAATTATCTAGGTTTGTGCCTCTTCAGATGGAGAAGATTTACACGCTCCTAAATAATTTCCTATAATTATCCATAAGGAAGTTTGATCTAGTGATCCGCAAACAAACTCATCCGATATGGAAGAAGGCACTTAAAGCCAACGTATAAGTTTGAATGCATCACTAAC
The DNA here is from genome assembly GCA_005771605.1 of Scutellaria baicalensis. NCBI lineage: Eukaryota > Viridiplantae > Streptophyta > Magnoliopsida > Lamiales > Lamiaceae > Scutellaria > Scutellaria baicalensis. The sequence continues at coordinate 34,470,687 of CM016724.1, read as the reverse complement.
AAACCATTAATGGAGGCTATGGGATTTATTGAATTGATCCCTCTCCCACTTAGTTATTTATCATGAGGGATTTTAACATGCATAACATTGAAACACATAAAAGCATGCTTAAGAGAACAACACATATAAAACAATAAATATGGAAAACATAAAATTCCAACTATTATGGCCTTGTTATATCGCCGTGTTCTTGAATGTTTGCCGTCATACGGGGATCGACCTGGGTTTGGCCGCCAGCGTCTCGTACGCCGATCCTTATCGGCAGCGCCTCCAATCCTTATCGGCAGTGCCTCCAATTCGAATCGGCAGCGCCTCCAATTCTTATCGGAATTTCGATCGATCAGGAAACTGGTTCAGATTACATCTACCAATCCTATACAGAATCTAGTTGAACATCCTATTACAGTTTTCATCCATCGATCCTATACAGATTCTAGATCGAACAGAAAATAAAACCTACACAACAAACCGCTGTGTTTAAACTATTACAATCATGCACCAACCCAATAAAAAAAACAACCTCGACAGGTCCGAGGGTTTAAGCCATACATGAACATACATTCAGACCATAATAGTTGGATTTAGGGTTCCTGCAGAAACTTCATGATATCTTGCATATCCTACTATTATCAGATCTTAGAACGCATCACAATATGATTAACTAAATCAATCGCATAGAGTCAGAAAACCACGGCTCTGATACCAATTGTTGGAACCACCGGATCGCCGACTCTATGTAATTATCTAATTCGGGATCCAAAGTATAATAAACATGCAGCGGAAAAAGAATTATACCTTTTCACCGTAAAAGGTGAGGCCGAAACAGTTCTTAGGTCAGAACTACCGAACGATCTTCGAATCCTTAACCCCATGATCTTCTGCCGTATTCCTATCCCTCTCTTTTGGACGTCGTGTGGGCGATGATCTTCCAAAAGACTCAGTAAACTCACCTCCTTAGTTCTCTCAAGTGAATCTGTTTTTATTTGCGTGAGATTGAGAAAACGTGATCTAGGAGGCACTGATATTAGGGTTATTTATAGGCTACAACAGGGACCCTGAGGAGGAATTAGGTTGGGCCTCCTGATGGGCTTAGGCGTCCCGTGTTCAGCCCGAACATCTCGCTTAAGCCCATCAATTATAACTCGGTCCACTAAAGAGTTATAATTGAACTACCGTCCTAATCCCATATTACAATATGGGCTCCTTTATTATATGTACATTTATTTCCCCGCATTTAAGATATCGAATGTGCATAAATTAAATAAGTTACTGACAACTTAATTAATTTACATCTAATTCCAAGAGTAGTACCACTAATCTTTATTATCATGTCGGATTAAATCCACCTGCAGGGTTTACATGATAATCCTTATGAGCTCCTCAAGGGGACATCATCATCCTAAATAATTAGGACACGGATTCCTTCTATAATCAACAACACACCATATAAACAGTGCTATCTCCCAATTCACCGAGCCTATTGACTTACTTAATAAATCTCACCCATTAGTAAATTAAAGAAACAAACACTGAGTACACATGCCCGTTATTATATATGGATTAAGAAGATGTACATCCATAATAACAGAGGTCTTGTTCTTTTATTTATAGTCAGTATAAGTCGAACAACCTCATATGGTCCTGCTCAATACATACAAAATGTACCAGTGTAACTTTATAGTCAAGATAGACTAATACCAAATTACACTACAACCGTTCCAATGGTTTGTCCAAATCCATCTTAGTTGTGAGCTATTATTTATAATCTATAAGGAACTGATAGCATGATCTTCTATGTGATACCACACACCATGTTATCTACAGTATAGACTAATCTGGACAACAGCAATAATATAAAATGCAAACATTTGATCATAATGAATCTCATATCATAAAAATGTTCATACAAAAGCTAGGCTTATAGTATACATCCTAACAATCCATAGATCTTGAGAGGCGACTACTTCAAGGACAATTGTAGGAGACCCATGTCCTCTTGAAAATTGGCCTTTCCAAGTAACTGGACAATTTTTCCATTTCCAATGCATACAATCAAGACTTCCCAACATACTTGGGAAGCCATGCCTCTCCTCATGCATTTGGAGAAGACGATGTGTATCATCGACAGTTGGTCTCCTCAAGTATTGATCACCAAAAATTGAGTTCACAACTTGACAAAAAGTGAAAAGACACTTGATAGAGGTTGACTCACCCATTCTTAAATACTCATCAAGGTAGTCTGCTGGAACTCCATAGGCTAGTTGACGGATAGTTGTTGTGCATTTTTGTAATGGTGATAAACAAGCTCTTCCCAAAGCATCATGTCTTCGTTGAAAAAAGGTTAAGTGATTTTCTAGTGCATTCACAATGCAAATGAATAATTCCCTTCGCATTCGGAATTGCCTACGAAACAAATTTACAGGATACACAGGGACATCAGAGAAATAATCATTGACTAACCTTTCATGTCCAACTTTACGATCCCCTCTAATATATCGTCTTCTCTGTTGTACCTCATTTTCTTGTATAACAGTTTGAAGGATTTCATTGCTTAATCGAACTATCCTTGATATCAATTTAATTTCCATATCATTAGCTTGTGGATCAGTTTCCACATCACTAAAAGAGCTAGAATTTGAGTTGTTAGAATATTGAGACATTTTGCTAATTTGTGTTGTGTTGTATTGTGATTGTGAAGTTATAAATGAAATCGCTTCTATTTATTGTAATATTTTGATGCTATGTGCATGTGATATCTTACACAAAGCTTTTAACTTGATGTGGTAATGGATGGACATTTGCAGAGTCCATGTGATCTCTTTTAACTTTTTGCTATGTCCATGTTATCTCTTACAAAAGTCCATAAATAAATGTGATTTGAAAGGGACTTGAGAGAGAGAGTAGATTTAGAACAAATTTGTTAAAATTAAACACAATATATCGAATTTTATATAATAAGATTGAAATATAACTAATTTAAAATACAAACAATTTGAAAATATATGATAGAAAAACACAAACAAATTGAAAATACATGATAGAAAATACAAACAATTTGAAAATATATGATAGAAAATACTAATTGACTAAATCAAAGAACAAACGTATTTAGGCATTCCACTTCTCTTTGATTTCCTCACACATTTGTTGATGGTAGAAAAGTTGTTCGGGAGTGTAATGACTTGTGTCTTTCGTAAGAATCTTATGCTCCCTCATGCGATTCTTTTTTTTCATTCTCCACCTCTTGTTTTTTCATATATGCAATTGATGATAATTCATCCACCATCTTAGTGTATTTCGTTTTTTAATTCATTGATGGTGGATGTTGGTGCATTAATCTTCCCCTTCTCTTTTCTTTTTGTTGCTTTTTGTCCAATTAGACGAAGTCTTGCTTGCTCCTGAATCATCAGTTCTTGTCTTCTTTGTACCAACATAATGGCCTGAGGATTGTGGAGTAAATTGTGGTCGATCTTTCATGATCCTCCACACATGCTCCAAATTAAATGCAACACCATTATTTTCATCACGGTATTTTTGATAGGCAAGACGTAAAATATCTTTATGACTATGACCACTTTGATGTGAACCATAAATTTGATTATAGGTCGCATTGAAGCGATTCACTTTCAGACGAATCGTATTATGCAAATGTGATCTACACAGAGTGTTCTCGATAGATATATTCTTTGGGCTTATTTTCATCGTAATATTGAGCAATATACGTACCTAATATGCCGCTGCCTTTTTATCGTTACCGGTGATGGGATCATCGTTGACTGTCACCAAAGATTTCGCTAGGAGGACATCCTCATCCCTCGTCCAATTTGGACGCTTTCGACGAACTTGAACATCAGTTCTTGATTTATCAAGAGTATGCTCCTCGGCATGTGTTGAATCTCGATCAGACACTTGAGTTTCTGGGACATAAGAAGGTGTGATTGGATCTTTTCCCATTTCAAACAAAAAAGACTGACTAGCTGCACTTGGATTACAAAATCCATGTCCTCTCTAAAACTCCGGTATGAATGGCACTTGAGGATAATTTGTGTTATAATTCATCACACCTCCAAAACCCGAAAAATTTTGAGAATATTGCTGAGGGAATGAAAAAATTTGGGGTAATTGTGGTGGAAGATTATGTGGGGTTTGAGAATTTTGTGGAACATCATTTGCATTCTCCACATTTTGAGAATATAAGAAATCTTGTAATATTTTCCAAGTATTTGGATCCATTTTGTAAGATGGGATGTGGAGAGGTGTATTTTCTTATAAAGATGATGATTTATTTATAGGCAAAAAAAATAAAAATCTTCAATCCAAAAAGTGTTGGTCAACATATTTACATTCAATACCACTTTTAATAAGAATTGACAACACCATGCTATGAAATGTTAAAAATTTAGAATTGACAACACAATGCTACAATAAGTTAAAAGTAGAATTGACAATACAATAATACTACAAGTTAAAAGTAGAATCTATATATATAAAAGTAGGGTTTGGATCTCTCCCGGGTTGACAAGTGGCACTCTCTTTGAATGACACATCAGAACTCTCCACTTGTTCTTCTCTCTCATTATTTTCTTCCCTCCCTTCTACTCACAACGTTTCCTTTCTTCTAAAATAAAAGTAGGGTTTGGATCTCTCCAGGGTTGACAAGTGGCACTCTCTTTGAATGACACATCAGAACTCTCCGCTTGTTCTTCTATCTCATTATTTTCTTCCCTCCCTTCTACTCACGACGTTTCATTTCTTCTAAATGAAACGGCCGAAGAAACGGAAGCAAACTTTATGCTCCTTTCCCCCACTTTTTTCTCTCTTTCACTGTTCACTATTGCAATCATTTTGCCACCCTCAATACAAATCTGTGTAGTGTTTTTGTAAATCAGTTCTAGGTTTTTCTGCTTTTTTTGTCCTCGATTTCCTGCTTCGGCGTTGTAAAATTTTCGCATACTTGCTCGAATTGGTTGATTCACTGATTTAAGATGGAGCCTTTTTTTTAATCTTTTAGTGTTTTATTTGTTTCTTTTAATTGCACAGATTGTGATTGTTGTTATGTGATAGGAAAATGAAGGATTCGAGGAAATAGAGAAGTGCTTCAATGGTGCCCATGGCCAACATTCATTAGGTATAGCTGCATTTTCTTCTTTTTCATTTGATTGTTTAAGTTTAATTCACATTTCCCACTTTCCTTCTATTTTGGTGAATGTTTGCTTGAATTTTGTGATTTGAGGATTTTTGAACATGCATGGAATTTATATATTGAATTAAAGAACAGGGGCTATAAAGAATGAGATAGTTTATTTTGCGATTAAATGATATGAAAAGAAGGTACATTTGCCTTTCTTTAGTTTATGGACTTCAATTGGGTGATGAAACACATGGATGAAGTTATATAAAATCTTTGGTGGTTGGGGTTGGTATATCAGAGAATATAAATGTTTCTTAAAAACTTGATACAGATGCTCAATAAGTAACTTTAGAAATTATCATGCAAATAGATACATTATACTGAAAATCTAGAAGAATCACATTGATTGCACATACATTATCTTGGAGTAATATATTTGAGTTTTGCGTTGTCTATCAATAGGATATCGAATTCATTAGTTATGTAATTTAGTTTTTCGAACTCAGGATTGTTATGTAATTTACTCTAAGTTTTGCATATCTAAATTTACACCCTCGATTTGTTAGCCTAAGTATTGCTTTATAGTTGGAAACTAGGAAGTGGAATTTGAAGTGGTCAATAAAATGGGGATAAACTGAAATGGTTGATCAAATTTCATTAAATGCATTCTTATACATTTGTACTGTAGTAAGAACACACAAAGGATAGTATGATTAATATTTGAGAGTGTTTTAAGGTGTGAGGGTTAAGACTATTTTAGTCCATTATTTTTGATTTCATATCATGGTGTTTGTTAGCGTCAAGATTTGCATATAAAACCAATGCAAACAAGGAGATCAAACCAAGAATCAATATCAACTTTCACTTCTAACCACTTTATAAGAATGTTTCACCCTCAAGAAGACCTCTTATAAAGATGTCAAGAATCATGTAGATTTCGAGTCAATTAGAAATAAATGAAAATTTGTAACTTTTTATCAAGTTGATTCTTTGGTAGTTATAATGGCTTTCCCAATTTAGAGTATTAACAACATTGTATACATTGAATTTGTAACAGACATTTTGCCAAAACCAGTGGGGTTCATGTCAGATTTTTGCATGTATAAAGGAGTATGGAGGGTTAAAACAGGGTTAATTATAGGTAGGTAATTAATTACAGAAAATAGTGTCTCCTAAACAAAATACATAAATCTTGAAGTGTATTCATTCTTTACTATGGTCCATGTTATGTATTTAATTGTTTATCTATGTCTTAGCTATAAATGGCTCCCTCTCTATATGAAGTATATAGAACACATGCAAAACATTTAGGAAGGACATTAGGAGGGTTTTGATTGGTTCTCCAACGACATTGCTAGCTAATCAGCCTCTTTCTCTTGCTTTCGTGAGCTCCGTTTTTAAATATATTGAAAAGACTAATAGCAAGTTTTTTTTGTGAGAAAGATAAACAAATTGCTATTTGTTGGATTGTTCTCTCTTTTCTGGGTGGTCGACAATATGCTTGAGAAGATACGTTTGTGAACTCAAGAAATCATGTATGAAGTAGTCCTCTTGCATCGTCATTTGAATAATTCTTTGTTATGTTGAATTTGATTCATGTTGTTTTATGAATGAGTTTTTTCCTTAAAAAAACGTTAATAGCAATTTAGATTTATGATTGAGGTAAAGTAATGTTCTATTGGCATCAAGATCAAAATGATTAGCATTCTCAAGATCAAAATATGCTGAGACACTGATTGTAACGATTGCTTGCCATCTATCTACTATATTGCAGACAATCTATTTTTTCATTCTCTTGAGGACAACCTTAGTCATGGAGATTCAAAAAAATTAAAGAGAAAAAATATTGAGGGATTTTGTAACTACTTAAACATCAAGCTTGATAATCAGTTAGATTGATAGCTTAGATATTTAGGCTTTCATTACCGTCATTACAATTATAACACAAAGTGAGATTTACATTTTATATACAGGCTGGCAACTTTGCTAAAGAAGGGTCATCAGAAATATTCAAGAATTTGAACGGGTGGTGAAGACTATATGGTTAAGAAGCCTGAAGATGCAACATCATTGGTTATTTGGAGGATGACATTTTCTACTAGAGTTGTATTGTGTCCATAAAAAAAGTGGCTGCAAGCACAAGAATTTGGAGATTCACTTCTTGAATTCTAATGAAATGGTGAAAAGCAGTCATACAATTGAACAATTTGAGAAAATTGAGTGACACATACATGGTGATTTTGATGAATGAATGAGTAATAATGTATGACAATGAGCTAATGTGTCTGCTTCAAGAATTGCTTCATTAAAATTCCGTTAATTGATGTAAAAATAAGTTCCACAATTTATTGAAAGGAGATATATTTTCAAAAATGATAACTTCTGGAATTACTTGCGAACATTTTAAAAATCATGAAGGACTCCAAATCATCAATATTTATCTAAATGATACAAATGTACTAAATTTATTACAATTTGTAATTTTACTTCAAAGTTTGGTAAACTTAACAGGTTAAATCCAATAATAAATTTGTCATGCTACTTTCCAAATTCAAACCCGTGCAACGCACGGGTCGGAACCTAGTTGACAATACAATGATATTACAAATTAGAAATATAATAGTTATATTTTCATGGAAATATAATTAGAAATACAATGATATTTTCATGAAAATATACTTTTAGAATATAATTATAATTTTTCTTATATAATTTATGTTGCAATTATTTTATAATACATAAGTTATTTTAGTTAAATTTTACAATTATAAAAATATATAGGTTAGTTATAACATAAATTCAAATAAAATAAAAACACACATTAAATAAAACAATACTATAAAAAAATTCAAGGAAAAAAAGGAGAAAAAAGAAAAAGAAAAAAACAAGAAGAAAACAAACAAAAATAAACATAAATATGGGGAAAAAAATATCAAGAAAATTGGTGGTGTGGGACCCAGCTGTCGGGTCTCACCACTCGCGCCTGGAGCGCGTGTAGTACACGCGCCCATTCAAAACGCGCAGTGTACTACACGCGCTGATGGTGCAAATCTTTTTTTTTTTTTTCACTTTCTGGATTGAATTGGATTCAATCCTTTGAATCCAATTCTACCTCTCTACTCCACCTAGAATTGTATTACTTCTCCATAATGCAAGGGATCCATTTGATATGGGTTCAAATCCAATTTTATGTTTGCATTGTGGATGCTCTTATATCTTAGTATTCCCCAGATTAAAAGCCCTAAACAACAGATTCATCTTCATCATCTTCTCTTTCTCTTTGACAGCAACAACGACGACTATAGCACCTTCTCCTGTATTGTTCTAGTTTGTCTCCATTATTTTTTCAAAGAAAAATTTCTACATCCTTTATGTATTTTAATTGCTCATTATTTGCCACTTCATTTCCAATATTTGTCTAACGAGATTTTTTAAACTAAGAAGCTGCCCCACCAAATCAAAGGAGACAAGAATGCAAGTATATGAATCCTACGTGAGCAAGTAGTGGTGAAACGTTATTGCTAGTCCACAATGTGTCGGCTTCAAGTTTTTGCCAAAAAAAAAAGGTTGGTGAATGCTAAATTTTTAATCATAAGACATTATACATTCAGAATTTGCATATTTTAAATATTCTGTGGCATTTGTATAATAAACAAATTTATAATGGATAGACACATAAAATATGACTCTTGCTTTGTTTTGTTACGAAAATTGTATAAAGAGAAAAAATAGAGAATTGATAACTGAAAATTAGCAACTTGGATATGAGCTAATAGTCGAAGTCCAAGTGAGTGTCATAAAATAATGTTTTGTGGTATTAGTGATTTGTTGGTTTAGGTGATGAACAATGAGAATGGAATTTTGCATTTTTTGTTTGATCTTATGCAATGTTTCTCTACTTTCTATTTTCTAATTTGCACAACTTGTTTCTTGTTAATTATTTGCCAGTTGATCTATATATCTTGTCAAGTTTTTCTCAATTTTTATTTCAAATGGGGTTGTTTATTTGATATAGTTTGTTCTCTGGAAAAAAAAATGTATTCTTTTTGTTTTTTGTCTTTTTGTGTATTAGGTAAAATTTAAAATGGACAAGAGTTGGATGCATTCAATTAAATTCTCCAAACCTTATATAGAAGGGGTGAATAATTTTATGAGATTTGTTGAAACACACATGGGTCAAGACTAAGACATTCGATGCCCATGTAGAGATTGTTTGAACTTAGTAATAAGAGATAAGATAACAATTAAGAAACACATTTTAGAGCGGGAGATAGATCCTTGGTATGTTACATGGTTTTATCATGGTGAACCAAGTTTGAATGATAATCTAAATCAACAATCTAATGAAGATGAAAATGTTGATGTTGATTCGTTAGAAGAAAATGATGATGAAGATGTGGTGTCACTGACATGTTATTTGATCTTGGTGAGCAATACTGGCAAATGCAAACTAATTACATGTCGCCATGCGATAACACTAATACATGCGATATTCTAGCATATCTCGAGACTCTTTTGATGAATGCTAAAACAAAATTATACCCTGGGTGTAAGAAGATATCAAAGATATCTTTTATTATTCAACTGCTCCACTTTAAAGTGTATTATAGATTGAGTAATAAAACTATAGATATCGTGTTGAACTTGATGAAATTAGTTTTTCCCGATGGTGAGACACTTCCAAGTTCTTGCTATGAAGCTAAAAAGTATTTGCGTGACCTGGGATTGGGATATGAATGTATTCATGCTTATAAGTTTGGTTGTATCTTATTTTGGAAGGAGAACAAATATCTTCATATGTGCCCAACATGTGGAACTTCTCGTTGGAAAATCAATGATGGAACGGGAAAAAAGATACCACAAAAGATTTTAAGATATTTCCCACTAACACCTGGACTTCAGTGCCCATTTTCTTTCTTCAAAAACATCTAAAAGATGGTCTGGCATCAAGAAAAACACATTGATGATGATTACATGAGCATCCAGCAGATTTTATAGCATGGAAGAATTTTGATAATGAATTTCCGTTGTTTGTTAATGATCCTGGAAATGATCGACTAGCTTTGGCCACAGATTGTTTTAACCCATTTGGAAACCTAAGTACCATTTATAGCATGTGGCCAATAATTTTAACACCGTTGAACCTGCCACCTTGGGATTGCATGAAACAACCATTTTTTATGTTGTCTTTGCTTATCCCTAGCTAAAAGTCACCAAGAAAAGACATCGATGTTTACCTACGACCATTAATTGAAGAATTAACAGAATTGTGGGTAAAAGAAGTAGAAACCTATGATGTTTCTTATAAAGTATGTTGGAAACGGTTAAGTATGTTTTGATGAGACAAAACCTTAAGAAAGTAACTATAAAGCATAACCAATCTTAGGAGAGGTTACTGCGACAGAGTTACTGCAGAAGAAAGAAAAATCAGAGAAAGTGTCAAAGGAAGGATATTGAAGACAATAGTGAAAAGAATCGGGTGAAGTAACTAGGATACTGATGACTGCAGGAAGCTACTGGAAGAAAACTTGCTGAAGAAAAAAAGCAGCAAGCCACTAGACAGGAAGCTACCTGAGAGACTATGCCAAAAGCATACTGCAGGGCAGCATGCTACAGAAACCTCAAGCCACCTGAAGGAGCAAACTAGAGAATGAAGCTCCAGAGTAAAGCACGAGGAGAAAGCTACAACAAAGGCACGGGAAGAAAGTCAAAAGTTACTGGTAGAAAGAAGAAGTTACCGGTAGAGAGAATAGAAGATGAGCCAACCAGAAGAAGACACGTGGAAAGCGAAAAGCTGGCGTGTGACAGAAGAAGTGCGGCGCTATCAATGATGGAAATCTACCTACCTTCAACCGGCAGATTTCTTAATCTATAAATAAGAAAAAGACTGACAAAAAGAATAGAGAGAGAGAGTGTGCAAGAGAAAAGATAGAAGCGAGCACAACAGAATTTACAAGCTCGTAGAGAGAATCGCAAAAGAAAAGAGAAGAGCTCAACAAAGAGAAGGCTCAAAAGAAGAAAACGCAAAAGAGAGGGGGAAGATTAAACAGAAGAAAAGAGTGTTAAAAATAGAAGAAAAGAGAAGAAAAGCTCAAACACTCAATCCCTTGAGACGCATGCTCAGTCAGTCAGTCCGGCAGCAAGCTTAAGCAGATCAACCTGTAAAAGAAGTCTAAGTTTGCTACCAGCAGTTGAAGAAAAAGGAAGACAAACCTTTTAAGGACTGTCTTGGAGTGCGTAGTGCGAGGAGCGAGTCCTGCTAAGCTTTCCAGTTTCTGAAGAAGAAAGTGAGGACCCTGGTGGGTAGATTAGGATCCTGTGTGGGTCAGTTGAGAGAGTAGGCAAACAGTTGTGTGAAGGCTTGCTACTTACTTGTTAAGTGAGGGTTGTAATAGATATGGCTATGTAAATCAACTAGCTTAACAAATGTTCCCTCTTGAAAAGAGGCAGAGAACATGTAGAAGGATTACTCCACCTTCGAACCTCTGTATATCCATGCGTCTACCTATGCTTACTGATCTATATGCACATCCTATGTGAGATGCATGTTTTGCATAATTGGTCTTTATAGGAGAGGAAGCTTCTGCAATAAACTCTGATCAATAACCTCTCCAAAGGTTACTGACTTCCTACCAAGCCTACTGAAAAGAAGAATCGGAGTAGACTTATTCACCCCCCTCCCGTAAGCCTACTGCTACCATATTTGGGACCAACAAGTGGTATCAGAGCAGGTGGATAAATCATCCAACATGTATTATCTAATACCAACAAGTGGTATCAAAGCAGGTTGGATGATATACAAAAGATCTAATCGATCTATCCAGATTCCATCTGTGAAAAATCTATCTCTAAGAAAATCTCTCTCTCTCTCTCTCTCTCTCTCTCTCTCTCTCTCTCTCTCCCTCCCCCACATCATAGATCAATTCACTGCCTTTGTTAAAAAGGGTATGATTGATGTGAAGATAAATAACAGCTAAGAAAGATTTGGAAAATCAAGCTGAGTTGTGTAGAAAAGCTGTTAAGAAGAAAGAAGCTGGTGAACAGCAAGCTACTTGAAGATCAGACTACGAAGAAAGAAGCTGTGCACAAGAAGCAAGTTTCTACTTATCACGGAGTTGACCAATACAGAGCAGATTAACAAGAAAGGCACGTTGTTGAACAAAAGGGGGAAGCTGCTACAACGTCGAGCTGAAAGTATGGATCACACCGGAGACTCCAAACAACAGCCATAAGAAGCAACCCTGGAAGAAGATTGTAACGCCCTGATTCCCATTAATTGGAAATCAGGTCGACACCATTTCCTAATTAAAGAATTCATAAAAACGTTTACAGCGGAAGACTGAAAGGAAAACACGAGACATTTTTTTTAAAACATAAAACATAATACAATTATTTCCAAAACTCGTGTTTTACCCACATTTCTAGGTTAAACGTTCAAACAGACTCCTATAAGATATAACATAATAAAGCAAAGATATCATACCAAAATATAAGTTTAGACCCATCATCTAGCATAATTTACATATCCAAAATATAACATTGTTCTTAAAAGTAAATACTGTTTTGGTACATTAACATAAAAGGGGTGATGGAAAGACAGATCAGCTTGCTACACGTCCACGTCATCATACACCCAACCTAAAAATAATAAAAGTGGAATCATGAGACACCTCCGGAGAGGAATCCCAATGGGATAACTGTACTCTCTAATATTTATTGAACAATTAAATTATTAAGTACATACTACATGTCCGTTGGGCTCGCTTACCCTGGACCATACATAACATAAAGGAATGTGGGAGTCGCTCGCCCACTAAACCTTGCTTTCATAGACCGGGCACTCTCACCCTTATGGTCGTCGCCCGATAGTGAAGCAACTACCGGTTACCGCTACGGAACTTCAACCCTAGACCGTCATACATAACTTACTAATTTAATTATCATCGTATAGTAGAGTGTAGAAATTACCCACTCTAACATATATTGAAATAATTAAATTACTAAGCACATACTACTTTGTCCGTTGGGCACGCTCACCCTGGACCTTTCATAGACCAGGCACTCTCACCCTTATGGTCGTCACCCGATAGTGAAGCAACTACCGGTTATAGCTACGGAGCTTCAGCCGTAGATTTGCATACATAGCTTACTAATTTAATTATCAACGTATAGTAGAGCGTAGAAGTTACCCTTTTAAGATGACAACTTGAGGATTGCTTTTGGAATCACCGTTCGTCTCAACTGCACTCGACATACTTAATCGTTTAGTTTCTTATGTCATATAATATGATCTTTTGTATTTTATATTAGGTTATTTAATCTAAAGCATAATCACTAGTAATTAAATATAAAGACTTCATACCAAACATAAATATTAACATGATTCCATATACATAATTTAAGCATTTATATAAATTATACATCATACAAAAATACACATACATTAGACTCATATATAAAAATTTTGATGATAACATTATCATATAAGAATCATTTAAACATGATTAGCATTTACAAGAAATCCACATACTCATAATATATAAAGATGTGACAAATTTAATACTTCATATATAATTCCTAAAATCACAATATTATTCATATGATCATATATATTTATTTAGGTTTAACATACTGAAAATAGATTTTAATTGCTTGTACAAAGAATTAACAATCATTGAACATGATACACATATAAACAACAAATATACTTATAATTTAAACATTAGGTATTTAATTAGTAATTTTAGTCTTAAAAAGACACATAAAATACGGTTTGAGGGTCAATCTATTAGTTCTTTAAGTTCTGGGGTCAATCTGTAATTTAAATTAAATTCAGGGGCTAAACTGAAATTAATATAATCTGTAGGGACCAAAAAGCAATTACATAGAAGTTAGAGGCTTAAATAATCAATAAGCAAAATTGGAAATTTGCAAAATAGTCCCCAGACTAAATCAAATTCACCAAAGTCACCCCTGTCTCCAAACACCCTCCCCCATCGCTGCTCCTCTCGGCCGCCGCCTGTTCGCCGCCGCCGCTCCTCACCTGCCGGCCACAGACCCGTCGCCGGCCACCACCACACACTGCGCCGCCACTCACGGCGGCGCCCACACACCCAGCAGCACAAAACACACGCACGCACACTCTCCTCTCAACCCAGCAGCACTTCGCCGCCGCCGCCGCCTCCATCGCACTTCTCCCTGTGCGGCGGCGCCCTCCGCCTTCCTTCCCCCTTTCTTCCTCCTTCTTTCCTTCTTCCTATGCTACAGCATATGCACAATATACACATATATATACATATGATACACACACACGAACACACACAAAACACACCACGGCGGCGCCGTGAGTGGCACCGCCCTCTTCGTCTCTGCTCGGCGCTGTTCCGTGCGGTGGCGTCTCCTCCCGTCTCTCCCTATTTCCCCCTCTTCTTCTTCCTTTCCTTTCCTCTGTTTTCTTCCCCATCTTTTCCCCTGTTTTTCTTCCCCACACAACCACAACAAAAGCACACCAACTATACTTACATATATACAATTAATTTGGGGATAAAGCTTAAAAACAATTAAAATTGAAACATAAAGCAAGAAAATGCATTAAACCTTACCCTTCTTCACTCAAATCCTCTGCAAAATGAAAATGTATGATAATGAAAGAGAAAGAAGAAAAATATCATCTTTATCTTATTATAAAGAAAAAGGCACGTGTGTGAAGAGAGGAAAAATATCATCTCTCCAAAAAGATCCAAAGCTTATCTATTATGCTGACAAAATAATTAATTATACATATATTTGCTTTAGATAAATAATAGATGTACTCACATGATCTACCCATATATATACACACGTCCACATATATCCTATTAAATGATAATAAAGCCTCAAGATGATCTATTGTCTCTTGAATTCCCAATTTTCCAGTTTCTGGATCTATTCGGGATAATTTATCCCAAAATTTTGAATATCCTATTCTCCAAAGACAAGGAATTCCCTTATCTGTATATCCAAATTCTGGACTCCATTTCCAAATCCAAGGAATACTTGATTCCATGAAGAACCAACAAAGTGTTTGCCCCGTAATTGAGGCTTTCTGAACAATTGGTACAGAAAGGGTCCAATCTTCCATAAGATTCTTTATTTTTTCTGGTAGAATTTCTACCGAAGGACCATATTTATCCCACCATGAGAAAAACCAATTTGGTATAATTTTGTGAAAACAATTTCCACAAATCTTGATAAGCCAAGTATGTTTCTTTTTCTTATTTTCAAAGAAAAGGGCTTTATCAAAGCTTTCCACATAAGCCCAATAATTATATTTAAATCTGGCTTTGGTTATTGGATTCATAACCTCTTTTTCAGTTAATGGAGAAATTCCCCATTCTTCTACAGATATAATCTGTTTGATTATAAACTTTGAATAAGCATAATCATTTTGGCTATTTCCAGGATTAGTATGTTCAATATCCACACTTTTTGAAGATAAAAGAAGGTTTTCATAAAATCCTCTTGGTTTATATGAACCATTTGTATAAAAAGTATTTGGAAGATATTTTTCCAAAATATTCCAAGGATTATCAATCCATTGAATATCTTTTTCTTCTAAAAGAAAAATAATTTCTTTATTTTCATGTTTTATAAACATAATTGATTCACTTCTTTCTTCATTTATAATCTTGGCATATAATGCTTGTGAATCAGAACTTTCAGGAATATCTTCCTCTTTTCTTTGTTCCAGAAATTTCTGGAAATCCTTGTATAAAGGATGATTTTTCTCAGGGATATTACCTTGTGATCTTCCAGAAATATTCTGGTTAAAAAGATTTTTTGTACCATGAGATACAATAGGTGACATGCCTCCTCGAGAAGGAAATCTTCCTCCTCTGTTTCCTCTTCCTCTATAAGAGGAAAATCCATCGTGGCCTCCAAGGCCTCCAAATGACATACCTGCATTCATTTAAGAAATTCTCTTGTTAAAAAATCTGGAAGATGATTATCTTCTCCTTTCTTATAAATAATTTCAAAATCAAAAGGGGCTAAATAAGCCTGCCATCTAGCAAACATTTGCTTAGATATATCATGTTTAAAATCTTTTTTAAAGATTCCTTTAGCTGCTTGACAATCTGTCTTAACAATAAATTTTTGATTATATAAATCATCTTGAAATTTTATAATACTTTTAACAATGGAAAGAATTTCTATTGCAACAGTAGCATAATTTTTCTGAGCTGGATTCCATTTTCCAGAATAAAATCTAACAAGAATTTCTTGTTTAGTTAAAGGATTTATTTGTTTTAAAATTCCTCCATAACCAATATCTGAGGCATCTGTCTCAACTATTTTATCCCATTTTGGACTTGCTAAAGCAAGACAAGGAATATTTTTTACCTTTTCTTTAATTATTTTAACTGTATTAGTATGTTTATCTGTCCATGGAGATGGATCTTTTTTAAGCCTATCATATAAAATGGCAGTAGTTTTTGAAATATTTTCAATAAAAGTAGCAATGTAATTTAAGCTTCCCAGAAATCTTTGTAATTGGGTTTTATCAGTAATAATATCTGGGAATTTATTTCCAAATTCCATACTTCTTTGAATTGGAATAATTTTTCCATTATCAATATTGTGACCTAGAAATCTGATATTTGTCTGAAAAAGACTCATTTTTGGTTTTGATATAACAAGACCATTTTGTATAATTAATTTCTTAAAAATCTCTAAATGTTTGAAATGAGATTCAATATCTTTAGAGAAAACAAGAATATCATCAATATAAACAATTATAAAATTGCTAAAAGGAATGAAAATATCATTCATAATCTGTTGAAATTCAGAAGGAGCATTTTTTAACCCAAAAGGTAAAACAGTCCATTCATAATGTCCAATAGGAACATTGAAAGCAGTTTTATATCTATCAGATTTATTTATTCAATTTGCTAATATCCTGACTTTAAATCAAATTTTGAAAATATTAAGGCTCCAAAAAGTCTATCAATTAGAACTTTTTTATTTGGTATAGGATGCCTTATCCATTTTAAAACCTTATTTAGAGGTTTATAATTTATAACAAGTCTGGGAACACCCCTTTCTTGTTCAGAATGTTTATTTACATAGAAAGCCGTACAAGACCAAGACGACTGAGAAGGTGTTATTAAACCTTTTTCAAGAAGAGATTTGATCTCATTTTTACAAAGTTCTAGATACTCAGAATTCATTTGATAAGGTCTAGACTTTGTAGGTATATCTATTTCATTAAAAGAATCTTCATAAGGAAGAGATATAACATACTTTTTCTATCCCAAAAAGCATTTGGATGATAATTGCAAATTTCAAGAGAAAACTTATTATGACCAAGTTTAATTTTTTCTTGTAATTTCAAATTCTTCAATTTATCATTTATAGTAAGAAAATTAATTTCTTCTTTTAAAGAATTTATATGAAACAATTTTCTATCCATTTGTTCTTTTATCTCATGAAAGAACAATTTTATATGAAACAATTTTCTATCCATTTGTTCTTTTAAAGAATTTATATGAAACAATTTTCTAGGAAACAATTTTCTATCCAAAATGGGATAAAATAGTTGAGACAGATGCCTCAGATATTGGTTATGGAGGAATTTTAAAACAAATAAATCCTTTAACTAAACAAGAAATTCTTGTTAGATTTTATTCTGGAAAATGGAATCCAGCTCAGAAAAATTATGCTACTCTTGCGAAAGAAATTCTTTCCATTGTTAAAAGTATTATAAAATTTCAAGATGATTTATATAATCAAAAATTTATTGTTAAGACAGATTGTCAAGCAGCTAAAGGAATCTTTAAAAAAGATTTTAAACATGATATATCTAAGCAAATGTTTGCTAGATGGCAGGCTTATTTAGCCCCTTTTGATTTTGAAATTATTTATAAGAAAGGAGAAGATAATCATCTTCCAAATTTTTTAACAAGAGAATTTCTTAAATGAATGCAGGTATGTCATTTAGAGGCCTTGGAGGCCACGATGGATTTTCCTCTTATAGAGGAAGAGGAAACAGAGGAGGAAGATTTCCTTCTCGAGGAGGCAAGTCACCTATTGTATCTCATGGTACAAAAAATCTTTTTAACCAGAATATTTCTGGAAGATCACAAGGTAATATCCCTGAGAAAAATCATCCTTTATACAAGGATTTCCAGAAATTTCTAGAACAAAGAAAAGAGGAAGATATTCCTTAAAGTTCTGATTCACAGGCATCATATGCCAAGATTATAAATGAAGAAAGAAGTGAATCAATTATGTTTATAAAACATGAAAATAAAGAAATTATTTTTCTTTTAGAAGAAAAAGATATTCAATGGATTGATAATCCTTGGAATATTTTGGAAAAATATCTTCCAAATACTTTTTATACAAATGGTTCATATAAACCAAGAGGATTTTATGAAAACCTTCTTTTATCTTCAAAAAGTGTGGATATTGAACATACTAATCCTGGAAATAGCCAAAATGATTATGCTTATTCAAAGTTTATAATCAAACAGATTATATCTGTAGAAGAATGGGGAATTTTTCCATTAACTGAAAAAGAGGTTATGAATCCAATAACCAAAGCCAGATTTAAATATAATTATTGGGATTATGTGGAAAGCTTTGATAAAGCCCTTTTCTTTGAAAATAAGAAAAAGAAACGTACTTGGCTTATCAAGATTTGTGGAAATTGTTTTCACAAAATTATACCAAATTGGTTTTTCTCATGGTGGGATAAATATGGTCCTTCGGTAGAAATTCTACCAGAAAAAATAAAGAATCTTATGGAAGATTGGACCCTTTCTGCACCAATTGTTCAGAAAGCCTCAATTACGGGGCAAACACTTTGTTGGTTCTTCATGGAATCAAGTATTCCTTGGATTTGGAAATGGAGTCCAGAATTTGGATATACAGATAAGGGAATTCCTTGTCTTTGGAGAATAGGATATTCAAAATTTTGGGATAAATTATCCCGAATAGATCCAGAAACTGGAAAATTGGGAATTCAAGAGACAATAGATCATCTTGAAGAGATAATAAAGCTTAATAAGCTTAAAAAAGAGGAAGAGGATAAGAAAAATATTTCTCAAAGTCCTTTTCAAAGAATTTTGAAAAAATATTCGGGTTCTTTATCAAGAGAAAAGATTCTTGAAATATATATTGAAGAAATGAAGCAAGATTTGCTTAGTTAACCAGAATTTTGTGGTGAGAAATCAGATTTTTCTATGGAATCTGATAGCAATAGTTCAATGAATCTTCAAGATGCCCAAGATCCAAATGATGATCTCCCGCATAAGGATATTAGTTTATCTTTTGATAATCTAAAGGATTCGATAATCCAAAATTATAAGAAAGATTAAATGGAACAACACAGAAAAGAGTGTTCCAGATGTTTCTGTTCCCAACAATGGAAAATAAATAGGGAAAAAATATGTTCCCAAGCAAAAATTGAAATTCAAAGTGTCTGCTCAGAATTTAGGAGTTCTCTTCTCTCCAAAACAGATACAATCAAGAAAATGACAAATCATTTAAGAAGACAAAAGAAGATTCTGAAGAAAATTACTCTACATGATAAAAAATTTTATTCATGTATGGAGAAATATAAAATTACAGAAGAATGCTTCTCTGATGATTTTCAGATCAGATATTTTCTTGATCGGCAAGAAGAAAATTATTCTTTCCTTATGTTTCTACCTTGATTAAAGGCAACAGACAAAAGAAGAAGAAGATAGAGTTTTGCAGACAGAAATAATTACATTTTTGTCTTTTTTGACACTTGTCAAAATAAACAGTAATTACACTGTTTACTTTTTATAAAGATTTTGAAATTCGGGGTTTTCATGTCCGGCTCTTTCATGTACGCTTGAGCTTGCTCGCCTTTTCTTTCTCTCTCTACATCCCTCTTGTAACTTTACCCCCTCAGCCATAAGTGTTATTCTACTTCTTCTTATTCTGGTGTTCTTTACATTATAAAGGTTGTTTTATAATTCTGTTTTTAAATATTTTGTTTATATGATCGCCTCCTACATGAAGGCTAAATTATATATGTTAGATCATAGTTGATTCTTGTAAAACATGGTTAATATGTTATAAGCAAAGGAAAATCATGGATTAATGGTAAAGGTTAGAAACTCAGTCAGGTTTGAGTTTTAGATTGAGGTGTTTGTAAGTTCCTAATGTTCAGCCCGTTTTATTGCCGCTAAAGCCAGAGTGGGCGTTCAGGCATGTTTAGGGTTTGAAGTGGAAAATCAAACACCAATGTCTATATCTCAGTAAAATCCTTAGATTGGGAGTTTCTGGAAAAGATCCTTACGCCTTTAATTCATGACCTCTCCTGGGTTAGAAATGATTAATTATAATAATAATAATAATACTACAACAACATAATTTATACACAAGTATTTACTAAGTACAATTTATGTAAATTATTTTATCACATAGAATCATATATGAAGATCATGACTACATGAAATCAAAGATCAATAAAGTAAAGTGAAAGAATATTTAAAAGATTAAATATAACAGGGTTGAAATTTTGGTCACTTGACTTGAAAATGAGAAGGGAAGCCTGTACGTTTATTTCCAAATAAGAACGCTTCACCTAATTATACAAACCTCAAGGATTACCTAAAATAGTACTGAAAGTGACCCTACATCTTAAAAGAGAGAATCATAAAGTAAGGGAGAACTTCTAGTACAAATTAAGGTAATTCAGAGGCAAAAGAGCCAAATCCTTGGAAAAACCCAAATACAGGTATGCTGAAAATATCTGCAACAAACTGACATTCCCTAAAGGAACCAAGCAGAACAGCAACTCCAAAAGGGAAAGAAAATTGTCTATCTTACTGGTATCATGCTTTGCCTTGTCTATATTCTAAAAGAGGTTCCAGTAAGTAAACACCTGCACACACCTTCACATGCTTAATAATGAAAGTCTTACAAAAATCAAAACTTTCCCTACAGCAACCATGGGCTGTAAGGAAAGGGTAAGTTCCTGTAAAAAGACTAACCCAGAAGGACTCATACTTGCATGAGTTCCTATACAAGAATAATTTTACTGCAGGTACCCTAGACAACAGGCTACTGAATTAAGGGGGAACATTTGACGACAAGATAAAGTTCTAACAATAGGACGCTAGACACCAGGACATTGTATACTATATCGCTGGATAACAGGAAGCTGTATATCAGGATGTTAGATACCAGGCTAACTGGATATTAGGTCGCTGGATAACAGGACGCTAGATATCAGGATGCTAGATACCAGGTTGCTGGACACTAGATCGCTGAACACTAGGTCGCTAGGTACTAGGACGCTAAACACCAGGATGCTGGACACTAGATCGCTGAACACCAGGATGTTAGACACCAATATACTGAATACAAGGTTACTAGACATCAGGACTTATCATCAGGTCACTGGATAATGGGATCACTTGTAGGTTACAACTCTCAAATCAGAGCAGTTACTGAAGATTTACTTTGGTAATGTACACGCATAAAAATTGGGTTACCTTTCCAGAAATAGATCATCTTTTCAGAACCCTACAAGAATTTTAGCCGTGCGATCAGAAAAATCTAAGGGTGGAAAACTAGTTGTTGACCACACACTTCAGGAGAAAAGAAATATAGCTGTGGAAACTGTCAACACCTTTATTGGAAACCGGCGAAGCAGTTAATGAAGATCTTTTAAGATCTAACTGCAACAAGGAGTATCTCAAACTCTATAAATACATGCACTTCTTATTCTTCATCTTCATACAGTTATCCTCTCTCTCTCATCTTTATATACATCATGGCACCCGATTGTTGGAAACCACTCTATTTATTCCTTCCTAAATGCACCTTCTCTGCAATAATCAACCAAGCACACCTCAAATCACGAAAAGTCACCTCTCACGCTTGACACTAGTTAAGCAAGTCTTTCTCAGAAGACTCGATCTTCTGGCTGTCAGCTCTCACCTCACTTCCCAAGAACTTGCACCCAAGTTTTTCTTCTCAAGGCAGGAGGACAGAGCTAAGGACCCTTCTCTAGCAGCCCAGAGCGTCAGCTCATAGATGATGTCAAAAAGGGGGAAGAAACTGGTAAGGGTCATGGAAGATCAAAAGACTTCCAGAGGTGGAGAATGGGATATTCCAACTCTTCTATGAGGTGGATTCTCTTTTGCATGCGAGAGAATCAGAAGGAGGGACAGTTGGACGAGTCGGTGGAGATTGAAGGAGAAGGAAAGACAGCAGCAAGCTACTGCATCGTCTGAACTTCTCTGCTTCTTCACATTCCCCTCCAAAAAATTCCTTCTCTCACTCGCATCGCCTCTCACACCTTTTTCAGCTCTCCTCTCTAGCCAAAGAAAAGAATCTACTGGGAGTATGCTCCTGCATCAAGTGAGGAAGAAGGAAAGCAGAAAGAGATAGAAGCCAGCAATAAGCAAGAGGGGAAAAGAAAGAAAGGAAATAGCAAGAAGAAAGAAGAATGAGTCTAGATAGGATATTTATTGTACTCTGCTTACTGCGTTGTATCGTAAATGTGTTATCTAAATCAAATTTCTTTTTTAAAAGCTCATTCCTTGTTCCCTTTCTTTTTGACCTACATGTGATTTGATGAAAAGTAGTATGCGCTTATATTTATATATCATATTTACTTTAGTGCTTGAGTGATTATATTCTTTTGATCTTTTGCAAAGGTTTTGTCATCATCAAACAGGGGGAAATTGTTGTAAACGGTTAAGTATGTTTTGATGAGACAAAACCTTAAGAAAGTAACTCTAAAGCATAACCAATCTTAGGAGAGGTTACTGCGACAGAGTTAATGCAGAAGAAAGAAAAATCAGAGAAAGTGTCAAAGGAAGGATATTGAAGAGAATGGTGAAAAGAATCGGGTGAACTAACTAGGATACTGATGACTGCTGGAAGCTACTGGAAGAAAACTTGCTGAAGCAGAAAAGCAGCAAGCCACCAGACAGGAAGCTATATGTGAGACCATGCCAAAAGCATACTGCAGGGCAGCATGCTACAGAAGCCTCAAGCCACCTGAAGGAGCAATCAAGAGAAGGAACCTCCAGAGTGAAGCACGAGGAGAAAGCTACAAAGAAGGAACGGGAAGAAAGTCAAAAGTTACTGGTAAAAAGAAGAAGTTATCGGTAGAGAGAAGAAAAGATGAGCCAACCAGAAGAAGACACGTGGAAAGCGAAAAGCTTGCGTGTGACAGAAGAAGTGTGGCGCTATCAATGATAGAAATCTACCTACCTTCAACCGGCAGATTTCCTAATCTATAAATAAGAAAAAGACTGACAAAAAGAATAGAGAGAGAGAGAGTGTGCAAGAGAAAAGATAGAAGCGAGCACAACAGAATTTACAAGCTCGTAGAGAGAAGCGCAAAAGAAAAGAGAAGAGCTCAACAAAGAGAAGGCTCAAAAGAAGAATGCGCAAAAGAGAGGAGGAATATTAAACAGAAGAAAAGAGTGTTAAAAATAGAAGAGAGAGAGAAGAAAAGCTCAAACACTCAAGGAGGAACTTGTGTTAGGTCAAACGGTTTATTTACACAAGTCTCGCTTAGACAACCTAAACCTAACAAAGTATGTCAGTCTCCCCTACACAGGGTTTATTGCACAGTGACCAAACACCCCTAGCCCACACAAAGCTCTTGTTCTTCTACTAAGAACGAAAAATACTTGATCAGGAACTCTCTCTGATCAAACAACTCCTTTACAGTCTAAATAAAATAAAGAATTCAACAACACAGGCAGCAAGCTTAGAAACGATTGAGCTCTCAAAGCTAAGGATAGCTTGTTACTAGACTGGACTTAAAACTTCTATGTATTTGTAGATGATCTTTGATAGCTTGAGCGTTTTGATTGCACGAGTTTCAGGTATGTTTCAGGTGCATTTCATGTGCCAGTCTTCCAATATTTATAGGCGATTCAAATATTTGTCCGTTTTAGAGAGTAAGCCTTCTTTGCAGCTTTTCGTAGATCAGAGTGGCAGTTTCTGCTTTGTTCGTACACTGATCGTTGAGGGTGTACGTGACTGATGTTGCAATCGTCATACCTAGTCTGACTTCTCTGCAAACTCCCTTTTTGCTTTTTAATATGTGGCATAACTTGATTGGTTGCAAATGCGGCTTGTGCCTAACGTTAACCTCGTACACGCTTTTTGAGGTAACTGCTACTGAATCAGGTTGTTGATACTTCCTGATGCTTCAATCATCTTCAGTTCTCCTTTTTGTTCGTCTGGTAGTCAGTAACCTTCAATAACCTTTAGTGTCCTCGGGTAGTACGGCCAGTATCCTTTTTGAGCAGCCTGATGCTGATATGAATTTTTGTATTTTCTCTTTGGCTTATATACAGCAGGGTCATCATGCTCCATTCTTTTGATCTTAAAGCATCCTGTTTCTATACTTAGAAATATTTTACAACAAAATCTAATACATAAGATCATAGGCCCTAATCTATTACATGTTTTGTCACTCATCAAAATCTTATACAATGTTCCTTAAAATTTCCCCCTTTTTGATGATGACAAAACTTCTTCGAAGAGGATCACATATTTTATCTAGAGAGAACATATGCTTGCAATCAGATCAGCAGGATGTATATATATTTTTAGAAATATCAGATCAAGATATTAAGCATAAGTTCACGAGCAGTGAGCTTTTTCAGAACAAGAACGGATCCCTTTATTGAGTTAATAGTTTCAAACAGTACTAGATCATAAAAACTGCAAATAAACAAAACAAGATATATATGAGAGTAGGGGGCAGGAAGGTTTACGACATCTTGAGCCAGAAAGCTCTTTTTCCTTCTTTCGTCGAACCTTTCCACCAGTTGAGGAAACACTCTTGGTAGGTTGGTTCCATTAGTCTTTTCGTCTCAGGCGTCTAGTCGTACCTCAACCAGAAGTCTTCACAGAAAGGGATGATTTCCCCTCTGTTTTTTCTTCCTTTTAGCTTCATCTGGATTGGGAGTACGCGTCTGCTAGCAAGATCCTTGAAGTGTTTAACCCCTTCACGATGAGTTTTACCTTTTATAAGTGTGGACTCTTTGCATAACGTGATGTAGTACTTCAACTATTCTGCTTGTTTGAAGAGGTTGATCTGTGGGAAGGATGGATTATGAGAGGTAAGCAGATCAACTTCAGGGAGCTCCCATACTTCGAATTTGGAGCTCCTAGGATCTGGACTTCCTTCCAGGAAGATGCGAAGAGTGCTTGGTGCATTTATTTCATTTGCTGCAAGAGCGTCCAGGTCAGGTTGCTTTTAAGGAAGAAAGATATTTAACAGACTTTGCTTTGCTATTTTCTTAAAATGATCATCTGATGCTTTGCATAGCTCTTCTTCAACTCTCATTCTTTTGTCCTCTCTTTCTTCTATTCTTCTACGAAGACCAGGATGTACTTCAGAGATAGTTTCAGATTTTTTCTTAGTTGCCATACTATCTTGTTGACTTCTGGAGCTTCCTCCATGGTCTCCTCCATTACCTCATTTTAGGCAAGATTGTTAGTCGTTTGTAAGATGAGGGGTCTTGCTGTCTTTTATGCTCGATCCTCTTAATTGCCTCTTCCCCCTTTTTGTTATCATCAAAGGCCGAGCCAACTCCAAATTTGAGCATTTCATGCACACTGGTTAAAATATTAGTATGATCCTCCAAGATTTGGTTCTGTTCAAACTGAGAGTTGGAGACCTCTTTGAGGGAAGCCGTCACAAATTGTTGCTCCAACTTGATTTCTATTAACCTGTTGGCTTGAGAATAGAGTTTATCGTTCATGATCTTGATGGTGTCAACCAAAACAGTAGAGGAAGTTAAGGAGAAGATGGACTTTTGCAGATTAGCTAAGGTTACATTGAATGTATCCATCTTGAAGGAACTTTGAAACTGATCATTCCTTACCTCAGCTCTCATCTGCTTGCTTGCTTTGCTTAGGGATGTCCCAAGTTCTCCTATTGCCTTAAGGACGTCATAAAAGGATTTTTGCTCATCAGTCTGTACCGAAAGAGAGGGGTTTAGAGGTGTGGATTTTTCGGCTCCAGATTCACCCTGTTCACTAGGTGATCTTTCATCGCTGTTGGAGTTCGACATGAAACTTTCAGTGTCTGCGCCCTCACGTGCTGATACTTCCTTATCATCATTGTCTATCTCTGCACTGGCTGATATCTCCTTATCATCAGCTGGTATTCCATTCTGAGGGACATCTCTCTTCTAGGCTTGCAACCTTCTTATTATATCTCCAGAGGGCCTTCCTCCTCCACTGCCTCCTCAACTTCTGTCTGTTTCATCGAAGTCTTTTGCTGGGTTGACACCTCTACAGTAGGCTCTTTAGGAGTAGCCTCTTCAGCAGTCGACTCTTTGTGAGCAGTTTCCTCTGCTGAGATCCTATCAACAGTAGGCTCTTTGTTAGCAGTTTATCCTGTTGCGGCCTCCTCTGCAACCGTCTCTTCACGATTCGCAGGATCTACAGAGATTACACCCTCCATCACAGTTGGTGTAATTTCCTCAGCCGTCTTATCAACCTCCATTGGTACCTTATCAACAGAGAGTTCTGGCACCGAGGTCCCTTCTTCAACGATTGCTAATTTCACTGTTTCTTCAAGAGCAGTAGCAACCGCAAGAACATCCAACCTTTCAACCTTCGGAGTAGTTGGTAGCTCTATCATTGGCGAGTCAGCTTTTCTCAAGGAGGTAGGAGAGTTTTCAAGAGCAGGTACTTGTCCAACTATATCCCCAAGTTGACTGTATGCCACGTTGGATTCATCTTTTGGTGCGGGTGGTGATGGAGTTTTCTGACTGATTGATGGAGCATTTAAAGGATGTTCAATTGATACTGCTCCAATGGAAGATCCTTCTCCTGGATGAATGAGCACAACTATATGCCTCCTCTTTGTTCCCACTAAGCTGGTATCTAAAGCCTGCTTCAGCATCCTTTCATCTGCTTCATCTACACCGAATGCTTCTGTTTGTCTTTCAGCAAATCCCACGTCATCGCTAGTAGTGACATGTTCAGGAGCTGCCTTTAGGATAACATCATCCTTGTAGAAGTCAGGTTGCTCGATGGACTTCTTTCCCTTCAGCGTCCTTGGAGAAGGTGGAGGTAATTCAAGTTGTGAGGCTTGCTTCTTCTTTTCAGCAATGATAGCCAGTCTTAGTTCAGCTTCATAATTCTTTTGAAAGTCTTTCCACTTCCTTCTTCGCAGACTTTTCAAGTACCTTGTCTCCAATACTCCTTCCTCCTCTATGTCAAACACTTCTGCCCACTTTAGTGCCCAATCTTACTCAGTATATAACTCACTCCATGAAAACATGTCCGGGCTGGGAAGTTGTCGGTAGTTCCACCAGGTTGTGAATCTGTTCCACTATTTTTCAACTCCTCTTTTATCTTGGCTGTGTCCAACACTACTTCAGGATCAGACTCCTCAGTATTCTCCTCTTCCTTTATTTCTAACTATTTTTGTAGCTGGGCCATTACTTGTTATACAACCACTTCTGCTTGCTCAGAGGTTTAAATCTCTGATTCACCATTTTTACCCTTGCTCGAAGGAGCAGGTAGCATTAGTAAAGGTGATGGTGACGCTTTATCATCAGAGATTTTCAGCTTCTTCTTCACCACCTACTTCCCCCTTACTCTTACACTTCTCTTCTTCTTCTCCTGCCTTGGTGGAGAAGCAGTAGCTGTCAAGCTTTCCCCCTCAGACATGCTTTCCTGCACTGCCTCTCTCTAGGTCTCCTTCTGCTTTTCTGCAGTATCCTTCCTGGCTACAGGGGAGACCTTTGATCCCTTCTTGGCAAAGATTCTGCCATATCCTATGAACTTGCCCCTTTGAATGGGCTTACCCTTTGATAAATCATAACCAGCAAACCACAAGATGGTGTTGATCACTAGTCCATAAGTTGGCTTGCCCACCTTCTTTTCCACCTCCTCCTTGAGCCTTGTAAAAACATATTCTACCCAGTTGATCTCCTCAGCTTCCATTAGGGCCATCATCATCTTGTATCTGAGATTGGTACACTTGTCAAAAGAACCAGATCGGTTCTCAACGATATGGCAGCAGATGTCGGGGAGCATTTGATACTCCACATGAAAGAGCTTCTTGTTACAACTCTTGTTTAGGGTCAACATGTCGTCTGTGCCTGTGAATCTCTTCCAGTAATCTTCCACCATTTCTTCTCCATAGGTTGCTAGGTTGCTTCTATCCATTCCTTCAGTGGGCAGTCGAAAGATTTTCCCTAGAAGATTGGAAGTGATCTTGATTGTCTTCTTTCCCATTTTCGACACTATCTTTGTCTTATCCTTAGATATTTCAGCATTGTTATAGAATTGTCAAACCAGATCTTCGCAGTAAGGTTCCCTGAAGAGTGAGCAGAAACCCCACACTCTGGATTGGTGGAGTTTGTTCAGAATCATCTGCATTAGGTCGATGGAGTGACATTCATCTCTGATGGCTTTCAGTAGTATCTTCTCATCGATGAGACGACCATCAATGACTTGTGTGTTCTTCGGTGCCATTTCTGAGGAATGGTAAGGAAGATGAGTTCTCTTTTCAGGTGGCTTTTTGCTGACGTGTCCTTCAGGGAGCTTTATTAGTTGCCTGCATCAGGAACCTGTGGTAGTGACCTTTCCAAGCGTTCTTTCCCGATATCCTTTAAGCTTCTTATTTCCAAGCTTTCGTAGTTTCCCCTTAAGCTATAGAACACTCTCACAGATGTTTATCAACAGAGTTAGCTTAATTTGATAATACCTAATTCGTTTCTTAGGAAATAAAATCTTGATTCACAGAGAGGTTTTTTGAATATGTCAGCCAGTTGTTGATCAGTATGGATTTTCTCTAGTGAGATGTCTTTCTTCTCGACATGATCTCTGATGAAGTGATGTCTGATGTCGATATGTTTAGTTCTCGAGTGGAAAACTGGATTGTGTGTAATTACAATTGCGTTTGTGTTATCACACATGATCGAAGTATCATTTTCCACAATATCATAATCTCAAAGTTGTTGTTAAATCCATAGTATTTGTGCACAGCAGCTTCCTGCAGCAACATATTTAGCTTCGGCAGTGGATGTGGTTATTGAAGTTTACTTCCTGCAGAACCAGGATACTAAGCGATTCCCTAGCATTTGGTAAGTTCCGCTAGTGCTTTTCCTATCAATTTTGCAACCTGCAAAATCAGAGTCAGTAAATCCAATCAATCTAATATCTCTTTCTTTAGGATACCACAAGCCTACTTCTTGGGTTCCTTTTAGATATCTGATTATCCTCTTAGCCGCTGTGAGGTGGGACTCTTTGGGAGACACTTGATATCTTGCACACATTCCTACTGTAAACATGATGTCTGGTTTGCTAGCGGTAAGGTAGACCAGTGACCCAATTAATCTCCTGTATTTTGTGATGTCAAGTGTTTTTCCCTTTTCGTCTTTATCTAGACTTCCCGAAGTTGGCATTGGAATGCTTACTGTACTAGCATTCTCCATTTCAAATTTCTTGATCAGCTTATTAGTGTACTTCACCTTATTTATGAATGTTCCTTGATCAAGCTGTCTGACTTACAATCTAAGGAAGAAGCTTAGTTTTCCCATCATACTCATTTCAGATTTGGATTGCATTAGATTAGAGAACTTTCTGCACAGCTCTTTGTTGGTTGATCCAAAAATAATGTCATCCACATAGATCTGGATGAGTAGGATGTTGTCTTCATCCTGGATTCTAAATAGAGTTTTATCCACCTTGCCCTTCGTGAATCCATTATCCAGTAGGTAATTTGACAAGGTGTCATAAATTGCTCTTGGTGCTTGCTTCAATTCATAAAGTGCTTTTCTCAGTCTATACACCATCTTATCAGTATTTTCTTTGAAGCCGGGTGGCTGTTCAACATAGACTTCTTCTACCAACATCCCATCTAAGAATGCACTCTTCACGTCAATTTGATACACGGTGAGATTTTTGTATGCTACATAATCTAGAAAGATTCTGATTGCTTATAATCTGGCTACTGGAGCAAAGGTTTCATCAAAATCAATGCCTTTCTCCTGGCAGTAACCCTTTGCTACTAGTCTGGCTTTGTTCTTTACAACTTGGCCCTCTTCATCTAGCTTATGCTTGAATACCCATTTGGTTCCAATAACTCCTTGATGAGTAGGTCTGGGGACCAGGTACCAAACTTGGTTCCTTTCAAATCCATTCAATTCTTCTTGCATAGCTTGAACCAGTTGGTATCTTCTAGAGCTTCTTCTCGATGCTTTGGTTCAACGTGTGAGATGAAACAAGCGAACATGGCTTCATGTGGATATGTTCTTCTCGTTCGTACTCCAGAAGTATAATCTCCAATTATCAGGTCTCCGGGATGATCTCTTAGCAATTTCTTCTTTCTTCAACAACTTGCTGTGGTTCCCCTTCTATCGGATTCTGGTTAAATTCTGCAGACTGATCATTTTGAGGTTCCTGATTGTCCTCAGGTTCTTGTATCTGAGGGGGTACCTACAAGTTATGAACCTGTATATATTGGGATGGTAGTATTTCATCCGTGTTTTGAAGATTTCGTAATCGCACATCAATATACTCAACATGATTGTTGTTGATGTGAGTTTTGTCCAGTTCTTCTTGAAGTTCCTAAATATTAGCCTTACTGCAATGTGATTCATCAAATATCACATGCACAGATTTTTCTACAACAAGTGTTCTCTTGTTGAAGATTTTGTAGGCCTTACTTACCGATGAGTATCATAGGAATATCACTTCATCAGATTTGGCATCGAAGGTTTTGAGATATTAATTTCTTTCAATTATTAAGTACGAAACACCTGCATCCAAAGATGTGAAAATAGTTAATGCAGGGAGAGTAACCACACCACAGCTCATAGGGCGTCAAGTTTAGATCCTTGTTTATCAGGCATCTGTTCTGTGTGTAGCATGCTGTGTTGGTTGCTTTTGCCCAAAACCTTTTTGGAAGCTCAGCTTCGACTAGCATTGTTCTTGTGGCTTCCTTCAAAGTTCCATTCCGTCTTTCTACAACACCATTTTGTTGAGGCATCTTGGCTGCTGAGTATTCGTGCCTAATTCCATTGTTTGAACAGTAGTCTTCTATGAATTTGTTAGTAAATTCAGTTCCCCTATCTGTTCTGATCTTCACTATACTCAGGCATTTTTTTGTTTGTAGTCTTCTCAGGAACTCTGGCAGACGTTGTTGGGTATATGATTACTTTGCAAGGAATATTGTCCAAGTGAACCTTGAGTAATCATCTACTATTACTAAGGTGTACTTCTTCCCGGATATGCTAATTGGATCAATTGGTCCAAATAGATCAATGTGAAGCATATCCAGTATCCTTTCTGTAGATCGAAGAGTTTTGTTTTTTGAAAGAACTCTTTACTTGTTTCCCCTTTTGGCATGCTCCACAAATGATTCCCTTTTGTAGACCATGTCGGGTAATCCTCTGACTAGTCCTTTTTTGGCCAGCTTATTCATGGTTTTGAAGTTTAGATGACTCAATCTCTTGTGCCACAGCCAGCTAGCTTCAGAAATACTTCTGGCGATGAAACATGTAGCAGTGGTTGCTGAGTTCCATTCAGCAATATAGATATTTCCTTTCCTAGTTCCAGTGAGCTTGACTTCCTGAGTCCTGTTGTCCTTGACGAGACACTTGTAGAGATGAAACTCCACACAGTAGCCCTTGTCACAGACTTGACTTATGCTCAAGAGATTGTATTTCAAGCCTTCTGTTGGTCCCAAGTGGTAGTAGGCTTAGAGTGGGGGGATGAATAAGCCTACTCAAAATTTTCAATCTTTTCAAGATTTGTTCTTCTCCTTTCATCAGCAGTCCATTCTTCTCTAGGTTTTTTCCAGAACAGCTGGGTGTGGGATGGCTCCTATATCTCCTTGTCTATCAGCTACTTCATCCACAACCCTTGCAAACAATGGGTTAACTTTTGTAATTCTAGGTGGTCCTTCAGTGATGACATACCACATTTCATCATGCATGGCCGACAAATGTGCCTGCATGTGAATTTTTCAATCATCATATTCGTCAATGGAGAACATAGGTACTTTATAAGAATCCATGATGATTATGCTTATGATAGCAAAAAGGATTTTCTGAAAAGAGACGGGATCAAGGATTGATCAGTTAGATCGAGCTTGTAATCCAACCTGCTCTGATACCACTTGTTGGTCCCAAGTGGTAGTGGGCTTAGAGAGGGGGGGGGGTGAATAAGCCTACTCAAAATTTTCAATCTTTTCTTCTAAAAATGATACACAGGCAATTTATAAAGCACTAACTGCCCTGAAGGTTACTGCTTGAGCATTAAGACAGAATGAGATTTATGCACAGCGGAAATACTTTTCAGGTAAAGCTTCTTTTCTGAAAGACAGATATTATGCTTATAAATGATATGCAAATGATAAGAGCAGATAAGCAATAATATCACAAGATTAATGAAGACAGGACAGTAAAGAACACAGCGATATATAGAGGTTCAAAGGTGGAGTAATCCCTCTACGTCCTCTCTTCTCCTACACAAAGAGGAACTTTTATTAGGTCAAACGGTTGATTTACACAAGCCTCTCTTAGACAACATAAACCTAACAAAGACTGTCAGTCTCTCCCACACAGGGTTACTGCACTGTGACCAAACACCCCTAGCCCACACAGAGCTCTTGTTCTTCTACTAAGAACGAAAAATACTTGATCATGAATTCCCTCTGATCAAGCAACTCCTTTACAATCTAAATAAAAGAAAGAATTCAACAACACAGGCAGCAAGCTTAGAAACGATTGAGCTCTCAAAGCTAAGGATAGCTTGCTACTAGACTAGACTTAAAACTTCTATGCATTTGTAGATGATCTTTGATAACTTGAGCGTTTTGATCGCAAGAGTTTCAGGTGCATTTCATGTGCCAGTCTTCTAATATATATAGGTGATTCAAATATTTGTCCGTTGGAGAGAGTAAGCCTTCTTTGCAGCTTTTCGTAGATCAGAGTGGTAGTTTCTGCTTTGTTTGTACACTGATCGTTGAGGGTGTACGTGACTGATGCTGCAATCGCCATACCTAGTCTGACTTCTCTGCAGACTCCCCTTTTACTTTTTAATATGTGGCATAACTTGATTGGTTGGAAATGCGGCTTGTGCCTAACGTTAACCTCGTACACGCTTTTTGAGGTAACTACTACTGAATCCGGTTGCTGATACTTCCTGATGCTTCAGTCATCTTCAGTTCTCCTTTTATTCGTCTGGTAGTCAGTAACCTTTAGTGTCCTCGGGTAGTACGACCAGTATCTTTTTTGAGCAGCCTACTGCTGATATGTATTTTTATATTTTCTCTTCGGCTTATATACAGCAGGGTCATCATGCTCCAGTCTTTTGATCTTCAAGCATCCTGTTCCTATACTTAGAAATATTTTACAACAGAATCTAATACATAGGATCCTAGGCCCTAATCTATTACATGTTTTGTGACTCATCAAAATCTTATACAATGTTCCTTACAGAAAGATATCAGGATTGAAAAATCATGACTGTCATGTACTCTTACAACAAATACTTCATGTTGGTGTTCATAGATCCTTAAACAAGGTTGTATCAAAGGTGTTGGCTGGGTTAGGTCATTTCTTTCAACGTTTGTGTTGTAAGAAGTTGAAGAGATCTATATTGAAGCAAATTAATGAGTGAAGATATTTGTTTGATTTTGTGCAAACTAGAAAAAATATATCCTCCAGCATTTTTTGACATCATGATTCATCTTCTTATCCATTTACCACATGAAGCCTTGATTAGGGGACCTGTTCAATTTAGATGGATGTATCCAATTGAAAGGTAACACTTCAACGTTTTCTTATGTATATACTTGTATATTAGACAACTTCGGTAATTCTTTGACTTTTTTCTTTAGATTATTATCTGACTTGAAGCAAAGTGTGCTTAATAAAACTCATCCAGAAGGTTCAATTACGGAAACTTACATTGCAAAGGAGTGTTTAACTTTTTGTTCAATGTACTTGCGGGGAATTGAGACTAGATTTAATAGAGATGAGCGAAACAACGATTCAGGAATTGATGATAGTTTATCAATCTTCTCACAAAAATGTCGCCACTTTGGAGCAATAAAGTATTTAGAACTTTCTGAGGAGGAGTTCAATTTAACACAATGGTTTGTCTTCCAAAATTGTGAGGAGGTTTAACCTTATTTTGAGTAAGAATACTTGCTCTCCTTTCACTTACGAATTCATTGAAAAGTTAAAAACATTAAATGGTACGTTGACATTTTATTTTGCAGGAGGCATAAACAAGAGTTTGTCTTGAAAGCTTGTGAAAATACAGATAAAGAACATACAAAACAATTTCCTTAATTTTTAGAGATGTGATGAATAGATTGTCCATGCCCTACGAATCAAGAATTGATAGATTTTTTGTGGAATTTTAGTTGTAATTAAGATATTATGTTAGTTTCTGTTGTTTCATTGCTTTCTAAATGTGGGTATTGTGAGATAATTGTTAGCACTATATAGATATTGACTACTTTGTATCTATTCTTCTCATTTTTTGTTTGTGGAGTAATTTTAATGTGCTGATGAGGGTTGAAAATGTTAATTATTAACATAGATGTGTTGAGTGAAGGTTAATTATAATATCCAAAGAACATACTACTATCAAATCCCATTAAACTACAAACTTATTTCCTCATGTAGTATAGCAAGTTCATAGAACTGCACACTTTTAATTAGCCTAGATTATTAGAACTTTTCTTCATTATAAAATAACTCTCTTACTCTATGACTTTCTTTTAAATTTTATGGGATCTGATGTATTTTAAGAAAAGTGACCCATCATATATACAACATGATACTTCTCATTGAAATATAATATTAACACTATTTTACTATGCATATTTTGATGTAGTGCTTTCTTTAACATATCTAGAGTTTTGAGGTGACTTGAACAAAAGAATGATATTTTATCTTGCAAGTCTTTAAATGGCTCCGGGATTTCTACACAAATTGAAAAAAAAAAAAAAGCAACTTAAGAATGTCTACACGAGATCTCATAGATTAGACTACTAAGTATACACTGACTGATTCTGATATAAGAGAGCTTCCAGACAAGACTAATTTATTTGGTGTTGAAACTAATACAAAAAATAAGATTGCAGGAATAATAGAATCACAACATGGTTTAAACACAGGAGTTGGACATGCTACAACAAACCAAAGCTCAAATGGAGGTAACATACAACAATAAATCATACCTCCACAGAATTTCAAGGTACTATGAGTCAAGGGCATTCTGAAAGATCACAAAATATTGTAGTTCCAACAACTCATACTCTTGTAGTACCTCCTAGTGAAACTTTTGAAAATCCATCGACTGAGAGCCTTGAAAATCCATCACCAAATGTTGCTACCACAGGTATAAGTTCTTTCTATACAACATATGATTTTCAATAGTATTTAAATTTCCTAACATTTATGTGTGAAACAACATAACATCCTAACTGACACTTTATATACATATGTAGCTACTGCCTCTAAGAAAAGATGACAAGGACATACAATGGGCAAGGGCATTATGAAGTATTTTGCTTCTTCTGGGAATAAAATGAAGATAAATGTGGACCCCACAATCAAAAGACCTCTAAATACAGATGAATCAGCAAAACTTGCGAGTCAAATTGGTATAGTAACTCGAGATGTGCTTCCTGTTCCAAAAAGGTGGAAAGAAGTAGATGAAATAAATAGTTTGCTGAAAAGTCATGCAGACAGCAGCAACCACGTTGGGGCAAGAAAAACTTCTACCCTACTTATACCAAGACATACATGTCTAAAACCAGAGGAGTCCATACTTCAGGAAGGTATAGTAGGAAGCCACATGCACCCACAAGACATCAGCAGTATCCTGTGTATACTTCTAATAACAAGAATGGAGCAAACAAGTACTACAACAAACCGATTATTGTAAGGAAAGTTTGGGTTCCAAAGAAAAATGCTAACCCTATAGGACCCGTACTTGTATGGGTACCTAAAAAAAAGTAATTCTGATGCAGGAACCTATGCCAGAGAGCAGCAGTTAAGTATGGTACATCGACAGTGGCTGCTCCAGACACATAACTGGCAATAAGAAGACTCTGCAGACTTCAAAGCTTGTAAAAGCCCCAAAGTCTCCAAGGGAAGCACAAAAGGAACAAGAAGTTTGAAACAAGGGAACATCTGCATCACAGAAGTGTCTTATGTGAAAGGACTAAAATACAATCTCTTAAGTATCAGTAACTTCTGTGACAAAGGATACGCAATGAAGTTTAGCCACTACAAGTGTCTGGTCAAAGACAACAAAACCAAGGAAGTCAATCTCTCAGAAACCAGAAAAAGCAACTTCTACATAGCTGACTAGAGTTCAGCTAAACCGACAACATGTTTCATTGCAAAAAGCTCACCAGAGATAAGCTGACTATGACACAAAAGAATGAGCCACCTGAACTTTAAGACTACTAACAAGCTAGCTAAAAAAGGGCTAGTGAGAGGACTTCCAGATCTGGCATACAAAAGGGAAGCTGTATGTGGAGCATGCAGAAGGGAAAACAGGTCTAAAGCTCATTAGAAAACAAGGTTCAGAGATCATCTCAAAGGATACCAATTCGTGAGAAGAAGCATTATGTTGGTCCCAAGTGGTAGTAGGCTTAGAGGGGGGTGAATAAGATTACTCAAAACTTTCAATCTTTTCTTCTAGAAAAGACACACAGGTAGTTTATAAAGCACTAACTGCCTTGAAAGTTACTGCTTGAGCAGTTACCTTAATGTTTTAATACAGAATGAGATTTTATACACAGTGGAAATACTTTTCAAGCAAAGCTTCTTCTCTGAAAATAGTTATTATGCTTATAGATGATATATAAATGATAATAAGCAATAATATCAACAAGATTAATGAAAACAACACACTAAAGAGAACAACGATATATAGAGTTTCAAGGGTGGAGTAATCCCTCTACATCCTCTCTTCTCCTACACAAGGAGGAACTTTTGTTAGGTCAAACAATTGATTTACACAAGCCATGCTTAGACAACCTAAACCTAACAAAGACTATCGGTCTCTCCCACACAGGGTAAATCAATTTACTGCACAGTGACCAAACTCCTCTAGCCCACACAGAGCTCTTGTTCTTCTACTAAGAACGTAAAAACTTGATCAGGAACACCCTCTGATCAAGCAACTCCTTTACAGTCTAAAAGAATGAATTTAACAGCACAGGCAACAAGCTTAGAAATGATTGAGCTCTCAAATCTAAGGGTAGCTTGCTGCTAGACTGAACTTGAAACTTCTATGTATTTGTAGATGATCTTTGATAGCTTGAGCATTTTTATCGCAAGAGTTTCAGGTGTAATTCAAATGCCAGTCTTCCAATATTTATAGGTGTTTCGAATTTTTGTCCGTTAGAGAGGATGAGCCTTCTTTGCAGCTTTCGTAGATCAGAGCAACATTTTCTACTTTGTTCGTACACTGATCGTTGAGGGTACACGTTACTTATGCTGCTATCACCATATCTGGTCTGACTTTCCTGCAGACTTTCTTTTTGCTTTTTAATACGTGGCATCACTTGATTGGTTGCAAATGCGGCTTGCGCCTAACGTTAACCTCGTATACGTCTTTCGAGGTAACTGCTACTAAATCAGGTTGCTGATGCTTCCTGATGCCTCAGTTATCTTCAGTTCCCTTTTGTCCGTCTGGCAGTTAGTAACCTTAGTGTCTTTGGGTAGTGCGGCCAGTATCCTTATGAGCAGCCTACTTCTGATATGTATTCTTGTATTTTCTCTTCGGTTTATATGCAGCAGGGTCATCATGCTCCATTCTTTGGATCTTCAAGCATCCTGTTCCTATACTTAGAAATATTTTACAATGGAATCTAGTACATAGGATCCTAAGCCCTAATCTATTACATCTTTTGCCATTCATCAAAATCTTATACAATGTTCTTTACAATTTCCCCCGTTTTGATGATGACAAAACTTCTTCTGAGAGGATCACAGACTTTATCAAGAGAGATCATATGCTAGCAATCAGATCAGCCGAATGTATATGTATTTTTAGAAATATCATATCAAGATTTTAAGCATAAGTTCACGAGCAATGAGCTTTTTCAGAAAAAAATGAATCCCTTTATTGAGTTAATAAATTCGAATAGTTCTAGATCATAAAAATTGTAAATAAGCAAAACAAGATATATAAAAGAATAGGGAGCAGGAAGGTTTATGGCATCTTGAACCAGGAAGCTCTTTTTCTTTCTTTCCTCGAATCTTTCCACAAGTTGAGGATAGAATCTTGGTAGGTTGGTTCCATCACCCTCTTCATCTCAGGCGTCTCCTCATACCTTAGCCAGAAATCTTCACAGAAAGGGATGATTTCTCCTCTGTTCATTCTACCTTTTAGCTTCATCTGGATTGGGAGTATACCTCTGCTAGTTAGATCCTTGAAGCATTTGAGTCCTTCTCGATAAGCGTGGACTATTTACATAACTTGATGTAGTACTTCAAGTATTTTGCTCGTTCGAAGAAGTTGATCTATGGAAAGGATGGATTATGAGAGGTAGGCAGATCAATTTTAGGGAGGTCCCATACTTGGAATCTGGGGCTCCTAGAGTCAGGGCTTCCTTCCAAGAAGATGCGAAGAGAGTTTGGTGCATTCATTTCGTCTGCTGCAAGAGCTTCCAGATCAGGTTGTTTTTTAGGGAGAAAGATATTTGACAGACTTTTCTTCGTTATTTCCTTCAAATGGTTATCTAACGCTTTGCATAGCTCTTCTTCAACCCTCCTTTTTTTCTACTCTATTTCTTTTATTCTTCTTTGGAGACCTAGATGTACTCCTGAGATACCTTCTGATTTTCTTTTGATTGAACTGCTATCTTGGTGTTTGCTGGAGCTCCCTCCATTACCTCCTCTATCGCCTCCTAAGTCCTTCCTTGGTAGTATTGTTAGTTGTTTGCAAGATGACGAATACCCTTGTTGTCTTTTCTGCTCAATCCTCTTAGATACCTCTTCCCCTTTTTTGTTATCATCAAAGTCTGACCTATGCCACACTTTATCATGGAATGCATACTGGTTAAAAAGTCAGTATGATCCTCAAAAGTTTTTTTTTTGTTCATTCTGGATTTATTGATTACTTCTAGGGAGACGGTTCAAATTGTTGTTCCAACTCAATCGCTACGAGTTTGTTTGCTTGTGAGTTGAGCTTGTCATTCATGCTTTTGATGGTTTCAACCAAGGTGGCGGACGTGGTTATGGAGTTGATAGATTGTTGTAACCTTGCCAAGGTTGCATTGAGGGAGTCAAGTCGAAAAGAAGCTTTAAACTGATCCTTCCTTGCCAATTTCCCCAACTGCCTTGAAGACGTCATCAATTGATTTATCCTGTACAGAAAGAGAAGACATTAGAGGTTTGGATTTTTCAGCTCCGGTTGGATCCTTTTCGCTGGATGCACCATCATCGCTGCTGGAGCTAGACAGAAATTCATTAGTATCTGCTCCATCGCTAGCTGATTCCTCCTCTTTTTCAACAGCTATCTATTTCATCGAGGTCTCTTGTAAGGAGATCTCCTTAACAGTAGGCTCTTCAAGAGCGGCTCCTTTATCAGTAGACTCATTCAAAGCAGTCTGTTCTTCTGGATTGTTATGGACACTAGACTCTTTGTTAGTAGTCTGTTCTGTTGCGGCCTCCTCTACAATCGTCTCTCCATGATTCGCAGGATCTTCCGAAATTACACCCTTCATCTCCATTGGTATAATTTCCTCAGCCGTCTTATCGACCTCCATTTGTATCTCATCAACTGAAAGTTCTGGCACCGAGGTCCCTTCTTCAACGACTGATGTTTTAAGTGTTTCTTCAAGAGCCGCAGCAACCGCTAGAACATCCAACTTTGCAGCCTCCAGAGTAGTTTGTAGCTCCATCATTGGCGTGTCAACCTGTTCGGTGGTGGTATGAGCATCCTCAAGAGTCCGAACTTCCCCTACTATATCTGACCTTGCATCCTCCTCATCTGGCAAGATTACTATATCTACCAGCTGACTGAATGCCCCGCTGGATTCATCTTTTGACGCGGGTGGTGAGGGAATCCTTTGATGAACTGGAGGAACCGTTAGAGGTTGTTCAATAGATGTTGTTCCTATGGAAGAGCCCTCATCTGGTGGCATGAGTATAACCTTGTGCTTCCTCCTTGTTTCCATCATACTAGCGTCTAAGGCCTGTTTCAGCATCCTTTCCTCTACCTCATCTATTCCAAATGCCTTTGCTTGTTTTTCAGCGAAGCATATGTCATCGTCATCAGTAACCTGTTCAGCAGTATCCTTTAGGATAACCTCATCTTTGTAGAAGTCAGGTTGTTCAATAGGTTTCTTTCCCTTCACTGTCCTTGGGGATGGTGGAGGTAGTTCAAGGGATGCTGTCTGCTTCTTCTTCTCTGCAAGAGCAGCCAATTTCATTTCTGCTTCATAGTTTTCTTTGAAATCTCCCCACTTCCTCTTCCGTAGTCCTATCAAGAATCTTGAATCCAATGCTTTTTCTTCCCTTATATCAGATACCTCGGCCCAGTTTAGTGCCCATTCCTCCTCCGTATAAAGTTCTTCCTACTCAAACATAATCAGACTGGGAAGATGTCGGTAATTCCACCATGTCGTGAACCTTTCCCATTGCTTCTTAAATTCTTCCTTCATCTTGGCTATGTCTAAGACTACTTCAAGTTCAGAGTCCTTATCACTCTCTTCCACCTCCATCCTCAACTACTCTTGGAGTTGAGCAGTGACTTTCTGTACAACCACTTCGGCTTATTCAATGGTCTGAATTTCTGATTCAACATTTTTACCCTTGCTTGTGGGAGCAGGTAGCATCAACAATGGTGATGGTAATGCTTCATCATCATAAATTCTCAGATTCCTCTTCACTATCTATATTCCCCTTAGTCTTGCACTCCTGTCCTTTATTTCCTGTTTAGATGGAGAAGCAGTAGCAGCCGAGACCTCCCCCTCCGACGTGTTTTCTTGCACTGCTTCCTTACAAGTCTCTTTTTCCTTCACCTCAGTAACCTTCCTGGTTACTGAAGAGACTTTACATCCTTTCTTGGCAAAGATTCTGCCGTAACCTATGAACTTGCCCTTTTGAATGGGCTTACATTTTGACAGGTCGTGACCAATATACCATAAGATGGTGTTGATCACTAGTCTATAAGTTGGCTTGCCAACTTTCTTCTCGACCTTCTCCTTGAGCCTTGTGAACACATATTCAACCCAGTTCACCTCCTCAGCCTCCATCAGAGCCATCATCATCCTATACCTCAGATTGGTACATTTGTCAAAAGATCCAGATCGATTCTCAATGATGTGGCAGCAGATATCATGGAGCATTTGATACTCCACCTGGAAGAGCTTTTTGTTACAACTCTTATTCAGTGTCAGCAGATCTTCAGTGCCTGTAAGCCTCTTCCAGTACTCTTCCACCATCTCCTCTCCATAGGTGCCCAAGTCTTCACTATTCATTCCTTCAGTAGGGAGTTGGAAGATTTTCCCTAGGAGACTGATAGTTATCTCGAAGGTTTTCTTCCCTATTTTGCACATGATCTTGGTTCTATCCTTCGATATCTCTGCATTGGTGTAGAAGTTCCTTACAAGGTCCTCGCATTAAGGTTCCTTGTAGTGAGAACAAAACCCCCATACTCTGGATTGGTGGAGACTGTTCAGGATCATCTGCATTTGATCAATGGAGTGACCCTCGTCCTGGATGGCCTTTAAAATAATATTTTTCATCAACTAGACGACCGTCAATGACTTGAGAGATTTTGGGTGCCATTAGAAATAGAGATGAAAAGAGATTTCTGCATATAGTAGTAATGGGCACATAATGATTTTGCTAAGTTACATCTTGCCAAAACTTTTTGAGAGTTAACAAAATATGAGATCCTAAAAGTCTTATTTATAGGAAAACTCCCTGATTTTTGATCAACGGTTCAGATTTGCACAGGATTTGAACGATTTTTCATCTCGCGGTTGAGGTTACTGGCATTTAATGCGCTGATTCACTTTTTGACATTTCAAAGATCTTGAGGGACTTGTTTGCAAATTTCACCGCCTCTTATTGGATAACATGCCCCTGATTTGATGTACCACGTCTTGGGATTGACAGTTCCTTTTTGATCGTGCACTTCGTGGGTTCCTTTGTGATGATTAATTTTCCACGTGGCATGTGCTGACGTTTTATGCAGTAAGCTCAGCCAGCCTGTTTCAGAGACCATTGATAGGGACCTTTTCCAATGTTCTTTCCCGATTTCTTTCATGCTCCTTATCTTAGAAGCTTCTTGCCTTCCCCCTAAGCTATAAGACACCTTAACAGATACACGTTAGAGGAGTTAGCTTAACTTGATAATACCTAATTCGTTTCTCAGAAAAGAGAATCTAGATTTATAGAGAGGTTTTGTGAATATGTCATCTAGTTGTTGATCAGTATGAATTTTCTCCAGTGAGATGTCTTTTTTCTTGACATGATCTCTGATGAAGTGATGTCTGATGTCG
Organism: Scutellaria baicalensis; assembly: GCA_005771605.1. NCBI lineage: Eukaryota > Viridiplantae > Streptophyta > Magnoliopsida > Lamiales > Lamiaceae > Scutellaria > Scutellaria baicalensis. The sequence continues at coordinate 34,428,040 of CM016724.1, read as the reverse complement.
ATGTGTTTGGTTCTTGAGTGGAAAACTGGGTTATGGGTGATTGCAATTGCACTTGTGTTATCACACATAATTGGAGTATCCTTTTCCACAATATCGTAATCTCGAAACTGTTGTTGAATCCGTAGAATTTGTGCACAACAGCTTCCTGCAGCAACATATTCTACTTCGGCAGTGGATGTGGCTATTGAAGTTTGCTTCCTGCAGAACCAGGATACTAAGTGATTCCCTAGCATTTGGCAGGTTCCGCTAGTGCTTTTCCTATCAATTTTGCAACCTGCAAAATCAAAGTCAGTATATCCAATCAATCTAATATCTCCTTCTTTAGGATACCACAAGCCTACTTTTTGGGTTCCTTTTAGATATCTGATTATCCTCTTAGCCGCTGTGAGGTGGGACTCTTTAGGAGCCACTTGATATCTTGCACACATTCCTACTGCAAACATGATTTTTGGTCTGCTAGCGGTTAGGTAGACCAGTGACCCAATTAATCTCCTGTATTTTGAGATGTCAATTGTTTTTCTCTTTTCGTCTTTATCTGGACTTCCTGAAGTTGGCATTGGAATGCTTACTGTACTGGCATTCTCCATTCCAAATTTCTTGATCAGCTCCTTGGTGCACTTCACCTGATTTATGAATGTTCCTTGATCAAGTTGCCTGACTTGCAATCCAAGGAAGAAGCTTAGTTCTCCCATCATACTCATTTCAAATTTGGATTGCATTAGATTAGAGAACTTCCTGCACAGCTCTTTGCTGGTTGATCCAAAAATGATGTCATCCACATAGATCTGGACGAGCAGGATGCTATCTTCATTCTGGATTCTGAATAGAGTTTTATCCACCTTGCCCTTCTTAAATTCATTATCCAGTAGGTATTTTGACAAGGTGTCATACCATGCTCTTAGTGCTTGCTTCAATCCATAAAGAGTTTTTCTCAGTCGATACACCATCTTATCAGCATTTTCTTCGAAGCCGGGTGGCTATTCAACATAGACTTCTTCTACCAACATCTCATTTATGAAGGCGCTCTTCACATCCATTTGATACACGGTGAGATTTTTGTATGCTGCATAGGCTAGAAAGATTCTAATTGCCTCTAATCTGGCTATTGGAGCAAAGGTTTCATCAAAATCAATGCCTTCTTCCTGGCAGTATCCCTTTGCTACTAGCCTGGCTTTGTTTCTTACAACTTGTCCTTCTTCATCTAGCTTGTTTTTTAACACCCACTTGGTTCATATAACTCCTTGATGAGTAGGTCTGCGAACCAGGTACCAAACTTGGTTCCTTTCAAATCCATTCAACTCTTCTTGCATAGCTTGAACACAGTTGGTATCTTATAGAGCTTCTTCAGGATGCTTTGGTTCAACGTGTGAGATAAAACAAGCGAAGATGGCTTCATGTGGAATTGATCTTCTCGTTCGCACTCCAGAAGTATAATCTCCAATTATCAGGTCTCTGGGATGATCTCTTAGCCAACTTCTTCTCTCTTCAACAACTTGATGTGGTTCCCCCTCTATAGGATTCTGGTTCAATTCTACAGGTTGATCATTTTGAGGTTCCTGATTGTCTTCAAGTTCCTGAGTCTGAGCAGGTACCTGCATATTATGTATATCTTGGGATGGTAACATTCCATCCATATTTTGAAGATTTGGCAACTACACATCAATATACTCAACATGATTGTTGTTTATGTGAGTTTTGTCCAACTCTTCTTGAAGTTCCTCGATATTAGCCTTACTGCTATGTGATTCATCAAAGTTCACATGCACAGATTCTTCTACAACAAGTGTTCTCTTGCTGAAGATTCTGAAGGCCTCACTTACTGATGAGTATCCAAGAAATATTCCTTCATCAGATTTGGCATCGAAGGTTTTGAGGTATTCCTTTCCGTTGTTAAGTATGATGCACCTACATCCAAAGATGTGAAAATAGTTAATGCAGGGAGAGTAGCCATACCACAGCTCGTAGGGTGTCTTGTTTAGATCCTTGTTTATTAGGCATATGTTCTGTGTATAGCATGCTGTGTTGGTTGCTTCTGCCCAAAACCTCTTTGGGAGCTCACCTTCGGTTAGCATTGTTCTTGTGGATTCCTTCAAAGTTCTATTTCATCTTTCAGCAACCCCATTTTGTTGAGGCGTCCTGGCCGCTGAGTATTCGTGCCTAATTCCATTGTTTGAACAGTAGTCTTGTATGAATTTGTTAGTGAACTCAGTTCCCCTATCTGTTCTAATTTTCACTATACTCAGGCACTTTTCTATTTGTAACCTTTTCTGGAATTCTGGCAGACGTTGCTGAGTATCAGATTTCTTTACAAGAAAGATCGTCCAAGTGAACCTTGAGTAATCATCTACTACTACTAAGGTGTATTTCTTCCCAAATATGCTAATTGGATCAATTGGTCCAAAGAGATCCATATGAAGCATATCCAGTACCCTTTCTGTAGAGTGAAGATTTTTTTTTTTGAAGGAGCTCTTTACTTGTTTTCCTTTCTGGCATGCTCCACAAACAGCTTTCTTTTTGTACACCATGTCGGGTAGTCCTCTGACTAATCCTCTTCTTGCCAGCTTTGGCAATGAAACATGTAGCAGTAGTTGTTGAGTTCCATTCAACAATATAGATGTTTCCTTTCCTAGTTCCAGTGAGCTTGACTTCCTGAGCCCCGTTGTCCTTGATGAGGCACTTGTTGAGATTAAACTCCACACAGTAGCCCTTGTCACAGAATTGACTTATGCTCAGGAGATTGTATTTCAAGCCTTCAACATGGGATACTACCTTGATGCAGATTTTTCCTTTGATTAAATCACCAGTGCCCTTTGTGCTTCCTCTGGAGTTATCTCCAAATATGACATTGGGTCCTTTGGAAGCTTTATAGTTGATAAGGCTTTTCTGGTTTCCTGTCATGTGCCTTAAGCAGCCACTGTCGATGTACCATATTTTCGTGCTGCCTCCTGTCACAAGTTCTTGTACTCACAAGAGAAATCACTTCATTTTAGGTACCCATACAAGTATGGGTCATTTCTTGTTAGTATCTAATCTACTTTTACGAACCCATACTTGATTTACAACAATCTTTCTATTGTAAGTCTTGATAGTTCCTGAACTACCTCCAGTATCCTTAGGATACTGCATATGTGCTTGGTGTTTTTGTGATCTCTTCTTCTGCCTTCTAGGAGTATAAGTTCCTTTAGATGTATAAATCTTTTACAAATTTGAAAATTGAGTTGTTTTATGCTTTCTAGATGGCTGTCTATAGTTCCTGCTTTCAGCATACTTAGGTTGCTGGAGCCAGCTTTTGACAGATTTAGACTCATGGATAGTTCTAAAGGGTTTATTTCCATTTTCATCAAGGCTTTCTTCATTTCTGCTTGCACTTCCCTCTTGATTAGATAATTAATTTTGATGAGGGGTAGTTGCAGGCACAAATGTGGGTGCTCTTGAAGTACTAGCAGTTGAAGTGGAATCCTTTTCACAGTAACCTATGCCAGCAAAACTTTTTAGACTTCTTTGTATATTTAGCATAGCATCTAAGTCTTTAGAGGATTTGTTGAAGGTATTGATTGTTTCAGTGATGACCTTCTTCTCATTTACTAGCTTAGTGACTTGTAATTTAAGCTCACTGATTTTATTCTTAAGGTCACTGCGTGCTTGACTTTTGGATTTTTCTACTGCTAATAATATTTCTAGTAAAGCATGCTCTCTCTTAAGCTCTATATTCTCTATTTTTAACTCCTCATGGGTTGAAGTGATTTGCTCAAAGTCACTCATGATTTGTTTGAACGCACAAATCATGTTCAACCTTTCATTAATTTGAATAGGAGAGTTGAGATATATTACCTCGTCTTCAGAGTCGTTATTTTTTGCCATGAGGCAGATTAGAGCTTCATCGTCTGAAGATGAGTCCTCCGAATCACTATCGGTGGTTGACTCTTCTTTCTTGGATGTCTTCTCAGGTGTAGCTACCTGAGAGGATTCTACCTCACTGATTAGTGCCCTCAACTTCTGGTACTCCTGTCTTTTTCTTTCTTGTCTCACCTTCCGTTCATCTTCTGGATATCGGTGGACTTCTGGATGTGGGCATTCCCTGGCATAATGACCTGGCTTTCTGCAGTTATAGCAAATATCGGTAGCCTTGGAGTTTGATTGGGGTGACTGCCCACTGGTTCCAGTTTCACTTTGCTTCCTCCTGAAGCCATCTATTCATGAGTTCCTTCTTAAGAACTTTTGAAAAAAATTCAGGAGAAGTGTCATATCTTTTTCAGCAGTGGCCTCCAAGGTGGCTACATGATCTTTAGACTTCCTTGTTTCCTGAGGCTGTCTAGCTGTTAATGCAGTAACCTTTGAGTTGCCTCCTTCAATTTCCAACTTCCTTCTGTTGATGTCGAACTCAAAGGCTTTGAGATCTGAGAAAAGATCGAACGTGCTCATAGACTTTAAGTCCATAAGCACTCTCATGGACTTTCCCATTCGATAGGAAGAGCCCTCAGCACCTTCATATTTTTCTCCTTTTGAGTGTAGACTTTGTCCAGAGACACAAGCTCATTGATGATGGTTGTGAACCTTAGGTCCGTTTGTTCTAAGGTTTCTCCAGGTATCATTTCAAATAGCTCGAACTTCTGAGTGGCTGTAGAAACCTTATTTTCTTTCGTGAGCTCGGTGCCTTCGCATATTTGCTCCAATTTCTCCTAAATCTCTTTGGTGGTTTTGCAAATTTTCATCTTGCTGAAAGTTCCTTTATCCAGAGTGAGGAATAATGCGTTCTTTGCTACGTTGTCAAGATTTGCTATTCTCTTTTCATCAGCAGTCCATTCTTCTCTGGGTTTTTCCAGAACAGCTAGGTGTGGGATGGCTCCTGCATCTCCTTGTCTATCAGCTGCTTCATCCATAGCCCTAGCAAATAATGGGTTAACTTTGTAACTCTAGGTGGTCCTTCATGATGACATACCACATTTCATCATGCACGGCCGACAGATGTGCCTGCATGCGAATTTTCCAATCATCATATTCGTCAATAGAGAACATAGGTACTTTATGGGAATCCATGATGATTATGCTTATGATAGCAAAGAAGGTTTTCAGAAAATAAAAGGGATCAAGGATTGATCAGTTAGATCAAACTTTTAATCCAACCTGCTCTGATACCACTTGTTGGTCCCAAGTGGTAGTAGGCTTAGAGGGGGGGTGAATAAGCATACTCAAAATTTTCAATCTTTTCTTGTAGAAAAGACACACAGGCAGTTTATAAAGCACTAACTACCCTGAAAGTTCCTACTTGAGCAGTTACCTTAAGGTTTTAATACAGAATGAGATTTTATACACAGCGAAAATACTTTTCAAGCAAAGCTTCTTTTCTGAAAAATAGGTATTATGCTTATGGATGATATGCAAATGATAAGAGTAGATAAGCAATAATATCAACAAGATTAATGAAAACAGCACAATAAAGAGCACAGCGATATATAGAGGTTCAAGGGTGGAGTAATCCCTCTACGTCCTCACTTCTCCTACATAAGGAGGAACTTTTGTTAGGTCAAACGGTTGATTTACACAAGCCTCGCTTAGACAACCTAAACCTAACAAAGACTGTCAGTCTCTCCCACACAGGATTACTGCACAGTGACCAAACTCCTATAGCCCACACAGAGCTCATGTTCTTCTACTAAGAACCTAAAAACTTGATCAAGAACACCCTCTGATCAAGCAACTCCTTTTACAGTCTAAAAGAAAGAATTCAACAACACAAGCAGCAAGCTTAGAAATGATTGAGCTCTCAAATCTAAGGGTAGCTTGCTGCTAGACTGGACTTGAAACTTCTATGTATTTGTAGATGATCTTTGATAGCTTGAGCGTTTTTATCGCAAGAGTTTCAGATGTAATTCAAATGCCAGTCTTCCAATATTTATAGGCGTTTCGAATTTTTATCCATTAGAGAGGGTGAGCTTTCTTTGCAGCTTTCGTAGATCAGAGCGACATTTTCTGCTTTGTTCGTACACTGATCGTTGAGGATGTATGTGACTGATGGTGCTATCGCCATACCTGGTTTGACTTCCCTGCAGACTTCCTTTTTATTTTTTGATATGTGGCATCACTTGATTAGTTGCAAATGTGACTTGTGCCTAACGTTAACCTCGTACACGTCTTTCGAGGTAACTGCTACTAAATCAGGTTGTTGATGCTTCCTGATGCCTCAGTTATCTTCAGTTCCCTTTTGTCCATCTGGCAGTTAGTAACCTTAGTGTCTTCGGGTAGTGTGGCCAGTATCCTTTTTGAGCAGCCTGCTGCTGATATGTATTTTTGTATTTTCTCTTCGGTTTATATGCAGCAGGGTCATCATGCTCCATTCTTTTGATCTTCAAGCATCCTGTTCCTATACTTAGAAATATTTTACAATAAAATCTAATACATAGGATCCTAGGCACTAATCTATTACATCTTTTGTCATTCATCAAAATCTTATACAATTTTCCTTACACGTTAAAACCCTTCCTTACTGGACCTACTGCATATAAACCTGTTTGGACCCATTGAACCAATTAGCATTAGTGGAAAGAAGTACTCGCTGGTTGTAGTAGACGATTATTCAAGGTTCATTTGGACTATCTTTCTAGCAAAGAAGTGAGAAAGATAAAATCGTCAACCAAAATTCATGAAGAGAATTCAAAACAAAAAGAATCTAAGCATAGTGAAGATAAGATCAGATCGAGGAACAAAGATCACCAACAAGTTCATCGAAGGATACTGCTCAGACAATGGAATCCGGCATGAGTACTCAACAGCTAGCACACCACAACGGAATGGAGTAGCTGAAAAGAGAACAAAACTCTCAAGGAACCTACAAGAACAATGCTAACTGAAGCAGAGATGCCAAAGAGACTTTGGGCTGAAGCAACCAATACAGCATGCTATATGCAAAATAGATGCCTCATAATCAAATATTTCAATAAAACTTATTATCAATTGTTGTATGGCTATACATATAACATGTCTTATTTCCACATCTTTAGTTGCAGATGCTATATTCTCAACAATGGCAAAGAGTACCTGAAGACCTTTGATTCACAATTTGATGAAGGAGTTCTCATAGGATACTCCACAGTATGCAAGGCCTTCAGAGTATTCAACAAAAGGACACTGGTAGTGGAGAAATCTATTCACGTAGTATTTGATGAACCTCACTGCGATCCAGTAAACTTGGAAACCCTAGAAAAAGAGTATCCAAGTTACAAATAAAAGATACCAGAGTAACATATGTTGAATTCCCTAAGCCAACTCAGCTCCTGAAAGGCATTGAGAAATCTGATGAAGCTGGCAACGATGTTGGGACGAATCAACAGGAAGTTACTAACAAGGATGCTGGCCAACCAAGGTTACTGGATATTGAACCTACTGAGGAAGCTGACCAGCAACCTTTGGCAAATCCAGATAGAAAATGGCTCAGAAATCACCCCAAAGAATTAATCATCGGAAATCCTAAAGTGGGTGTTAGAACAAGACGTTCGAAACAATACGAAGCTATGTTTGCTTGTTTTATCTCACAGGTTTAACCAAAGACAATCGATGAAGTTGTTGAAGATAGCAACTGGATTCTAGCCATGTAGGAAGAACTAAATAGATTTGAAAGAAATTAAGTCTGGAAGCTAGTACCAAGACCAAGCCATCAAGGACTTATAGGAACCAAGTTGGTATTCAAAAACAAACTTTACGAGTCTAGACAAGTAGTAAGAAACAAAGGCAGAATTGTTGCTAAAAGATACTGTCAGGAAGAAGGAATTGATTTTGATGAGACATTTGCACCAGTGGTGAGGCTTGAAGCAATCAGAATATTCTTAGCCTACATAGCACACAAAGATTTCGTTGTATATCAAGTGGATGTGAAAAGTGCATTTATCAATGGCTTACTGGTAAAAGAAGTCTATGTAGAGCAACCTCCAAGCTTTGAAGACAAACCTAAGGAGAAGGTATATAAGCTCAAGAAATTTGTATATGGACTCAAGCAAGCTCCTAGAGCATGGTATGATACTCTATCTTAGTATCTATTGGAGAATGACTTCAAGAAAGGAACAATGGACAAGACTCTGTTTAGGATACAAGATGGAGATAATATCTTACTAGTTCAGATATATGTGGATGACATCATCTCTGGATCAACAAACAAGGAACTTTGCTAGAAGTTCTCCATCTTGATGCAAAAGAAATTCGAAATGAGCATGATGGGAGAGCTGAGCTTTTTCCTAGGACTTTAAGTCAAACAACTCGATCAAGGAACCTTCATCAATCAGATAAAGTACGCCAAGGAGTTGATCAAGAAATTTGGAATGAAGAAAGGAAGCTCTGTGATCATTCTAATGCAGACGTCAATTAGCATGGACAAAGATGAAATGGAAAAGCAGTGGATGTCACTGCATATAGGAGGCTGAAAGGATCCCTACTGTATCTTACTGCAAGTCAGCCCGACATACTCTTCGCAGTAAGAATGTGTGTAAGATACCAATCGACATCAAATGAATCGCACATGACAGCTGCAGAAAGGATCATAAGATACCTGAAAAGAACCCAAGACGTAGGTTTGTGGTATCCCAAAGAAGGAGGTTTCAAGCTGCTAGACTACTCAGATTCAAGACGTAGGTCTGCTAGGTCTGTGGTTTCTATCCTTGTTGATGAGGAGCTTGTGGTTTTTTATCTTTTGCAGCTACATTTGTTTTGTCTCCTTTGTCTTTCTCTAAAGACTCAGCTACTCTGGCGAATACTGGATTGAGTTTTGTGATCTCCATTAGTCCTTTAGTAATAACAAACCACATTTCGTCATGCATGCAGGACAGATGAACCTACATCCTGATCTTCCAATCTCCATAATCCTCTATAGAAAACATGGGAACTTTCTGATGTGTTATATCCATGATGTGAGTTTGAGAGAGAATGTGTTTTCAAGAAATACGGGATATGGGAAAGACCAGCTCAGGTTGGTTTTCAGTCCAACCTGCTCTCATACCACTTGTTGGTCCCAATTGGTACAAGGTTTAGAAGGGGGGAGGTGAATAAACCTTCTAAAATTTTCAAACTTTTCTTCAAAATATATAAAGTTTATGTCACTGTGCAGATAGCTAGAAATCTTGTTGCTTAGTGATACTGCAGTAACCTTTTGTTGGTCCCAAAAATTTTCAAACCTTTTGTTGGTCCCACTTGTTGGTATCAGATTGACCATTGAGCAGGGATGAATAATCCATCGTTGATTGACCATTGATACCACTTATTGGTATCAGATAGATGAACTGGTGAATAGTCCAACCTGCTCTAATACCACTTGTTGGTCCCAAAACTGCTATAGGTAGGCTTAGAGGGGGGAGGGGGTGAATAAGCCTACCTTCTTTTTCAACTTTTCCTCTATCTCTTTTCGGCTTACTTCTAATATCAGTAACCTTTTGGGAGGTTACTGATTAGAGTGGTTTGTGGAAGCTTATTACAGAGCCGATTAGAAGATGTATAGCTTATCAGATAGAATACATGTATGCATGAAGTACAGTAGGCAGATAAAGACGCAAGGATGTATAGAGGTTCGAAGGTGGAGTAATCCTTCTACGTCCTCTCTTCCTCCACTCAATAGGGAACCTTTGTTAAGTTGGTTGATTTATTCAGACCTATCTATTACAACCCACCCTTAACAAATAAGTAGCAAGCCTTCACAAAGATGATTGCCTACTTTTCCTTAACCCACACAGGATCCTACACTACCCACCCAGGGTCCTCACTTTCTCTCCTAGAAAGTGGTAAACTCAGCAAGACATTACTCCTCGAACTGAGTACTCCGAGACAACCTTTTAGAGAGGTTTATCTCCTTCTTATTCAACTGGGTGCAGCAAGCTTGGCTTCCGTTCACAGACTGATCTGCTGAAGCTTGCTGCTCGACTGGTAGACTGAGTGTGCGTCTTTTTGGGGTATAGAGTGTTCGAGCTTTTCTACATCTGCTCTGTTTGAACACTCTTTTCTCTATGCATTCCCCTCTTCCTGCGCTTCTCTCATTTGAGCTCTTCTCTCTTCTTTTGTGCTTCTCTCTGTAAGCTTGGATATTCCGATGTGCTCACTTCTTCTCTCTTGCGCCTTTGCGCTTTCTCACACACACAGGGTGTGTTCTCTCACACGCTTCAGTCTTCTGTCCTCCTCTTTATAGGTTGTGAAATCTGCCCGTTGAAGGTAGACAAATTTCCATCATTGATGCGCCACACTCCTGACACATTCCAGCTTTTCGCTTTCCACGTGTCTTCTTCCGATTGGCTCCTCTTCTTTTTCTCTCTATCGGTAACTTCTTTATGTCTACCGGTAACTTTGACTTTCTGCCCATGCCTGCTTTGTAGCTCCCTCCTCTTGCTTCACTCTGGAGCTTCCTTCTTCTGGCTTGCTCCTTCAGGTGGCTTGAGGCGTCTGTAGCATGTTGTCTCATGCAGTATGCTTTCTTTGGCGAGGTCCCCACCAGCAGCTTCCTGAAGTCAATAGTATCCTTATCAGTTCACTAGATTCTCTTTAACCATTCTCTTCAGTATCCTTCCTTTTGACATATTCTCTGATTCTTTTTAATATTTTGCAGTAACTCTATTGCAGTAACTTATCCTAAGATTGGTTATGCATATTTAGAATTACTTTAAGGATTTGTGTCATCAAAACTTTCTACAAATGTATCCAACAATTTCCCCCTTTTTTATGATGACAAAACCTTTATAGAAGATCAAAAGAATATAACCTCTCAAGCATAGAAAGCATATTTAAAGTATGGCATTATTTGGCATACTACTTTCATACACAAATCACATATAAGTCTAAAAGAAAGGGTACAAAGAATGAGCTTTTTGAAGAACAGAAGTCATTTTATTAAGATAAAACATGTACATTACAATGCAGTAAGCAGAGTACAATAAACATCCTATCTAAAGTCATTCTTCTATTCTTCTTACTTTTTCCTTTCTTTCTTTTCCTCCTTGTTTGCTGCTAGCTCCTTTCTCTTTCTGTTTTCCTTCCCCCTCACTTGATGCAGTCACCTCCTCCCAGTGTTTCTTCTCTTCGACTAGAGGGGAGAGCTGTTGGGAGGTGTGAGAGACGATACGAGAGAGAGAAGGAATTCGTGTGGAGGAAAGTGTGTAAAAAAGCAGAGAAGTTCAGACGCCAATAGCTTGCTGCCGTCTTTCCTTCTCCTTCAATCTCCACTCATCCCTCCAACTATCCTTCCTTCCGGTTCTCTTGCATCTTAAAAGAGAATTCACCTCATAGAAGGGGTGAAATCTCTTTTTCTCCACCTCTGGAAGTCTTTTGATCTTCCATGACCCTTCGCAGTTTCTTCCCCCTTTTTGACATCATCAATAAGATGATGCTTTGGGGGTGCTGGAGAGGGGTCCCTAGCTCTATCCCCCTGTCTTGAAAAGAAGAACTTGAGTGCAAGTTCTTGACAGGTGAGATGGGAGTTGAAAGCTAGAAGATCAACTCTTCTGAGAATGGTTTGCTTAGCGAGTGTCAAATGTGAAGAGTGATTGTATGAGATTTGAGGTGTGCTTGGTTGATTATTTGCAGAGAAGGTGTCTTTAGGAAGGGATGAAGAGAAGGGTTTCCAACAATCTAGAGCCATTATGCTTAGGGATGAGAGAGAGATAGAGGATATCTTTATGAATGCTTAATGAAGAAAGAGTGCATGTATTTATAGGGATAGAGATACTCCCTGTTGCAGTTGGATCTTCCGAGATCTCATTAACTGCTCCGCCGATTTCCAATAAAGGTGTTGACAGTTTCCACAACTTTATGTCTTTTCTCTTTTGTATGAGATGACGTGGTCAACTGTTGGATCTCCACCTTTGGATTCTTCTGATCGCACGGCTGTAATTCTTCTAGGGTTCTGAAAAGGTAATCTATTTCTGGAAAGGTGATTCACTTTTTATGCGCGCACGTTACCGAGAAGATTTTCAGTAACTGCTCTATCTTGTAACCTCCAAGTGATCCCCTTTTCCAGTGACTTGATGATAAATTCTAATGTCAAGTACCCTAGTATCCATTTTATTGGTGTCTAGTATCCTGATATCCAGCGACCTGGTGTTCAGCGATCTAGTGTCTAGCATCCTGGTATTTAGCGTCCTGGTGCCCAACGACCTAGTGTTCAGCGATCTAGTATCCAGCCCCTAGTTCTAGCATCCTGATATCTAGCATCCTGCCATCCGGTGACCTAATCTCCAGTTAGCCTGGTATCTAGCATCCTAATGTCCAGCATCCTGTTATCTAGCGATCTAGTATCCAATGTCCTGTGTCTAGCATTCTTTCGTCAGAATTCATCTTTCCCTTTGAGTCCTTCTACCTTTTCTATTAACTCAATGACAAGTATTCTGATTTCTAGTAGCTTAACATCTAGTAGCTCGATGTCTAGTGTCTTGTTGTACAGCATCCTGTTATCCCATGACCTAGTATCCAGTAACAGAATGTTCAGCATCCTATAGTCAGAATTTGTCATTTTGTCAATTATTCCCCCTAAATTCAGTATTCTTTTATTTAATGTTCCTACACAAAAAAAAATGTTCTTGTAGGTACTCACACAAGTATGAGTCATCTGGGTTAAGTATCTTTTAGAAGCTTAGACCTTCTTTACAGCCCATGGTTGCTGCAGAGAAAGTTTTAGCTTCTTCAAGATTTATGAAGATTAAGAACAAAGTGATAGTGTGTAGGTGTTTTCTTACTGTATCCTTCTTTTTTTTTTTTTTTTTTAGTATGGATTCTTTTAGATATGAAAGGATGAGCATAGATAACAGTAAAGGATGAGAAAAAAATTTGAAGTTGCTGTTCTGCTTAAAATTCGGTTTGTTGCAGACTTTTTACAGCATACCCATTTTTGGGTTACTCCAAGGATTTTAACCTTTTTGCCTTCAAAGTTTCCTGGAAATTCCCCCTTACTTTATGATCTTCTCTTTTAAGATGTGGGATTACTGGCAGTACTGTTTCAGGTTACTTTGAGGCTTTGCATGAGAAAGTGAAGCATTATAATATAGAAATAAACATGCAGGCTTCCTTCTTATTTTTCATTATTAGAATCAAGTGACAACAGTTTAAAGTCCATTATCTTAGAGTATAGTCACTTAAGTTCTTTAACAGAATAGACATGATTATGACCAGAAGTAAAGAGTATAGAATTGAAATGAGGTACCTCGTCATTATTGTTCTTTTGAAAGAGTAGGTCCTCTTTCATTCTTGTTTCTGTCTGGAGATAGATGAAGTGAACTTCTTCTTCTTGCTCCTTTGCTTGGCATCCTCAGTATTTTCCTCCATGGTTGCTGCTTGTCCATTGCTGCAGTCTTGAAGCTTTCTCTGTATGTTCAGCAACATGTCTTCTTAGTTGATTAGCTACATGTTGGTCTACTCCTTTCCATACAGCTTTCTTCTTTGCAGCTCCTTCTTTGGTAGTTTGCTATTCCCCCTCAAAAACAACTTTTCTTCACAACACAACTTGATTTTCTACCTCTTTTAGTTGTTTGTTGTATTCACATCAATCATATCCTTTTAGAACAAAAAGCATTGAAATGATTTCTGATGTGAGGGTGAGAGAGAGAGATTTTGAGAGAGGCTTTTTCACAGATGAGATCTGGATAGATCGATTAGATATTTTGTTCATCCATCTGCTCTGATACCACTTGTTGGTATCAGATTGACTATTGAGCAGGGATGAATAATCCACCGGTGATTGACCATTGATACCACTTGTTGGTATCAGTAGATCAATTGGTGAATAGTCCAACCTGTTCTGATAACACTTGTTGGTCCCAAAACTGATGTAAATAGGCTTAGAGGGGGAGTGAATAAGTCTACCTTCTTTTTCAACTTTTCTTCTATCTCTTTTTGGCTCACTTCTAATATCAGTAACCTTTTTGGAGGTTACTGATTAGAGTGGTTTGCGGAAGTTTATTACAGAGCTGAGTAGAAGATGTACAGCTTATCAGAGAGAATACATGTATGCATGAAGTGCAGTAAGTAGATAAAGACGCAAGGATGTATAGAGGTTCGAAGGTGGAGTAATCCTTCTACGTCCTCTCTTCCTCCACTCAGGAGGGGACCTTTGTTAAGCTGGTTGATTTACATAGACCTATCTATTACAACCCACCCTTAACAAATAAGTAGCAAGCCTTCACACAGATGCTTGCCTACTTTTCCTTGACCCACACAGGATCCTACACTACCCACCCAGGGTCCTCACTTTCTCTCCTAGAAAGTGGTAAACTCAGCAGGATATTACTCCTCGTACTGAGTACTCCAAGACAACCTTTTAGAGAGGTTTATCTCCTTCTTCTTTAACTGGGTGCAACAAGCTTGGCCTCCGTTTGCAGACTGATCTGCTGAAGCTTGCTGCTCGAATGGTAGACTGAGTGTGCGTCTTCTTGGGGTGTAGAGTGTTCGAGCTTTTCTTCTTTTCATCTGCTCTGTTTGAACACTCTTTTTTCTATGGATTCCCCCTCTTCTTGCGCTTCTCTCATTTGAGTTGTTCTCTCTTCCTTTGCGCTTCTCTCTGTGAGCTTGGATATTCCGATGTGCTCACTTCTTCTCTCTTGCGCCTTTTCACTTTCTCACACACACAGGGTGTGTTCTCTCACACTTTCTCACACACGCTTCAGCCTTCTGTCCTCCTCTTTATAGGTTGTGAAATCTGCCCATTGAAGGTAGACATATTTTCATCATTGATGTGCCGCACTCCTGACACACACCAGTTTTTCGCTTTCCACGTGTCTTCTTCCAATTGGCTCATCTTCTCTCTCTTTACCGGTAACTTCTTTGTGTCTACCGGTAACTTTGACTTTCTGCCCATGCCTGCTTTGTAGCTCCCCCTCTTGCTTCACTCTAGAGCTTCCTTCTTCTGGCTTACTCCTTCGGGTGGCTTGAGGCGTCTTTAGCATGCTGCCTCCTGCTGTATGCTTTCGACATGGTCTTCTCAGGTAGCTTCCTGTCTCGTTGTATCCTTCTTTGGCGAGGTCCCTACCAGCAGCTTCCTGAAGTCAATAGTATTCTTATCAGTTCACTAGATTCTTTTTAACCATTCTTTTTAGTATCCTACCTTTTGACATATTCTCTGATTCTTTTTAATCTTCTGCAGTAACTCTATTGCAGTAACCTATCCTAAGATTGGTTATGCATATTTAGAGTTACTTTAAGGATTTATCTCATCAAAACTTTCTACAAATGTATCCAACACCTTTTAGATAGGTTACTGGACAGTTTGAACTAAGAGTTTATGCAGCGAAAAATCTTTTTATGATAACACAAGTATGGAATGAGATCTTTGATGCAAGTGCAGAATGATGCTTGGTTAGATATGCAGCAAGATAAGAGTATAAAGCAAGATAAAACAAATAGCGATATACAGAGGTTCAAAGGTGGTGTAACCCTTTTACGTCCTCTCTACCTCTTTATACAGAGAGAACTTTGTTAAACTTGTTGAATTACACAACCCTAACTTAATCAACACGTTTCTTAACAAAGAGTAGCAAGCTTTTCCACACAGGTTGCTTGTCTACTCGACCAACTGACCCACACATGATCCTTACTCTTTCTACAAAGAGCGAAAGCTTAGCAGGCATCTATTTCCAGCACTAAGCACTCCTAAACACAGTCTATATATAAAAGATAAAGTATATTTTCTTCAACTTCAAGAAGCAAGCTTTCTAAATCTGATTGCAGGTTGCCCTGTTAATGCTTGTTGTTAGACTGAGTGACTGAAACTTGGTACAGTAGCGCTTTTGAACTTTGATCGCGTATATTTCTTAGAGTTTCACTCGTTGTTTCAGTCGAACTTGTTCTCTATTTATAGCCTTGAAATTCTGCCCGTTGAAGAGAGACACATCTTTAACATTTGATGCATTTGATCTTCATAGTACACTTCATTAACTACGTCTGACTTTGGAGCATCCTTCTTGTCCACATGGCGCATTCTAATTTGTTGCTTTTAGTAATGTCTCTACTGATAACCAACAACATTCTTCTGCTTCCTGATTTGATTTGATATTCGAGGAAACTTGAGTTAGACTATCAGTAACATAACTGCTCCGAAGTCTTATGTTGTTGTAGAGTGACCTTCATAGGTTACTGAAGTGACCTTCATGCCTTAGAAAATTTTGATGTGTTCTTCTGCTCAGCAACTTGTTCTTCTTAAAATAGAGAGAATACATAGACTACTCTACTTTCTTATAACACGTATTTGCTTATGTCTTATCAAAACAAAACACTTAAAATTCTAACAATTTTAATATATGTGAACTAATAACTAATGATATGATAATAGAAAATTTTAAAATAAATGCTACCTATGACAAATCAAATAATATGCAAGATTCAAATTGAACATATATTATATATAAATTCTTCCAAGTTAATTTACATATTAATTAATTTAAAATCTCTTATCTTCCATCTTTCATTAGTACTAAAGGAATAACCACTAGAAGACACATGTCATTCTATGGTTATTCCATATTTCAACTTAATTTTTTTTCATAATTTATATATTTTTTAATTTAAAATTTCAATTCAATTAATTCATTTAATGATTGCTAACATTGCAACCTAATATATTTCAATATATGCATTGATTGCTACTTTTAATGAGGCAAACCATTTTAATATATGTGAATTAATAACTAATGATATGATAATTGAAAATTTTAAAATAAATGCTACCTATCACAAATCAAACAATATCTATATATATATATATATATATATAAAGTAGAATATTCTGCCAAAAATAACTATAATAAATATTTCATTTATTAAATATTTCTATTTTAAGAAATCATTAATAACTTTCATTTTACATTTATTAATAAAAAATTAAAAAATATTAATATTTATTGTATTTAATTTTATATTTATTGTATAGAAACTCAAAAGAGAAAATAAATATATAAATCTATTTATATATTTCTAATAATATAATAATAGAGGAAAATTTTGAAATATTTACAGAAATATCATTTTCTCCACAAAAGTGTAACTGTGTAACGTCAACAATTGTTTTTCTTTTTTTATTTTGTATCTTTTATTATTTAATACATTCAATTTATAATATAAATATTTTATTAGTTTATTCTTATTTTATTAATATTAAATAATTTATTTTTTTGAATAATTTCTTAAATACCAACAATAGATATTGTTCAAACAATAATTTCAATAATAAACGTTAATTTGTTAAAGGATATTTGATATCATATATAATATAAATTAATAAATAAGTATACAATATTAAAGATGTGTGTATATACATACATATATATATAATATGTATTTAGTGTGAAATTAAATGTCATTCTAAGTATTTTTAAATTAATATTTTAAAGTGTCACGTTAACAAATTCTTTTATTTGCATTTTTTACTATTTAATCCATTTGATTTAATAATATAAATATTGTATTAGTTTATTCTCATTTTATTGATCTTAACTAAATTAACTTTTATTGAATGATTTTTCTTAAATACAAACAATAGATATCCAAACAATAATTTCAATATTAAATATTAATTTGCATGGGGATAATTAATATTATATTTAATGTAAATAAATAAATAAATATAATACTATTAAAGATTTGTGTATATACATATATGTATATATATAATATGTATTTTGTCTAAATTATATATCATCCTAAATATTTTTTAAATTAATATTTATATTTCAAATATGTAATATCATTCAATATTTTATTATTTATTGATATAATTTAATTATAAATTGAGATATTGTTAAGTATACAATTATAAATATTTCATAATTAAATAAAACTTTCATCTTTTACTTTACACTTAACACTTCGTATATTTTATATGAGAGTGCGACGTTAAATGGCTCAGTTGATTATTTAAATTATATGCTTAGTTTCTAATTATATTGTCATCATCATGATCACAAGTACTACATTTCGATTTTGTGTTGGACTTGAATTGTAATGTTCAATGTCGTGCTATATCAATTAATTTACGTGATACATATATCTTTGATGTTAAAACGATATTAATTAAAAATGTTTTTTTAATTCATTTTATTTTAAAATAAAATGTTGAAAATATATAATTGAAAGTGCTTGCATCAAGTTCCTACATAAAATTTCTAATTTTATTATGTATTATTTATATATATAGTAATTAAATTTGATTTTTAATTCATAATTTTCTTTAGTTTTTTTAGTATATTTAATTTAAATAACTGACGATATTAGTTTGTAACATAGATAATAAAAAATGTTTCAACTAGAAAAGTTGTGTATAGAGAAGTTTTTAAAAGACTTACAAACTTTGCAGGTAAAATTTCCAATTTTGATTTAAAGATCATGATTCATACTTGTGTTTTTAATATTAATTATAGATTAGTTAATTGGATGTGTATAATATTGATATATTGTTGTGAATTGAATCATCTTTATCAAAATTAAATTTTCTTAGTTATTAAATATTATATTGTCTTCTATATACTAAAATCATTCACACTATATTATCAAATAATTAATATTACCAACATTATATTACAGACCGCGCGATGCTCGGGTGCGAGTACTAGTTCAAGATTCAAATCGAACATATATTAATATGGATTCTTCCATGTTAATTTACATATTAATTAATTTAAAATCTTTTATCTTTAAATTAATTATACATAGAGTTAAAGTATATATTTGTATTACAAATTCAGCTAAGAAATATCATAAAATCATTATTCAAATGAAATTTTTTCATTTATTGTTTAAAACACATTTTTATTACCATATTCTCCAATATATTATATTTCATACTCAAATATACATTTTTATATTTATTTATTAAAGATATTTATTTCAAAATTTACATGGGGTTTATACTAGTGATGTATATATATCTGATGTTTATTTTGTCTTTTGCAAGTCTCTGATTTAAATATGTTATTATTATTATCTTTTGTATTTTCAATTCAAGTATTTGAATCAAAAGTGAGAAGAATTTTGTTTTTTTCCCTACATCTCGACCTTTGTCTTTATAATTGAGCAACCTCAACAAAGAAGTCGATGGAATATTGTGTAACATTTAAAATATTATCTTTATAATTTAGTTGAATAATTAACCTAATGAAATATGAGTTAGTCTCCTGTGCAACTGGTGCACATACAATTCGGGTTGGGTCCAGGTCAGCCCGGATCGGCGCACTTTTTTTTTTTTTAATTTTATTTTTTCACTTCAGGTTGTTACCTTTATGTTATATGCATGTGACCTTTATGTTATATAAGGATCTGTTTACTTTGTAGGTTTAGGTTGGTTAGGGTTTAGAAACCAACCTAAACCCATGTTTACTTTGACAGACACTGGCCCGGGTTTCTAATTTATCCTTGGGTTTGGGCCGGATAAAATCTTGGATTGGCCTCTCTTATTGGGCATTTTGTAAACCCACCATAGTTGGTGGGTTTAAATGAGGCCCAACAGTAAATAGGGTGAAAAGACGCAACTACCCTTACTATTCATTTCTCTATTACATTTTTGCCCTTTTTTTGTTGAATTTACATCACTACCATTGCATATATGCTTTAGGCACCGAAAAACCCTAGGTGGAGAAGCCCCCATCTTGCTTGAGAACTTGCAGTGGCGGAGGACCTTGAAGGACGTCAGACGGCGGCATCCATCGACGGTTTATTGGCGCACCATTTGCAGGTAACACACCCCAACATCATTGGCTTCGTTTTAACAACGATTTAGGCACCGAGAAACCCTACATTGATTTGCCCCCTTTTGGTGTGGACAACTTGCAGCGGCGGAGCGACGAGGAAATTGCAAGGACGGCGGCGCCTCAAACAACTCTAACTACATCGACGCACAGAAAGCAGGTAACACACCCCAACATCTTCCATTTCTTTAACTTTAAGTCCGATTTACCGAACAAACTAACCCTAGATTGATTTACCCCTATCTTGTGTCGAGATCTTGCAGCGGCTTACCGAGGAGGAAGATTGTCCGACGGCGGCGCCTCCGACAACAGTTCATCGGCTCATCCAAGATTGCAGGTAACATACCCCAAGCTTTTCCACTACTTCATTTTTACTCCCATTTGTGTGAGCCAATGTGTGAGATTGCATGATTTCTTACACATACTCGTAATCGGTTCTAATGCCTAGTATTTCCGGTGAATAAAGAGTGAGTGTCCAACCAGAATCACACATCGCTAGTTTACTGTTTTTTTTCCCACATTGCATATAAATTTTTAATCGGCAAAGGTTGAGAAAGTTTGGTCCCTTTTTTAGTAGGATTTTGAAATTGTATTTTAAAAGCTTAGTTACACTGCCTGATTCGGCCAATATCTTGCAATTTTTGAGTGTTTTTAACTTTCAACCACATGTGGAGGAGATGTGTTACTGCAGTTTGCAGTTTGGTGATGGTTTGCAGTTTACAAAATTACTCCTTTGAAAACATTGTGTAGTTATTTGGATTTCCAACGGTACAACACTTTTTACTAATGGCATAGCTAGGTCCCGTTTAATGTAGATTGAAATTTACAAAAATAAATGTAAAGACTTTAAGGTAAATCAGTCTTCGATGCATAGTTTTTGCGGCATAATCTTGGATTTTTTGTCTCCATTTTATCTTTTCGTTGCTGTCCATGAATGTCTCAATTACGGGTTTCACTTTTTTTTTTTTGCTAAGTATTGTTTTCAATATATGTGCATACTACTTTCAAAACTTACTATAATTCATGATTAAGAAGAAAGCAAATATATGCCTTTAAAAGGAACATTTCAATCAGAACATATATTTCTTGTTGTGTAGCACTTCTGATTTCATATTCTACAGATTGTATTGAAGTGCACTCTTTCGTTCACCGTGGGAGCATACATTTCCTCAACATACTCTACTATTTGCTTTGAAAGTATTAGGTGACTTGCTTGACCTAGCCTCGTACATACTCTTATTCATGATGTAATGCAATTCGAGGTATATCGTTTCAGTTTAGTTAATTAGGTTTGGGATTGCGTGCTGTAGTTTTAGGCCTACCTGATCTATATTCACATTGCATGAATAATTGAACCAACCTAAAATTGTAACACTATGCTAGATCTTAGGAGATCCCCACTGGATGGCCAACAAATTTCCTTGAGTATACCACGTGCATTTGCATATTCTGACCCATGTATGTTTTCATTGAAAGGCTGAACTAAAATTGATATGTTTTGCTCATCATGCTAAGTAAAAATTGTGCAATTCTTGCATTTGGCACAATAAAATTATTGAACATGCCTCATGCGTGCAAAAACTTAAGTAAAGTCTTCCGCCATAAAAGTTTCTGTTTGTTGCGTAGTTAGCCCGACCAAATCTGCATACTAACCTTGCTTCACCGTGCTTTGTGTGTTGACTTCATGTCTGGCGCAATACTAAGGAAGTCTATTCTATGAAGTTTGTGTTAAATGTGCTAAACTGTTGCACTGAATGTATGAGTATTTTGTGCTGACTTCACAAAGTTTTTTACACCGGATAAAATTCTTTTTCAAACATGGTATGCATTGAGTTATTCAATCTGTTATTTTTGGAATTTTTAGAGTTCAAACATGGATGAAATCTCAGACCTCGATCTCATGTGTCGTGCTGTTGAAACAAGTAATGCTTTATTCAAGTTTTTATGTACGCTCATCACATTTGCATGTATCCACCGACGGCATCAAAATGCACACACTCAATTGCCTTCACGAATTGCCAAAAAATACAATGTCAAATTCAAAGTAACCCGACAACTAGAACACATTTGTGACCTTACCCTTTTATCTGATGAAACTTGCATCAATCATCTTTGTATGTCTGGTGACACTTTTAGCCGCCTTTGTTACTTATTAGAAAACGTAGGGGGTCTTGAGTCCACAAAACATGTTCCCATTACAGAGCAAGTCGAAATTTTTCTTTCTATCCTTTCCCACCATAAAAAAAAACGAATTGTGAATGATGATTTTTTTAGAAGTGGCCACACAATAAGTAAGCAATTCAACTCTGTCCTAAAAAGTTTGCTTTCACTACACACCATACTCCTTGTCCAACCCACACCCATTGGTGATGATGAGCAGACTGACCGATGGAAATTTTTTAAGGTACCCTAACAATTCCCTTGCGTTGATAAATTTGGCAATCTTCGTCCTTACTTAGAATTTCCTTCAACTTGACATTGCTTTAGATTATCAAATTACATTACACTTTGTCGGGTTGTCTTGGTGCCCTAGATGGCACTTACATCCCTGTCAAAGTTTCTCTTAGTGAAAAACCCAGATATAGGAACCGCAAGAGCTTTGTGTCGGTCAATGTTTTAGCTGTGTGCGATAGGAATATGAACTACATCTACGTGTTGACTGGATGGGAAGGGTCAGCGGTCGATAGTCGAGTTCTACGTGATGCCATTACCCGTCCACATGGATTACGTGTCCCCATAGGTAACATTAAACATTTCTCATAGATTTATGTAATAGGTCTTTTCTATCGATAAACGTAATCAATTGATGCATAGTTTAATGGAACAAAAATAGTGTTAATTAACTAAGTACGATATTACGTGACAGGGCAATACTACTTGTGTGACGGAGGGTATACAAATGGGCCTGGATTTCTAGCACCTTATTGGGGTGTTAGATATCATCTTCAGGAATGGCATCACGCCTCCAGACAACCTGAAACTCCTCATGAGTTTTTTAACTTGTTGCATGCTAGGGCCCGTAATGTTATCGAGCGGTCTTTTGGGATATTGAAAGCTCGATGGGGAATTCTTAGAAGCAACTCTTTCTACCCTATCAAGACGCAAAATCATATAAGCTTGGCTTGTTATCTTCTTCACAACTTCATTTGTACTCATGCAACTATTAATCCCTTGGAAAATGAGGTGCCAGACCTTTTTCCAGACCCCGACTTTGAGCCGCCCATCCAGCAACAATATGTTGAGCATGTAGAGTCCTCCCAAGAATGGAGTGATCAGAGAGAGATCATAGTGCAAGCTATGTGGACCAATAGGCATCTTGCAACTTAAACTGCTTTTTTCTTTTAAACTTTGTACTTCTATTGCACCTTGCTTTTTCTACCATTGGTGAAGTTTTAACATTGTGTATTTTTATGGATTGTGAGAGATATGTGATGGAGATTAAACATCAAGGCTTACCATTTTTCGCTAAATGAATGTCGTACTTAATTTTATATTTTTTTACGACTTAATTACTGCTAGTTTTGTAATAAATTGACATTCTTGCCATCACACAATGTATATGTGTAGAAAATGAGCAACACTAAGGCTTGTATTCAAAAAAATAAGGCTGGCACTAACATAAGAAGGACTTGGTGCCTTTATGAAGAGCAGCAACTCATTCATGCGTTGAAGGATTTAATCACGAGAGGCTACAAGTCCGATAACGGGTTTCCCACTGGTTACCTAACCTTGTTGGAACAATCGTTAACCCAGCAATTTCCAGGCACAGACTTGAAAGCAGAACCACACATCGCTAGCAAAATTCATGCGTGGAAGAAAAACTATAACAACCTCTCACAAATGTTAAGCACTAGTGGTTTTGGACTTGGTCCGAACCACATGATCAAAGTGCAAGACGATGTGTGGGATGCTTATGTGAAGGTACCGAATGTACATGATTCTAGTGCCTTACGTTTAAGACTTGTTAGCTTATGTTGCAAACATATTGTCGATTGCCCGTTGCAAAAGGACAACATCGTGAGAACCATGAGGTACAAAACTTGGCCCTTCTTCAACGAATGGATCGAAATCTTTGGAAAGGACCGTGCTACGGGAAAGCAATCTCAAGGGTTCATAGATACGATGCAAGATTTCTTGAACACCGGAAATACTTCACCCAACATGAACGATCCCAAAGCTGTCGGTTTCACACAGGAGGAGACATCGACCGCTTTCATGTCCAAAACCAATGCTGAATCTTCTAACACCTCAGCACGTAGTGGGAAGGCCAAGGCTAGACGCATTGATGTTGATTCTCGTGATCCTTACTTGGAGATTTTAACCGAGTATTGCGAGAGAAATGATCAAACTATAGTAGAGATCAAGACTGACATTAAAACAGTGGTGAAGAAAAAGACTTCAAAAAAATCCCCAACTGTGAAACAATCTGAGGTATTCGACATCCTTGGTAAGTATGACTTCTCGTGCTTCGAGGCAAGAGTACACGTTGGACGCTACTTAGCGACAAATGAGAGTGAGCTGGACTACTTTCTCAGTGTCCCGGATGAGGCAAGACACGTGTTGGTGAAGGACATCATGGAGCAAATGTAGTCCCAGTAGGTTCGAAGCGTTCAATGTAGGAGTTTTACGTGTTGTTTGCTTTTCTGATTATGTGCTATCCTAGGATTTTAAGTTTGTGTTTGTGAACGTCCATCTTCAAACCTTTGTGGCTCTTCGTATGTGGATCCTCGATAATTCATAGTTTAAGATTTTAGTATGAACTTCTATCTTGGCTTGCGTTATGTTTTCTCACAAATTAACAACGAACTACCCTGGGTGGTGATCTTATGTTATGTACCCAAACTGAGGTGCTGTCATTATTATGCACTTGTACATTATCAAGTGAACATAAGTAAGTTTCGTACTAATATTGAACGCAATAAAACAAACACGTACTATTAATAGAGGTGCTGCCAGAGAAGGGCAAATTGGGAGATATGCCCCCAATAACAAGATATGTTACTTACGGACTACATTCCAAGAGCATTCCAAAATAAAGAGAAAAACAACTAAAACATAAAGACAAGTCACATGCAGACTACATAGTAAATCACATCATAGGGTTCTTAAAGGAAAATGCATTCATCACACAATACACACTAATTCATAGAGACGCCTTCCATGCCTTCCATCACTTCTTGCTATTAGGAGAAGTCGTTGTGGACAACGAGACGTACGACGCATCGTACAAGCTCATGCATATGTTATCCCCGAACAACTTTGACTTGCCGCGGGGTTTTGTTGGAGGATTGTTCGAGCTCGACTCTGTCTTCAATGATGGACAACGGTAAGACCCTTCGTAATCGGAATCATCGACAAGTAAACTCAGCTCTCTTTGGAAACTTGAGGGGAAGCTTCCCGAGACATCACTTGAAATTTCAATCAACTCATCCAAGGATGTGTAACTTGGGATTTGTGGAGCCTTGATGTCATCTTCAACGACTACGACCTCACGATCAACGATGTTAGAAGCCCTTTCCAAGGTGAGGACGTTTGATGGAGGACCAAACATTGTTTGCAAGTCCTCTCAATGGGGATCCCCGTAGACCGCATACGCCTATGCAAATGGATCCACCTATCAAGATAAGGCCAAAACCATTAGGTATTAGTACGCAAGTTCACGACATTATGAAGGCATATTGCAAGAGAATTATAAAAATGAAATCATAATAATGGTTAGATTTCACTTCCATACGGCTACAATCTCATTCCACGTGTCGTCATTGTACGCAAGTTCATTATTCTCAAGAGCCCAAGCGACATCATCACGCATCATTAGCCTCGAGAAAGTTGTATGCCTTTTTCGGAGCAAGCGAATTTGTTTCACGCAATCTTTGAACTCGAATTTTTTGTTGAAAATTTTCGAGAGCATGTATTGAGCAGTTTGAATGGCATGTTGATTGTAGGCATAGGGAAGAAAATGACTCATTCGTGCTTGATCGGCAAGGACTTCAGCAAATAGTGTGACCACGTTGACGTCTCATTCTAGTCCGTAAATGTAGTCCTTTTGTCGTAGACCCGAAGGATTTCTTGCCATTACTCACGATTGTTTTACTATTGCTTTTTTTTGGATGCTATCCAATTGCTACACTTGAAGTGTTTAAATACTAATTTATTGTATGTGGGATATAAGACAAACAACAATAAGTGTCACATGCTTTGTAGAACCACTCTCAGCCTATTCATGTAGCATTTGCATTGTGTGTTGACTAAAATAATGTAAAATGCTTGCCTACGAGTGATGCTAAAAGAACAAGCAAGTGTGACAGAAATTGCTTGACCTAAATAGTGGGAATCTTATGAACCCAAAACATGAGGCTTTTCTCATTTGTGGGCTCAGTACTATTTTCAACACATCATGTGGTCCAAATGCAGTTTGGCCGGATAAAAAAATTTAAGGCATGATGCCATCAATTTTGTGATATATATTCATGCATTGGGGTAGTAATCGTACTTTGCTGTGTGGTGCAACCAAGTGCATATATTCAAAACTTAGAATTGATGTTTCGTCCAGTTGTTTACCTTAATATATTTCAACAAACTTAAATCTTCTTTGCCACTGCCGACAACACCTTAATCATTTTGACTTGGACAATTTCACATTAAAAACCCATGGCACTTCAAATTTGCAACTGCATTTGCCAAATTTCAGGTCATATTAATTCATGCTAGATGTTATAGTGTTGACTTAATACACTAATTTGAGTCGTTGTATGTGCAGCAGCACCGATGCCGAATAGGAACAAGAAACTGGATAACTTTTTCCACATTTTCACATACGAGGAGGCTGAGGAGTTGGTGTATCGTTTCAACCAAGTGGGATATAGACGCAATATGAAGGATACGGCTATCCTAGGCAATGTATGTTCGACGATCACCACGGAGTTGCATGGCACGACTCGTGATCCTCGATAGAGTAAGGAGAATGTGAAGAAGTTCTTGGCTAACAATGTTAGGTTATTCCCCTTGTTTATCGACTACATCAACAACACCATTGGTTTGATGTATAACAAGGTAAAAAATCGAGTTTATGTGGCAGTTGAGTACTGGCAGGTCGTCAAGAAGGTATGAAGTTAATTTATCGCTTTATGACGTATCTTGCATGTCAACATTTTTTCAAACGATGACATTTATTATAATTTATATCCTAAACTCCCGAAATGGTGTTATTTTTGGTTTAGGAGGATGAGCACCAAGCCCTCTTTCGTGAATATGGATATCCTTTCTACGAAAGTTGGAGCATTATACTTTCGTACCACAAGCCGGCTGAGGTCATCATGGATCCCATTGGCTCATCACCACGGTCCCCGATTGTAGTGAGAGATGAGTCGTTTGATCCCGAGGCGACAGACATGATAGATGTACAGTTCCCCAGGACTCCCCCGAGCAAGTCTGTGAAGCTTTCGAAGCTCAGCTCCCTATGAAGTTCTATGTTTAATTGCCAAAAACTTTTGTCACTCGGACCCAAACAAGATAGGCGGTCACTTCAACAAACTTTGCCCTCACAAGATCACCTTAAATGTCTACTATGATGTTTTGATTGAACTACTTGCATCTTTTAAAACATGTTAGGATATAAGAATATGTAAAAATGACTGTTAGTTGTTGTTTATGTTGATTTGGGATGATACAAGTTCACTCATATGCTAGCTATATGTTTGTTCATATGCTAGCAATCTTGGGACATGTGTGTAGTGAACATCCAAATCTATTCATCTATCATGTATATAAACAATCTTCTATGACTTGAGTTGTCTCCTAAAAATTTTCAGTTCAATTGTTCCACTACAAACATATTGTTCATGCCCTTTTCACCATCAAATATGCTGATTGGAGTGATACAAACATCCAAGTTTAGTGTTCAATTACATAAATCATTACAATGTTACAAAAGAAGACCATTGCAATGTTACAATTCCAAGAATGATCAAAGTACATGATTCATACACAGTCGAAATTTTCCTCACATTGCAAACATCATAACTAATTGGCAGACTAAATGTAGAACAGGCAACCTTACAAGTGGACTCTCTACTACAAGTTCTACAACTTGCAAAGACCATGAGACTCACCTTGCTTAGTCGTAGTCCACGCACGTAGTAAGAGTATGACCATCAAGCAACATAGAAAGACTAGTACGACGAAACAAGTCTTCAATTTATTAAAACGAGCCTCGGTACTCTTTAAATCCAACTTCAACCGGCCAATTTTATCAAGGCACTCAATGGCAACATCTCGAGCACGTCCTTCAAGTTGTGGCTCCAACCAAAAGAAGATTCCACAAGCTTCTGTCTAGAATTGCACTCGAATACAAAAGGTAAGTACATCATCAAAATTGATCAGGTGTATGTTATCAGAATTGTAAACAAAGGGTTAATCAAAATTACCCCTCTGAAAGGACACGTCATAAAGCGTCCCATGAGATTCTTTTTTGTGCACGATGTCTGCACTTGCATCGGAATCATATGCCGATAACGCACAGGAGCATCAGTTCCTTGTGTAATCCCACTAGATGTGGCAGTCGGATATATATTAGAACTACACAACATAAACAACATCTCATAACATGGCCAACATAAGTGAAATTGTAAATGACATACACAACAAGGGTCAGCATACACAACCTTGTTCCCAACATTTTAAACCTTCAGTTCTATTAGACCTCAGATTCAATGATTACCCATGTAATTCGTGAACTTGCATACACCAAGATGTCAGTGTTCTAATTATTGCAGAACTTCAAAACTAAGAACAAAATATGATCAAACACTCATAAGTACATGTATAGTGCAAAATCGATCAATCCCAACTAAGAACATACAACAATCCCAAAAGGCAGTCTCTATTTTCTTTCGAACATTGCACTGATATTTGAATAGCAAGAGTTACTTACCTCGTCAACATAACGGTTGTGACAACGATTGAAGTTCCTCCACTGCTGTGAAACAGTGCCCTAAACCCTACCACACTTAAAAATGTTAACTATTGAGCCCGCTTTTTGCCCTACATAGGAGATATTGGGGGACAATTTTAATCTTCGATTTTGTGATAGGAGAATCGCAATTTGTTGTGATACAACATTGAAGAGTCGAGCTATAATATTCGATGTGTGCCCATGTGAAAGGAAAAACGGAGGATATGAAGGAGAAGAAGAATAAACACCTTTATGAAAAAGAACAAATCTCAGCCTCTGTTCATGTTTTCGGTTTCAACCAAATCTCCACTGTGGTTGAGCTAAGCTTCTGAACATAAAGGTTACAACAATACAACATAAAAGTCTTAATCTAAAGCGAAAAAACCTGAAAATCTTCATTTTTTCCTAAGTTACTGAACATAAAGGTCATAACATTTATATATAAAGGTCACATTTATATAACGTAAAGGTCACATCCTTACAACATAAAGGTAGCAACCTGAAGCCAAAAAAAAAAAAAAAAATCTAGGTGCGCGGATCCGGGACGGGTCGCCCCAGTTGCACCATTCCAGATCCGTGCACCTGGTGCACAACAACATTTGCCATGAAATATTGAAGGTACCCTTAAAAAACTCATATTAGTGAAAGAAGAGTTAGTCTCCTATGCAACTGGTGCACATACAATTCGGGTCGGGTTCGGGTCGACCCGGATCCGCGCTCTTTTTTTAAATTTTTTTGAATTTTATTTTTCCGCTTCAAACTGTTACCTTTATGTTGTATGAGTATGACTTTTATGTTATATAAGTGTGACCTTTATGTATAAATGTAATGACCTTTATATACTCTAACTTAGAAAAAAAAAAATTTACACTCTGAAGGTCATAATATTTGTACATAAATGTCATAAGAATTGTACATAAAGGTCACAACAATACAGCATAAAGGTCTCAATCTGAAGCAAAAAAAAAAAAAACCTGAAAATTTTCATTTTTTCCTAAATTACTGAACATAAAAGTCATAACATTTATATATAAAGGTCACACTTATATAACATAAAGGTCATATCCTTACAACATAAAGGTAACAGGCTGAAGCGAAAAAAAAAATTCAGGTGACTCAGATGCACGGATCCAGATCGGGTCGCCCCAATTGCACCAATTCAGATTTGTGGACCTGGTGCACATAATCATTTGTGGTGAAAGAAAGGCACTTAAATAGCTAGAAACTACATCAAACAACTCATATTACTTTTCCTTTAAAAAAAAAAAAGAGCATGTCAAGATTCTTAGAAACTTACCCAAATTAAAATCTAAACAATGATGTATAATTAGATATTTTAAACTTTTCAAAGAAAAAAAAAAGGAGAAAATATAATAGGTCATATAAATCCCAAAATTACATAGAAAACGAACTCTTTGTTTAAAGATGGAATTTTTTTTTTTAAGGTCATATATACCTAAAAATTTGGTTGCATCAGTGCACATGCTCCAAGTATAAGGGTTGTAGATGAATTATATATATATATAAAAGTGTGGTTTGCACCCTCAAGTGTTTGACAAGTGACACTTTACAATGTTGCCAAGTGTCCTTCAATTATTTTATTTATAAAATATCAAAATATTAATATCAATTAAATACACACCCCACTACCCTACAATAATAAAGTGCTTGGAAAAATTAAATATGTAAGTTACAAATGTTTGTTAATGTTGTATTGTTTTTTTCTTTTTTGTTTTACATGAAATCTTTAGTGTCAAACTTGAATAGTTGTTTTTGTCCAACATTTCAATTTCAAAAAAATAAAACAAAATTTGATGAGTAAATTCTGCTACTACTTTTTAAGGAATTAATTAAATAAATAAAAGATATTTGAAGGTGCTAATAATATTTTACAAAAGAATATTCAAGTAGTTGAATGTCATTACCTATTTTTGAACATTCAGGTAATGACATACAAATAGGTAATGACACATACCTTTAAAATTGTAATTTAAACTATGAAACATATTGCTAATGACATTACCAAAAATAGGTGTTAAAAAAACATTAAGATATGTGAGATTGGAACATATTTGGCATTAGATAATGAAAAGTTGTGTTTGTTTAGAAATTTTAAAGGGTATTATAAAAAAATAATTGCTTGGAAAAAAAAATGTAAGTTACAAGTCCTTGCTAATGTTGTATAATCTTTTTTACATGAAATCTTTGGTTTCAAACTTGAATTATTGTTTTTGTTCAACATTTCAAATTGGCAAAAAAAAAAAAAAAAGTAAGCAATAATGTGCAAACATTAGTTCAGTAATGTCATGCATTAAATAAAAATAATGTACTTTGAAATTGTGTTTAAACTCTGAAACAATATTATTAATGGAGTAAGTCTCTTGTGCATCAGGTGCATGGATCTTAGATCCATGCACCCGGGTCGGATCCGGGTAATCCGACCCGCTTCTTTTTTTTTTTCTTTTCGCGCTTGTTTTTTTTTTCAATTTTAGTCATGACTTTTAGTTATGCGTAAGAATACCTTTATGTAATGCGTAAGAATACCTTTAGATTACCTTAATGATACCATTATGCCCAGATTCATACCTTTACGTTAAGTTAGACATACCTTTAGGTTATGTTAAGAATACCTTTAGGTAATGTATAGAGATACCTTTAGGTTATGTTAAGGATACCTTTGTGCCCAAATTTCATACATTTAATTTAGGTCAGGCATACATTTATGTTATGTTAAGGATACTTTTATGTTATGTTAGAGATACCTTATTCATAAGGTAGTTGTGTTACACATTTTGTACACAAAGGTATCTCTAACATAACATAAAAGTATTCTTAACATAACCTAAAGGTATCCTTAATATACCTAAAAGTATGTTTAATATAACCAAAAGGTATTCTTAAAATAATTAAAGGTATCCTTAACATAACCTAAAGGTATGCTTAACATAACTAAAAGGTATTCTTAACATAACATGGTATGTAACCTGGAATCACGATTTCAAAGGTATCTTTAACATCACTTAAAGGTATTCTTAACATAACCTAAAGGTATGCTTAATATAACCAAAAGGTATTCTTAACATAACTAAAGGTATCCTTAACATAACCTAAAGGTATGCTTAACATAACTAAAAAGTATTCTTAACATAACATGACATGTAACCTGGAATCAGGATTTCAAAGGTATTCTTAACATAACTGAAAGGTATCCTTACCATAACTTAAAGGTATCCTTAACATAACTGAAATGTATCCCTGAAAGGTATCCTTACCATAACTTAAAGGTATCCTTAACATAACTGAAAGGTATCCTTAACGTAACCTAAAGGTGCGCATCCGCCCAGGCGCGTGGGAGCGCGTGAGGGCGCGTCAGACGCGCGTGGAAGCGCGTACACGCGCGGGTCGGGTCGGGTGCATGGATCTAGGATCCATGCACCTGATGCATAAAAGTTTTTGTGTTATTAATGACATTAGCAAAAAATAGGTGCTTAAAATTTTTTTAGGATATGTTTAGGTTAAAACATATGTAAATTTGGCAAGTATGAAAGTGAGTTATAAAAAGAATGAAATTTGATACTTTGTGTTTGTTTAGAGATTTTAAAAAGTATGATTACAATTAATATGTCATCATATAGGGAATTATATATAAGAAAAATAGATGATGTACTGTTATTTTATCTTTAAAAAAAGAGCTAATATTCTTCAGTTCAAATTGTAAAAAAGTGGATGAAGTAGACAAAAAAAAAAAAATAGTTATAAGATTCTGCAAACAAATAACATGATTCGAATATTGATAATCTAAAATCCAAACGTGCACATTCAGTCCAACCACCCCCTTAAACAATCGAGAAATTGTATTAAAATATTATAATATGTAACAATTTGTTAAGACTAATAAAAATATCACAAAAAGAACACAATTACAAAATAAACCAATACATAAAGCTAATAATGAGTGCACTTAGAACAAACATTGAATAAAACAGATGTTTTCAAGCGATCGATAAAAATGAGATATATTATATACTTTTTACAGAAATATATGAAAATACCTAATATAATAATTAAAACACCTATTAAGAACTACATATTAACAATTTTGTATTAAAGAATAAATGAAAAAAATTATTAATGAAAACAATAAGGCTCCGTTTGGATAGAATGATTTCAAATCCAAAATTTGAAATGAGTGGATTTCAAATCCTTTCAAGTTTGAGTGGATTTGAAATCCACCAAAATGACTCTAAAATTAGTTCAAAATGAAAACTATGAATTTTAAATTCACATCCAACCCAACATTATTAGTGGATTTGCTACCAAGGATTTCAAATCTCTCCTTAAATCCACATATTCAAATGTACCTTGAAAAATATTATTTTAAAAATAAAAATAAAATTCACACTCATTTAAAAATTTATTACTACCTCCGTCCCAAAATAAATGACGTTTTAGCCTTTTGCACATATATTAAGAAATTTGATAAAAAGTTCAATCTACCCCTATTTATGTCTAATTAATGAGGAGCTTTGATCTCTTTAACACATTTAATTTAAGATGAGTAAATAAGGGCATATTTGGTATATTGTATGTAAATATGTTTTGGAATATGAAAATGACAATTATTTTGGGATAAATTTTAATTGCTAAAACGTCATTTATTTTGGGACGGAGGTAGTATTATATAATAATAAACATTAATTATAAAATAAAAAATGAGATAAATATTAAATGAAACCGTGCAACCCGTTGATGAAATGCAGAGACAAAGGTAGAAATTGGAATAAAGATCCTTCTTCTTTCGCGTATTTGGCAGAGGATTATTGTGAGAAGCGTGAACATGGAGGAAATCATACCCTTCAAAAACCTTCACAGCAGAGAGTACCAAGGCCACAAGAAGAAGGTACAACCTTTCTAAACCCTAGCAATAACATTCTTCATTTACAGGGTATATTCTATCTATTCTGTGTTTATGTGATGAAAAAAGGTGCATTCGGTGGCATGGAATTGCGCGGGCACGAAGCTCGCCTCCGGCTCTGTTGATCAAACGGCACGAATTTGGCACATTGAGCCTCACGGCCATGTAAGATTCTTCATTTTCGGTCTTCCAACTTCTGATTTTTCTCTTTCTCCCTGATTTTTGATTGCTTATTATTATATTTTATGACAAATATAGGTAACCTGAAAGCCAACCTAGGGGCCTGGAACTGCAATTAGTTGTGTGAAGAAAATGAGTTAGTCTGCATAAAATTTGAGATGGAACTGTTGAGAGGATTTCAAATGATTTCATAATAAGTGGATATCAGCTGTACTAACTTATTTAGGGTCTATTTCGATTTAGGGATTTCAAATACTAGATTTTAGGTGACTGTATTTCAAAATCCTTCGATCTAAACTCAACCGTATAGTTCGAAATGGAAGTTCAATTAATCGTAATTGAAGTTGGCCAAACGACTTTAGTAGATTTTTGTTCTGGATTTTTCAATCCATAGCTCGATATTCTTCAACTCAAATGTAGCCTAAGGAAATCATAAAATGTAAACTCCTAGAGAAAATTAATATAACTGTGAAAGTTATGTGATCTGGTTATGAAGAATTAACAAGAAGTTCTGATTGATGTGATTATGAAGAATTAACAAGAAGTTCTGATTGATGTGATTATGAAGAATTAACAAGAAGTTCTCTTGCATATATATTGGTGAATTAGCTGATAGAGTGTGGACTCAAATCTAAGGGAAAGCTAGGCGAAAACTTTGTATTCTGATACTTTTTCATTGACTATTGTTAACATCTGCAGGATCATATGCTCGAAGAACTTTTGGGTTCGAATCATGGTTGAAAATTAGTCAACTTCTGGTTGATATGGTCTTTAGATTTCTGAAAGCCAGTGTCATTAATAGATTGTTAGCATGCTCAAGTTTTGTCAGTTTCATTGTTTGATATTTCAAAACTTTAGTCCTTTTCATGGATAATTACTGTTTTTTAACGTGTTACTTGTGTTTTGAGCAGAATCTAATTTGAATACGCAGGGTAAGGTTAAAGATATTGAGCTAAGAGGGCATACTGATAGTGTGGATCAGTTATGTTGGGATCCAAAACATGCAGATCTGATTGCAACGGCATCGGGTGATAAGACTGTTCGCTTGTGGGATGCTCGCAGTAAGTCATGGTGCATTACTTTATGCACTTAAGAGAGTAGATTATGATGATCTGTCTATGTTCAAGATCAGACATGTTTATTTCTGGTTTTGAAATTATGCCATCGTTTTCACTTTGTACCTCTTTCTTTAATTGTTGCTGCAGTGCACTTAAATCAGATTACTTAAATACAGACCATCATCGATTGTATGTGCCTAGTATTTTGTGTCGGTATTAGGATAAGAAGATTTGAAGCATTGGCAATTCATGATTTTCTATTATTTAATGAATGTTTTCCAGAATAATCAATATTCAGACCTACAAGAAGGAATATTGGAGTGGGACATTACACCATCTGCATGATTCATCTTTTCTTTTGCCTCTCTCCTACTGTCATTGTTATTTTCTGACCAAAAATGACTTTTATAAATGCTATGTTGGTGTTAAGAGATTCGTGTATGGTGTTTTTCTCGTGCCTTGTAGGCGGGAAATGCTCACAGCAAGCCGAACTGAGTGGAGAAAACATTAATATCACCTACAAGCCTGATGGAACTCACATAGCTGTTGGCAACAGGGTAACACTTTTTCAGAGTTTTTGGGAGCTCTTAATTTTATGCAATGGTACCGTTGTTACATTCAATATGTAATGTTCTCAGCTTGCACTTTTTTGTCATGTCAGGATGACGAGTTGACAATATTGGATGTACGTAAATTTAAGCCTATACATAAACGCAAGTTCAACTATGAGGTACAGTCTTGTGACTCTTGTCCTGAGCCATTTTGATGTGCTATCCTCTAATCATTTGTGAAAAAGGTCCAATTATTATCATTAGAATATAACCTCACTGTGCCGTAACATTGTTCTCTTCTATGAAAATGATACACCTGTGGTTTACACGAGGCGAGCGAGCATGAGACGACCAGCTCCTTTCTAGCCGCTGCTGCTGCATATTATTTCCTTTTATTACTTATTGTTTTTTGTCTATTATTTTCTTAATGTCCAGTCTGGTTTCTGTTGGCCCATGGGCTGTGTTATTAGAGTATAAGAACTTGAGATTAGGGTTGATTATGAATTATTGGATTAATTATTATTGGCCGCTTGGCTCGGACGGGAGTAGCTTCCGGATATTGGATTCGTGTGTTGTTACTTGGTGTGCTTCCTTATCATCCAACAGAAAACTACTGGAAGCTCAAGCATTTTTTGTGCTGAGTGTTCCTTTTTCTTCAATTAGTGTTGGTTGTCAATGAATACTTAAAGTATGTTTCATTTGATCCCATTGACAAGTGGTGCAAGTAAAACATCTTTGTTCTTCATGCATTAGGTTTATTTATCCTATATTTTTCCAGCTATTTATCATATTTGTTGATCAATATTCCAGTTTGAAATTGTTCTCTTTGGCCCTTTCTGTTACTGGTTACCTTATCTGCAGCTGCAGCTGCACATACTTAGTTGCTACACCCATTTAACGGTAGAATCATGCTAAGCTTTACACTAAAAGGAGGATAATCTTATACTCTAACCTCTCTGCAGTCTGGCACTGTATTATTGGTTTTCGATTTGAACACTTTATATGATCTCTTTTTACCCTAACGTTTCCAATGTTCTTACTCATCAGGTGAATGAGATAGCATGGAACATGACTGGTGATTTGTTCTTTTTGACTACTGGCAATGGTGTGAATTAATCTTGCAAAGGAGGTCTTATTTTATCAATGCTTCAGTTTTCTGTTTGAATGCTCTTAATCTAATACTCTCATCCCGTGGTTCTGCTCCATTGTAGGTACTGTTGAAGTGCTTGCATATCCTTCACTCCGAGCAGTTGATACTGTCATGGCCCATACTGCAGGTTGTTATTGTATTGCAATTGACCCTGTTGGAAGGTGTGTCTCAAATCCCTCTGTCATCCTCTGTTCTATATGATTTGAAATATATCAGTACACTGTTGCAAGTTTCCCTTCTGTAAAAATCAAGTCTGCATAAAACCCAAGGGGGTATACCTCTGAATATAATGGTGGTTGAATATTTTGGAGTTGTTCCTCAACACTCTTTTCCATTGTGCAGGTATTTCGCTGTGGGAAGTGCTGACTCTTTAGTGAGCCTTTGGGATGCAAAGGAGATGCTCTGTGTCCGCACATTCACAAAACTTGAGTAAATTTATTCCTTTCCATCTTCTATGTGCCACTCTTAGCAAGACTACCTTTGTTATGAAATATTCTTGTCTTGTGAAAATATTGTGGTTGATATTGGATGAATTAGACCTTTTCTTTAATCTTTACCAGATGGCCTGTTCGGACTATAAGTTTCAGTCACACTGGAGAATATATTGCTTCTGCAAGTGAGGACTTGTTCATTGATATTGTGAGTATCCAAGAAAAAAAATTCATTGTTTCTTCAGCTCAAAATTTTCATAATGAACTTATTGTTGTCTTTTATGTCATGACATGGTTTTAACTGCAAAAAAAAAAGTCACCATATCAAAATCATAAACAAATACTAAAAATTTAGGACAGTCCTATGTTGAAACAGGCCGGTCGGCCCACCAAATTCCTTGTCGGGCAGCCATGAACAGTGTGGAGTGGAATCCCAAGTACAACTTGCTTGCATATGCTGGAGATGATAAGAATAAATACCAGGCTGACGAAGGTACCTTGCCCATTTCAGAAAACTAAACAAGTTTAGTTGAGTTCTTCGTTCTTTGAGAATTTACATGCCTGCTTTACTGCACAGGTGTTTTTCGGATATTTGGATTTGAAAGTGCATAACTCATACCACACACTGCTGCAAAACGTGCTTGAATTTCCAAGTGGTACGAGAGCCCATGGATTTGTGATACTGTTTCATCACATGTAGAAAAGCAACTGCTCGTCATCGCAAAGCTTTGCTTGTTTATTGTTTTATGACAATGCGTAGATTATTCCCTTCTTTCTTGCAACTTACCTTGCAGCTGGTCTAGCATGTGAGAAAGATTATTATCCTTGCTATATCCGAGCCAGATGTAAGGATATGGTCTCAAAGAATGGCTTGCAAGTTGCACCCTGTTGACTCTAGCCTTAATGAGCTGAGAGAGCAGAGTAGGATAAAGTTTTGCAATCAGGACACCAAACTTGAACCTGATAGGAAAAGTCCCTCGGGAGTGTAATTCTTCTATTTTCTGTATTCAAGGAGAAAGCTGAATCATTGGGGGGATTCCAACGGTGGGTCTTGACTGTTGTAGTTTAAGGTTATCTATCTTTATTTATCAAGCTTTTACGTGATTGACTATAATTGAAATCTCCCAAATCCTGTGCCGAATCCTTTTCCAGTTAATAAAATTCACTTGATTGATCCGACCCCTCTGATTGATCTACTGCTCCACTTGTCGTGGCATTAGTTGATGGAGTAAAGGGATTATTAAATTTGATAAATTGCAACTAAATAAAAAAATAAAAATTCATAGATTGCAATATGTCTGTAATCTGCCCAAGCTTAAAGATATTTGATTACTCCCGTAAATACAAAAAGATAATCACAAAAACTTTTATGCATCGGTTGCATGGATCTGGGATCCGTACAATAGGGTCGACCCGCCCACATGCCCTAAATATGCGCTTCAACGTTCATCCCACGTGCCCTCACCCGCTTGAGTGGATGTGCTCAAATCCACTCAAATTCACTCGTTAAGGATACATTTTGGTTATGTTAAGGATACCTTTAAGTTATGTTAAGGATAGCTTTGAAATCCTGATTTCAGGTTACATATCATATTATGTTAAGAATACATTTAGGTGATGTTAAGGATATTTAGATGTTATGTTAAGAATGCATTTAGGTGATGTTAAGAATTCCTTTAAATGATGTTTACAATACATTTGGAATCAGGATGATGTTAACAGTACATTTGAAATCTTGATTCAAGGTTATACACCACGTTATTTTAAGGATACATTTAGGTGATATTAACAATACCTTTGAAATCCTGATTCCAGGTTACATACCACGTTATGTTAAGGATACATTTAGGTGATGTTAAGGATACCTCTAGGTGATGTTAAGGATACCTTTGAAATCCTGATTCCAAGTTACATACCTACCTTTATGTTATATTAAGGATACATTTATGTGATGTTAGAGATACCTTTATGTGATGTTAACAATACCTTTGAAATCCTGATTTGATACCCTTAGAATTCACTCCAGGTCACATACTTTTACGTTATATTAATGATACCTTTAGGTTATGTTAGAGATACCTTTATGTTATGTTAGAGATACATTTGTGTACAAAATGTGTAACACAACTATGTTATGGATAAGATATCTGTAACATAACATAAAGATATCCCTAACATAACCTAAAGGTATGTCTAACGTAACGTAAATGTATGAAATTTGGGCATAAATGTATCCTTAACATAACCTAAAGATATTTCTAAACATTACCTAAATGTATCCTTAACATAAATGAAAAGTCATTACTAAAATTTCAAAAAAGTAGCGCGAATAAAAAAAAGAATAATGGGAAAGGTTGGTCGAGTAGCCCGGATCCGACCTGGCTAAGATCCATGCAACCGAGACACAGGAGAAGTACTCAAAGATAATTAGTTTAATTAAACATGCCCAAACAGTTCTGAAAACCGGATTCGGGCCTGTTCGAACCGGTGGTCAACGATTCCGGGAACGTTTGATATCCCATCTTAGGTTAAGATTACAAAGGAATATGCACATTCTAACGTTTAGTGGCAATCTTATTAGACCATCTCCAACCCACAAACTCAAATTTGGACTCAAATCTTGTTTTTCTACCAAATTTGCCACCATCTCCAACCCTTCAAACTCAAATTGGAACATTCTATAACAATATTCTTAATTTTTTTTGAATTTTATTTAATATCAAATATTTGTGTATTTATGTTTATAAAAAAAATTAACTTAATTTATTTCAAGTATAAAAAAATATTTATAAATTATAAATCTTATTAAAAAATATCAAACTTATATTATAAAATTCTTATGTTGTAATGCTAAGTTTAAATTTAACATGTTGTAATGCTTATGTATTTTAGTAACTTTCATTGTAATTTGCACATTATTAGCACGTTTGCCGGTGTCAACTTCTCATCTTCCTTTTTCGTAATGTTCACTAGGTATGTTTCACATCCACCTTTCCTTATTAGATTGATTATCTTCATCGCAGAAATAATTGGTACGTATCCTTGTGTTCTTGATCCAAAGAACGTGAATCGATGTCCATTTGGAGTTTCTAAATGCACTTTTCTGTCTTTACATTGGATCATCTCAGTTCTTACTCAACCAATCCACTCCTAAAATGGCATCGAACCCCTTCATTCCTATCACATATAGATCGGCTAAGAATTTGTGT
Organism: Scutellaria baicalensis; assembly: GCA_005771605.1. Classification (NCBI taxonomy): domain Eukaryota; kingdom Viridiplantae; phylum Streptophyta; class Magnoliopsida; order Lamiales; family Lamiaceae; genus Scutellaria; species Scutellaria baicalensis. The sequence continues at coordinate 34,387,908 of CM016724.1, read as the reverse complement.
TCTTCTATGTCTAATCTAATGTCCTTGGCCAAGTTCTTGATCTTGATATTCTCACCTAAAGGCACTCTAACTTCTAGATTTGGATTCTTAACGCAATCTAGTTTTAGTTCTTTCCTAAATGCATCAGATATAAAAGAATGGGATGCTCCTGTATCGAATAAGAAGTATGCAGGCATATTTGAAATGAGTATCATACCTGTTACTGTCTCATTCTCTTCGTCACCTCCTTCTGACTGCCCCTCTTCTGGGTTCTCTTCGTCCTCAGCATACTGGATTCCTGGCAAAGCATTTAGTTTGCCCTTGCCCTTCTGGTTCACATTCTGTGGATTTATCGGACGAGGCCCAAAGGTTCCTCCACTCCTAGTTTGGGTGCCCATTTGAGTTGTGCATGTACTAGCCCTATAGCCTGGTTTGTGACATCGAAAGCAGATGTCCTTATCTTTTATGCATTCTCCTCAATGAGATCTTCCACAATTCTGGCAAGTAGGTATTTGCATAGGTCTTGGGGCTACTGACATCAAGGGTCGAACATTACGAGCAAATGTATTCCCACTTGGACCAGGTTGTGTCGGAGCCTTCCACTTAAACTGAGCCACAATTGGTTTTTGCTCATTTTCTAGACCCAAACTCATTGATACAATACGTGCCCTCTCAAACACATCTCTGAAGTTTGGAAGTCTTAATCCAGACACTATCCCACCAACTTCTGGGCGTAAACCTCTCTCAAATCTTCTCGATTTCCTATCATCAGTATCCACTAGATGAGGTGTATACTTAGAGAGTGAGTTAAATTTATGCTCATATTCGGCCACTGTGCTAGTCCATTGTCAGAGATTCATAAACTTAATCTCCTTCTGATCTCTCAACGCCTGCGGGAAGTAACGATCTAACAGTATCCCTTTAAACTCTTCCCATTCAAGAGTTTTCCTTGCTTCAGGTGTCAAAGTTCGGTCATATGCTTGCCACCACTGGCCTGCATCCTCTGCAAGTTGGAATCTAGCACATGAGACTTTTTGTATCTCTGATATCTCCATGTGTTCAAAGATTCTTTCTAGCTCCGCAATCCATTCTTCTGTAGCTGCTTGTCCTTCTCTACTCATAAACTTAGGTGGCTGGAAACGTCGAAATTATTCGATGACCTAATGTGGTTTCGGGTTTTGTTGTTCTTGGGCATTTTTGGCCGGTGCAGGTTGTTGTTGCATGAATCCTGCTAGTTGAGTAAAGAATTCTCTTGCCATGACGGTCGTTGCATTATTCTCAACAGGTTGTCCTCTATTATCTCATACTTCCTCACGATGTTGCCTCTCTCTCTGTTGTCTAGTAGGTGGGGCCATAATACTTGCTTTATAAAGAAAATGATTTCTTTTAACAAAACCCTCGGATAGAAAATAACACCCCATGAAGAGAATAAATGCATGTGTTTTGCATGAATCAATTCTATTGGAAGAGCAAGAAAATAATTGAAGCACTCAAATCATTGCAATATTTACCATTGCATACTACTTTGCATACTTTTCATATCTTCATAAGATTGTATCTGACAATCTCATACATGCATCAAATCATAATTCAAACATCTTTCATTGAACGTATCATTTTTTCATTAAATATCCTTGAAACATAACTTAAAACACTTACTTGACGATGATTAGAACGGTAGCTGATTGCTGACTTTCTCTTCACGTAACATATTTAATTCTTAATCTTAATAATACTTTGACTTGATTAAACAAATAACGGCTGAAAACATAAGACATTGTTTGAAAACATTAGACCTAGAGTCCGAGGTGAAAATCCCTAGACCTCGGCTGTGATACCACAAAAGAAAAGAGAAGAGCTTAAAAGAGAGAAGCGCAGAAAGAGGGGGAATCCTTAGAGAAAAGAGTGTTCAACCCGAGCAGATGAAAAGAAGAAAAGCTCAAACATTCTACACCCCAAGATAACGCACACTCAGTCTACTAGTCGAGTAGCAAGCTTCAGAAGATCAGTCTACATACGAAGGCCAAACTTGCTGCACCCAGTTGAAGAAGAAGGAGATAAACCTCTCTAAAAGGTTGTATCGGAGTACTCAGTGCGAGGAGTAATGTCCTGCTGAGTTTACCACTTTCTAGGAGAGAAAGTGAGGACCCTGGGTGGGTAGTGTAGGATCCTGTGTGGGTCAAGGGAAAGTAGGCAAGCATCTATGTGAAGGCTTGCTATTTATTTGTTAAGGGTGGGTTGTAATAGATAGGTCTATGTAATTCAACTAGCTTAACAAAGGTTCCCTCTTGAGTGGAGGAAGAGAGGACGTAGAAGGATTACTCCACCTTCGAACCTTTATACATCCTTGCGTCTTTATCTGCCTTCTGGATTACATATATTATCTCTAATAAGCTGCACATCTTCTACTCGGCTCAGTATTAAAAGCTTCCGCAAACCACTCTAATCAGTAACCTCCCAAAATGTTACTGATCTTAGAAGTGAGCCGAAAGAGTTAGAAGAAAAGTTTGAAAAGAAGGTAGGCTTATTCACCCCCCCTCTAAGCCTACCTACCGCAGTTTTGGGACCAACAAGTAGTATCAGAGCAGGTTGGATCATCCATCAGTTAATCAATCTGATACCAACAAGTGGTATCAGAGCCGGTGGATTATTCATCCTTGCTCAATGGTCAATCTGATACCAACAAGTGGTATCAGAGCAGATGGATGAACAAAAGAACTAATCGATCTATCCAGATCCCATCTGTGAAAAAGCCTCTCTAAAAGAAAACTCTCTCTCTCTCACCCTCACATCAGAGATCATTTCACTGTCTTTTGCTCTAAAAGGATATGATTGATGTGAAGACAACAAAAAGTTAAAAGATGTAGAAAATCAAGCTGTTTCTGAGGGGGAATAGTAAGCTGCAAAGAAGGAAGCTGTATGGAAAGGAGTAGACCAACGTGGAGCTGATCCACAAAGAAGACATGTTGCTAAACATACAGAGGAAGCTTTAAGGCTGCAGCAATGGACAAGCTTGCAACCATGGAGGAAAATGCCGAGGATGCCAAGCAAAGGAACAAGAAGAAGAAGCTCACTCCATCATCCAGATCAACCTCCAGATAGAAACAAAGAATGAAAGAGGATCTACTCTTTCAAAAGAACAAATATGGCCAGGTACCTCGTTCTAATTCTATACTCTTTACTTCTGGTCATAATCATGTCTATTCTGTCAAAGAACTGATGTGACTATACTCCAAGATAATGAACTCTAAACTGTTGTCACTTGACTCTAAAGATGAAAAATGAGAAGGAATCCTGTATGCATATTTCTATATTATAATGCTTCACTTTCTCATGCAAAGCCTCAAAGTAACCTGGAACAGTATTGTCAGTAACCCCACATCTTAAAAGAGAAGACCATAAAGTAAGGGGGAACTTCAAGTACAAATCAAGGAAACTTTGAAGGCAAAAGGGTTAAAATCCTTGGAGTAGCCCAAAAATGGGCATGCTGTAATAAGTCTGTAAAAACTGACATTCCATAAGGAATTAAGCAGAACAGCAACTCCAGAAAAATAAATAAATAAAAAAAATAAAAAAATTCTATACCTTTGTCTATCATGTTTTGTTAATCTTACTGATATCTATGCTTATTATCTCCATATCTGAAAAGAGTTTATACTCTAAAGAGATACAGTAAGAAAACACATGCACACACTATCACCTTGTTCTTAATCCTCATAAATCTTGAAGAAGCCAAAACTTTCTCTGCAGCAACCATGGGCTGTAAAGAAGGTCTAAGCTTCTAAAAGATACTTAACTCAGAAGGACTCATAAGCATATGAGTACTTATACAAGATAAGTGTTTTGCAGGTACATCTAAAGGGTTAATGATTTTAGGGGGAACCATTAACAAAATGACAAACTCTGATTATAGGATGCTGAACATCCGGGTGCTGGATACTAGGTCATGGGATAACAGGACGCTGTACACCAAGACGCTAGATACCAAGAAATTGGATGCTAAGCTACTAGAAATCAGAACACTTGTCGTTAAGTCAAATAGAAAAGGTAGAAGGACTCAAAAGGAATAGATAAAATTCTGATGAAGAGAAATGCTAGATACCAAGACATTGAATACTAGGTCGCTGGTTAGCAGGATGCTGGACATCAGGATGCTAGATACCAGGCTGATTGGAAATTAGGTCGCTGGGTGGCAGGACGCTAGATATCAGAATGCTAGATACCAGGGGCTGGAAACTAGATCGCTGAACACCAGGTCGCTGGGTATCAGGATGCTAGACATCAATGTACTGGATACTAGGTTACTTGACATCAGAATTTATCATCATAACACTGGATAAAGGGATCTCTTGGATGTTACAAGTCAAAAGCAGTTACTGAGGAAATATTTCTTGGTAACTTGTGTACATTTAAAGGAGATCACCTTTTCCAGAAATAGACTACCTTTTCAAAACCGTAAAAGAATTCCAGCAGTGCGATCAGAAGAATCCAAAGGTGGAGATCCAACAGTTGACCACATCATCTCAAATAAAGGAGAAAAGACATAAAGCTGTGGAAACTGTCAACACCTTTATTGGAAACTGGCAGAGCAGTTAATGAGATCTCGGAAGATCCAACTGCAACAGGGAGTATCTCTATCCCTATAAATACATGCACTCTTATTCTTTATAAACATAAAAAGATATCCTCTCTCTTTCTCTCATCCTTATGTTCATCATTGAACCTGATTGTTGGAAACCCTTCTATTCATCTCTTCCAAAAGACACCTTCTCTGTAAATAATCAACCAAGCACACCCCAAATCACGTATATTCACCTCTAATGTTTGAGACTTGCTAAGCAAGTCTTCCTCAGAAGACTTGATCTTCTAGCATTCTCTTCTCACCTCAGCCTTAAGGGAACCTGAGGGCAAGCACCCAGATTCTCCTCTTAAAGGACAGAGAAAGAATAAAGGACCCTTCTCCAGTCACCCTTGAGCTTAAAGCTCATTTTTTATAATGTCAAAAAAGGGGAAGAAACTGCGAAGGATCATGGAAGATCAAAAGTCTTCCATGGAGGAAAAGAGAAGATTCCAGCCCGTCCACAAGAAGATGTTGGAGGGGAAATGGATGATTCCTGCTTCCAAGGATTTGGGCAGATGATACAACAGGAGGAGTTAGTAAGAATATGGAGAATGAAAGGCAGCAGCAAGCTACTGCGTCGTCCTCTCTCCCTCTTCTCAGAACTTCTCCTTCTGCTTCCCCACTCTCTTCCGAAGAAGCCTCTTCTCCTCAACTTTAATTCTCTCTCTCTTTAGACTAAGAGGAAAACCAATTGGGAGCAGGCCCTTGCACCCAAAAGCGGAAGAGCTAGAGAAGAAAGAAGCTCGCAAGAAGCCAAAGAAGGAAAAAGAAAGATAGGAAAGAGCAAGAAAAAATAGAAGAATGAATTTAGATAGGATGTTTATTGTACTTTGCTTACTGCATTGTAATATGTTTTATCTTAATGAAATGTCTTCTGTTCTTCAAAATTGCTCATTCCTTATACACTTTCTTTTAGACTTATATGTGATTTGTGTATGAAAGTAGTATGCCCGTTTGTGTCATGCTTTAAATATGCTTTCTGTGCTTTAGAGATTATACACTTTTGATCTTCTGTAAAGGTTTTGTCATCATCAAAAAGGGGGAAATTGTTGGATATATTTATAGAATGTTTTGATGAGACAAATCCTTAAAGTAACTCTTAAGCATAACCAATCTTAGGATAGGTTACTGCAATAGAGTTACTGCAGAAGATTAAAAAGGATCAGAGAATATGTCGAAGGAAGGATACTGAAGAGAATGGTTATAAAGAATCGGATGAACTAATTAGGATACTATTGACTTCAGGGAGCTACTGGAAGGAACCTCGCCAAAGCAGAACACAACGGGACAGGAAGCTACCTGGACGACTATGCCGAAAGCATACTGCATAGGTAGCATGCTACAGAAGCCTGGAGCCACCTGAAGGAGCAAGCCGGAAGAGAAAGCTCCAGAGTGAAGCCAGAGGAGGAAGCTGTACAGCAGGCATGAGGAGAAAAGTCAAAGTTACTGGTAGACACAAGAAGTTACCGGTAGAGAGAAAAGAGAAGAGGAATCAATCGGAAGAAGACATGTGGAAAGCTAAAAGTTTACGTGTGTCAGGAGTGCGGCACAGAAATGATTGAAATCTGTCTACCTTCAACGGCCAGATTTCACACCCTATAAAGAGGAGGACTGAAGACTGAAAACTGTGTGTATGAGAGAAAGCGCAAAGGCGCAAGAGAGTAGAAGTGAGCACATCAGAATATCTAAGCTCACAGAGTGAAGCGCAAAAGAACAGAGAAGAGCATAAAAGAGAGAAGCGCAGAAAGAGGGGGAATCCTTAGAGAAAAGAGTGTTCAACCTGAGCAGATAAAAATAAGAAAAGCTCGAACACTCTACACCCCAAGAAGACGTACACTCAGTTTACCAGTCGAGCAGTAAGCTTCAAAAGATCAGTCTCCATACGAAGGCCAAGCTTACTGCACCCAGTTGAAGAAGAAGGAGATAAACCTCTCTAAAAGGTTGTATCGGAGTACTCAGTGCGAGGTGTAATGTCCTGCTGAGTTTGCCACTTTCTAGGAGAGAAAGTGAGGACCCTAGGTGGGTAGTGTAGGATCCTGTGTGGGTCAAGGGAAAGTAGGCAAACATCTATGCGAAGGCTTGCTACTTATTTGTTAAGGGTGGGTTGTAATAGATACATCTATGTAATTCAACCAGCTTAACAAAGGTTCCCTCTAAGTGGAGGAAGAGAGGACGTAGAAGGATTACTCCACCTTCGAACCTCTATACATCCTTGCGTCTTTATCTGCCTTTTGCATTACATATATTCTCTATAATAAGCTGCACATCTTCTACTTGGCTCAGTATTAAAAGCTTCCGCAAATCACTCTAATCAGTAACCTCTCAAAAGGTTACTGATCTTAGAAGTGAGCCGAAAGAGTTAGAAGAAAAGTTTAAAAAGAAGGTAGGCTTATTCACCCCCCCTCTAAGCCTACCTACAGCAGTTTTGGGACCAACAGTGTGCTTATTGCTTAACCTGCATTACTCTAAGATAAGTTGCACATCTCCTATACTTGGCTTTACAATGAGAGATAAGCTTCCGCAAACCACTCTGATCAGTAACCTCCCAAAAGGTTACTGATCCTAGAATTGAGCCAAGGAAGAGAAAATTTTAAAATATAGTAGGCTTATTCACACCCCCCTCTAAGCCTACTACCAGGATATTTGGGACCAACAAGTGGTATTAGAGCAGGTGGATTAGTCATCCAAGCTCACTGGTCAATCTGATACCAACAAGTGGTATCAGAGCAGATGGATGAACAAAAGATCTAAGCCATCTATCCAAATCCCATCTATGAAGAATCTCTCTCTGGAAAATCTCTCTCTCTCTCTCCCTCTTATCTCTCTCTCTCTCTCTCCCTCACATCATAGATCAACTCACAGCCTTTTGTTCAAAAGGATATGATTGATGTGAAGACAACAAACAACTATGAAGGATGTAGAAAATCAAGCTGTGTTGTGAAGAAAAGTTGTTCAGAAGAAGGAAGATGGTGAACAGCAAGCTACTTGAAGAAAGGACTACAAAGCAAGTAGTGGTGCGGAAAAGAGCAAGTGTCTACCTATCATAAAGTAGAGCAACACGGAGCGGATCAAAAAGAAAGGCTAGTTGCTGAGTATGAAGAAAAAGCTGATACAAAGTGAAGCTGGGGAGTATGGACCATACTGAAGCTTTAAGTTTACAGCAACGGGCAGACAAGCAACCTCGAAAAGGATGAAAGAGGATCTACTCTTTGCAAGTGATGACCAGGTACCTCATTCCAATTTGTGCATTTTTTTTTTCCCTTTCTTTAAAAGTCTTGAAGGAGTCAAACTCTCTCTACAGCAATCATGGTCTGTAAAGAAAGTCTAAGCTCCTGAAAGAAACATTAACCATGAAGGACTCATACTTTGTGTGAGTACCTATACGAGAAAACTTATTTTGCAGGTACCTCTAACAAAGGGCTACTGAATTTAAGGGAAACCATTGACAAAATGACAAAGCTCAGACTATAGGATGCTAGAAACCAAGTTGCTGGAAACTAGGTTGCTGGATAACAGGATGCTGAAAATCAGGACGCTAGACACCAGATGAATGGATACTAGGTCGCTGAATATCAGGTCGCTAGACACCAGATAAATGGATACTAGATCGTTGAATATCAGGTCGCTGCACAGCAGAAAGCTAGACATCGAGCTACTGGATACTAGGTCACTAGACATCAGAGTACTTGTCATCAAGTCATGAGAAAAGGTAGAAGGACTAATCGATATTAAGGAACAAGATAACGTTCTGACAATAGTACACTAGACACCAGGACATTGGATACTAGATCGCTGGATAACAGGACGCTGTATATCAGGATGCTAGATACCAGGCTGACTAGAAATTAGGTCGCTGGATGACAGGACACTAGATATCAGGATGCTAGATACCAGATGTTGGATACTAGATTGCTGAACACTTGGTCGCTGGATACCAAGACACTAAACACCAAGATGCTGGATACTAGATCGCTGAACACCAGGTTGCTGTAAACCAGGCTGCTAGACACCAATATACTGGATACTAGGTTACTAGAAATCAGGACTTATCATCAAGTCACTGGACAAAGGGATCACTTGGAGGTTACAAATCAGAGAAGTTACTGAAAAATCTTTTTGGGTAACATGCGTACATAAAAAGTGGATCACCTTTACAGAAATAGACTACCTTTTCAGAACCCTAAAAGGATCTTAGCCGTACGATCAGAAGAATCCAAGGGTGGAGAACCAGCTGTTGACCACGCACCTCAGAAAAAGGAAAAACTGTGGAAACTGTCAACAACTTTATTGGAAAACGGCGAAGCAGTTAATGAGATCTTTGTAGATCTAACTGCAACAGGGAGTATCTCAAACTCTTTAAATACATGCACTACTTATTCTTCATTAAGCATATAGATATCATCTCTCTCTCATCCTCTATGCATCATGACACCAAATTGTTGGAAACCCTTCTCTTTATTCCTTCCAAAGAACACATTTTCTGCAAATAATCAACCAAGCATCTCACAAATCACGTATATTCACCTCTTACGCTTGACACTTGCTAAGCAAGCCATTCTCAGAAGATTCTATCTTCTAGCCTTCAACTCCCATCTCACCTCTCAAGAATCTGCACTCAAGTTCTTCTCTTCGAGGCAAGAGGGTAGAGTTGAGGACCCCTCTCCAGCACCCCCAAAGCATCATCTCATTAATGATGTCAAAAGAAGAAACTGTGAAGGGTCATGGAAGATCAAAAGACTTCCAGAGGTGGAGAAGAGGAGATTTCATCTCTTCTATGAGGTGAATTCTCTTTTGAGATGCAAGAGAATCAAAAGGAGGGATAGTTGGAGGGATGAGTGGAGATTGAAGGAGAAGGAAAGGTGGCAGCAAGCTACTGGCATCTGAACTTCTCTGCTTCTTCACTTGTTCTCCAACAAACGAATTCATTCTCTCTCTCACATCGCCTCTCACACCTCCCAACAGCTCTCCTCTCTAGCCGAAGAGAATAAACTACTGGGAGCAGGTGCCTGCATCAAGTGAGGGGGAAGGAAAGCAGAAAGAGAAAGGAGCCAGCAGCAAGCAAGAGGGGAAAAGAAAGAAAGGAAAGAGCAAGAAGAAGAAGAATGAATCTAGATAGGATGTTTATTGTATTGTGTTTACCGTATTGTATTATAGATGTTTTATCTAAATAAAAATTTCTTCTGTTCTTTATAATGCTCATTCATTGCGCCCTTTCCTTTAGACTTATATGTGATTTAATGAAAACAGCACGCTTTATATTGTTATATATTACATCTGTCTTCTGTGCTTGAAGTGATTATGCTCTTTTGATCTTCTGTAAAGTTTTTGTCATCATCAAAAAGGGGGAAATTATTGGAAACATTTGAAGTAAGTTTTGATGTGACAAAGCCTTAAGAAACTCTAACAAGCATAATCAATCTTAGGATAGGTTAATGCAACAGAGTTACTGCAGAAGATTAAAAGAACAGAGAAAGTGTCAAAGGAAGGATACTGAAGAGAATGGTGAAAGAGAATCGGGTAAACTAATGAGGATACTTATGACTACATGAAGCTACTAGAAGAAGACCTTGCCAAAAGTAGAATGCAGCGAGACAAGAAGTTACCTGGAAGACCATGCCGAAAGCATACTGCAAGGGCAGTATGCTACAGAAGCCTCAAGCCACCTGAAGGAGCAAGCCAGAGAAGGAAGCTCCAGAGTGAAACAAGATGAGGAAGCAGCAAAGCAGGCATGGGGAGAAAGTCAAAGTTATCGGTAGACACAAGAAGTTACATGTAGAGAGAAGAGAAGAGGAGCCAACCAGAAGAAGACACGTGGAAAGCGAAAAGCTGGAAGGTGTCAGGAGTGCAGTACATTTATAGATTAGGGAGTCTACCTACCTTCAACGGGCAAATTTCCTAATCTATAAATAAGAAGAAGACTGACGAAGAGAATAAAAGAGAGTGCATGCAAGAGAGAAGAGAACGATCACAACAGAATATCCAAGTTCATAGAGAGAAGCGCTAAAAGAAAAGAGAAGATCTCAACAGAGAAGAAAAGCGCGGAAAGAGGGGGAAGTTAAAATAGAAGAAAAGAGAGTGTTCAGAAGAGCAGAAGAAAAGAAGAAAAGCTCGAACACTCCACACCCCAAAAGATGCACGCTCTGTCAGTCAGTCCAGCAGCAAGCTTCAGCAGATCAATCTACAAACGAAGGCCAAGCTTGCTGCACTCAGTTGAAGAAGAAGAAGACAAACTCCTTCTAAAGGACTGTCATGGAGTACTCAGTGCAAGGAGTAGAGTCCTGCTGAGTTTTCCACTTTCTAGGAGAGAAAGTGAGGACCCTGGGTGGGTAGATTAGGATCCTGTGTGGGTCAGTGGGGAAAGTAGGCAAGCAGCTGTGTGAAGGCCTGCTACTTACTTGTTAAGTAAGGTTTGTAATAGATAAGTTTATGTAAAACAACTAGCTTAACAAAGGTTCCCTCTTGAGAAGAGGCAGAGAGGATGTAGAAGGATTACTACACCTTCGAACCTCTATATATCCTTACGTCTATGTGTGCTTATTGCTTAACCTGCATTACTCTAAGATAAGTTGCACATCTCCTATACTTAGCTTTACAATTAGAGATAAGCTTCCGCAAACCACTCTGATCAGTAACCTCCCAAAAGGTTACTGATCCTAGAATTGAGCCAAGGAAGAGAAAAATTTGAAAATATAGTAGGCTTATATATTCACCCCTCTAAGCCTACTACCAGGATATTAGGGACTAACACAAGTATTCTCTAAGATTGACTTGAAAAAGGGATGTGTACAAAACAGCGTTTGTAACTGCCTCTGGGTTGTATGAATTCACAGTCATGCCTTTTGGTTTAACCAATGCCCCAGCCACTTTCCAAGCTATAATGAACCAAGTATTTTATGAAATTTTTAGGGATTTTGTGTTAGTCTTCTTTGATGATATACTAATTTACAGCAAAACCATGGAGGATCACCTACAACATCTCAGGATTGTGTTTGATACATTAACTAAGCCTAGCCTATTTGCAAAAATGTCAAAATGTATTTTTGGCCATGGAGAAGTTGATTATCTGGGGCATGTGATAGATAAAGAGGGAGTTAGAACAGATCTTGAGAAGATTAAAGCAATGCAGCCTGGCCACAACTTAAATCAGTCAAGGCATCTCTTAGCTAAAGATATCTCAAGTCAATTAATTCTTGGATTACCTTTTATTTATGAGATATATCCTCTAATAAGAGTTGATGGAAAGGGTTTGACTGGAACTTTTAATAAAAACCCATATTTTTTGAATTCATAAATAAACCAGTCAGAAAAGTTCTTAATGAAATAAAAGAACAAATGGATAGAAAATTATTTCATATAAATTCTTTAAAGGAAGAAATTAATTTCCTTACTATAAATGATAAATTAAAAAATTCAAAATTACAAGAAAAAATTAAACTTGCTCATAATAAGTTTTCTCTTGAGATTTGTAATGATCATCCAAATGCTTTTTGGGATAGGAAAAAGTATGTTATTTCTCTTCCTTATGAAGATTCTTTTAATGAAAAAGATATACCTACAAAGTCTAGACCTTGTCAAATGAATTCTGAATATCTTGAACTTTGTAAACAAGAAATCAAATCTTCTTGAAAAAGGTTTAATAACACCTTCACAGTCGTCTTGGTCTTGCACGGCTTTCTATGTTAATAAACATTCTGAACAAGAAAGGGGGGGGGGGGGGGTTCCTAGACTTGTTATTAATTATAAACCTCTAAATAAGGTTTTAAAATGGATAAGACATCCCATACCAAACAAAAAGGATCTTATTGATAGACTTTTTGGAGCCTTAATATTTTCAAATTTTGATTTAAAGTCAGGATACTGGCAAATTGAAATAAGTAAATCTGATAGATATAAAACTGCTTTCAATGTTCCTATTGGGCATTATGAATGGACTGTTTTACCTTTTGGTCTTAAAAACGCTCCATCTGAATTTCAACAAATTATGAATGATATTTTCATTCCTTTTAACAATTTTATAATTGTCTATATTGATGATATACTTGTTTTCTCTAAAGACATTGAAACTCATTTCAAACATTTAGAGATTTTTAAAAAATTGATTATTCAAAACGGTCTTGTAATATCAAAACCAAAAATGAGTCTTTTTCAGACTAATATCAGATTTCTTGGTCATAATATTGATAATGGAAAAATTATTCCAATTCAAAGAAGTATGAAATTTGGAAATAAATTCCCAGATATTATTATAGACAAAACCCAATTACAGAGGTTCCTAGGAAGCCTAAATTATGTTGCTCCCTTTATTGAAAATATTTCAAAAATTACAGCTATTTTATATGATAGGCTTAAAAAAGATCCATCTCCATGGACAGATAAACATACTAATACGGTTAAAATTATAAAGGAAAAAGTTAAAAACATTCCTTGTCTTTCTTTAGCAAATCCAAAATGGGATAAAATAGTTGAGACAGATACCTCAGATATTGGGTTTGGAAGAATATTATTAAAACAAATAAATCCTTTAACTAAACAAGAAATTCTTGTTAGATTCTATTCTGGAAAATGGAATCCAGCTCAGAAAAATTATGCTACTGTTGCAAAAGAAATTCTTTCAATTGTTAAAAGTATTATAAAATTTGAAGATGTTTATATAATCAAAAGTTTATTGTTAAGACAGATTGTCAAGCAGCTAAAGGAATCTTTAAAAAAGATTTTAAACATGATATATCTAAGCAAATGTTTGCTAGATGGCAGGCTTACTTAGCCCCTTTTGATTTTGAAATCATTTATAGAAAAGGAGAAGATAATCATCTTCCTGATTTTCTGACTAGAGAATTTCTTAAATGATTACAGATATGTCTGTAAGCGGCCCAGGAGGCCATGGTGGTTCTTTCCCTTATAGGGGAAGAGGAAACAGAGGAGGAAGATTTCCTCAAAGGGGAGATAAAACTCCTATGATTTCACATGGTGGAAAAAATCTTATAAACCAGAATATTTCTGGAATTTCAAAAGAAAACGTTCTTGATAAGACACATCCTTTATATAAGGATTTCCAAAAATTTTTGGAAAATAGAAAAGAGGATGATATTCCTGAAACTTCCAACTCACAAGCATCATATGCTAAAATCACTACTGAAGAAAGAAGTGAATCAATCATGTTTATTAAACATGAACATAAAGAGGTTATTCTTCTTATAGAAGACAAAGATACTCAATGGGTTGAAAACCTTTGGAACGTTTTGGAAAAATATTTTTCAAATACATTTTGTAAAAATGGTTCTTACAAACCAAGAGGATTTTATGTAAACCTTCTTTTACAAACAAAAAGTGTGGATATAGAACATACTAATCCTGGAAATATCCAGAATGATTATGCATATTCAAAATTCATAATCAAACAGATTATATCTGTTGAAGAATGGGGAATTTCTCCATTAGTTGAAAAAGAAATGTTTAATCCTATTTAAAAAACCAGTTTTAAATATAATTACTGGGATTACATAGAAAGCTTTGATAAAGCTCTCTTTTTTGAAAACAAGAAAAAGAAACACACATGGCTTGTGAAAATCTGTGGAAATTGTTTTCATAAGATCATACCGAATTGGTTTTTCTCTTGGTGGAACAAATATGGTCCATCGGTAGATATTCTACCAGATAATATAAAAGATCTGATGGAAGAATGGACTATGTCCTCACCCATTGTTCAGAAAGCTTCAATTACGGGGCAAACACTTTGTTGGTTCTTTATGGAATCTAGTATCCCATGGATATAGAAATGGGCTCCAGAATTTGGATATACAAAAAAAGGAATCCCTTGTTTATGGAGAACTAGTTTCTCAAAATTTTGGGATAAATTATCCAGAATCGATCCAGATGCAGGAGAGACTAGTTTACAAGAAACCATTAATCACTTGGAAGAAATTATTAAGCTTAATAAGCTTAAAAAAGATTCTGTTAAGACAAATAATGATAAGTATCAAAGTCCTTATCAAAAATTGGTTAAAAAGTATGCACGAACTCTTCCTCAAGAAAAAATCATTGAATTATACATTGAGGAAATGAAGCAGGATTTGCTAAGTCAACCAGAATTTGGTGCAGAGAAATTAGACTCATCTATGAGATCTGATAGTTCAATGAATATTCAGGATGCTCAAGATCCTGATGATAATATTCCTTCGAATGATCTTATTATATCTTTTGATATTTTAAAGGATTCAATAATCCAAAAATGCAGAAAAAATTAAATGGAACAACACAGAAAGGAGTGTTCTAGATGTTTTTGTTTCCAACAATGGAAAGTTAACAGGGAAGAAATTTGCTCCCAGGGAAGAATAGAGCTTAGCAATATATCTTCAGAGTTTAGACAATCTCTTCATTCCAGAATAGAAACAAGAAGAAAAAGCTATGACTGTTCTAAGAAGACAAAAGAAGATTTTAAAGAATATCAAAATACATGATAAAATTTTTTATACATGTATGGAAAAATATGATGACAGAAGGATGCTTCTCAAATGATTTCCAGATCAGATATTTTCTTGATCGACAAGAAGAAGATTATAATTTTCTTATGTTTCTAGAATAATTCCAGGCAACAGACAAAAGCAGATAAAGCAGCTCGATAGACAGGAATTATTACACTTTTGTCTTTTTTGACACTTGTCAAAATAAACAGTAATTAGACTGTTTACTTTTTATAAAAGATTTGAAATCCGGGGTTTCATGTCCGGCTCTTTCATCTATAAATAGGTTTTCTTTTCTTTAAGTTGAGTACGCTTGAGTGATACTCGCCCCCTTCTTTCTCTCTCTACATTCCCTCTTGTAATTTACCCCTTTTAAGCCTTATGTGCTCTTCTTCTACTACTTTCTTCTGAAGTCCTTTAATTCTGAAGGGTGTTCTAATTTTATGCTTTTAAATTCTGTTCTTATGATCGCCTCCTATATGGAAGGCTAGGTTATATATGTTAGATCATAGTTGATTCTTGAAAACATGGTAATAATGTTATAAGAAAAGGAAAATCATGAATTAGGGAAACGTTGAAGAAACTTAGTTGGGTTTGAGTTTTACGACTGAGGTGTTTGTAAGTTCCTAATGTTCAGCCCGTTTTTATTGTCGCTAAAGCCAGAGTGGGCGTTCAGGCATGTTTAGGGTTTGAAGTGGAAAATTAAACACCAAGGTTTTATATCTCAGTAAAATCCTTTGACTTCGAGTTTTCGTAAAAGATCCTTACGCCTTAATTCATGACCTCTCCTGGGTTAGAAATGGTATCATTTAATAACAATTCCTAAAAAAAAGTGAGCATTAAAAGTTAATTGACAATTAAAGACAATTAGTTGTAGGTTATGGGCTCAATAATAAACCTTAATCCTTGCAAATCCTCATAAATTAGTTGCAAATCTTAATATACCTCAAACGAGGATATACATAAAAAAAAATGTTTTGCAAGGATTAAGCTAATTTACATACTAATTAATTAAAACCTTAATCCTTGCAAATTCTCATAAATTAGTTGCAAATTAGTTGCAAATCTTAATATACCTCAAACGAGGATATACATAAAAAAAATGTTTTGCAAGGATTAAGCTAATTTATATACTAATTAATTAAAACCTTAATCCTTGCAAATTCTCATAAATTAGTTGCAAATTAGTTGCAAATCTTAATATACCTCAAACGAGGATATACATAAAAAAAAATGTTTTGCAAGGATTAAACTAATTTACATACTAATTAATTAAAACCTTAATCCTTGCAAATTAGTTGCAAATCTTAATATACCTCAAACGAGGATATACATAAAAAAAAATGTTTTGCAAGGATTAAATTAATTTACATACTAATTAATTAAAATTTTAATGATAAGTTACAAATTTCAATTGATGGTATTATTTAAAGAAATTCACCATTGACAATATGACACAATAACATCAATTCACTCTCATTCTCATTTGAATAGTTTGTAGGAATATGGAACAAGAATATCTTTTTCTCAAAGATATTGATCCATCGAAGGAGTTTTTTAAGATTAGGGTTCGAGTTATTCGTATGTGGTTTGTTCCCAAATTTAATAATCCTTCTGAATATCGTAGCATGGAGATGATACTTATGGATGAAAAGGTATGTCCATTAATCAACTGATTTTCTCTAGTAATTTTTTTATGTGTGATATTTCAAAACACAATTTACATACTTTGATACTTGAAGATGATATATTTTATGATATCAAATATTAATCTTTACTCATGTCATTTTAATTTCATGAATTTATATTCTCTAATCTGTTTTTAATAATTTTATTCATAGGGAACTAAGATTCAAGCAAGTGTTGGTAGGATGCATTTGAAATTATTTATGCGAAGGAGGGCAATTTGTATGGGATTGTAAACTTTACCATAGGACAAAATGAAGGAGAAACTTTGGCAACAAAACATATATATTTGCTCAACTTTCATCAATACACTTCTATCAGAAATTGCCCACGTGTGGATATACCAATTCATGGTTTTGATTTTGTTCCCTTGGACAAGATTTTATCTGGAGCTATTGAAGAATCCATATTAATAGGTATTTTCAATTTA
The DNA here is from genome assembly GCA_005771605.1 of Scutellaria baicalensis. NCBI lineage: Eukaryota > Viridiplantae > Streptophyta > Magnoliopsida > Lamiales > Lamiaceae > Scutellaria > Scutellaria baicalensis. The sequence goes on along the minus strand of CM016724.1, from coordinate 34,370,732 downwards.
AATCTTGCATATTATTTAATTTGTGATAACATGTATTTTAACATATTTATTGTTTATGTATAGATGTTATTGTAGAAGTTGCATCGGTAAGTGATCTTGAAGATGTCAAGAAAAAGAACGGAGAGCTAACCAAGCGGATTAAATTTCGACTTTGTGATCTACAGTAAGATATATATATATATATATATATATTAAACAATTTAGATTTTTTTTCATGTTTTGCATATTTATGAAAGACAATTATTTGAAGGGGAAATGAACTGCAATGTACTCTTTGGGGTGACTATGCAAAACTTTTGCAAGTCAAGCTTACGTGGGAATTGAAGAACCAGTTATTATGATTCTTCAGTATGGGAAAGTCGGAAGATTCAGAGGTAAATTTACCCAATGTTTTCAATTAGTTTAACAATGCATGTGTACAACTAGCAAGCTTAAATTAATTTATTAGTAAATTTTTGATATTCATTGATATATTTTGTTCAATTTATATATAAATTGAATTTGTAATATTGTATTTTTATTTTTTAGATAATGTGACTCTGACAAACTCCTAATACGCAAGTAGATTGATGATAAATGCCGATGTTGATGTTGTGAGAGAATACAAAGCTAGGTAAAATTACAATTTTCATTAATTAGTATACAATTATTTACATATGATATCATTACATTAATTATTCAACCATGTTAGAAGAATCTGTGAACAAGATAGAACAAGTAAGAGAGTCATTATCAACACATCTTCTCAAACACAATCCTCCATCTTGGATGGTTTTGATGATTCATCACAATGGAAAAGACTTATTGATATTATCGATATTGATAAGGTAAGATCAATTTAATTTATAAGATGAATCTTTCATATTTTCATGACCTTATTACTAATCAACTTATTCATTTATGTAGCCTTCATACTTTGTTGTTGTTGCTACAACTCATCAACTTCAAAGTGAATATGGTTGGTATTATGATGCATGTAAGAAGTGCAATAAAAAAGTTAATGAAGAAGATGAGAGATTTTGGTGTAACATATGTTCAACATATATGTCTACTGCTATTCCAAGGTAATAATAATTACAACTAACATTGTTAGTATGATATATGATAAAACTACTTATCATTTATATTCAACATGTGTAGGTTTAAGGTGAACATAATGTGTATGGATAAAACAGGAAGTGCTTCTTTGGTATTTTTTGATCGTGATGTACAAAAAATCATTGGGAAAACTGCAGCTGAGCTTAAGGATGCTGTTGAAAAGGTTTGTGTGTGTTATCTTTTAGTAAAAAAATCATTTTGCTATATAAATTATTTATTTGTTTAGAATATTAATAGGTTGATGATGGATATGTGTTTCCTATTGAGTTGAAACAATTGGTGGAGAAAAGGTACTTGCTCAAATTTTATATATCTGAATATAATCTCCGAAGAAATAAAAGTGGGTATGGTGTAGCGAAAATGTCTACGGATGAACAAGTTATCAATGCATTTCTTGAGAAGAGCAAATTGGTATTGGTAAGTAATATATGAATATATAGCTATTACCTATACTTTTTTGCATTCAAATGATAGTTTATTTCTTTTTTTTATTTAATAGGATTGCACGGTGGAAAGCTACAGTTTTGATGAAGCACACTCTGAAATGATAAACAATGAAAACAATGATAAGGTACTTATAATTAATAAAATAACATAATTACATATATAATTATTTATGAATTTTTTTAAAAATGAAATACACATTGACTTCTAAATTTTTTTCAAACACAGAAATCAGGTTCATCTATATGTGATAATGGAGGTGAAAATGAAGCTTTCATGACTCCATCACGAAAAAGAACAATAAATGATGGGGTATCAAGTAATGGTTGAAAGTCCTACGTGGATCTGTAAAAACAAAAACAAACACAGAATAATCGAAGTACACAGTGTTGTCAACGGTGTCGACAACACCAGCGTAACACACAGCAAAAAATGGATCGAAATTAAAAGTTGCAGAACACAAACAATATATCCACGAGTATACAAATACTCGTGGAATGCCTTCAGGGTGAAAAGCTCCTTTATTTATCTTTCGTGTGTATATAAGGAGATAGAAAAATCTCTAAAAGAGATTCTTCCGTACAAGAACTCAATACGTCCTATGGAATGATATGAAAACTAGGGACATATACAAAGACTCTCAGTTGAACACTCTGAAACACCTATACCAAAAGTCACGAGTATGCAAACTCTATGACATAACAAGAAAACGGTGTTGCCTCAGTGTGAACAACACAAAACACGACACTAGTGTACTGCAGAACTTTTTGGCTGCTTTGACTCTCGATTTCTGTACACTTGATCTTCACCAGTCTTCACATATTTATAGAGCTCGAAGTATACTGTGTAGACTCCACTTCCCATGATCATGGAGTATTCCATGATCTCCATAAGCTCACGTGCATGATGGACATAGTGGACATGGTGGAGTGGACTTGTTCATCTTCATCTTCCACTTCCCAGGACTGATTCTCCTTGACTTGATCAAGATTTGTTCCACGTTCAATCTCAAACTCAAAGCCACGTTTTCTCTCTCTTAAGCTCACGTATTTTTGACTCCTTCAATCTCACTTGTTTGATATTTATAAATCTCTTGAATCCTATCAACAAAAGGAGCAAAGAACAACTTCCCAAGACTTTAGAAAAGTTTGTTAGTTAGGATTAGATTCACAATCTAAATCACGCGTGAGTTTAAATAAGCCAAATCTTATAGAAGAGAAATCAAATCTTTTTCAAATAAGTAAATCTAATAAAATCTAATTTGATTTTAGGATAAAAAAGGAAAACGGAAAAATTAATTAATGTTAGAAAATCCAACACTAACAATCTCCCCCTATTTTTCTTTTTCAACTCAAAACCTAAATCAAATAGATTAGTCTCCCCCTCAATTCAATCTCCCCCTTAATCCTGCAAACACAACAAACAACATGACTAAAAACAGTGATATAAGAATTTACAAATCAAAACGATCACCATAAATAATCATAATTCAAAGACAAATATTCAAACCAAAAACAAAGTGTTTTAGAATCCAACAAAATTAAAATGAAACAGAACTATCCAGCAAACTGCTAAAGAACCAACTTCCAAAGAACCAACTTCATCTTTATGCACCTCCATCTTCATCTTCATCACCATCGGCATCGGCCTCACCACCTTCACCTGCTCCCCCTTTTTGAGCTGAAATGAGCGCATCCAAGTTGTCACGAACTTGGATCAGGCCTTCAATGTGGTCAGACAGCGATTGACGCTGCATGAGAAGCTGTGCCAGGAAAGACGGGCCAGTGTTGCGGCTGGTGTTGTCAACAGCAGGGGCAACACCAAAGGTGAATGGGAGATCACAGACCCGATTACCTTGAAGTAGAGCCTTGGCAATAGTGAGAGGAGGCTGAGGAGGCACCAAACTCTCAAAGGCTGAAAGATTTAGCTCTTGAAACTGGAGGACAGCCGAGATAAGGGAGGGGTAAATAAGATAGGTCGAAGAAGATGAAAACTTTTCAGCAAAACGATCTAGATTTTGCAAGATTAACCTCTTAAAATTAAAGGGCACTTTGAGCACTATCCTATAAAGGAGATTGGCCTGTTCTTCGGTGACAATTGTGGTGTTAGATGAAGGCAACCAATTGTGCACACAAATTTTGTGTAGCACGGCAAAGAGAGAAGTAAGGGAAGAGGCTGGAATTTTTTGGACCAAGACAAGACTTTCCCACCTGTAATTTCAGAGGCTACCACATCTAGACAAGGAAGAGGAGCATCTTCAAAAAGATCAGGGAGTTCAAACACAACATTTATATCCTTAGACAGAAAAGAATAGATGCTCCCCCTTACATACACAACCCCAAATTGATGATGACAAGGATCACATAAGTTCTTATGTAAATTCCCATAAAACTCATAGACAAGGGTTGGACAATAGGAAGGGATATTGGTAACACAATGCAGTAAACTCCTATCCTTTAGAAACTCAATAAGACCTAGCCTAGAAAAAAAATCCATATGCAAAGATCTTTCGGCTATAAAAGGTTTTTGGCATAAAGAGTTTCAAACACTAGATGAGGGCCTTGAATAAAAGGAGGTAGAGTAAGCCTTGGAAACCTAAAAAGGAGAGTCTTGAGGCTTGAAATCGGTTGAGGCATCCTCCTTTTCGGCAGTAGGAGTGTGAGGAGCCTTTCCTTTCTCCAAAAGTGTTGCTCTAGCGTGGGCAACACCTGACTTAACACCGGATGTTTGCAGTTTGAGGATGACCTTGGAGAGAGTAGTCTCCATGTCATCATCAGAATCAGTGGCAGCGGCGGCGGCGAAATCCTGATCGGACTCATCATCAAGTTCCAAAGAACTTAACGATTTGGCCGACACAGTGGCTGGAATGTTGGACACAGGAACGATAGGCTCTGGGTCAGAGGCAAGGACAGGTCTCTTACGCTTCTTGACCACTAACTCGGGGGTTACCTTCCCGGTGGCACGCAGGCATTGGAACGTCGCTGTCGTTCATTCACAGCCCGATTGGAGGGCTGAAATTCTTCCACATCGACCGGGTCAGATGGAGCGCCTGAGAGACCCTTCACTGGTCGGGACGAAGAAGCAGGGGCTTTGGAGGCTTTGGTAGTCTTGGCTTTTGATTTAGAAGCAGTACAAGAGGAAGGATTGGGGGAAGCAGTCGCCGGTGTTGCACTGGTGTCGACAATACCATCAGACGACACTGCTGTGGCTGGCAGAGCTAGAAGCGCAGGATAGGATTGCTTCAGTTTTTCAAGAAATTCGAGTACGGCAGGAAGAATAACTTGGTCAGCCATGGGAGAATTTGAGAATAAGCAAATTAGGGTTTAGGAAGAGGAGAGAAAGGGGATCGGAATTAGAGAGAGAGAAAGAGTTTTGAAGCGATAGAGAGTGAGAGAGCACACAACAGTGAGTGGAGAAGTATGCCTGATTTTTAGTATTTAAAACAAATATTAAGCCTTGAATAAATTTGAAATTAGATAAGAGATTTTTAAAGATATGGGATTTAGATAAAATCTCAACAAATTTTCACAAAAAAATAGGAGTCACAAAATTTGAATTTTAAATTGAAATTGGGTCATCCAAAAATCAAATATATCCATTAGATATAATGGAGATTAAATGCAGAATCCTAGGAATGCTTATAATTTAAATTCCAGAAAACAATCGCACACAATGTAACTGACCGATGTTGTCCCTGATGTTACGTAACACTGCGATGACACCATTAAAAATTTTTGGCTCTTAAAAATTTCTTTCGTGCACATAAATTAAATTCTCACAGACCTGATCTCAACCAACCTTTTGAAAAGTGAGCACTGTCGTAGCGAGCGCCATGCTTCTAGTTACTCGGTTGTGAGATCAAGAGTTTTGTTTCGGTTGTGGTATCTCCTACACCTTTTGACAAGGAAGCATCGTCTCAGTGAACGCCGTGCCCCGAGTTACTCAGTGAGGTCACACAACACTTTTTAGCAAGTCACTAGGCTGCCTGAAAAGCATCATCGTAGCGAGCGCCGTGCTCCAAGTGCTTCATGATTTATATCATTTTTCGAACAAATGTGCACTATATAACATGAGCCTTTACCAAAATAGGTGTCAGGTACAAACATGCACACATATGTCTAGAAAGCCTAAAATAAAAACTTGTATACTAAGGGTGTTAAGAGTGGTGTGAACAACATGAGCGGTAACACCCGCAAACAATGCATGCGCATTCAAACAATGCACAATCCGAGAGACTTCTTTAAGGAAGAAAATCTCTCTAAATCTAAGGCTTTGGTAAATATATCTGCAATTTGATTTTCAGTGGATACATAATCAAGTTGGATTAACCCTTTTTCAACTAAATCTCGAATGAAGTGATGCCTAATATCTATGTGCTTAGTGCGTGAATGTTGAACTGGATTTTTTGAAATATTAATAGCACTAGAATTATCACAAAACAGGCTCAAAGATTTATTCACAGATCCATAATCATCAAGCATTTGCCTCAACCACAAAAGTTGAGTAGACCCACTACCGGCAGCTACATACTCGGATTCGGCAGTGGATAAGGAAACACAATTTTGTTTTCTACTATGCCAAGATACGAGATTATTGCTTAAGTAGAAACAACCATCACCAGTACTCTTTCTATCATCTACATTCCCAGCCCAATCAGAATCGCTAAAACCCACCAAATTAAGGTTAGTATCCTTTGTGTATCAAATACCTAAATCGATCGAACCCGAGACATACCTTATGATTTGCTTCACAGCCTGAAGATGAGATGTTTTGGGCTCAGATTGGTAACGAGCACAGACACCAACGCTATACATGATATCGGGGCGGCTAGCGGTTAAATAAAGTAAGCTGCCGATCATTGACCTACAAAGGGTGTTGTCAACACCATCGGTAACACTGTCTTTTGACAGCTTTTGAGAAGAACCCATGGGGGTTCGCATAGGCTTGGAATTTTCTAAACCAAAGCGAGATACCAAATTTTTGGCGTACTTGCTTTGTGAAATAAAAATTTCATCCTTCAATTGCTTCACCTGCAAACCTAGAAAAAACGTTAGCTCTCCAATCATACTCATTTCGAAAGTGGATGACATAGCTTGCACAAATTCATCAAGATCACTTTGAGAAGTAGATCCAAACACAATGTCATCTACATAAATTTGAGCTATCATGAAACTTCGATCGTTTCTCTTAACAAAAAGAGTACGATCGGCCATACCTCTTATGAATACAAATTCAAGTAGAAAAGTGGTCAAACGATCATACCAAGCTCGAGGAGCTTGTTTTAAACCATACAATGCTTTCTTGAGTTTGTAAACATAATGAGGTTGATAAGGATCTTCAAAACCTTTCGGTTTCCCTACATACACTTTCTTATCTAAGAACCCATTCAAAAATGCCCCTTTAACATCCATTTGATAAAGAGTAATTTTCAATAAAAAATAACAAGCAATAGCAAGGACTAACATAATCGATTCAATTCTAGCAACGGGTGTGAAGGTTTCATCATAATCGATGCCTTCGACTTGAGTGTACCCTTGTGCTACTAATCGTGCCTTGTTTCTTACAATGTTCCCCGACCCATCCATTTTATTTTTAAAAATCCATTTAGTTCCAATCACATTAGTATCGGTGGGTCTAGGAACAAGAATCCAAACATCATTTCTAGTAAATTGTTCTAGTTCTTCTTGCATTCCTTGTATCCAAAAATTATCTTTTAAAGCTTCAGAGACATTTTTGGGTTCAATTGGAGAGACAAAACAGTAGAATTTTACCTCTGAAAATGTGGTAGACAAACACACATGTCTTATCATTTCCTTGTTGTTCAAGGGATCTTTTCTACGCTTTCGAACACCATCGGTTACTCCCCCTATCACCTTTGTGGTAGGGTGATTTTTCCTGATACGAGCAGGTGGATCTCTTTGAACTTGAATGGGTAGATCATCATCATTCTCTTCAGATTCTGGTTCGGCAGGTGTTGCCACTGGTGTTGCCTCTGGTGTCACAACACTGGGGGCAACATCAGTAATTCCAGTTTCACAAACTACTGGAATTTCAACAAGTTAGTCACGACATCTTCATAAGACTTTCCTGTAAGATCTGAGAAATCATCAAACACAACATTAACTGATTCTTGAATAGTCCTTGATCTTAAATTAAAAACTTTATAAGCATGATTATTCAAAGAATATCCAAGAAACACGGCTTTGTCACTTTTTGTATCAAACTTAGCAAGATTATCACGATCATTCAAAATGTATCAAATACACCCAAAAACAAGAAAATGTTTAAGATTTGGCTTTTTCCCTTTCAAAATTTCGTAAGGGGTCATTTTGCTACCCGGTCTTAAAAAGACTCGATTGCCTATATAACAAGCCGTGTTCAATGCTTCAACCCAAAAATGTCGTGAGAGATTTTTAGAACTGAGCATAACATGTGCCATTTCTTGCAAAGTTTGATTTTTCCGTTCCGCAACTCCGTTTTGTTGAGGAGTTTTTGGAGCCGAAAATTGATGTTCAATCCCTTTCTTTTCACAAAAATCAACAAACAATTTGTTTTCAAATTCCTTACCATGGTCAGACCTGATGCTCAAAATTTTAGAAGAAAACGAGGTCTTAATCCTAGTGTACAAATTTTGAATTGAGAAAACGTATCCGATTTTTCACGCATAAAGAAAATCCAAGTATATCGGAAAAAATCATCAACAATAACATAGGAATACCTCTTTCCTCCAAGACTTTCAACTTCAACTGGTCCCATTAAATCCATGTGTAAAAGTTGAAAACAATGAACCGTATCTTGGTGTTGTCCGTGGTGTGATGTAACACTGTGGGGAACACGGGTCTGTTTACCTTTAAGGCAGTCCCCACACACTATCTTACCATTGTGATTAAGACTTGGCAGTCCTTGTACAGCCTCAAACTTCATCAATTTTTGGAGAGTTCAAAAATTCACATGGCCTAGTTTTTGATGCCACAAGATCGTATCATCGAACTTAGCCTTGTTACACGTGACATTTTCTCCAACAAGATAGCAATTATCAAGAGATCTTGTACCTGTTATGATACACATGTTAAACTTATCATAAACTTCACAAGAGTCCTTAGTAAATTTTACCTCAAGATTGTCATCACATAATTGACTTATGCTAATTAAATTAGCCATAAGACCATCGACTAAAAGCACATTAGACAACCTGGGAAAACCTAGTAGATTAAGAGTTCCTTTGCCAATGATTCTACCCTTAGCACCTTCTCCATAAGTAACGGATCATTCGGTAAGAGGCACAAAGTTACACAAATACTCTTTGGTTCCCGTCATGTGGTGTGAACAACCACTATCAAAGTACCAAGAACCTGAAATGTCAGTCTTAAGAGCAGTAAAAACAACTTGGCAGACTTGAGTAGTTTGTTCAGGAACCCAAACTTTCTTTCCAACAGTGCTGTTGCGGGTGGTGTTGCGTAACACCGGAGGTAGTACTAGACTACTGGCTCGATCATTTTTCAATGCTCGACAGTATGGTCTTATATGTCCAGGTTGAAAATAGTAATGACAAACATATTTTCTTTTCCTACGACCTGAAACGTTGGATTTTATGGACTCTTTTGACTTTTCCTTCACAAAATTGATCTTTGCATGTGAATCGACAAAAAGGTTTGGAAAAATATTTTCAACAGTTTTATTTGATCAAATACCTGATTTTGTGGAATTACCTGATCACATGATTTCACTTACCTTGGAAGAACTCGAATTCCATTTTACAATTAAGGATTCCGTCTCTTCAAGCTTTAATTGCACATTTCCAAGTTCTATGTCCTTCTTGGTGAGAGCAGTTTCCAGCTTTGCAACTGAGTTTTTCAGCACATCATTCTCCTTAGATAAAACTTCCTTTTCTTTGGATATGGCTTCCTTGTCCTTGGATACAACTTCTACAAGCTTGCATTGCCTTTTCCATTCTTCAAGCAAGGAGTTATAAAGACCATGAAGTTCTTCAATGGCTTCATCTTTATCTAAGTCGTCTCCAGCAAGAGAATCTGTATCATCACAAACAACATTAAGGCATGTTATGTTAGCAAATCAAACAGCTCATACCTTTGTGGTGTTGTCTTCGGTATTGTCTGTGGTGTCATGACACCGGTGTTGTCAACACCGTCGGTAACACCAGTTGTGATTTTTGCAAACACGGCTATGGAACTTTCAGTTTCAACTTCTTCATCATCCTCATCGTCACTCAAGGATACCCAGTGAGTTTTCAGACCATACTTCCTTAGAGTGTTAGCACATTCATTCGCATAGTGACCCCATCTTGAACAAGCATGACATTGGATGGTATCGAGATGTTTGAGATCATTTCGTCCATGGTCTGAAGCTGGTTTCTTAGGCTGTCGTTTGGGCTGAGATGATAATCCAGTTGGCTTCCATTGAGATCGATCAGAGGATCCATTGAACGACTTCTTTCCTTTCGAACGGGACTTCTCTTTGTTGAACTTCCTCACCATGGAGTTGAACTTCTTTGTAAATAGGGCCACGTTCTGCCCTTCGGTGATTTCCTCCAATGGTTCATCATCGTCTTCAGATTCTTCATTGTCTTGAGCTTGCAAAGCTATGTTTTAAGTCTTGTAGCCCGCTTCCATTTGACTTTGAAGGTTGAGCTCAAAAGTTTGAAGAATGCTTTGAAGTGTATCAAAGTCCATCACAGTGAGATTGTGGACTTCCTCAATGGCGGATACTTTGATATTGAACCTTGGTGGCAGTGTTCGAATGGCCTTAGACACGAGTTGCTTGCGTCCAATTGGTTCTTTAAGCATTTGGGCTTGATTCGAGATGTCCCGGAGCCTCTCAAAGTAGGTTCCAATGTCTTTATTCTCCTCCATGCACATATTCTCGAACTTGGACATGATGAGACACAGCCTAGCCTCACGAACACATTTTGCACCTTCAAAGTGTTTTGGGAGAGTATCCCAAGCATCCTTGGGATGTGATGCGTTTTGGATCAATCGGAAAACCTTGTAGTCCACCGTTTCGAATGTAACGTTGATAACCTTTTCATTGAAGTTGGCACTGTGGATCTCATCGATTATCCACTCAGTTTTTGAGGTTTGGGAACAAGTTCACCATGTACCTCTTTCATAGGGGAATTATAACCCTCCAAAACTGCTGTCCAAGCACGTGCATCAATGGACTTGATCTTCGATCGTACACGAATCTTCCAATACGCATAGTTGGAGCCATCCAAAATTAGAAGGCGCCCAAAGTTAGGATTGCAATAGTCCGCATCCTACATGGCTAGATCCACCACTTAGTTAGTCAAGTGATGGCTCTGATACCACGTGAAAGTCCTTCGTGGATCTGCAAAAACAAAAACAAACACAGAATAATCAAAGTACACAGTGTTGTCAACGGTGTCGGCAACACCAGCGTAACACACATCAGAAAATGGATCGAAATTAAAAGTTGCAGAACACAAACGATATATCCACGAGTACACAAATACTCGTGGAATGCCTTCAGGGTGAAAAGCTCCTTTATTTATCTTTCGTGTGTATATAAGGAGATAGAAAAATCTCTAAAAGAGATTCTTCCGTACAAGAACTCAATACGTCCTATGGAATGAATATGAAAACTAGGGACATATACAAAGACTCTCAGTTGAACACTCTGAAACACCTATACCAAAAGTCAAGAGTATGCAAACTCTATGACACAACAAGAAAACAGTGTTGCCTCAGTGTGAACAACACAAAACACGACACTAGTGTACTGCTGAACTTTTTGGCTGCTTTGACTCTCGATTTCTGTACACTTGATCTTCAGCAGTCTACATATATTTATAGAGCTCGAAGTACACTGTGTAGACTCCACTTCCCATGATCTTGGAGTGCTTCATGATCTCCATAAGCTCATGTGCATGATGGACATGGTGGGCATGGTGGAGTGGACTTGTTCATCTTCATCTTCCACTTCCTAGGACTGATTCTCCTTGACTTGATCAAGATTTGTTCCACGTTCAATCTCAAACTCAAAGCCACGTTTTCTCTCTCTTAAGCTCACGTATTTTTGACTCCTTCAATCTCACTTGTTTGATATTTATAAATCTCTTGAATCATATCAACAAAAGAAGCAAAGAACAACTTCCCAAGACTTTAGGAAAGTTTGTTAGTTAGGATTAGATTCACAATCTAAATCACACGTGAGTTTAATAAGTCAAATCTTATAGGAGAGAAATCAAATCTTTTTCAAATAAGTAAATCTAATAAAATCTAATTTGATTTTAGGATAAAAAAGGAAAAAAGAAAAATTAATTAATGTTGGAAAATCCAACACTAACAATGATGTGGAAGCATTTGATTCTCAAATGTCTACTAACAAGAAAAGAGTCATCGTAAAGATTGAAGAGATGTGAGGGATAACAAAATCATCCAACGTTTGGTTGATATGATCCATTTAATTATTAATTTAATTTGCTCTATTTTAGTAGAATAAAATGTCATGCAGCTTTCAATTCTTTGAAAGGGCATGAAATTTTAAGTGATTTGTGAACATTTATATTTGTTGCATTATCCAATGTCTTCCCTTTCTTTTCTTTATTATTATTTTTTTATATAGATAATATAATAATTTTCATTTCAAATTATTGATGGTGTTGAAAATTGAATAATCCATTTTCAAAACAAAAAAAATGATAGATTTGTTAATGTGCATGCATAATTTGCATATATGAAAATTCGTTTAACATACATTAATTAAAATAAAAATAATATTAATTAACAACAATAAGATACATATTGTCTTGAATCTCTTGAAAAACAAAAAATGTAGATATTAATCATAAAGAACTTAAAATATTTTTACATATATATAACATATATTAATTGTAGTATATATTTTCAAACAAATCTTAAGGATATTCTAACTATAGTAAAATACTAAAATTTATTACATGATCAACTTAACTTAGCGATAATTTTGCATATCACAAAACTTTCCTACCAAGAATACAATTTAATTGGCCTAAAATTTCATTAACCAATTTTTTTTCCATTTCCTTAAATAGAAGTTAGCAACTTCTCTTTTTTTGTATTGGAAAACTAATAATTATTTTTCAGTTCCACTCATATGATCTGTTTCTCTCTTGGATAATAAACTTTGATCGGTTGCTTAATCAAGTTTAGAGTAGCATCAGTAGACTCAAAACTTCATCTTCTTGAGAGTGGTGTCTCATATCAGAATTAAAGGTAAGTGACACATTATTATACATTATTTCAAGTTATATGCTGATTGAATTTTTATATTTATGCTTTAATTGTATGCATAAAATATTTATAACGTGTATTCCAACTATTAACTTTGTTGATTGAAAATCTCTGTCTATATTATGCGTTTGTAAATTTTTATAGAAAATTAGTTTTTTAAGTGATTGATAAAATTGTGAAAAGAGAAATTTATGAAACAAATTAGAAAGGTTCTTTTTAAGTATAATAATTAGAAAAGTCAGATTATGTGCAAATATGTAATTTTCATATCACAATAGTGAACAAAGTTGATCATTTTCTAAATTATGATAAAACTTGAATCGCATTCGTGCTTCACTTAATTTCTCCTATTCTAAATAACCAAGACGTCATACTCATTTTCTTTTATAATAAAGATTCTTTTTATCAATTGTAAAAAAATTGATCCTAAAATCACTTTTTATTTTATTAAAATGAAGTTAAATATATTGATATATACAATTATACTAATTAAAGAATATCATTCAAACCCAATTGGGGGAGGGAACTACCAAATTCCACCACATGTTCAGTGTTTGAATCATTTAGTCCTTAACTTATTCATTCAACTTTATAATTTCACCACAACATAATCTTTATTATGACAAATTTAATTTCTAACATTTAAAAATTCTTTATTTATATTTATGTGGTGATTATTTCAAGCTAGATATATTTTTGAGGTAACTGAAGTGCATATTATGATGACTATATGAAATATCTGCTAATAAATCAAGTCTACTTACATATTGCATATTTAATTCAACAAAAATTTATTATATGACTTGCTTGATATACATGACAGCTGATATAGAACACCTATATTCACAAAAATGGACCCCAATCGCTACAAAAACTCAAGAATGATCAGAAAAGAAGTGATGGAGAGAAAAAAACAACGATTATCACAAGGTAACTTTTAGATTATCTAAACGTGTTAGCAAATTTAAATTTTAATAAAATATAATATGTATGCATATGTCAATGATTATGTTTAAAATTTCATTATATATTACTAAATTTATCTCTATTAATTAGCATAGTCAATCTACATTTTGCAATGTATTGATAAATTCATGATTTACTAAACACTTCATATTAACTATGACTTTCGATATATTCAATGGTGAGTACATTTATTGAGTGTGTCAAAAGCAAATGTATTTGCAATGGACTTATTCCCACCAATTTTGTGTAATTTACTTATGCTTCAATTCTTAAATATACATTTTTTTGTAATGAGCATTGAATAATGTTTTACATGGACATGCGATCTGATATAAGAAGTCACCCCCTCACATTCCAAGCGATCAAGAAATCCTTTAAGTGACAGCACTAAAGGTGAGTGTATTTTATTAACACTAACATTTCATTACTTCTATAATTGTTTATAATGTTTAATAGAGCGATGAAGTTTTCACATTTTTTTAATTATATAATGTTTTGTCAAATAGTTCGAATGGTAACATCATCAATGGAACCCACAATGTCGTTCAGCTCCAACATCCATGGTCAGGTTGAGTACTATCAAACTTTTTAATGATCGATGTTTACCGGTAATATATATTACTATTATGTTGAAAATAAATGAATTGATATGAAATTCTTTTTTCTTATTAAGATTTTCAAGAATTTCCCACACCCAATTTCAACGAAATTGGTAAGTATTTATTTTGAAATATAATTCTTATATTTAATTAAGCTTATTTGTTACTTATCAATTATATATTAATTTTATGTTCTCAGGTAATGAACACATTGTGAACTTAGATCAAGATCAGGAAATACAAGTTTCAAACATTCTTGAAGGTAATAGTACTTAATTTTGGTCTACAATAAATTATAATTTTTCTTTTTTACTTGATAACATAAATTTGAAGGTTACATGGACATTGGAGATCCAACTTATTTGTGTGAGTATTGTGGAGCACTAATGTGGTATGAAGAAAGAGCAAGAAAAGATAGGAATCAAGCTAAACCAACATTCTCATTATGTTGTTCTAAAGGAAATGTACAACTTCCATTGTTGAAGGAACCTCCTAGGTTGCTACAAAAATTACTCTTCAATGAAGACTCCAAAAGAAAAGAGTTCTTAAAAAATATTCGTGCATACAACATGATGTTTAGTTTCACATCAATGGGAGGAAAAGTTGACAAATCTGTAAACAGTGGTCGTGGTCCATATGTATTCAAGTTATAGGGTGTGAACTATCACAGGATTGGGAGTTTGCTACCAACAACTGGCTCTTCACCAAAGTTTTCACAGTTGTACATATATGACACTGAAAATGAGATTCAAAATCGAATGAACGCAATGAGGTAAGTGCTAAATTTACATATTATTTCTTTTTTGAAAAGTATTTTATGTTTATAATGAGTTTGATTTGCATTTATGTTTAATTGTTATTTATTATATTGAATTACCAATATACTTGCATGCGTATTTTTAAGACAAAACATTTTTCTAAATAGTGATACTACTCCGACAAGTGCAAGTAGATTCGATGATGGTATCATAAGAGATCTGAAACAAATGCTTGATATGTATAATCCACTTGTTAGCTCCTACAGAATTGCAAGAGATCGTTTCATGGAAAGTGATTGTAGAACTCTCAGACTTAAACTTAATGGGACAAGAGGGTCGGATGGCCGCACACACAACCTTCCTACCGATTCAGAGGTTACCGCACTCATTGTTGGAGATATCGATATCACATTTGATAAGAGGGATGTCATTGTTGAAACTCAAACAGGGAATTTACAGCGTATAAGTGAACTTCACCCTTCATATCTTGCTCTTCAATATCCTTTGTTATTTCCATATGGAGAAGATGGTTATCGTATTGACATTCCGCATAGAGAGAAAAATCTGAATGAAGCAAGAAAAAGAACAAGGTTAACATTGCGTGAGTTTTTTGCATTCAGAATTCAAGAAAGACACAATGAAGCAAAAACTCTTTTGTTCTCAAGATGTCTATTTCAGCAACTATTGGTTGATGGTTACACAATGATAGAATCTGAAAGACTGTTATATAAGAACTCACCATAAACAGTTAAGGTCAGAACAATACAAGAATCTTAATGATGCTGTATTAAGAGGTGAGAATGAACCATCTTCCACAGGGCGGATATTTGTTCCTCCATCATTCACTGGAGGATCAAAATACATGATGGAGAATTATCAAGATGCTATGGCCATTTGCAAGTGGTATGGATACCCAGATTTATTTATAACAATCACTTGCAATCCAAAATGGCCAGAAATATCAAGATTCTTGCTTGAAAGAGACCTCAGTCCTCAGGACAGACCAGATATATTATGTCGAGTTTTCAAGATGAAACTTGATCAACTAATCAAGGATTTGAGAGATAATAACATTTTCGGGAAAACACAAGCATGTAAGTTCATCTGAACTAAATATTTTCATTTATTATAGGTCTATCATAAACTAATATAATTTTATATTCTATTTGTTAATAAAGTTAATGTGTCATGTAAATTTAATAACTCAAAATGAATATTTTGTGTAGTGATTTACACGGTGGAGTTTCAGAAACGAGGATTACCTCATGCTCATATTCTGTTGTTCCTACATCGTGACAATAAAATTCCTTCCTCAGAAGATGTTGATCGGATAATTTCAGCAGAGATACCTAATAAAATCAGTGAACCTGATTTGTATGAGATCATGAAGAATTTTATGATGCATGGTCCCTGTGGCTCATCAAATAAATTCTCTCCGTGTATGAGGAATGGAAAATGCATAAAAAAGTTCCCAAAAACCTTCACTCAAAGAACCACGGTCGATGAAGATGGATATCCTTCATACAAGAGAAGAGATCCTGGAAGTACAATATATAAGAATGGAATTGGTTTGGACAACAGATTTGTCATTCCACATAATTCAAAGCTACTTTTGCGGTATCAAGCTCATATAAATGTTGAATGGTGTAATCAGTTCAAATCGATAAAGTACTTATTTAAGTATATCAACAAGGGACATGATCGTGTTTCTACTACTATAACTCCAGATAATGGTGGTGATCAAGAAGTTGATGAAATCAAATTGCATTATAACTGCAGATATATCTCACCATGTGAGGCTGTTTGGAGAACTTTTGGATTTGACATCCATTACAGAACTCCATCTGTTCAAAGATTGACTTTC
This sequence comes from Scutellaria baicalensis, assembly GCA_005771605.1. Lineage (NCBI taxonomy): Eukaryota > Viridiplantae > Streptophyta > Magnoliopsida > Lamiales > Lamiaceae > Scutellaria > Scutellaria baicalensis. The sequence continues at coordinate 34,353,754 of CM016724.1, read as the reverse complement.
CATCTACCAAACGAGCAAAATGTTGTTTTTGATGAGGAAGATGCAATTGACCGTGTGTTGAGCAAACCTGGTATTGATAAATCGATGTTTCTTGAATGGATGGAGTGTAATAGGAAATACCCAGAAGCTCAAAGTCTGACTTATTCAGAATTTCCAACAAAGTTTGTGTGGAATCAAAAGGAACGTATTTGGACTCCACGAAAACATGTATTTTCTATTGGAAGACCATTTTATGTTTCTCCTGGAACCGGTGAGAAGTGCTATCTAAGTTTACTTTTGAATCACAAAAATGGATCAACCTCCTATGAAGATATACGAACCATTGATAATGTGGTTTATCATACTTTTAACGATGCTTGCTATGCACAAGGTCTATTGGATGATGATAAAGAATATATTGATGGAATATTGGAAGTAAGTTGTTGGGGATCTGTCTACTATCTAAGAAGACTTTTTGTCATTTTGCTAATATCTGGAAGTATTTCAAGACCAGAGTATGTTTGGGAGAAAACATGGAAGTCTTTAGCTGATGACATTCTTCATAGAGAAAGGAATATATGTGGCTTTGATGGTACGTTCACATCTCTCATAGTACTATAAAAGTATATATGTATATCAAATGTTATTATAAACATTAAGTAATTAGATTTTAAGTTTTCACGTTTTAAAATTCAAGTATCTTCTTCCTTATATATGATTACAATATTTGATATTTAGATTTGCAGTTAAATGATGATGAGTTAAAGAATTGCACCTTGCTTGAATTAAAAAAACTGCTTAATCGAAACGGAACTCAAGATGTTTTCATCTATGCCATTTCCTGATGGCACATTTATGGAAGAAGGTTATAACAAGCTTATACAAGAAGAGCTTCACTATGACACATCAAAATTTAAAGAAGAACACTGTCGACTATTTTCATGTTGAACTGAGGAGCAGAAAATGGTTTATGAAGAAATATTAAATGCAACATTAACAAATCAAGGTGGTGTGTTCTTTGTTTATGGTTATGGTGGTACATGCAAAACATTTAAATGGAATGCATTATCAGCAACTATTCGATCTCAAGGAGAAATTATTCTCAATGTTGCATCAAGTGGTATAGGTTCATTACTTCTCCCTGACGGTAGAACAACTCATTCTAGATTTAAAATTACATTGAATGTTACAGAGGATTCTACATGTGACATAAGACCTGGTACCGATTTGGCTGAACTTTTATTGAAGGCAAGATTGATAATTTGGGATGAAGCACCTATGGTAAATAGATTTTGCTTTGAAGCATTAGATAGAAGTTTAAGAGATATTTAAGGGTTAGTTACTCAACTAATCTACAAAGACCATTTGGAGGAAAGTTAATAGTTCTTGGAGGAGACTTTAGACAAATACTTCCTGTGATACCAAAAGTAGTAGAGAAGCTATTGTGTTGTCTACAATCAATTCTTCTTATTTGTGGGAAAATTGTAAGGTGTTGAGATTGACAAGAAATATGAAATTACAAGTTGGTTCTTCCAGATCAAGCTCAAACTCAACAGAAATAAATGACTTTTCAGATTGGATACTAAGTGTGGGAGATGGTAGAGTTGGTGAGTTCATTGATGGGGAAACTGTTATACAAATTCTCGACAATATTCTCATACGACAAGCAGATGATCATATAGCAGTTATTGTTGAAAGCACATACCCCAAACTAAGTGAAATTGGCAAGACCATAAGTTTCTTGAAGAAAAGGCTATCCTTGCACCAACGCATAATGTTGTTGAGATGGTGAATGAGTATATGTTATTTTTAATTTCCGAGGAGGAAAAAGTATATCTAAGTTCGGATAGTCTTTGCAAAACTCATGGATAATAATGAGCAGATATAATCTACGGACTTCTTAAACAGTATTAGGTGTTTAGGTATTCCAAATCATAAGCTGAGATTGAAGATCGGTGTTCCAATTATACTACTACGGAATATTGATCAATCGTTAGGTTTATGTAACGGAACAAGATTGGTGATAACATAACTTGGTAATCATGTTATTGAGGCCAAAATTCTATCTGGGAGTAACATTGGAAATAAGGTCTTTATCCCTCGAATGATCATGAGTCCTTCAGACAGTAGATTGCCATTCAAGTTCCAGAGAAAACAATTTCCGGTACTTGTGCGTTTTGCAATGACAATTAATAAAAGTCAAGGTCAATCTCTCTCAAATGTTGGTTTATATCTACCCAGACCGGTGTTCACTCATGGACAATTGTATGTTGCAATATCCAGTGTCAAAAGCAAAAGTGGCATCAAAATTCTATGTTGTGACAAGGATGGGAAGATTTGTAACACTACTACTAATGTTGTTTATGAGGAGGTTTTCCAAAGTTTGTAATAATATATTAAAAAGAATTATTTACTTTAACAATATTTTTATTTACTTATATTGTTAAGATATTATAGATAAATTTATAATTAATTATTTAAAGTTTTACAATATTCTAAAGTTCACAAATATATGTATCGCATACTTAATGAAATTATTATAAGATTACTAAATTATAGAGTTGAACATATAAAATTTACAGTATTAATTTATAAATAATAATAACTTTTTATTTATTTATTAATATTAAAATACCGTGTGATACACGAGTTTTACACTAGTTTATGTTATATAAGTGTGATCGATATTCATAAAATAAATATCAAGGAAATATTGGTCAAAATTTGTGAAATATATGTAACATCGGTAAAAAATCGATGGAATATCAATAAATATCGAGAAAATATCGGAATATATTGGTAAATATAGGAAAAATAACAATAAATATATGTACCCATATTTCCATTGATATCGATATTTTCAAGATATTTTCGTGAATTAAGTTACCTATATTTTCACCAGAATCGAAATTTTCATTCTTGGTTGCAATCTGATAAAAACACAAAGTTCAGGTTGAAATTAGATTAAAAAAAAAAACAAAGTTTAGGTTGCAAAGTGAACAAATTAATCTCAATTTCACTGGAAAATTTGCAATCGACAAAACCACAGAAAGACTGGGTGACAATCTGAAAAAAAAAAAAGATTAGGTTGCAATTTGAAAAAAGTCGATAGGTGAAGTTGTTTTTTATAATTTACCCTTTAAAATAAGTACTTAAAAATAAGATGAGAGATAATAAATATACAATCCCTTATTTCATCTTATTTATCTATTTATTTTTTTATTTGAAATTTTTATACAATAAATACTAAATTGAGTATCATAATTGATCTCTTAAATTAAATATTTATTTATTTGTATTGAATTTCTTAAAATACAATAAATAGGTTTATTTATTTTTATTTGTATTGAGTTTCTTAAAATACAATAAATAGGTTTATTTGTATTTATTTATATTGAGCTTCTTACAGTAAATACAATATGGAAGCAATTAATAGGTTTCTTAAAATAGTAATTATTTAATAGGTAGATAATTTATTGCAGTTATTTTTGACAGAATATCCTGCTTTTATATATATATAGATGTTAATTGAAATATTTTACATAATTAAATTTAATTTGCATACTAATTAAATTAAGAATTAATAATAAATAATAATAATAATTTAATTTAATTATAAATAATAATTTTGAAAATTTTAATTAGTTATTAAAATGTTCGTTCAATACACAGGAGTTACTCTAGTTTCTACTATTAATCAAGACTCCATACTTTAATTACATATGTATGAATTTTGAATTTGCAAAATCTTTACAGTTGAATAAAGTTATCATATGTATATCATCCACTTATTATTTCACACACATATATATATATATATGCACAAACTTGTATATAAAGTAGAAACAAGTATATAGTGATGTGAGACCAACCAAACAAATCTCATCCATTTTTTGGGCAAAAACATGTGCGGTCCTGGAGTACGGATCTTAGTTCCGTGTCACCGATCCGACATGACGTAAGGGCCGCCTCCACGCGCGTCCATTCGCCCACACACGGGGCTGCACCTGAGCTGGTGTGCTCCCACGCACATCAAATTCCATATTATGTGATTCAGTGATATGTATTATATATATATACTCTTTAGGTATCCGTATTACGTGTATACTCTTAAGGTATTACGCTTAAAGCATAAGCTATTATATATGCACCTTTGAGGTATTACATATTTACCTTTGAGATATTACACATGCCCCTTTGAGGTATTACATATGTACCTTTGAGTATTACATATTTACCTTTAAGGTATTACATATGTAACTTTGAGGTATTAATGCTTAGAGTATAGTAGGTATTATATATTCGGTATTACGTATGCACCTTTAAGGTACGTATTACATATTTACCTTTGAGGTATAAATGCTTAAAGTATAGTATAAGGTATTACATATTCAACTTTCAGGTATTACTACTTAAGTTTTAAGGTATTACTGTTTATAGTTTAGGGTACTACATATTTATTTTTAAAACATTACATAAAATATAACAAGATGCAAAATTAGGATTTAAAGAGGAGGAGGAAGAAAAGGAAGAAGAAGCAGAACAAGAAGCAACAATGGAGAATAAAAACCATGGCAGAGAAGAAGAAGAAGAAGAAGAAGAAGAAGAAGAGAAAGCGTAAAGATGGAGATGGAAGAATAAGGAAAAAAAATGAAGAAGAAGAAAGGGAAAAAGAAGAAGAAGAAGAAGAAGCAGCAGCAACAATAGAGAAAGCGTAAATATAGAGATTGAAAAGATGAAGCAGCAACAATGGAGAATCCATGCCGTAGAGAGAAGAAGGAGATGAAGAAAGAAGAAGTCAAATGAAGAACCATAGAAATAAAGAGAGAGAAGAAAAGAAGTAGATGGAGAACCACAGAAAGTAGAAGGACAACAAAGAAGGAGTAGGGGACGTTGTTTTGGAGAAATTAAGGGAATATATATATATATATATATATATGTATAGGATTCGGATTGGGTTGGGGGCATGGATCCAAGATCTGTGGCCCGGAGACATCCAAATCCTTCTCTTTTTCTTTTCTAAGTATATAAAACCTGACTTGTGCAGTAAATGATTGAATAATTCAATAATTACTTGATAATTGCTCTGGTACTTAACAATAGTTAAAATGTAATATTCAATTATGTATTCACCTAACAAATCTTCTCAATTTCATTTACTTTCACAAGTCTAATTTAAAATATTACATAAAATATTATACTATTGAGTAAGTCTGTTGTGAATCAGGTGCATGGATCTTAGATCCATGCACCCGGATCGGATCCGGGTCAGGGGGGACCGCACCCTCTTTTTTTTTTTTTTCGCTCATAATTTTTGAAAAAAATCATATACCAATAGTATATGTTAGACATACCTTTACGTTATGTTAGACATACCTTTAAGCTATGTTAAACATACCCGTTCTGCCCAGATTCCATGCCTTGTCTTTTTTTGACTTGATTTTTGAATTTTGGCACATACCACTACGTTATGTTAGACATACCTTTACGTTGTGGTAGATATACCTTTATCTATACTTAAACATACCTTTGTATATGTTAGACATACTTTTGCATACAGTTAAACATACCTTTATATATGTTAGACATACCTTTGTATATAGTTAGACATACCTACACATGGTTGGTCTAACTATACACAAAGGTTGGTTTAGCTATACACAAAGGTTGGTCTATTTGAGCGAATTTTGAATGAGCTTTAGCACAAGTCTTCAGCGCGTGGGAGCGCGTGCAGGCGCATGGGAGACGCGTTTTGGGCGCGTGAACGGGTCGGGTCAGGTGCATGGATCTGACTCATAAAAGTTTTTGCCTATACTATTATATCCAGACACCCTCTTTCTCTTTACTTATTTGATAGTGTAATCAATATGTGAGATTCCCAAATGCTTGACAAGTAAGCAATTTAACGTTTCCTCAAGTTGACATGTGACACTATATGTAATCCTACATGTCATGTGAAATATGAAAAGTTAAGACAAAAGAAAGGTCTTTCCCATCTTTTTAATTTCAGAAAATTGAAGGTCGAGAGGACGAGACAATGTGAGAGGCTTGATGAAGATGGATCATGGAGAAGTATAGAGAATTGAAAAGCTTATCAATGTTAGGCAATGAAGATTTCATGGAGAACTTTATCGTTGCTAAATTTGATGAGAAAGATAAATTGTTTAGTTCCAAAAATATTTTTTGAATGCATTTTAGAAAAATGGTTATGTTGGATGAATGATATAATGTTGTTGTATTCTTGGATTTTTTCAATTATTCATCAAACCATTGATGTCAACTGAAGCAACCTAAAAAAAGATAGAGTAGTTGATTCTGGGTTACATTTTATCTTAGTATATTTCCTATTCAAGTTGCTACTTACCTGATTTGAATGATTAATAAACAACTAATCACCATTTGATTGTGTCGAGTTTCTAACATTATTCTTCGATGATGTGGAGAAAGCACATGTGATGAGGATAAAGGAAAGGGTTTTCACATATAATAAAGTTAGAGAATAATAAAGATAATTAAATAAATACCCCATAAAGGGGATTCAACAGAGCAAGTAGTTTTAGCAGAACAGGTGCAGAAGAAGTTCTAGAAGAGCACATGCAGAAGAAGCTCTAGCAGAGCACGTGTAGAAGAGGTTCCAGAAGAACACGTGCAGAAGAGGTTCCAGTAGAGCACATGCAGAAGATGTCCCAGCAGAACATTCCCAAAGCAAAATCAGCAGAACATGTGCAGAACAGAGCTCAGCAGAACAGACCCAAGGAATAACAGACAGACGAATGGATGCAGACGAACAGGTGCAGACGAACGGAAGCAACTGAATAAATTTGGTACACTCGAAGCAGGGGATAACAATCCGAAAAGCAATGATGAAAAGCATGCCCTAGGAACCTACTGATGTGGACAAAAGGAATAACAGAAAAGGAATATTCTAGAGAAGAAATGGTGTACATAGAGCTATGGAAGAAGTACCTAGTGAAGAAAAACAAGAGAAATGGCTTAAGGAGAGGAGAAAATGGCAGAAATGCCCTCCCTTCACCTTTTTTAGGAACTAGTATAAATAGAGGGAAATATGTATTCAAAAGGGACTTTTTCCACAATTTTTATCTTCAATATAAGGAACATCCTTTCAATTCTTGAGAAACAAGTTGTCATTTTACTATTTCATTGGCATTCATTCTTAGTGTTATTCATTTTGATTATCCATGTTTATGTTCATTTTTGTTGACATCTCAACAATGGCGCCGTCTGTGGGAAGTGTGGGAGAGAAGTGAGTTTCCTTCTTGTCCTGCATGATTCCTCTTTTTACTGCTCCTTGCATTGCATCTTTCCATTCTGTTTTGCACATCTGTTTGTGGGAGGGAAAGTTAGAGAAGTCGATTTAAGCCGATAGAAGTTATGGCTAATCGGATAATTCGAGACCTCGACGAAGATTTTCAAGAGGTAGCACGGCCGGAAACATCGAGAGCAGGAGGAAGGTCAGAAGGGGCGAGGGAGCCAGCTGCACCGAGCTTGTGGACTTTCACCCCAGAACAGTTGGATGGCTTCATCCATTCCGCTGTGCAGAAAGCCCTGGAAAAAGCGGCTGCTGAGAAAGATAAAGGAGGAGAAAGGCGAGAAGCTACGGAGGTTAAAGGTACTAAGATTTCTGTGCAGGGAGTTCGATCGGGTCAGCCAGAGGTAGCTCAAGAGTAAAGCGCAGATAGCCACCCATCGCAGTGGAAATACCCACCTCTCGAAGCATCATCTGCAGACATCTCCATGCAGCGTACGCAAGACTTGGAGGTACAGAAACAAATGGATGCAATGCAGAGAGAAATACAGTTGCTGCGGCAGAGGATGGGCACTGCTAGCCAAATCCAGATTCCAGGTGGAAGTCCTTTCGCGATGGTAGTTCAGATGGACGAGTTGCCTGCAAGTTTCAAGCCTTTAACCTTCGAGTACGATGGGACGACCGATCCGTACGACCATCTTCTGCGGTTCGAAAACGTTGCTCTGCTGCATCAATACACCGACGGGGTCAAATGTCGGGTGTTCCTCACCACGCTCACACAGGCTGCTCAGAGATGGTTTGGGCAGCTAGCAGAAGACAGTATCCACTCATTTCGGGAATTTAGTTCGGCTTTCTTGCACCAGTTCGCCAGCACGAGACGGCAGAGGAGGACCTCACAGTCCTTATTCACTCTGAAACAAAACACGGAGGAATCCTTGAGAGCATTCATTAAGCGGTTCAGCACCGTAGCTCTTGAGGTGCCCTCAGCCACTGCAGAAGTGAAAATTAGTGCGTTAGTGCAAGGGCTGCGGGAGGGGGATTTATTTCGATCTCTAGCCAAGAAGCCAGCCACGACGTTTGAGGAAGTCTTAGCCCGCGTTGACAAGTTTATCAACCTGGAAGACGTGAGTAAAGCACAACGCGCTGAAAGCAGATCTGTAGCCCTAGCGCGAGAAAGAGAAGGCGGTAGAAGAATGGTAGCAGCACCTCTGCACACCAGAAGCGAGCAGAGGACAGATCCGGGACGGGATAATTATAGTCATTATACACCGTTGAGAGTTCCCAGATCCCAGATTTTTCAACTAACAGAGAAGTCTGTTTCGTTCAGGTTCCCACCTAATCGATCGCTGGCACCTACACGACCCAAAGGGAAGTATTATTGCGTGTTCCACAACGACTACGGACATGACACTAATGCTTGTAGGCACTTGAAAAATGAGATCGAGAGGTTAGTGAGGTTGGGAGCGTTGAAAAGATTTGTCGACGGCTCCCATGACAGAGATGGAAAATCCAGAACAGAATTGGAGAAAGGAGAAGATGAAGAAGCGACAAAAGATAAATAGAGGAGAGAGGAAGATAGGGAACTGCCTCCCCCACCAAAGAAGGGGTCTATCAATATGATAGTAGGGGGTCCCTGGGGTGGAGACTCGAATCGAGCCCGAAAGTCAGCGGCTAGATACACGCAGAGATGGCATGAAGCAGAAGTAGGTCCTTATCATACTAGAAGACCCACTCGTAGAAGTGAGAAAGGAAAGGCGGAAGAATACTACGAAGAAGTCATGGAAGTTCAGCGCAGACCTGATATAATATTCGGTGAAGATGACGAGTCACCCCTCCTCAGACCTAACACCGACTCTCTGGTGGTAACTGCTGAGGTGGCGGGATACGATGTGTCTAGAATTTTTGTGGATACAGGAAGTTCTGCGGATATTATCTTTAAGGAGTGTTTCGATAGAATGAACATCAGCACGAAGATCAGGCCTGTACAAACAGCTCTGTATGGGTTCACAGGAGGGGCAGTACATCCCCTAGGAATGGTGACGCTTCATGTGTTGGTAGGAGCATGGCCTAGACAAAAGAGACTCATGACTGAATTCCTGCTGGTTGATCTGCCTTCTGCATACAACATCATTTTTGGGCGACCTATCCTCAATGAATTGAAAGCCGCTGTGTCCACATATTATTTGAAGGTCAAATTCCCAACCTCGGCAGGCATAGGAGAACTGAGAGGACAGCAGATCAGCTCGCAGAAGTGTTATGTAGAGGCAGTGAGGACTGCGGATAAATTGGCACTTCCACGCAGAGGAGGGGGAGACATGACGGAAGTGGAGCAGAAAAGGCAGAAGTTGGCAGATACAGGGAAAGAAGAGGAACTAGGAAAAATGGTGGTGGATGAGGAGCTAGCGCTAGTGGAACTCTTTGTCGATAAAAAAGGTTTTAGTACTAAAATCAGAACACGAATGGAAGAAAGCGAGAAAGCAGAACTGATAGATTGCTTAAGAAGAAATGCAGATCTCTTCGCCTTTCAGCCGGCAGATATGACGGGGATCAGACCAGAAATAGCTATACACCGTTTGAATATATCGTCTGCAACCAGACCAGTAAAACAGAAGCTTCGGAATTTCGGGAAGGAGAAGGATGAGATAATTAAGGCAGAAGTGAAGAAGTTGATGGAATCCGGTCATATTGTGCCGGTACAATTCCCTGAATGGTTATCCAATGCTGTGTTGGTTCCCAAACCAGATAAGAAATGGCGAATGTGTATAGATTTTCGAGATTTAAACAAAGCTTGCCCGAAAGACCATTACCCACTTCCAAGAATTGATCAATTGGTAGATTCCACAGCGGGGTGCGAAAGGCTAAGTCTAATGGACGCGTATCAGGGATATCACCAAATCAGCCTTGATCCTGCAGACGTAAAGAAGGTATGTTTCGTGACGGCTGGAGGGACTTTTGGATACGTACGTATGCCTTTTGGACTGAAAAACGCGGGAGCCACATACCAAAGGATGGTAGATAAACTGTTCAAACCCATGTTGGGAAGGAGTATGGAGGTATACGTTGACGACATGTTGGTGAAGAGCCAGAAAGCGGCAGAGCACATAACAGATCTGGAAGAAGCATTCCAAGTGATCAGGGGAAGTGGGATGAAGCTCAATCCAGAGAAGTGCAGCTTTGGAGTCACCTCTGGAAAATTTCTGGGTTACATGGTCACGAAACAGGGAATTGAAGTGAATCCGGCCAAAGTTAAAGCGATCATGGAAATGAAGGCACCAAAGAATATAAAAGAGGTGCAGAGGTTACTTGGTAGAATTACCGCTTTAAATCGCTTTGTATCAAAGTCAGCGGAAAGAAGTTTTCCTTTTTTCAAAATACTTAGGAAAGGATGCAAATTCCAATGGGACGAAGGGTGCGATAAGGCATTTGACGAATTGAAGCAGTATTTAGCGAATCTGCCCTTGTTGGCAAAACCCGAGAAAGAAGAAACCCTATACATGTACCTTTCAGTGGGCGAGGCTGCAGTGAGTGTTGTTCTGCTACGAGAGCAAGAGGGTAAGCAATGGCCCATATACTATGTCAGTCACATGCTGCAAGGACCTGAGGCCAGCTATTCAGAAATAGAAAAGGCAGGTCTGGCAATCATCACAACAGCTAGAAGGTTACGCCCCTTTCTTGTCTCATCCTGTGATAGTCAGAACCAATTACCCGTTAGGACAAGTTATGGGAAAAATTAGTACTTCTGGGCGGATGGTGAGATGGGCTGTAGAACTGGGAGCCTATGAGGTAGAGTATGAACCAAGGAAGGCGATAATAGCTCAAGCCTTAGCTGACTTTATCCAAGAGTCTACTGGTCAAGATAATCAAACAGCAGAAGAGTGGAGGATATTTGTGGATGGCTCGGCTACCAGAGAGGGGTGCGGCGTTGGTATTCTGATGGAAGGGCCAGAAGGAGAAGTATTGCAATATGCTGTCAAGCTTAACTATGCCGTCTCAAATAATGAAGCAGAGTATGAGGCGATAGTCAGGGGAATGCAGATGATTGTAGAGGCAGGGGGAGAAAATTTGATAGCATTTACAGATTCGCAACTTGTGTACCAACAGTTCCATGGAGGTTATGAAATCAATAAAGAATCTTTCGAAAGGTACCTAGCAGAGATGACCAAATTAAAAAACCAGTTGAAAAAATTTGAGCTGAAACAAATCTCCAGAGCTGATAATGTGCAAGCCGATTATCTTGCTAAATTGGCCAGCGCATACCCGCTTCTGCAACCGCGAAAAATCACCCTACTGGTAGCAGAACCACTCAGAGTAGAAACTGATGTAGCTGAGGTAGAAGATAGAGAAGATTGGAGAACCCCCATTATAAATTCCTTGAAGAAGGTGACAGTTGCGGAGGAAGGAAATGGACGTATGAAGAAAGAGGGTTTGAAATATTGCTTGATAGGAGAACATCTATACAGGAGATCTTTTACTCAGGCATATCTTAGATGTGTTGGGAAAGCAGAAGGAGAAATGGTCCTACGAGAAATACACGAAGGATGTGGAGGAGACCACGCTGGATATAAGTCTGTAGTTAGAAAAGCACTAAGGGCAGGGTTCTTCTGGCCCACTATGAACGCTGATGCAAAAGAGCTGGTGCAGAGATGCAAAGGCTGCCAGATGCACGGATCACTCATCCACTTACCTGCAGAAGAGTTGGGCCAAATGCATTCACCATGTCCGTTCGCAAAATGGGAAATCGACCTGGTTGGACCTCTACCATTGGCCAGAGGACAAAAGAAATTCATAGTGGTCGCCATTGATTACTTCACAAAGTGAGTGGAAGCAGATGCCTTAAGTAAAATAGACGAGAGTAACATCATAAAATTTTTATGGAAGCAAATATGTTGTCGATATGGCGTCCCCCGAATACTAGTGTCAGACAATGGCACTCAATTTAATGGAAAAAAGATCCAAGGATGGTGCAAAGAGATGAAAATTGAGCAAAGATTTGCTGCGGTAGCCCACCCACAAGCCAATGGTCAGGTTGAAGTCACTAATAGAACAATACTGAATGGGCTGAAGGCCAGAGTTGAAAAAGTGAAGGCAAATTGGGTTGATGAGTTAGACTCAGTGTTGTGGGCTTATAGGACCACTCCCAGAACTACTACTGGAGTTTCACCTTTTAACTTAGTGTATGGCGCCAACGCAGTGATACCGGCAGAAGTAGGTATGGAAACACACCGAATCATGACGTTCAACGAGGAACAAAATGACCAACTTTTGGCAGAAAATTTGGATATGGTCGAGGAAGAGAGAGAGCTGGCTAGATTGAGGGCGGACAAAATCAAACGTCGTGTCAAAGCACTGTATGATAGCAAAGTAAAAGTCAGACGTCTGCAACAGGGAGATCTGGTAATGCGAAGGGCAGATGCATTAAAGCCAAGGGGAAAGTTGGAACCAAATTGGGAAGGTCCTTTCATTGTGACTGAAGTTTTAGGGGGAGGAGCATATCGCCTTAAGGATGCAGAAGGAAAGGAGGTCCCCAGAGCATGGAATATCTGCAATGTCAAAAAATATTTTGCTTGAAAAGAAGAGTCTCTGCAGGTACTTGTCTTGATTTGCAAGGAAACTCGCGTATGAAATTGCGGTCATCGATATGCTCAAACCTTTAATCGCCCTAGAAAGCAGCCCTGCTGATAGTCAGACCTCTGGGGTGGCGAATCAGCAGAGGTGGGGCTTGAACCCTTAATCGCCCTAGAAAGCAGCCCTGCTGATAGCCAGACCTCTGGGGTGGCGAATCAGCAGAGGTGGGGCTTGAACCCTTAATCGCCCTAGAAAGCAGCCCTGCTGATAGCCAGACCTCTGGGGTGGCAAATCAGCAGAGGTGGGGCTTGAACCCTTAATCGCCCTAGAAAGCAGCCCTGCTGATAGCCAGACCTCTGAGGTGGCAAATTAGCAGAGGTGGGTCTTTAAATCGCCCTCGAAAGCAGCCCTGCTGGTGACCACACTTCTGAATTGGTCAACTTGCAGGGGCAGGGCTCGAACTCCTAATCGTTTCTTTGGCACATATCAGTTGATGGTTTAAAGCTTATATGTCACTCAAAGGAAAAACAATAATCGTATTTTGTTCCTTGAATTCAGGAAAGGAGGAGGGGAGGAAAGGAAAGTTTATCGGGTTTCCCTGGAAAGCTTTAAAGGATCCAAGGAGGCGAGTAGGGAAAAGAAGCAGTGAAATCCTTAAAATTTCAGATTGATGTACAAGAAAGAACTAAGCTCTCTTCTTTGGAGATTTATTTTATGAATATTAATCTTGCTTACTTTTGTCGAAATTATGGCGTATTAAATTTTTAGGTTGCATCTACACAGTGATAGTTATGCATGGCCAAACAAAACAATGGAATGCAACTAAGACATTGCTAAAAAATGGTATTAATCATGCGCATTCATTCCGCAAGAAATATAACATCATCACATACTAAAGGTTAACCAAGAGAATATAATCATAAACAGAGGAGTAAAACGGAATGTTCACAAATGTAAGATAAGTAAAAAGATCAGATTGTTTGTAAAACAGCATAAATAAAGAGATAGATTGTTTGGGAAATAAATTTGTTCTTAAGATTCAGCCATAGTGGGATCAGCAGTGCTTTCCAAAGGAGCAGAGGATGGACCATCAGAAGAGCCGACGGGAGGAATTGCAGAGGCCTCGAATCCTTCAGAAGGAGGAGGCACACCTTCAAGCAAGGGCGTCTGGGGATGATTGGCGTCTTCAATAAGCATAGGGGAAACCAGGTCCGAAGAATCCTCGTGGACTACGATCAAATCCACCTCCCCCCCCCCCAGAGCAGCGGGAGCCTGATCAGCAAGCAGAGGGTACGAAAGTTGAGATGGGTCGGGCAAGGCCTTCAGATCCACTGAGGATGAGCAGAGGTTGGCATACGCTCGTTGCAAAACAGGCAGCCACCAAGGTGCTTCAATATCTTCAAAGGGGTCCCCTTGAAAATAAGGTGAAGCTGGCAAATCCTCCAGTGGGCCATTTATATCAAAGTCGCCCAGAAAACCCTGTCCTTCCGCCTGCTGCCACGCGGCATTAAACCCAAAGCCATAGTAATGGCCAATGCTGGGACCAAAATCCGCCAAAGAACAGCTGCTCTTCAAATAGGCCTCCTTCAAGCCCTTTACCAGCTCCTTCAAGAAGCTCTGCCCTGCCTCAGAGAGAAGTAGCTTTTGGTGACAAGCCTCAATCCCCTTATCAATCCCCTCTGCATGCTTCCTTTCCCCGTAAAGGCGGGCCTTTGCTTCTCATCCGCAACCCGTTTCTTCTGGACCCCCACCTCATGCTGAAGCTCGTTCACACGCATGGAATGAGCCTTTTCCAGAGCAACCAGCTTCTGCTTTAGCTCTTCCACCTCGGCTTCCTTCTCCGACAGAGCCCGAGAGACCTCCACCTGATGAGAGGCAGCAGCTCTGGCTTGGAGCTTGCTAAAGTAGACAGCCGCCTACACATATAAAATCTAATAAGTACACAAATAAGAATGGGAAAAGAGGAGCACGAACTAACCCAGACACCAAAACAAGATAAAGGCTGCAGTACCTTGGTCATGTGGTGGGCGCCCATGGCCAGTTCGTTGTCCAGAGGCTGCTGGCTGAGAAGTAAGTTATCAGTAGAAGTGACGATGAGCTTTAAAAAGTGACGGGCCTCGTCCACTGTCAACTCCAAGATGGACTTGGGCAGCTCCAAAGTAAATGCGTCATTAGCAGAAGACCGAACGCGGTTGGTTCGCGAGCGGTCGCGAGGAGGTGAGCGGACACAAGGCCGACGTGCCTCAAGCGGTGGGTCAGAAGTTGCCAGAGCTCTTTTACCCTTGTCCTTTGCAGCCTTGGGGGCGTCAGAAGAACCCGCTGCAGGACGCCCTTCAGAGGAGCGGTTAGGACGACGCTCAGAACCGGGGGTAGATCGAGCAGAAGGAGGATTGGGCACAGCGATGGTTCGCTTCCAGGATTGATCTACAGGAAGTTAAAACAGAAAGAAGATAAGGATATCAAACATAAAATCATATTGGAACAAGATTTCTAAAACAAAAAGTAAAAATACCAAGATTAAGCAGCAGAGGAGCTTCTTCTGGAGAGAACCCAAAAAAGGAGAGTATGGCTGGCTGCTCTACCAGTCCAGCCAAATCAAAAGGACCCTCCTCAAGGAAAGACTGGTTTAATTGCTCTATGAGTACCAGATCAGAATCAGGAGTAGTATACTCAAAGGCTTTATCCAAAGGGGGCTTATTGTACATCCAGTTATCTACAGGAAAGTCCCAGATGTTCCCAGGAACCCCAACAAAAAAATATTCATCTTTCCAGTTCTTATCCCGGCTCTGCGGTTTGCCTAGAAATTTTATTAAGCCTCGAGGGCTGGCGCTGACGTAGAAGAATGGGGGTTTAAACTTCAAGGCGAAGTGTGAGTAAAACATTTCAGCAGTTGGACTACCTCCATGGCCTTTTAAAAGTATGAAGAAGCCTATCATCATTCGAAAGGCTGAAGGAACGAATTGGTTCAGAGGAACCCTATACAGAGAAGATAACCTACAAAGATATTCTGGAACGGGAAAGCGGAGCCCTGCTCGCAGCTGATTCAACCAGAACGCCAAATTGCACCCAAAGGGCATGTTTGGCCTCTGGAAAATGGAGGATGAGAACAAGGTATAATTCTGGGGAATGTTAAAAGCAAGCCGAAGCGTGTCTAGCCTATCTGCCTTCATTAGAGAAGGACCACAAACAGCATCATAATTGGGATCAGATGGGGAAAAGTTTAAAGGGTCAGCTGTGGAAACCGACTCCTCCTCGTCTGAAGCAACGAGTTCAGGAGTGTCGGAAAGGGGGGCACTCCTGGTAGGGCTCATCGACTCAGAAAGAATGAGACCCTCCAGAACTCTGTGAGCAGGAACACCTAAAGAAGTACTACCATTGGAGGAAGACGAAGAGACGGAGGAAGCCATGGATCCAAAACTTAAAACCCAGACACTAAAACGAAGCAGAGAGAAATATACAAATGAACTAACACTGACAAGTCTAGACAGGCCTTATTATGCACTACCTTATATATACACAGAAAGCCAACAAATAAAAGATCAGGGGATTAAGGATTACCTTTCGCCATGGATAAGAAAGAAGAGGCAAGAAGCGAAGGAATAAGAAATCAAGGGAAGAAACCAGTGCGGCCTGGAAAGCTATTGGAGGAAGGTGAAGAAGAACGCCGGAGAGGAAAACCACCGGAGGAGAAGAAGAGGAGGATCGCCGGAAAAGTAGTGGAAGAAAGATGCCGGAAGAGAGGGAAGAGGAAACCGCCGGAGAAGAAAGAGTCACGCCGCCAAAGGAAGGGAAGAGGAAGGTTTTTGTCTATCTGCAAGAGAAAAATTAGGGTATAGAGTGAAAGGAATGTGAAAAGACAGGATTTGAAAAGACTTACCTCGAAAAGGTGCGAAAGGTACGATCAACCCACCCTGAAGCGACACGTGTAGGGTGCAGATGACAGGCAATTAGAAGCGGGAGATTTTTTGAAATAAAGAAAAAGGGGGAAAAGGGAGGGAACAGTTATCAACCTAGAAGTCCACAAGTGCTGCACTCGAACAGCTCTACCAAACCAGATCTGCTCGACTCCACCAGGGGGAGTAGCTAATGGGGAAATTAGCTCTCTGCTCGAGAAGAAGTTTACAAGTGCTGCACTCGAATAGCTCTGCCAAACCAGATCTGCTCGACTGCACCAGGGGGAGTAGCTAATGGGGAAATTAGCTCTCTGCTCGAGAAGAAGTTCACAAGTGCTGCACTCGAATAGCTCTGCCAAACCAGATCTGCTCGACTGCACCAGGGGGAGTAGCTAATGGGGAAATTAGCTCTCTGCTCGAGAAGAAGTTCACAAGTGCTGCACTCGAACAGCTCTGCCAAACCAGATCTGCTCGACTGCACTAGGGGGAGTAGCCAATGGGGAAATTAGCTCTCTGCTCGAGAAGAAGTTCACAAGTGCTGCACTCGAATAGCTCTGCCAAACCAGATCTGCTCGACTGCACCAGGGGGAGTAGCTAATGGGGAAATTAGCTCTCTGCTCGAGAAGAAGTTCACAAGTGCTGCACTCAAATAGCTCTGCCAAACCAGATCTGCTCGACTGCACCAGGGGGAGTAGCTAATGGGGAAATTAGCTCTCTGCTCGAGAAGAAGTTCAAAGTGCTGCACTCGAACAGCTCTGCCAAACCAGATCTGCTCGACTGCACCAGGGGGAGTAGCTAATGGGGAAATTAGCTCTCTGCTCGAGAAGAAGTTCACAAGTGCTGCACTCGAATAGCTCTGCCAAACCAGATCTGCTCCACTGCACCAGGGGGAGTAGCTGATGAGGATAAAGGAAAGGGTTTTCACATATAATAAAGTTAGAGAATAATAAAGATAATTAAATAAATACCCCATAAAGGGGATTCAACAGAGCAAGTAGTTTTAGCAGAACAGGTGCAGAAGAAGTTCTAGAAGAGCACATGCAGAAGAAGCTCTAGTAGAGCACGTGTAGAAGAGGTTTCAGAAGAACACGTGCAGAAGAGGTTCCAGTAGAGCACATGCAGAAGATGTCCCAGCAGAACATTCCCAAAGCAAAATCAGCAGAACATGTGCAGAACAGAGCTCAGCAGAACAGACCCAAGGAATAACGGACAGACGAATGGATGCAGACGAACAGGTGCAGACGAACGGAAGCAACTGAATAAATTTGGTACACTCGAAGCAGGGGATAACAATCCGAAAAGCAATGATGAAAAGCATGCCCTAGGAACCTACTGATGTGGACAAAAGGAATAACAGAAAAAGGAATATTCTAGAGAAGAAATGGTGTACATAGAGCTATGGAGGAAGTACCTAGTGAAGAAAAACAAGAGAAATGGCTTAAGGAGAGGAGAAAATGGCAGAAATGCCCTCCCTCCACCTTTTTTAGGAACTAGTATAAATAGAGAGAAATATGTATTCAAAAGGGACTTTTTCCACAATTTTTATCTTCAATATAAGGAACATCCTTTCAATTCTTGAGAAACAAGTTGTCATTTTACTATTTCATTGGCATTCATTCTTAGTGTTATTCATTTTGATTATCCATGTTTATGTTCATTTTTGTTGACATCTCAACAACATGCATTATGTTTAATGTGTTGCTTTAAGTTTTAGACGATGGGAGGCTAACCGATGGCCAAATATGTTCTACACTGATGTAGAAAAAAAATTGCGTGTCGATATATTTCGTCATTTCAATTCTTAATTTATATTTTATATTCATTTTCATAACTGTCCATCATCAATACAAATAATATTAAAACAATTCATATCAAATGAAATGTTTTCTTTATGAAAAATAAAAAACACATAGATTATAAAATATAAAATAAGCAATAAAAAAAAAACATATGAATGTATGCAAAATTATCTAGTTGTAATGCACCGGCATTCACTAATTATATATAAAATTATGAAATCTGAGTGCATCAAGTGAATTAATATGCATGTACGTATATTGTATTTAAGCTAGGAAGAAAGATGTAGTAAAACTTGAATATCATTTAAAATTATAAATTGCATAACCCCTCTCTCCCTTTTCGTTAGTACTTTATATGATCAATGAATTAAACATGATTCATCAGAGGACCCACGTCCTCCTATCCTTTAATCCTTGTGAATCATCATGTAAAGAACTCAAAACATTATACTATTTCTTTCTTTTTCTTATATATGTGCGTATATATATAGCTTCTTTTTTTAATTTGTTTTAGCTATAAATATTTTTTTGTTTGGGTACGAATAAAACTATTGCCTCAGGAGAAATAAAAGGCTTGGAATGAGACGATCATTCTAGGGAGAAGAAAGAACCTTGTTTTGATTACGCATTGTTCAAAAAGTTATATTTTTGATGCGAAGACTGGAAAACATACATATGGATTCAGATCTATTCAGGCACTTTTCAAGATTATCTATTGGGTGTTTCCTTCTTGGATGAATAATCTTCTACGAAAATATGTCGATCTATTGTGGTGCGAATTAAATCAAGAACTATTACATCTCCTGCAAGGCAACACGGACATGTAAGTTTAGATTTTGTTATTGGTGAATGATGAAAAGATTATTTGTAATCTTGATTTTTCATAGGAAATGAAAGCTTTTGATGGGAAAAAAAGGGTTTGTTGTTATTCGATCGGTATAATAGAAATGTTGATTTCGTGGAACAATATATGACCATGTTTACAATTCCTTTGGAACCTTCGATATCAACAACATTGGTAGAGGAAGGAGATGACCCTTCAACAGACAATCACGCACACAATTTTGTCACGTGCGTTCACATAGTGAAACTTGCTGATACATTTTGTAGAATAAATGTAACATGGGCAAAGACTTTGATTAGCCACACTTTATACATAACCGTAGAGAACCCTCTTGAAGAAAATCATTACACATGCAAGATTGATCTCAAGACTTGGCAGTTTTGGGGGAAGAAGGGTCTTAAAACGTTTCGCGTTGCTGATAAACGTGTCGATGTTTTCTGGGATTTGAGGACAGCTAAGTTCACGAGTAGCCCTGAGCCAAACTCGGATTACTACGTGGCGATGGTGTCGAGTGAGGAGGTGGTTCTGTTGCTGGGTGATCAGAAGAATGAGGCGTTGAGGAGGACAAAGTCGAGGCCAGCATTGCACGATGCATCGCTGGTTCATAAGAAGGAGATTGTGTTTGCAAAGAAATGCTTTTGCACGAAGACGACATTAGGGCAAGAGAAGAAGGAGCATAGTATTATCATTGAGTCAGCATTGTCGGGGCCCTATGACCCGGAGATGTGGATCAGTGTAGATGGCATGGAGTCGATTAGGGTGCCGAATCTGCATTGGAGATTCAGGGGCAATGAAACAATTGTGGTGGATAATCTTTGTGTGGAAATCTTGTGGGATGTGCATGACTGGCTGTACAATGGGAGCCATTCAGGCGTGGGCATTTTCGTCTTTAGGAGATGTTTGGATGAACGTGGATTTCAGGGTGATCGTCTCCAAATTAATACTTTCTCCGATGAGAATTCCTCCCTCGAATTCTGCCATTTTCTTTATGCTTGGATGACTGAATGAGGAGATTTATCTTGCAGTAAGCATTGGTTCTCACTTTGCAACATTTATTTACTTGTTTCTTCATCTTTCACATCGTAGTCTCGCAAACCATCTTTTAGCTTTTGAATTTGGAGATATGCCCTACTGATAAATCAGAAAAAAGTTTGGAATAATTTGTTGACTCATTTCAACAATTTAGTTTGTTTTATTACCATTGTGCATAATATTGCAGCTAGCAGTCTTGTAAGAGACTCAAATCAATTGATGTCCTTGAGGCCTTGCACTTCATTCCAACTATGTCCATACTTTTCCTATTGATCAATGTATTTAAATGAATTCTGAAAGATGGACCAACGCACCAACAAAATTTGTTTTGTGAAAATTATCTTTGTACCTCAGACATATATGTCTATATATATATATATATATTAACACAATTATTTCTATACATCAAGTGCATGGGTCATGACCCATGCAATTCGGGTCATATGACCCGGGAGGTGATTTTCACGCCCAAAACGCGCTGAAACGCGCCCCCACGCGCTGACACACACCCCCAAATCGCGCTCAAACCCTAATTTCACTCCATGACCTTTTAGTTATTTCGCCTAACCATTTAGTTATGTCCGCCTAACATTTTCATTATGTTTACATAACCTTTATGATATATTCGCATAACCTTTCTATCCTGATGGTTTAATATTTTACAGAGTAAGATAAATATATATTACCTTTTAAACCTTTATGTTATAATAACTTAACCTTAATGTTATAATAATTTAACTTTTATATTATAATAATATAACTTTTATATTTTTCAAAGGTTATGATCGTTGTATATAAAGTTATATCAATATAACATAAATGTTAAATTATAAGAATATAAAAGTCTTCAATTATATTACATGATTGAAATAATTCTAAGTATATAATTTTAAGGTTTTAACACAGTGTAAACCTTTAAGTTGTAATAATGCAACATTTACGCATAATAATATTAACCTTTATGTTATATTAACACAACCTTTATGTTATTCTTTAAGTAAATAAAGGTTATGATATTTATATATAAAAGTTAAATCAACATAACATAAAGGTTAACTCATCACAACATAAAGGTTTTCAACTATATTATCTTACATTTTATATTGAAAAAAATCTGAGTATATTAACTTAAAGGTTATGATATTTGTACAAAAAGGTTATAGTCATATAACATAAAGGTTATACTCGTATAACATAAAGGTTACCGCATAAATTTAAAAATAAATAAATAAATGAGCACGGATCCGGGTCAAATCCGACTTGACCCGACCCGACCCGTGGGCGCCCAGTTGCATGGATCTAGATCCATGCAACTGGTGCACAAGAACAATACTCTATATATAAAAGCAGAATATTCTGCCAAAAATAGCTACAATAAATGTCTCATTTATTAAATATTTCCATTTTAAGAAAGCATTAATAACTTTTATTTTAAATTTATTAATAAACAAATACATAAATATTAATATTTAATACATTTAATTTTATATTTATTGTATAGAGACTCAAAAGAAAAAATAAATAGAAATTTATCTATATATTTATATACTATAATAATATATGAAAAGTTTGATATATTTATAGAAATAATATTTTCTCATCAAAAAAGTGTCACCTCAACAATATTTTAATATTTTTATTTTTTATTAATACTAATTAAGTTATTTTTTATTGAATAAAATAGATAATGTTCAAACAGTAATTTCAATAATAAATATTAATTTGTTTGGGGATAATTGTATCATATTTAATATAAATATAATTTATAAATAAGTGTAACACTATTAAAGATGCATATATATACATATATGTATATATAATATATTTAGTGTGAAATTATATTTCATTCTAAGTATTTTTTAAATTAATATTTGTAAATGTCCCATCAACAAACTTTTTATTTTGCATTTTTTACTATTTAATTCATTTGATCTAATAATATAAATATTATATTAATTTATTCTCATTTCATCGATCTTAATTAAATAACTTTTATTGAACAATTTATTAAAAATCAACAATAGATATCTAAACAATAATTTCAATAATAAATATTATTTTGCATGGAGATAATTTATACCATAATAATATAAATTAATAAATAAATATAACACTGTTAAAGATGTGTGTATATACATTTATGTATATATAATACTCCCTCCGTCCCGCTCTATTTTGCCTACTTTCCATTTTTATTTGTCCCATCTTATTTTGCCAGCCCAAAAATGGCAAAGAAAAATTTACTTCCTTACCCCTCCATTTCTTTCATTTTACAACTTTTGCACTCAAAAAGCACATATTAATTACAAAATTGTCACTCAAAAATATTAAAATAACACATCACATCAAAGTCAAACAGTTTTTTCTTAGATTCCGTGCCGGTCAAAGTAGGCAAAATAACCTGGGACGGAGGTAGTATGTATTTAGTCTGAATTATATGTCATCTTAAATATTTTTTAAATTATAAATATCTCATAATCAAATAAAATTTCAGTCTTGTACTTTACACTTAGGTCTTCGCATATTTTTATATATATGAGAATGCATATTTTGAATTTATATGGCTCACCTGATTATTTAAATTATATGCTTAGTTTTTAATTATATTATCATCATCATGATCGTAGACTACTACTACATATTGATTATGTGTTGAGCTTAAATTGCAATAATCAATGTCTTGTTATATCAATTAATTTACGTGATACTTATAAAGGAATAATTATCTGTCATCTTCGATGTTAAGCGATATTAATAAAAAATTATAATTCAATTTATTTTGAAATAAAAGGTTGAAAATACATAATTGACAGTGCTTGCATCAAGTTCTTACGTAAAATTTCTAATTTTATTGTGTAATGTTTCTATATATACATACTCACACACATGTATTTAATTTAAATAATTGAATTTGATTTTTAATTCATAATTTTTTTAGTTTTTTTAGTATATTTAATTTAAGTAACTGAAGATATTAGTTTGTAATACAGATGATAAAAAAAAAATTTCGACTATAATTGTTGTCTATAAAGACGTTTTTAGAAAACTTACAAACTTTACAAGTCGAATTTCCAATTTTGATCTGAAGATCATGATATTGATACTTTTGTTTTTAGTATTAATCATAGATTAGTGAATTTGATGTGTATAATATCAATATTGTTGGAGTTGAAAGTGGTGTATTTGAAAATGACTTGGAAAACAAATAGGTAAAGTCGAGGCAAGAGTTGGACTCTTTCTCCGTAAGACGAAATTGCCCCGTATTCAATGCTTTACGGTCTACGGCACACGTCCCCAAGATACAACGACTTACTAACTTAAGGAACGCAGCACAACGAATCCAAAAGTCTTCCGGCGAACAAAAGAGATATTTGGAACTTTCTATGACAAGATGAAAAGAATACTACAATTGCTAGAATGCTATGAATGCAAGTTGTAGTGGAGTCAATGAAATGATTGAATGTGGGATCTATTTATAAAAGTTGAATAGGTGTTGTTTCCTTTCATAATAGACACCTTTTTGGTTTGAATTGATGTCTTTTCATAATGAGACACATTTTCATGAAATGATGTCTTTTCATGATTAGACATCTATTCGTTTGAATTGAAGTCTTTTCATTATTAGACACCTCTTTTTATGAAACAATGTGTCTAATTGGAATGGTTGCATCCCTTTAATTTGGGTTGTATCAATTCAATTCAAACTCACACCCTTTCACACCTTCACACCTCTTCAATTTAAGTTGTCAACTTTAAGCATTAATTTCTCATTCATCCAAAATTGAATTTGAGAAAATAAATACTCTAAATTTATCTACTCGAAACGTAAATTTTAAATTTGCAACTTAATTTCATTTTTGACAAACGAAACACCATGTAATCAAATTGGTTAAAGATTGGTCAACACCAACTTTTCCAAACCAATTTCAAACAATCCCCCACATGAATGAAATTAATGCATATGCAAATGCAGACACTTTAGAAAGTTCCATCGAACTGCTATTGCATCAGGATAGGTAGCTTCCGGCTTTGAACCTTCCTTAGTAAGATGCTATCGGATTTACTTGCTACTCGGTGAACGCGATGTATTGAACCGGTCAGCTTTTTGTGTAAACTAAGACAATAACATTTACACAATAGTAGTTCTAATATCCTTTTGTTCTCACATTGTTTCCATTTCGGCCCTGGACCATATCTTGGTTCATAAGTGCTTCATTGAGGCGGCCATCCTCGCACTTACATAGGTGACTACCTATTAGGACTATATCCAGAGAGTAACCTGTAATACTCCACCTTATTAGGTATAGGCGTCATTAAAAGCTTTATAAGCTTACCCTCACCACACGTCAACAGGATTTTATCTATTCGCACTTGGATAGCTGCGAGAATGAGGCATTAGATGTGCTCCAAGTGCACATTTGAACCATCCATAACTTAGTTGTCTCATTGAACCAAGTTCGTGGGATCTCCACTCATCATGGTTGAGTTACCGCTATGAACGTTCTTTAGTGTGTGGATTTTAACCCCATTCCCCTTACTGCATTGTACATTTGATCTCTATTTATGCCTTTTGTCAACGGATCCGCTATGTTTTCTTTTGACTTCACATAGTCAATGGCAATTATTCCATTAGAGATCAATTGTCTAATGGTATTATGTCTCCTACGAATGTGTCGAGACTTACCGTTATACATACAACTTTGTGCCCTCCCTATAGCAGACATACTATCACAATGAATCATAACATGAGACACTGGTTTGTTCCAACATGGAATATCCTCTAAAAACTTTCTTAGCCATTCAGCTTCTTCACCTGCTTTGTCTAGTGCAATGAACCCAGACTCCATAGTGGATCGAGCTATGCATGTTTGTTTAGAGGATTTCCAGGACACGGCTCATCCACCAATAGTGAACACATAGCCACTAGTGGACTTGGAGTCCTTTGTGTCTGATATCCAATTAACATCACTGTAACCTTCCAATACAGCTGGATATCTTGTATAAAGTATGCTATAACTTAGAGTATGTTTCAAATACCTAAGTACTCTTGTCAAGGCAGCCTAATGATCTTTTCCTGGATTGCTCGTGAATCTACTAAGTTTGCTGACTGAATATGCAATGTCAGGACGTGTACAGTTTGTAAGGTACATTAAACTGCCAATAATCCTTGCATATTTCAGTTAGGATATTGGGTCTCCTCTATTTTTCGCTAAATGTAGAGTTAAGTCTACTTGAGTCTTAGCAGGAGGTAGGTCGCAGGCTTCGAATTTCTTGAGTACACTCTCAACGTAGTGAGATTGTAATAAGAAATTCCATCGGATGTCCTAGAGATCTTTATCCCTAGTATAACATCTGCCAAACCCATATCCTTCATGTCAAAATTTTTCTTCAACATGTTCTTAGTTTTCACGATTATCTCATGATTGTTGCACATGATCAACATGTCGTTTACATATAGACAAACAATCACATATTCATTCGGTGTGCCCCTAATGTATACACATTTGTCGCACTCGTTGATATGAAAACCATTTGATATCATAGTTCTGTCAAACTTTTCATGCCATTGTTTAGGTGCTTGCTTAAGCCTATACAAAAACTTGACAAGTTTACATACTTTATGTTCTTGTCTCGGCACAACAAACCCTTCAGGTTGTTCCATATAAATTTCCTCTTCTAACTCTCCATTTAGGAACGCTGTTTTTACATCCATTTGATGTATCTCAAGGTTATGTAGTGCAGCAATGGCGATGAGTACTCTGATGGAAGTGATCCTTGTAACTGGAGAGTATGTATCAAAGAAGTCATACCCTTCTTTTTGTTTTAACCCCTTGGCTACCAAACGAGCTTTGTACTTGTCAATTGATCCATCAGCTTTGTACTTCCTTTTAAGGATCCATTTACATCCTAAAGGTTTGCATCCCGGTGAGAGATCAACTATTTCCCACGTATGATTCTGCATGATGGACTTAATCTCACAATTGATAGCCTCTTTCCAGAGAGGAGCATCTTGACTAGACAATGCCTCTTGAATTGCCCTGGGTTCACTATCTAACATGTATGTTAGAAAATCTGGACCAAACGTCTTTGCCACTTTGCTTCTTTTGCTGTGTCTTAGTTCTTCTTCAATAGGAGGAGAATTATTTACAACTTCACAAGTACTTTTATTCGAACTTATCTCTTTCCTTTCTTTGCTCAGAAAGACATTCTCAAAGAATATTGCATTCCTTGATTCTATGATCATTCCTTCATTTATATCAGGAATCTCCGATTTATGCACTAGAAATTAGTAAGCACTACTTTGATATGCATATCCAATGAAAATATAATCAATTGTTTTAGGACCTATTCTAACCTGTTTAGGTTTTGGTACTTCGACCTTTGCTAGACACCCCCACACTTTTAGGAAATTAAAGGAAGGTTGTCTTCCTTTCCATAATTCATATGAAGTTTTTTCTAATTTCTTGTGTGGTAATTTGTTAAGATCGAATGTGATTAGCTGAAAGGATGGCTTCCCCCCACATGTTATGAGGTAAGCCAGAGCTTATCAACATAGCATTCATCATTTCTTTCAAAGTCCTGTTTTTGCGTTCTGCAACGCCATTTGACTGAGGTGAGTATGGAGCAGTTGTTTGATGAATAATGCCATGTTCTATGCAAAATTCTTCAAACGGAGCAACATATTCTCCCCCTCTGTCACTCCGAATTGTTTTGATTTTCAAGCTAAGTTGATTCTCAACTTCATTCTTATGACTTTTGAAGGCTTCAAGTGCTTCGTCTTTTCCTTTCAAAAGATATACATAACAATATCTGGTGCAATCATCTATAAATGTGATAAAGTATTTTTTCCCACCTCTAGTTTGCACAAACTTCATATCACATATGTCAGTATGAATAAGTTCTAGAGGCGTAGTACTTCTTTCCACTGAATGGAAAGGTGTTTTGGCCATTTTTGCCTCAACACAAATTTCACATTTGTTTTGTGGATCGAAATCGATTACAGGTATTAAATTTAAACTTACTAACTTCTTTAGTTTGTTTAAACTTACATGTCCTAATCTATCATGCCATAAATTAGAACACTCAAGCAAGTAAGAAGAATTAATAACTTTATTATCACGCTTAATAGTTATTACATTCATCTTAAAGAGCCCCTTTTCAAGGTAGCCCTTTCCTATAAATTGACCACATTTGGTCAGTACAAACTTATCGGCTTCAAATACTAGCTTAAACCCGGCTTTGCTTAATAAGAAACTGGATACTAAATTCTTGCGAATGTCTGGGACATGCAGCACATCCACAAGCGTCAGCTCTTTTCCTGAGGTCATCTTCAGTACCACCCTTCCCAATCCAACTACGTTGGAGGTTGCAGAGTTTCCCATGAACAACTTTCTACCACTGATGGGTGTGTAGCTTGAGAACATCTCTCTTTCTAAACATATGTGGCGTGTAGCCCCAGTGTCCACCCACCACTCTCTTGGATTATCCACCAAGTTGGCTTCAAATACGACAGCTAATAGGTTTAACTCATTCATACTCAGAGATATTGAATTTTCCTCAGTTAGATTAGCCTGACTTCGATTGTCTTTCTTGGGTTGTCGATAATCCTTTGCCATGTGACCGGGTTTGTCGCAGTTGTAGCAGTTGCCCTTAATCTTTCTAACTTTCTTTTGCTTTGGCTCCTGCTGTTGCTTCATGCCCGTCAACTTTCTCTTTTTAGTAGTACTTACCTCAGCCAGGTTTGTTTTTGCCTCCATAATTGTCCTGCCGCTCTTGACTTCAGTTTTTCGGTTGTCTTCTTCAATCCTTAGTCTCACGATCAGGTCCTCAAGCCCCATTTCTTTCCGTTTATGCTTGAGATAGTTCTTGAACTCTTTCCAAAGAGGCGGTAGCTTTTCAATTATAGCAGCTACTTGGAAAGATTCACTGAGTTGCATTCCTTCAGCATGAATGTTGTGGAGGATTAATTGCAACTCTCGTACTTGGTCTAAAACCATCTTGGAATCCACCATTTTGAAATCCAAGAACCTACCGATGATGAATTTTTTTGATCCAGTATCTTCGGTCTTGTATTTCTTTTCTAGTGAATCCCACAACTCTTTCGCAGTTTTTGTCACTGCGTAAACATTGTAGAGAGAGTTGTCGAGTCTATTAAGGATGTAGTTGCGACACAGGAAATCAGTGTCATTCCATGCATCCAACGCAGTCCTCTTTTGGTCATCGACTTCATCATCCCCCACAGTTGGTGCGTCTTCTTTCAAGAAACGAACCAAATTCAGCGTTGTTAAGTAGAACAACATCTTCTGTTGCCACCTCTTAAATTCAGTCCCGTCGAATTTCGCCGGCCTCTCAGCATAAACTGGTGTTGTAGGAACATAAGTAGCCATCTTCAGTTACACAAAAATTTCATCTTACGCTGTTGGAGTTGAAAATGGTGTATTTGAAAATGACTTGGAAAACAAATAGGTAAAGTCGAGGCAAGAGTTGGACTCTTTCTCCGTAAGACAAAATTACCCCGTATTCAATGCTTTACGGTCTACGGCACACGTCCCCAAGATACAACGACTTACTAACTTAAGAACGCAGCATAACGAATCCAAAAGTTTTCCGGCGAACAAAAGAGATATTTGGAACTTTCTAGGACAAGATGAAAAGAATACTACAATTACTAGAATGCTATGAATGCAAGTTATAGTGGAGTCAATGAAATGATTAAATGTGGGATCTATTTATAGAAGTTGAATAGGTGTTGTGTCCTTTCATAATAGACACCTTTTTGGTTTGAATTGGTGTCTTTCCATAATGAGACACATTTTCATGAAATGATGTCTTTTCATTATTAGCCATCTATTCGTTTGAATTGAAGTCTTTTCATTATTAGACACATCTTTCTATGAAACAATGTGTCGAATTGGAATGGTTGCATCCCTTTAATTTGGGTTGTATCAATTCAATTCAAACTCACACCCTTTCACACCTTCACACCTCTTCAATTTAAGTTGTCAACTTTAAGCATTAATTTCTCATTCATCCGAAATTGGATTTGAGAAAATAAATACTCTAAATTTATCTACTCGAAACGTAGATTTTAAATTTGCAACTTAATTTCGTTTTTTACAAATGAAACACCATGTAATCAAATTGGTCAAAGAGTGGTCAACACCAACTTTTCCAAACCAATTTCCAACAAATATATTGTTGTGAATTGAATTATCTTAAACAAATTTATATTTTCTTAGTTATTAAATATTATATTGTCTTTTATATACTAAAATTACTTATACTATATTATGAAATAATTAATATTTACCAACATTATATCACAAAAGTGCATCGCGCGGATGCGAGTACTAGTTATATAGAAAAAAAGAAAACTGAGACATTATATAAGCTTGGGTTATTTTGTTTCCTTTCATTTTACACCGAAATGACAGCTAAAAGATAGCAACAGCTAGCCGTTTCTTCTATATTGTTTTATCTAATCTTGCTACAATAGTTTCGATAAACTCTACGTCTCTAACATGGTTCCCATTAAAGATTATGCTAAATCCTACAATATTCTATACACATGTGGACTGCAAGTAAGTCTCAAGTTATATTGCTATATGAAAATGTAGTTACCGATAAAAAATAAGGAAAAGGGTTCATATAAACTGTTGGTCTCAAGTGATAGAAGGTTTAGAGGGGTGAATAAACATTCTCAAATTTTTCAAAATTTTCTCCAAAAATGTTAAGTTCAGCTTACTACACGCCCAGATAGCTATAAAGCTTACTAGTCAGATGATACTACAGTGATCTTTTTTAGAGAGGTTACTGAACAATTTGAACTTGAGAGTTTTATGTAGTGGAAATTCTTTTATGAAAACTTTTGAAAATGCAAGTATGGAAATATAATTTTTATTGCAAATGATAAATGATGCTTAAGAGAGAGAGATATATATGCAATTACAGAAATATGATAAGCAGGATGAGAATGCAAGCGATATACAGAGGTTCGAAGGTGGAGTAACCCTTCTACTTCCTTTCTACCTCTTCAAACAGAGGGCACTTTGTTAGAACAATAGGTTTACACAGCCATAGCTATTACAACTCAAACCTAACAAAGAGTAAAAAGCTTTCCACACAGTTACTTGCCTACTTAACCAACCAACCCACACAGGATCCTTACGCTTTTCTACAAATTAAGAGTGAAAGTTAGCAGGAAATAATTCCTAGCACTAAGCACTCCTAAACAGTCTAGAATTAAAAGAGTGTTTTTCTTCTTCAAGTTGGAGGCAACGAGCTTTTGAGTCTACGTGCAGGTTACTCTGCTGTAGCTTGCTGCCTAAACTGAGGGACTGAAACTTTTATATTTTGAGCTTGAGTGATTTAGCTTGAATCACGTAGAGTACTTGGAGTTTCAGACGCCTCTTGTCTTGTATTTATAGACTTCGAGAATCTGCCCATTGAAGTGAGGTAAATCTTCGCTATTAATGCTCTTGATCTTCATAGTACAGTTCATTAAATGCGGCTAACTTTGGAGCACCCTTCTTTTCTACATGGCGTATCCTGATTTGTTGATTTTATTGATGTGTCTATTGGTAACCAACAACATTCCCTTTGCTCTTGATTTGACACTTCATAAGAGTATCCTTTGCATCTGTCGCCAGTGACCTCATGTTCCTAAGTCTATGATGTTGTAGAGTAACCTTCAGAGGTTGCTGCAGTGACCATTGTACCTTAACCAGTTTTCACGATGTATTTAAAGAACAACCTTTTTAACTTAATCTAGCTCACTTAAACAACGTGAGATATTGGGTACTCTACTTTCATATTACAAGTATTGGTTTATGTCTTATCAAAACTGAACATTTATTATCCTAACTTTTTTTTATGATGACAAAACCAATAAACAATAAGCTCAAAAGAAAGAGCATCATCTAAGACCAAAGTATGCAATATATAACATAAGACATTCAAAAACAGAACAAACATACATAAGTTGGCATATTAAAGTGAATAAACTTAGTAACAACAAAGTTCACAAGCAATGTGCTTTTAAGACCAAAAACAAAAAAAGTTCATTAGCATACTGCAGATGAGTTTTTCTACAAGATTGACAAAATAGATACAACATAAACTAAGAAATCGAAAGTTTTATCAATTTAGTGATCTTCACAAAATAAGATTTCTTCAGCTTCAGTTCCTCCAGCTTGATGCTTTCTGCTCGTGCCTGGTTCTTTTCCACCACTTCTTAATTGACTCCTTGTAAGATTTATGCATGTAATTCTTCAGTCTCTCATCTTCTTCCCATCGCAGCCAGAAGTCCTCCGAGAAGGGGATGAACTCACCTTTCTCTAATCTTCTTCTCTCAACTTGATCTGGATGGACAAGCCACCTGCTCTTACCATCTCTGCATATCTCTCCAGAGCTTTCTTGTTGTTCGGATACTTATCAAAAATTGGAGAGTCTTTGAGAAAATGAATGTAGTACTTCAGATACTCAACTTCTTTGAAGAACTAGAT
Source organism: Scutellaria baicalensis (assembly GCA_005771605.1). Taxonomy (NCBI): domain Eukaryota; kingdom Viridiplantae; phylum Streptophyta; class Magnoliopsida; order Lamiales; family Lamiaceae; genus Scutellaria; species Scutellaria baicalensis. Next base: position 34,321,871 of record CM016724.1, on the reverse strand, counting down.
CTTAGAGAAGGTGGGTTGCGATGAGTAGGACGAGAGATTTCAAGATCCAATTCTTTGAATTGAGTAGGAAGAGAGATTTCAGGATTTCAATATCCATTTCAAAATAATCCAATTCTGGTGTTTGGGATTTTTGGCAAGAAAGCTGATCATGTTGGAGTTAGCTGCTTTCATTGCTAAGATAGGAAGTTCTTGATTTGGATATCCACAGCTCATCTTAGCTCGTTGTCTAGCTGCTTCCGCCTCAGCATTAACTGTTTGTAACCAAACATCAGCTCTTCTCAGCAAGTCCTTTTTTTCTGATTCCCTCTGCCTCTGCTTAGTCAGCTGCCTGATCACGGGGTGGGCGACTCACTTAGATTGATTATATGTGTGCTGTCTCTTCTGCCTGGACACCTGGTTGCTCCTTGACCTGACTACTCCCTCCATCACCCTTAGGATCCTCTTTCTTTTAAGTTAGTTATCTGTAGACTTCTTCCGAGCCCAACTTTCTTTTCTTTTGAGCTTCCTTCTCTTACAACTTTTCGTAAGCATCAGAGTCCTCGCCCAGAACTTGTTGCAACTTTGATTGAATATCCTGGAGGTAAGATTTATGCTCGATAGAAGAGAGGTCCAACTTTTGATCTTTTTGACAAAGTCATTCAGAATGTCGACCTCTGTCTTCATCAAAGTGGTGGTAGTTTTTATTTTTTAGACTTTATCTCTGATAACTTATAAGCCTCAACAGCCTAGATGTTCGATCTGTAAGATTCAGTCTCTTTGACTGTTGTAAGGATCTTCTTCTCTACCTTAGGAGCTTGGTGTGCAGTAGACTTCGAAGCTGCCTGAGTGGCCTTTGAAACAACCAAGAGAGAGTTCTCGAAACGATAGAAATTGTTGCTTACCAATTCAATGAAGCGAGTGACCTCGAAGGATTCAGAGTCAATCTTCTTCCGGATTCTTCTAGTGGACTTCTTCAAAGCTGCCTGCAGATTCTCCATGGATTTTACAATGAGCAGGGCATTGCTAAAGGGGGCTGCTTTCTGGGTAGCTGGTGGTGAGACTACGAGGGGTTTCTAGGGTTCTGCAGTACTTCATCTTTCCCACTTTCAGAGGGTTCCCCCTTAGCTGGAGCTGAGTTTGAAACCGATTCTCGCTTGCTATCACCGACTTTTCCTCCTTCATTATCATCTTCATCACTGGAATCCTACGAATCAGACTCTCCAGAATTGGATCTTCTGAGTCACTGGTCTGAGAGTCTGATCCATCATCGGATGGTTATTCAGGAACCCGTGCCTCAGCTTGCTTATCTTCCTTGGTTGGTGCCTCAAATGGTTGTTGTTGAGCAATGTTCTGCTCATCCTTCTTATCCTCCGTAGCAGCTTTCCCATCAGTCTAATCGGCATTGTCAGCAACATCTTCATTGGTGACTCCTGCTTCTTTTGCCTGCTCGGCCACAGAAGGAGCAGCAACCAGTGAGGTTGACTCGACTTCATTGTAGATTCGCACGATCAGCCCGGCAAGCTGGTCTAGGATATCAACATCTTATTTCTTTTCCTTTGTAGCTTTCTTAAGGATGGAGTCAATATCAAGTGAACTAGCATTCTGCAGCATCTGCTGATCCACCACTTCACTTAATCCTCATGAAACATCTTCCAAGATCTCTACCCCATCTTCTTCTTCCACTACTTCTTTCCCACCAGAGACTTCAGGCTCCTCTACTTGAACGAGAGCAGGAACTTCTTCAGCTGCTACCTTGGGTGTAGGCATATCAGCCGGTTGAGGCACAACATCCTCCATGCAGCCTCCGCTCTAGCAGGCTGGGTATCTTCAATCACGACTAGGTCAGGGGAGTCACCATAGTCGAGCTCCTCCTCCTCATCTGTTAGGAATTGACTTGGTGGGTTTTGATGAGTCAAAAATCATGCATGTTGTGGCCTAGAGTACCTTACTTGTCTAAGCTTGTGAAACTCTTGCAATCTATAAACTGTGAAAATTTGATAAGTACAGGAGGTTAGTGCAAGCTAATGATACTGAGCCTATAAGGATACTACTCTACTATTAGGATGTATACTATAAGCCTAGCTTTTGTATGAACATCTTTTATGCAATGAGAATCATTATGGTCACATGTTTGCATTTTATATTTGTTATATATGTTTATGCAATGTCCAATTAATTTATATTATAGATAACTTGGTGTGTGGTGCCACACAGAAGATCTTGTTATCAGTTTCTTATAAATTATAAAGAGTAGCTCACAACCAAGATGAATTTGGACAAATCATCAGAATGTTGTAGTGTAGTTTGGTATTAGTCTGTCTTGACTATAAAACTACACTAGTATACTTTGTGTGTATTGAGCAGGACCATTTGAGGTTGTTCGTTTTATTCTGACTATATAATGAACAAGACCTCTGTTATTATAGATGTGCGTTCTCTTAATCCCTATATAATAACAGCCACGTATACACAATATTTGTTTCTTTAATTTACCAACGAGTGAGATTTATTTATTAAATCAATAAACTCGGTGAATTGGGAAACCGTATTGTCTATATGGTGTACTGTTGATTATAGAAGGAATCTGTGTCCTAATTATTTAGGATGATGATGTCCCCTTGAGGAGCTCATAAGGATTATCATGTAAACCCTGCAGGTGGATTTAATCCGACATGATAATAAAGTTGAGTCGTACTACTCTTGGAATTAGATGTTAATTAATTAAGTTGTCAGTAACTTATTTAATTAACGGACATTCGATATCTTAAACACAGGGAGATAAACGTGCACATAATAAGAAGGAGCCCATATTAAATATGGGATTGGGACGGTAGTTCAATAATAATTCTTTAGTGGACTGAATTATTATTGATGGGCTTAATTTATGTGCTCGGGCCGAACACAGGATACTTAAGCCCATCAGGAGACCCAACCCAATTCCTCCTCTAGGTCCCTGATGTAGCCTATTTATAGCCTTTTTTCATCAGCGCCTCTCAACACACGCAGATCACAGAAAACACGTGATAGTGAGAGAGAGTGCAGAATTGAGAGTTCTCGAAGGATCGTTGGCCACGCAACGTTCGAGAAAGGCTGCAGGAATACATCGGAAGATCGAGAGGTCTAGGGTTACGTAAGATCAGTCTTGGCTCGATTTCTCGTAGACTGATCGAAAGGTATAATTAATTTCTTTCCGCTGCTTCTTCTTTATACCTTTGCATGGATCCCGATTCATCAATTGCATAGAGCCGGCGATCGGTCGGTTCCAACAATTGGTATCAGAGCCACGTTTCTGGTTCTATGCAATTGGATCGGTTAATTATTATGATCTTATGCTGTAGCATACGTTTTATATTCAGATTGTATGATAGTAGGATTGCATAGGATAACTCGGTTTTGCAGGTTATCTATATCCAACTATTATGGTCTGTGTGTATGTTTAATGTATGATCTAAACCCGACCTGTCGAGTTTACCTTTTTCAACGGTCAGATTATCCATCCTATAAATAGAGAATATTGAAGACTGAAGCAACTACTGAAACTATAACTCTTATACGCGAACTCAAGCTCTAAACACTCAAGCAAAAATCGCATATTGTTTCAGTCACTCAAACTAAGCAGCAACCTTCAAGGAAGTTGAAGTCTTAAAAGCTTGCTGCACATTAGTTGAAGAAAATTCATATACTTTTCCATCTTAGATTGTGTTAGGAGTACTTAGTGTGAGGAATAAATTCCTACTAAGTATACACTCTTTGTAAAAGAGTAAGAACCCTTCGTGGGTCAATTGGTCAGTAGGCTGAGCAACCTGTCTAGAAGCTAGCTACTTTTTGTTAAGTTAAGATTGTAATAGCATAGGTTGTGTAGACCAAACCTTTTAACAAAGTTCCTATTGCAGAAGGAGTAGAGTGGACGTAGATGAATTACTCCATCCTCGAACCACTGCGTAAGGAATTGAACTAGTAAGTTTCGATGTCGATCCCGTTTGGCAGGCGAACATTCGATCGAAGTGGCCATAATAGTTGGATTTATTTTATTCCATATTTATTGCCCATCTATATGTTTGTTGTTTTATCAAGCATGTTTTTATATGTTACATGTTATTGCATGCTAAAATCCCTCATTTAAATAACTAAGTGGGAGAGGGATTTATTTTGAATAAATCCCATGGTCTCCATTACTGGTTTGTAAGTGATGCATTTAAACTTGCGCGTTGGCTTTAAGTGCCTTCCTCCATATCGGATGAGTTTGATTGTGGATCACTAGATCAAACTTTCTTAATGAATAATTATAGGAAATTATTTAGGAGCGTGTAATCTTCTCCATCTGAAGATACACAAACCTAGATGATTGACTTGGTATTAAGTAATGGTATACACTTAGGTGCATATGATAAGTATCCTCCCCATCGGAGTAAGTGCTGTTATTTGCATGACTAAAGATAAACCAACTATTAATTTTATTTTGTTTGTCAAGATAATGAAATTAATGGGTAAAACCTCCTCTAACGAATGTTTGAATTAGTATACGACCACATTATCGTGGCATACGAAATTCACGGTGTATTGAGGTGTTGGTGAATTTAATTATATCGTTTGAGGGAACGATATAGACTTTAAATTCTATATGATATGTGACCTGTGTATTTATTTGTTTATTTATATGATTCTCAGGATTTCATAATGTCTTTCAACCCACTTGCTGTTATACTCAAAGAAAACAAACTTACTGGACCTAATTATATTGACTGGAAAAGAAACCTGGATATTGTCCTAACTGCTGAAGAGTACAAGTTTGTACTCCATGAGCAATGTCCTGACAAGCCTGATGAAAACTCTAGTGAAGAGGAGAAAGTGCATTATAGGAAGTGGGTTAAGGCAGATGAGATGGCGCGGTGTTACATTTTGGCTTCCATGTCAAATGTACTGCAACATCAGCATCAGGCCATGCCCACTGCCTATGATATGATGCTCAATCTCAAAGAACTCTTCGGACACCAGAGTCGGGCTGCCAGACAGGAGGCAATGAGAAACTTGATGACGACCACCATGTCTGAGGGGACACCTGTGAGTGATCACGTCCTTAAGATGATGGCTCATTTGAATGAGATGGAAGTCCTTGGAGCTGAAATCGATGGGGAAACCCAGGTCGATATCGTGCTCCAAACACTGCCTAAGAGTTTTGAGCAGTTCCGCCTTAATTATAATATGAACAAGAGAATGTACTCCTTGGCGGAACTTCTGACAGAACTTAAATCGGCAGAAGGACTATTTCGTCAAAGTACTCAAGCTTACGTTGCTGAAAAAGTTTCTACTTCTAAGCCGAAAGGTGGAAAGAAGAAGAAGAAACAGAATTCTTCGGCGAACAAAGCGAATGGACCTCAAAAGGCCGGACCACAAGGTGGTGTGAAAAAGCCAAAGGGCAAGTGCTTCACATGCAAGCAGCCTGGACATTGGAAGGTGGATTGTCCTCGTAAAAAGGAGAACAAAGAAGGTACATCTTATTCACTAATTGTTGAAACATGTTTAGCGGTGTTATCTACCGGCACCTGGTGTGTAGATACAGGAGCCACTGATCATGTCTGCAATTCTTTGCAGGGGTTCCAGGAAACCAGGCGACTTAGTGAGGGCGAGATTACCATCTACATGGGCAACGCTGCGAAAGTGGCGGCTGTTGCAGTGGGAGATGTTTATTTATCTTTTGATAGGAACAAGACTTTGGTTTTGAGGAATTGTCTTTACGTACCTTGTTTTAGAAAGAATTTGATTTCAGTTTCTAAGTTGTTTTTGGATGGATATTCTGTTTCTTTTGATGGCAAAGTTGTTGTCAAGAAAAATAGGGTTATTATCTGTTCTGGTACGTTGGTTGGCAATTTATATACTCTTAATCCAAAAACTCCTACGATGCAACAAATGGAAATTAATAATACATCTTCTAACTCAAATAAGAGAAAAGAACCTTCAAAAATGAACCAAACATATCTTTGGCATCTAAGATTAGGTCACATTAACTTGAGTAGGATTCAAAGGTTGATAGCCGATGGACCTTTGAGTTCATTGGAAGTGGAAAACTATCCGACCTGCGAGTCCTGCTTGGAAGGAAAAATGACCAAGAGGCCTTTTAAAGCCAAGGGGTATAGAGCCAAAGAAGTGTTGGAATTGGTTCATTCTGATTTGTGTGGTCCTATGTCTATCCAAGCAAGAGGTGGTTTCGAATATTTTGTCTCTTTTATAGATGATTTTTCGAGATATGGATACATTTATTTGATGCGCCGCAAGTCTGAGTGCTTTGATAAATTCAAAGAGTACAAGGCTGATGTGGAGAAGCGTCATGGTAAATGTATCAAAATACTACGATCTGATCGTGGTGGCGAGTACCTCTTAGGAGAGTTTAGGAATTACTTATCAGAGGCTGGGATCCAATCCCAATTGTCAGCACCTGGTACACCCCAACAGAATGGTGTGGCGGAACGAAGGAATAGGACTCTCATGGAAATGGTTAGATCAATGATGAGTTATTCGGAATTACCGAATTCGTTTTGGGGGTATGCCCTGGAAACGGCGGCGTACATTCTGAACTTGGTACCTTCTAAGACAGTACCCTCTACTCCCACAGAATTGTGGAATGGGCGTAAGCCCAGTCTGAAACACATTCGGATTTGGGGTAGTCCAGCACATGTGCTAAAGGGAGATGCTGATAAGTTGGAATCTCGTACGGAAGTTCGGCTGTTTGTGGGCTATCCTAGAGGAACGAAAGGTGGTTTGTTTTATAGTCCTAAAGATCAGAGGGTAATTGTAAGCACAAATGCCCGATTTTTAGAAGAGGACTATGTAATGAATCACAAGCCCACGAGTAAAATTGTTCTAGAAGAAATAAGAGGGCAAACTCCTATCTTGGTACCAACGGTACAAGATGAGATACCACAGGGGTCTGCACCATCTGTCACTAATGATACACTATTACCACAAGTGCCTCGTCGTAGTGGGAGGGTTGTTAGACAACCTGATAGATTCATGTTTTTGGGAGAGTCTTCGGACTTAGTGCCCGGTGAACATGAATCTGATCCTTGGACCTATGACGAAGCACTCCAAGATAAAGATGCAGAATCTTGGCAAAAAGCTATGAATTCTGAGTTAGAATCTATGGATTCTAACCAAGTCTGGGAGCTAGTAGAACCACCAAATGGTGTAAAAGCCATTGGATGTAAATGGGTCTATAAAAGAAAAAGAGGATCAGACGGGAAAGTAGAAACTTTCAAAGCAAGGCTTGTTGCGAAGGGGTATACTCAAAAGGAAGGCATAGATTATGAGGAAACCTTTTCGCCGGTAGCCATGCTTAAGTCTATCCGGATTCTTTTGTCTATTGCTGCTCATATGAATTATGAGGTTTGGCAAATGGATGTCAAGACAGCTTTCCTTAACGGTAGTCTTGAACAAAACATCTATATGAAGCAACCAGAAGGATTCATTGCAAAGGGCAAAGAGCATCTTGTGTGTAAGCTTAATCGGTCCATTTATGGACTGAAACAAGCTTCGAGATCTTGGAACATCCGTTTTGATGAGGTAATCCAGTCTTATGGATTCATTCAATGTCCGGATGAGTCTTGTGTATACAAGAAGAGTGACGGAAACGTGGTGGTATTTCTTGTACTATACGTAGATGACATTTTGCTCATTGGCAACAATGTCAAGGTGTTGTCAGACGTAAAGGAATGGCTATCCAAGCAATTTGATATGAAGGACTTGGGAGAAGTTGGACATATTCTTGGGATCAAAGTTATAAGGGATCGCAAGAAAAGGATGTTATGTCTATCTCAAGCTTCATACATTGATACTATCCTAGCTCGTTTTAGCATGCAAAACTCCAAGAAAGGTTTTCTACCTTTTCGACATGGAGTACCTTTATCTAAGGAGATGTGTCCTAAGACACCAAAGGAGATAGAGGATATGAAGGCAGTTCCTTATGCTTCGGCTGTAGGAAGCCTAATGTATGCAATGCTATGTACGAGGCCAGATATCTGCTTTGCCGTGGGCATGGTTAGCAGATATCAAAGTAACCCAGGACAAGGATATTGGACTGCGGTAAAGCATATTTTAAAGTACCTGAAAAGGACTAGAAATTATATGCTGGTTTACCAAGCTAATTATTTGCTTCCTGTGGGTTACACGGATTCTGATTTCCAGTCGGATAGGGACAATAGTAAATCTACCTCGGGTTATGTGTTTACCTTGGGAGGTGGAGCCATAGTATGGAGGAGTGTTAAGCAGAAATGCGTTTCGGACTCAACCATGGAAGCTGAGTATGTGGCAGCCTCTGAGGCAGCCAAAGAAGCTGTATGGCTCAGAAACTTCATGATGGACTTAGAAGTGATTCCTAATTTGCCTAAAGCTATCACAATTTATTGTGATAATAGTGGTGCAGTAACAAACTCGAAGGAACCACGAGCTCATAAAGCAAGTAAGCACATTGAGCGCAAGTACCACCTGATACGAGACATCGTAAAACGAGGGGAAGTTGTTGTCGCCAAGATTGCATCAGCCGATAACCTAGCAGATCCTTTCACAAAGGCCCTTCCGGCGAAAGCCTTCGATGAGCATGTTGAAGGAATGGGAATCAGATGTATGGTAGTGTAGATGACAGCATAGTCTTTTAGTATAAGTGGGAGATTGTTAGGATGTATACTATAAGCCTAGCTATTGTATGAACATCTTTTATGCAATGAGAATCATTATGGTCACATGTTTGCATTTTATATTTGTTATATATGTTTATGCAATGTCCAATTAATTTATATTATAGATAACTTGGTGTGTGGTGCCACACAGAAGATCTTGTTATCAGTTTCTTATAAATTATAAAGAGTAGCTCACAACCAAGATGAATTTGGACAAATCATCGGAATGGTTGTAGTGTAGTTTGGTATTAGTCTGTCTTGACTATAAAACTACACTAGTATACTTTGTGTGTATTGAGCAGGACCATTTGAGGTTGTTCGTTTTATTCTGACTATATAATGAACAAGACCTCTGTTATTATGGATGTGCGTTCTCTTAATCCCTATATAATAACAGCCACGTATACACAATATTTGTTTCTTTAATTTACCAACGAGTGAGATTTATTTATTAAATCAATAAACTCGGTGAATTGGGAAACCGTATTGTCTATATGGTGTACTGTTGATTATAGAAGGAATCTGTGTCCTAATTATTTAGGATGATGATGTCCCCTTGAGGAGCTCATAAGGATTATCATGTAAACCCTGCAGGTGGATTTAATCCGACATGATAATAAAGTTGAGTCGTACTACTCTTGGAATTAGATGTTAATTAATTAAGTTGTCAGTAACTTATTTAATTAACGGACATTCGATATCTTAAACACAGGGAGATAAACGTGCACATAATAAGAAGGAGCCCATATTAAATATGGGATTGGGACGGTAGTTCAATAATAATTCTTTAGTGGACTGAATTATTATTGATGGGCTTAATTTATGTGCTCGGGCCGAACACAGGATACTTAAGCCCATCAGGAGGCCCAACCCAATTCCTCCTCTAGGTCCCTGATGTAGCCTATTTATAGCCCTTTTTTCATCAGCGCCTCTCAACACACGCAGATCACAGAAAACACGTGATAGTGAGAGAGAGTGCAGAATTGAGAGTTCTCGAAGGATCGTTGGCCACGCAACGTTCGAGAAATGCTGCAGGAATACATCGGAAGATCGAGAGGTCTAGGGTTACGTAAGATCAGTCTTGGCTCGATTTCTCGTAGACTGATCGAAAGGTATAATTAATTCTTTCCGCTGCTTCTTCTTTATACCTTTGCATGGATCCCGATTCATCAATTGCATAGAGCCGGCGATCGGTCGGTTCCAACATCTACAACAAGGAGGAGAATCAAAACAGAGAAAGTAATTTGCTGAAGATCACGTCAAGTATTCTGCAACATACTGGCTCACAAGGATACTGAAGAGAGTGGCATATGGAGCAACCTAAGAGACATACTAGAACACCATCCAAGGATGCTCAGAGAATAAATCAAATCAGTTGAGAATCATACTTAGTTACCAGTGGAGACAAAAAGAATAAAACAAATCAAATGAAAACATCTATATAGTTAAGGTTGTTGATGATTAGAAGCATTTAATGAACTATACTATGAAGATCAAGAGCATTACTGGCGGAGATTTACCTTTTTCAACGGTCAGATTATCCATCCTATAAATAGAGAATATTGAAGACTGAAGCAACTACTGAAACTATAACTCTTATACGCGAACTCAAGCTCTAAACACTCAAGCAAAAATCGCATATTGTTTCAGTCACTCAAACTAAGCAGCAAGCAACCTTCAAGGAAGTTGAAGTCTTAAAAGCTTGCTGCACATTAGTTGAAGAAAATTCATATACTTTTCCATCTTAGATTGTGTTAGGAGTACTTAGTGTGAGGAATAAATTCCTACTAAGTATACACTCTTTGTAAAAGAGTAAGAACCCTTCGTGGGTCAATTGGTCAGTAGGCTGAGCAACCTGTCTAGAAGCTAGCTACTTTTTGTTAAGTTAAGATTGTAATAGCATAGGTTGTGTAGACCAAACCTTTTAACAAAGTTCCTATTGCAGAAGGAGTAGAGTGGACGTAGATGAATTACTCCATCCTCGAACCACTGCGTAAGGAATTGAACTAGTAAGTTTCGATGAGACAAAAACTTTAAAAAAAAGCCCTCAGTAACATATGTGCTATCATGCTTTTATCTGCTTTGAAAAGGTTACTGCAGGAAAAGCTCACTGCCAGAGGATGCATCAAATAAAAGACAACACTCAATTTAAAGAAGCTACTGGTCAACAAGTCGTGCAAAGGTTACTACAAGCTAAACAAACAAGTCACTATAGAGAGCTACCTGGAATGTCGCTGTACAAAAAGTAGTAACCTACAAACACTTGATCCAAGACTTATACAAGAAAGATTAAATTTAAGTACAATGATCTTGTTGAGTTTCCAGTAGAAACAAAAGGAATAAAACCTATCAGAAGAAGACACTTACACATCAAAGGTCGATCCCCGTTTGGCAGGCGAACATTCGATCGAAGTGGCCATAATAGTTGGATTTACTTTATTCCATATTTATTGCCTATCTATATGTTTGTTGTTTTATCAAGCATGCTTTTATATGTCACATGTTATTGCATGCTAAATTCCCTCAATTAAATAACTAAGTGGGAGAGGGATTTATTTTGAATAAATCCCATGGTCTCCATTACTGGTTTGTAAGTGATGCATTTAAACTTGCGCGTTGGCTTTAAGTGCCTTCCTCCATATCGGATGAGTTTGATTGTGGATCACTAGATCAAACTTTCTTAATGAATAATTATAGGAAATTATTTAGGAGCGTGTAATCTTCTCCATCTGAAGATACACAAACCTAGATGATTGACTTGGTATTAAGTAATGGTATACACTTAGGTGCATATGATAAGTATCCTCCCCATCGGAGTAAGTGCTGTTATTTGCATGACTAAAGATAAACCAACTATTAATTTTATTTTGTTTGTCAAGATAATGAAATTAATGGGTAAAACCTCCTCTAACGAATGTTTGAATTAGTATACGACCACATTATCGTGGCATACGAAATTCACGGTGTATTGAGGTGTTGGTGAATTTAATTATATCGTTTGAGGGAACGATATAGACTTTAAATTCTATATGATATGTGACCTGTGTATTTATTTGTTTATTTATATGATTCTCAGGATTTCATAATGTCTTTCAACCCACTTGCTGTTATACTCAAAGAAAACAAACTTACTGGACCTAATTATATTGACTGGAAAAGAAACCTGGATATTGTCCTAACTGCTGAAGAGTACAAGTTTGTACTCCATGAGCAATGTCCTGACAAGCCTGATGAAAACTCTAGTGAAGAGGAGAAAGTGCATTATAGGAAGTGGGTTAAGGCAGATGAGATGGCGCGGTGTTACATTTTGGCTTCCATGTCAAATGTACTGCAACATCAGCATCAGGCCATGCCCACTGCCTATGATATGATGCTCAATCTCAAAGAACTCTTCGGACACCAGAGTCGGGCTGCCAGACAGGAGGCAATGAGAAACTTGATGACGACCACCATGTCTGAGGGGACACCTGTGAGTGATCACGTCCTTAAGATGATGGCTCATTTGAATGAGATGGAAGTCCTTGGAGCTGAAATCGATGGGGAAACCCAGGTCGATATCGTGCTCCAAACACTGCCTAAGAGTTTTGAGCAGTTCCGCCTTAATTATAATATGAACAAGAGAATGTACTCCTTGGCGGAACTTCTGACAGAACTCAAATCGGCAGAAGGACTATTTCGTCAAAGTACTCAAGCTTACGTTGCTGAAAAAGTTTCTACTTCTAAGCCGAAAGGTGGAAAGAAGAAGAAGAAACAGAATTCTTCGGCGAACAAAGCGAATGGACCTCAAAAGGCCGGACCACAAGGTGGTGTGAAAAAGCCAAAGGGCAAGTGCTTCACATGCAAGCAGCCTGGACATTGGAAGGTGGATTGTCCTCGTAAAAAGGAGAACAAAGAAGGTACATCTTATTCACTAATTGTTGAAACATGTTTAGCGGTGTTATCTACCGGCACCTGGTGTGTAGATACAGGAGCCACTGATCATGTCTGCAATTCTTTGCAGGGGTTCCAGGAAACCAGGCGACTTAGTGAGGGCGAGATTACCATCTACATGGGCAACGCTGCGAAAGTGGCGGCTGTTGCAGTGGGAGATGTTTATTTATCTTTTGATAGGAACAAGACTTTGGTTTTGAGGAATTGTCTTTACGTACCTTGTTTTAGAAAGAATTTGATTTCAGTTTCTAAGTTGTTTTTGGATGGATATTCTGTTTCTTTTGATGGCAAAGTTGTTGTCAAGAAAAATAGGGTTATTATCTGTTCTGGTACGTTGGTTGGCAATTTATATACTCTTAATCCAAAAACTCCTACGATGCAACAAATGGAAATTAATAATACATCTTCTAACTCAAATAAGAGAAAAGAACCTTCAAAAATGAACCAAACATATCTTTGGCATCTAAGATTAGGTCACATTAACTTGAGTAGGATTCAAAGGTTGATAGCCGATGGACCTTTGAGTTCATTGGAAGTGGAAAACTATCCGACCTGCGAGTCCTGCTTGGAAGGAAAAATGACCAAGAGGCCTTTTAAAGCCAAGGGGTATAGAGCCAAAGAAGTGTTGGAATTGGTTCATTCTGATTTGTGTGGTCCTATGTCTATCCAAGCAAGAGGTGGTTTCGAATATTTTGTCTCTTTTATAGATGATTTTTCGAGATATGGATACATTTATTTGATGCGCCGCAAGTCTGAGTGCTTTGATAAATTCAAAGAGTACAAGGCTGATGTGGAGAAGCGTCATGGTAAATGTATCAAAATACTACGATCTGATCGTGGTGGCGAGTACCTCTTAGGAGAGTTTAGGAATTACTTATCAGAGGCTGGGATCCAATCCCAATTGTCAGCACCTGGTACACCCCAACAGAATGGTGTGGCGGAACGAAGGAATAGGACTCTCATGGAAATGGTTAGATCAATGATGAGTTATTCGGAATTACCGAATTCGTTTTGGGGGTATGCCCTGGAAACGGCGGCGTACATTCTGAACTTGGTACCTTCTAAGACAGTACCCTCTACTCCCACAGAATTGTGGAATGGGCGTAAGCCCAGTCTGAAACACATTCGGATTTGGGGTAGTCCAGCACATGTGCTAAAGGGAGATGCTGATAAGTTGGAATCTCGTACGGAAGTTCGGCTGTTTGTGGGCTATCCTAGAGGAACGAAAGGTGGTTTGTTTTATAGTCCTAAAGATCAGAGGGTAATTGTAAGCACAAATGCCCGATTTTTAGAAGAGGACTATGTAATGAATCACAAGCCCACGAGTAAAATTGTTCTAGAAGAAATAAGAGGGCAAACTCCTATCTTGGTACCAACGGTACAAGATGAGATACCACAGGGGTCTGCACCATCTGTCACTAATGATACACTATTACCACAAGTGCCTCGTCGTAGTGGGAGGGTTGTTAGACAACCTGATAGATTCATGTTTTTGGGAGAGTCTTCGGACTTAGTGCCCGGTGAACATGAATCTGATCCTTGGACCTATGACGAAGCACTCCAAGATAAAGATGCAGAATCTTGGCAAAAAGCTATGAATTCTGAGTTAGAATCTATGGATTCTAACCAAGTCTGGGAGCTAGTAGAACCACCAAATGGTGTAAAAGCCATTGGATGTAAATGGGTCTATAAAAGAAAAAGAGGATCAGACGGGAAAGTAGAAACTTTCAAAGCAAGGCTTGTTGCGAAGGGGTATACTCAAAAGGAAGGCATAGATTATGAGGAAACCTTTTCGCCGGTAGCCATGCTTAAGTCTATCCGGATTCTTTTGTCTATTGCTGCTCATATGAATTATGAGGTTTGGCAAATGGATGTCAAGACAGCTTTCCTTAACGGTAGTCTTGAACAAAACATCTATATGAAGCAACCAGAAGGATTCATTGCAAAGGGCAAAGAGCATCTTGTGTGTAAGCTTAATCGGTCCATTTATGGACTGAAACAAGCTTCGAGATCTTGGAACATCCGTTTTGATGAGGTAATCCAGTCTTATGGATTCATTCAATGTCCGGATGAGTCTTGTGTATACAAGAAGAGTGACGGAAACGTGGTGGTATTTCTTGTACTATACGTAGATGACATTTTGCTCATTGGCAACAATGTCAAGGTGTTGTCAGACGTAAAGGAATGGCTATCCAAGCAGTTTGATATGAAGGACTTGGGAGAAGTTGGACATATTCTTGGGATCAAAGTTATAAGGGATCGCAAGAAAAGGATGTTATGTCTATCTCAAGCTTCATACATTGATACTATCCTAGCTCGTTTTAGCATGCAAAACTCCAAGAAAGGTTTTCTACCTTTTCGACATGGAGTACCTTTATCTAAGGAGATGTGTCCTAAGACACCAAAGGAGATAGAGGATATGAAGGCAGTTCCTTATGCTTCGGCTGTAGGAAGCCTAATGTATGCAATGCTATGTACGAGGCCAGATATCTGCTTTGCCGTGGGCATGGTTAGCAGATATCAAAGTAACCCAGGACAAGGACATTGGACTGCGGTAAAGCATATTTTAAAGTACCTGAAAAGGACTAGAAATTATATGCTGGTTTACCAAGCTAATGATTTGCTTCCTGTGGGTTACACGGATTCTGATTTCCAGTCGGATAGGGACAATAGTAAATCTACCTCGGGTTATGTGTTTACCTTGGGAGGTGGAGCCATAGTATGGAGGAGTGTTAAGCAGAAATGCGTTTCGGACTCAACCATGGAAGCTGAGTATGTGGCAGCCTCTGAGGCAGCCAAAGAAGCTGTATGGCTCAGAAACTTCATGATGGACTTAGAAGTGATTCCTAATTTGCCTAAAGCTATCACAATTTATTGTGATAATAGTGGTGCAGTAGCAAACTCGAAGGAACCACGAGCCCATAAAGCAAGTAAGCACATTGAGCGCAAGTACCACCTGATACGAGACATCGTAAAACGAGGGGAAGTTGTTGTCGCCAAGATTGCATCAGCCGATAACCTAGCAGATCCTTTCACAAAGGCCCTTCCGGCGAAAGCCTTCGATGAGCATGTTGAAGGAATGGGAATCAGATGTATGGTAGTGTAGATGACAGCATAGTCTTTTAGTATAAGTGGGAGATTGTTAGGATGTATACTATAAGCCTAGCTTTTGTATGAACATCTTTTATGCAATGAGAATCATTATGGTCACATGTTTGCATTTTATATTTGTTATATATGTTTATGCAATGTCCAATTAATTTATATTATAGATAACTTGGTGTGTGGTGCCACACAGAAGATCTTGTTATCAGTTTCTTATAAATTATAAAGAGTAGCTCACAACCAAGATGAATTTGGACAAATCATCGGAATGGTTGTAGTGTAGTTTGGTATTAGTCTGTCTTGACTATAAAACTACACTAGTATACTTTGTGTGTATTGAGCAGGACCATTTGAGGTTGTTCGTTTTATTCTGACTATATAATGAACAAGACCTCTGTTATTATGGATGTGCGTTCTCTTAATCCCTATATAATAACAGCCACGTATACACAATATTTGTTTCTTTAATTTACCAACGAGTGAGATTTATTTATTAAATCAATAAACTCGGTGAATTGGGAAACCGTATTGTCTATATGGTGTACTGTTGATTATAGAAGGAATCTGTGTCCTAATTATTTAGGATGATGATGTCCCCTTGAGGAGCTCATAAGGATTATCATGTAAACCCTGCAGGTGGATTTAATCCGACATGATAATAAAGTTGAGTCGTACTACTCTTGGAATTAGATGTTAATTAATTAAGTTGTCAGTAACTTATTTAATTAACGGACATTCGATATCTTAAACACAGGGAGATAAACGTGCACATAATAAGAAGGAGCCCATATTAAATATGGGATTGGGACGGTAGTTCAATAATAATTCTTTAGTGGACTGAATTATTATTGATGGGCTTAATTTATGTGCTCGGGCCGAACACAGGATACTTAAGCCCATCAGGAGGACCCAACCCAATTCCTCCTCTAGGTCCCTGATGTAGCCTATTTATAGCCTTTTTTCATCAGCGCCTCTCAACACACGCAGATCACAGAAAACACGTGATAGTGAGAGAGAGTGCAGAATTGAGAGTTCTCGAAGGATCGTTGGCCACGCAACGTTCGAGAAAGGCTGCAGGAATACATCAGAAGATCGAGAGGTCTAGGGTTACGTAAGATCAGTCTTGGCTCGATTTCTCGTAGATTGATCGAAAGGTATAATTAATTCTTTCCGCTGCTTCTTCTTTATACCTTTGCATGGATCCCGATTCATCAATTGCATAGAGCCGGCGATCGGTCGGTTCCAACATCTACAACAAGGAGGAGAATCAAAACAGAGAAAGTAATTTGCTGAAGATCACGTCAAGTATTCTGCAACATACTGGCTCACAAGGATACTGAAGAGAGTGGCATATGGAGCAACCTAAGAGACATACTAGAACACCATCCAAGGATGCTCAGAGAATAAATCAAATCAGTTGAGAATCATACTTAGTTACCAGTGGAGACAAAAAGAATAAAACAAATCAAATGAAAACATCTATATAGTTAAGGTTGTTGATGATTAGAAGCATTTAATGAACTA
The DNA here is from genome assembly GCA_005771605.1 of Scutellaria baicalensis. Lineage (NCBI taxonomy): Eukaryota > Viridiplantae > Streptophyta > Magnoliopsida > Lamiales > Lamiaceae > Scutellaria > Scutellaria baicalensis. Next base: position 34,304,664 of record CM016724.1, on the reverse strand, counting down.
TACTATGAAGATCAAGAGCATTACTGGCGGAGATTTACCTTTTTCAACGGTCAGATTATCCATCCTATAAATAGAGAAGATTGAAGACTGAAGCAACTACTGAAACTATAACTCTTATACGCGAACTCAAGCTCTAAACACTCAAGCAAAAATCGCATATTGTTTCAGTCACTCAAACTAAGCAGCAAGCAACCTTCAAGGAAGTTGAAGTCTTAAAAGCTTGCTGCACATTAGTTGAAGAAAATTCATATACTTTTCCATCTTAGATTGTGTTAGGAGTACTTAGTGTGAGGAATAAATTCCTACTAAGTATACACTCTTTGTAAAAGAGTAAGAACCCTTCGTGGGTCAATTGGTCAGTAGGCTGAGCAACCTGTCTAGAAGCTAGCTACTTTTTGTTAAGTTAAGATTGTAATAGCATAGGTTGTGTAGACCAAACCTTTTAACAAAGTTCCTATTGCAGAAGGAGTAGAGTGGACGTAGATGAATTACTCCATCCTCGAACCACTGCGTAAGGAATTGAACTAGTAAGTTTCGATGAGACAAAAACTTTAAAAAAAAGCCCTCAGTAACATATGTGCTATCATGCTTTTATCTGCTTTGAAAAGGTTACTGCAGGAAAAGCTCACTGCCAGAGGATGCATCAAATAAAAGACAACACTCAATTTAAAGAAGCTACTGGTCAACAAGTTGTGCAAAGGTTACTACAAGCTAAACAAACAAGTCACTATAGAGAGCTACCTGGAATGTCGCTGTACAAAAAGTAGTAACCTACAAACACTTGATCCAAGACTTATACAAGAAAGATTAAATTTAAGTACAATGATCTTGTTGAGTTTCCAGTAGAAACAAAAGGAATAAAACCTATCAGAAGAAGACACTTACACATCAAAGGATGCTCCAGTAAGGAAGACGGACTGGTAACATTAAATGAACTGTACTATAAAGATCAAGTACATTAAATGTCGAAGATTTGCCTCCTTCAATAGGCAGATTTTCCAATCCTATAAATAGAGACAAATTGAAGATGTTTGATACATTTGTAGAATGTTTTGATGAGACAAATCCTTAAGTAACTCTATATATGTATAACCAATCTTAGGATAAGTTACTGCAATAGATTAACTATAGAAGATTAAAAGAAATAGAGAAAGTGTCAAAAGGAAGGTTACTGAAGAGAATGGTTAAAAAGAATCGGATGAACTGATAAGGATATTGTTGGTCCTGGAACTGCTGTAGGTAGGCTTAGAGGGGGGTGAATAAGAATACTTTCTCTTCTAATTTTTCTTTCAAGTCTATTGGCTTATTTCTAATATCAGTAACCTTTTGGGAGGTTAATGATCAGAGTTAATGCAAAAGCCTATCTTTGTACCCAATAGAAAATATGCAGTTTATCAGAGAGACTAGATGTAAGACAGTAATCAGATAAAGACGCAAGGATGTATAGAGGTTCGAAGGTGGAGTAATCCTTCTACGTCTTCTCTTCCTCTACACAGGAGGGAACATTGGTTAAGCTGGTTGATTTACATAGACCTATCTATTACAACCTACCCTTAACGAATAAGTAGCAAGCCTTCACACAGATGCTTGTCTACTTTCCCTTGACCCACACATGATCCTACTCTACCCACCCAGGATCCTCACTTTCTCTCCTAGAAAGTGGTGAACTCAGCAGGACATTACTCTTCGCACTGAGTACTCCGAGACAACCTTTTAGAGAGGTATATCTACTTTTTCTTCAACTGGGTGCAGCAAGCTTGGCCTTCGTATGCAGACTGATTCTGCTGAAGCTTGCTGCTGACTGGTAGACTGGGTGTGCGTCTTCTTGGGGTGTGGAGTGTTCGAGCTCTTCTTGTTTTCATCAGCTCTCCTTGAACACTCTCTTTTCTAAGGCTTCCCCCTTTTTCTGCGCTTCTCTCTTTTAAACTTTTCTCTCATCTTTTGCGCTTCTCTCTATGAGCTTGGATATTCTGATGTGCTCACTTCTTTTCTCTCTTTCACACTCGGTGCTTCTCTCTCACACCATTTCAATCTTCAGTCCTCCTCTTTATAGGTTGTGAAATCTGCCCACTGAAGGTAGACAGATTTCTGACATTGATGCGCCACACATCTGACACACGACAACTTTTTGCTTTCCACGTGTCTTCTTCCGATTGGCTCCTCTTCTCTTTTCTCTCTACCGGTAACTTCTTGTGTCTACCGATAACTTTGACTTTCTGCCCATGCCTGCTTTGTAGCTTCCTCCTCTAGCTTCACTCTGGAGATTCCTTCTTCTAGCTTGCTCCTTCAGGTGGCTTCGAGGCTTCTGTATCATGCTGCTCCCTGCAGTATGCTTTCGGCATGGTCTCCCCAGGCAGCTTCCTATCTCGCTGTTTTCTACTTTGGTGAGGTCTCTTCCAGTTGCTTCCGGAAGTCAATAGTATCCTTATTTCTTTCAGATTCTTTTCAACTATACTCTTCAGTATCGTTCATTTGACACATTCTCTTTTTCTTTTAATCTTCTGCAGTAACTCTATTGCAGTAACCTTATCCTAAGATTAGTTATGCTATAGAGTTACTTTAAGGATTTGTCTCATCAAAACATTCTACAAATATATCCAACAATTTCCCCCTTTTTGATGATGACAAAACCTTTACGGAAGATCAAAAGATTATAGCATCTCAAGCACATAAAGCATATTTAAAGCATGACACAAATGGGCATACGACTTTCATACACAAATCACATATAAGTAAAAAAGAAAGTGCATAAGGAGTGAGCAATTTTTGAAGAACAGAAGACATTTTATTAAGATAAAATGTATACATTACAATGCAGTAAGCAAAGTATAATAAGCATCCTATCTAAATTCATTCTTCTATTCTTTTTGCTCTTTCCTATCTTTCTTTTCCCTTCTTGTTTGCTGCTAGCTTCTTTTTTCTCTCAGTTTTCCTTCCTCCTCACTTGATGCAGTCACCTACACTCAGTGGTTTCTTGTCGGCTGTAGAGGAGAGCAGTTGGGAGGTGTGAGAGGCGATGCAAGAGATAGAGGGAATTCATTCGGAGGAAACTATGTAAAAAAGCAGAGAAGTCCAGACGTCAGTAGCTTACTGCGTCTTTCCTTCTCCTTCAATCTCCACTCGTCTCTCCAACTATCTTTTCTTCCGGTTCTCTTGCATCTAAAAGAGAATTCACCTCATGGAGGAGATGAATTCCTTTTTCCCCCACCTCCTGGAAGTCTTTTGATCTTCCAGACCCTTCGCAGTTTCTTATCCCTTTTTGGCATCATCAATAGAGATAACGCACTTGGGCCACTGGAAAGGGGTCCTTAGCTCTATCCTCCTATCTTGACGAGAAGAACTTGAGTGCAACTCCTTGCTGGTGAGATGGGATTTGATATCTAGAAGATCAACTCTTCTGAGAATGGTTTGCTTAGCGAGTATCAAACGTGAAAAGTGACAATATGAGGTTGAGGTGTGCTTGGTTGATTATTTGCAGAGAATGTGTCTTTTGGAATGAATGAAGAGTAGAGTTTCCAACAATCTGGTTCCATTTTAGGCTAAGGATGAGAGGAAGAGGATATCGATAAATATGCTTTAAGAAGAATAAGGAGTGCATGTATTTATATGGATAGAAATACTCCCTGTTGCTGTTTGGATCCTTAAAGATCTCATTAACTGCTCCGCCGGTTTCCAAGGCTGATGTTGACAGTTTCCACAACTTTATGTCGTTTCCGTTGATTTGATTGCGTCTGTGGTCAGCGGCTGAATCTCCACCCTTGGATTTTTGTGATCGTGCGGCTATAGTTGCTTTTAGGGTTTTGAAAAGGTAGTCTACTTCTGGATATAGGCGATCCTCCTTTTTATGTTCACACGTTACCAAGAAATATTTTCTCAGTAACTGCTCTATCTTATAACATCCAAGAGATCTCTTTATCCAGTTTTGATGATAAGTTCTGACTTTAAGTAACCTAGTATCCAGAATATTGAAATCTAGCGTCCTGATACACAGCGACCTGGTATTCAGCGATCTAGTATCCAGCTATTTGGTATTTAGGGTCCTATTGCCCAGCGACCTAGTGTTCAGCGATCTAGTTTCCATCCCCTGGTATCTAGCATCCTGATATCTAGTGTCCTATCACCCAGCGACCTAATTTCTAGTCAGCCTGGTATCTAGCATCCTGATATCCAGCATCCTGCTATCAACGAGATAGTATTCAATATTCTGGTGTCTAGCGTTTCCTTTAGTCAGAACTTTATATTTTTCCGTTAGAACCTTCTACCTTTTCTATTGACTTAATGACAAGTGTTCTGATTTCTAGTAGCTTAGCATCTAGTTAGCTTGGTATCTAGTGTCTGGGTGTACAACGTCCTGTTCGCCCATGACCTAGTATCGAGTAACCGGATGTTCAGCATACTAGAGTCAGAGTTTGTCATTTTTATCAATTGTTCTCCCTAAAATTTTTAACCCTTTAGATGTACTTGCAAAACACTTACCTTGTATAGGTACTCATATAAGTATGAGTCCTTCTGAGTTAGGTTTTCCATCAGAAGATTGGACTATCTTTACAACTCATGGTTACTGTAGAGAGAGTTTCGACTCCTCCAAGATTTTTCTTTTTTTTAAAGAATAATCAGTGAAAGTGTGTGCATGTGTTTGTAAGCATAGCATTATAGACAAGGGTAAAAAAAAACTTTATTATTATTATTATTTTTTATACTATATTTCTGGAGTTGCTGTTCTGCTTAATTCCTTATGGAATGTCAGTTTGTTGTAGACTTTCTACAGCATACCCAGTTTGGGTTACTCCAAGAATTTTAACCCTTTTACCATCAAAGCTTCCTTGATTAGTACTGGAAGTTTCCCCTTACTTTTTGGTATTCTCTTTTAAGGTGTGGGGTTACTTAATAGTATCAATCTCTGTTACTTTGAGGCTTTGCATGAAAAAATGAAGCATAAAATATGGAAATAAACATGCAGGCTTCCTTTCTCATTTAAAGAATTAAGTGACAACGATTTATCATTCACTATCTTAACATATCGTCACTTAAGTTCTTTGACAGATTACCCAGACATGGTAACGACCAGATATAAAGAGTTTTAGAATTAGATCGTGGTACCTGATCATTCTTATTCTTTTATAAGAGAAGGTCCTCTTTTATTCTTGACTCTGTCTGGAGGTCGATCTGGTTGATGGAGTGATCCTCTTCTTCTTACTCCTTGGCTTGACATCCTTATTGTTTTCCTCCATGATTTGTTGCTTGTTGATTATTGTACCAGCTTCGTCTCCAGCTCCGCACAACTACCTTCTTTGGAGCTTGTTGTTCCCCCTCAGAAACAACTTTCTTACTAACACAACTTGATTTTCTACATCTTTTAGCTGTTTGTTGTCTTCACATCAATCATATCCTTTTAGAGCAAAAGGCATTGAAATGATCTTTGATGTGAGGGAGAGAGAGAGAGAGAGATTTTAAGAGAGGCTTTTTCACAGATGGAATCTGGATAGATCGATTAGATCTTTTGTTCATCCATTTGCCCTGATACCACTTGTTGGTATCAGATTGACCATTGAGCAAGGATGAAAGATCCACCGGCTCTGATACCTCTTGTTGGTCCCGAAACTGCTATAGGTAGACTTAGAGGGGGGGGTGAATAAGCCTACCTTCTCTTCTAATTTTTCTTTCAAGTCTATTGGCTTATTTCTAATATCAGTAACCTTTTGGGAGGTTACTGATCAGAGTGAATGCGGAAGCCTATCTTTGTACCCAATAGAAGATATGCAGTTTATCAAAGAGAATAAATGTATGGCAGTAAGCATATAAAGACGCAAGCATGTATAGAGGTTCGAAGTTGGAGTGATCCTTCTACTTCCTCTATTCCTCCACACATGAGGGAACATTGGTTAAGCTGGTTGATTTACATAGACCTATCTATTATAACCCACCCTTAACGAATAAGTAGCAAGCCTTCACACAGATGCTTGCCTCCTTCAATAGGCAGATTTTCCAATCCTATAAATAGAGACAAATTGAAGATGTTTGATACATTTGTAGAATGTTTTGATGAGACAAATCCTTAAGTAACTCTATATATGTATAACCAATCTTAGGATAAGTTACTGCAATAGAGTAACTATAGAAGATTAAAAGAAATAGAGAAAGTGTCAAAAGGAAGGTTACTGAAGAGAATGGTTAAAAAGAATCGGATGAACTGATAAGGATATTGTTGGTCCTGGAACTGCTGTAGGTAGGCTTAGAGGGGGGTGAATAAGAATACTTTCTCTTCTAATTTTTCTTTCAAGTCTATTGGCTTATTTCTAATATCAGTAACCTTTTGGGAGGTTAATAATCAGAGTTAATGCAGAAGCCTATCTTTGTACCCAATAGAAGATATGCAGTTTATCAGAGAGACTAGATGTAAGACAGTAATCAGATAAAGACGCAAGGATGTATAGAGGTTCGAAGGTGGAGTAATCCTTCTACATCCTCTCTTCCTCTACACAGGAGGGAACATTGGTTAAGCTGGTTGATTTACATAGACCTATCTATTACAACCTACCCTTAACGAATAAGTAGCAAGCCTTCACACAGATGCTTGTCTACTTTCCCTTGACCCACACATGATCCTACTCTACCCACCCAGGGTCCTCACTTTCTCTCCTAGAAAGTGGTGAACTCAGCAGGACATTACTCATCGCACTGAGTACTCCGAGACAACCTTTTAGAGAGATTTATCTCCTTCTTCTTCAACTGGGTGCAGCAAGATTGGCCTTCGTATGCACACTGATTCTGCTGAAGCTTGCTGCTGACTGGTAGACTGGATGTGTGTCTTCTTGGGGTGTGGAGTGTTCGAGCTCTTCTTCTTTTCATCAGCTCTCCTTGAACACTCTCTTTTCTAAGGCTTCCCCCTTTTTCTGCACTTCTCTCTTTTAAGCTCTTCTCTCTTCTTTTGCGCTTCTCTCTGTGAGCATGGATATTCTGATGTGCTCACTTCTTTTCTCTCGTGCACACTCGGTGCTTCTCTCTCACACCATTTCAGTCTTCAGTCCTCCTCTTTATAGGTTGTGAAATCTGCCCGTTGAAGACAGACAGATTTCTGACATTGATGCGCCGCACTCCTGACACACGGCAGCTTTTCGCTTTCCACGTGTCTTCTTTCGATTGGCTCCTTTTCTCTTTTCTCTTTACCGGTAACTTCTTGTGTCTACCGGTAACCTTGATTTTCTACCCATGTCTGCTTTGTAGCTTCCTCCTCTAGCTTCACTCTGGAGATTCCTTCTTCTAGCTTGCTCCTTCAGGTGGCTTCGAGGCTTCTGTATCATGCTGCTCCCTGCAGTATGCTTTCGGCATGGTCTCCTCAGGCAGCTACCTGTCTCGCTGTTTTCTGCTTTGGCGAGGTCTCTTTCAGTAGCTTCCTGAAGTCAATAGTATCCTTATTAGTTTCAGATTATTTTCAACCATACTCTTCAGTATCCTTCCTTTGACACTTTCTCATTTTCTTTTAATCTTCTGTAGTAACTCTATTGCAGTAACATTATCCTACGATTGGTTATGCTATAGAGTTACTTTAAGGATTTGTCTCATCAAAATATTCTACAAATATATCCAACAATTTCCCCCTTTTTGATGATGACAAAACCTTTACAGAAGATCAAAATATTATAACCTCTCAAGCACAGAAAACATATTTAAAGCATGACACAAATGGGCATACTACTTTCATACACAAATCACATATAAGTCAAAAAGATAGTGCATAAGGAGTGAACAATTTTTGAAGAACAGAAGATATTTTATTAAGATAAAACGTATACATTGCAATACAGTAAGCAAAGTACAATAAACATCCTATCTAAATTCATTCTTCTATTCTTCTTGCTATTTACTATCTTTCTTTTCCCTTCTTGTTTGCTGCTACCTTCTTTCTTCTCTCAGCTTTCCTTCCTCCTCACTTGATGCAGTCACCTGCACTCAGTGGTTTCTTATCGGCTAGAGAGGAGAGCAGTTGGGAGGTGTGAGAGGCCATGCAAGAGAGAGAGAGAATTCATTTGGAGGAAACTGTGTATAGAAGCAGAGAAGTCCAGATGTCAGTAGCTTGTTGCAGCCTTTCCTTCTCCTTCAATCTCCACTCGTCTCTCCAACTATCTTTCCTTCCGGTTCTCTTGCATCTAAAAAGAGAATTCACCTCATGGAGGAGATGAATTCCTTTTTCTCCCACCTCCTGGAAGTCTTTTGATCTTCCAGACCCTTCGCAGTTTCTTCCCCCTTTTTGGCATCATCAATAGAGATGACGCACTTGGGCCACTGGAGAGGGGTCCTTAGCTCCATACTCCTATCTTGACGAGAAGAACTTGAGTGCAAGTCCTTGTTGGTGAGATGGGAGTTAATAGCTAGAAGATCAACTCTTCTGAGAATGGTTTGCTTAACAAGTGTCAAACGTGAAGAGTGAAAATAGGAGGTTTGAGGTGTGCTTGGTTGATTATTTACAGAGAATGTGTCTTTTAGAAGTAATGAAGAGTAGAGTTTCCAACAATCTGGTTCCATTTTAGGCTAAGGATGAGAGGAAGAGGATATCAATATATATGCTTTATGAAGAATAATGAGTGCATGTACTTATAGTGATAGAAATACTCCCTGTTGCAGTTTGGATCCTTAAAGATCTCATTAACTGCTCTGCCGATTTCCAAGGCTGATGTTGATAGTTTCCACAACTTTATGTCGTTTCTGTTGATTTGATTGCATCTGTGGTCAGCGGTTTCCTTGGATTTTTCTGATCGTGCGGCTATAGTTTCTTTTAGGGTTTTTGAAAAGGTAGTCTACTTCTGGATATAGGTGATCCTCCTTTTTATGTTCGCACGTTACCAAGAAATATTTTCTCAGTAACTGCTCTATCTTATAACATCCAAGAGATCTCTTTATCCAGTTTTGATGATAAGTTCTGACTTTAAGTAACCTAGTATCCAGAATATTGAAATTTAGCGTCCTGATACACAGTGACCTGTTATTCAGCGATCTAGTATCCACTTACTCAGTATTTAACGTCCTGTTGCACAGGGACCTAGTATTCTGCGATCTAGTTTCCATCCCCTGGTATCTAGCTTCCTGATTTCTTGCGTCCTGCCACCAAGCGACCTAATTTCCAGTTAGCCTGGTATCTAGCATCTTGATATCCAGCATCCTGCTATCAGCAACATTGTATTCAATATTCTGGTGTCTAGCGACATAGAGAGTTTCGGCTCCTTCAAGATTTTTTTTTTAAAGAATAATCTATGAAAGTGTGTGCAAGTGTTTGAAGGCATAGCATTATAGACAAGGGTAAAAAAAAAATTTATTATTATTATTTTTTTATATTATATTTCTGGAGTTGTTGTTCTGCTTAATTCCTTATGGAATGTCAGTTTGTTGTAGACTTTCGACAGCATACCCAGTTTGGGTTACTCCAAGGATTTTAACCCTTTTACCATCAAAGCTTCCTTGATTAGTACCGGAAGTTCCCCCTTACTTTACGGTCTTCTCTTTTAAGGTGTGGGGTTACTTAATAGTATCAATCTCTGTTACTTTGAGGCTCTGCATAAAAAAGTGAAGCATAAAATATGGAAATAAACATGCAGGCTTCCTTTCTCATTTAAAGAATCAAGTGACAACGACTTATCATTCATTATCTTAACATATCATCACTTGAGTTCTTTGACAGATTATCAAGACATGGTAACGACCAGATATAAAGAGTTTTAGAATTAGATCGTGGTACCTGGTCATTCTTGTTCTTTTAAAAGAGAAGGTCCTCTTTTATAAATGACTCTGTCTGGAGGTCGATCTGGTTGATGGAGTGATCCTCTTCTTCTTACTCCTTGGCTTGACATCCTTATTGTTTTCCTCCATGATTTGCTGCTTGTTGATTGCTGTACCAGCTTCTTCTTCTTCAGCTCCGCACAACTTCCTTCTTTACAACTTGTTGTTCCCTCTCAGAAACAACTTTCTTCTTAACATAGCTTGATTTTCTACATCTGTTAGTTGTTTGTTATCTTCACATCAATCATATCATTTTAGATCAAAAGGCATTGAAATGATCTCTAATGTGAGGAAGAGAGAGAGAGAGAGAGAGAGAGATTTTGAGAGACGCTTTTTCACAGATGGGATCTGGATAGATAGATTAGATCTTTTGTTCATCCATCTACTCTGATACAACTTGTTGGTCCCGAAACTGCTGTAGGTAGGCTTAGAGGAGGGGGTTGAATAAACCTACCTTCTCTTCTAATTTTTCTTTCAAGTCTATTGGCTTATTTCTAATATCAGTAACCTTTTGGGAGGTTACTGATCAGAGTGAATGCGGAAGCCTATCGTTGTACCCAATAGAAGATATGCAGTTTTTCAAAGAGAATAGATGTATGGCAGTGTGCAGATAAAGATGAAAGTATGTATAGAGGTTCGAAGGTGGAGTAATCCTTCTATGTCCTCTCTTCGTCCACACAGGAGGGAACATTCGTTAAGCTGGTTGATTTACATAGACTTATCTATTACAACCCACCCTTAACGATTAAGTAGCAAGCCTTCACACAGATGCTTGTCTACTTTCCCTTGGCCCACACAGGATCATACACTACCCACCCAGGGTCCTCACTTTCTCTCCTAGAAAGTGGTAAACTCAGCAGGACATTACTCCTCACACTGAGTACTCTTAGACAACCTTTTAGAGTGGTTTATCTCCTTCTTCTTCAACTGGGTGCATCAAGCTTGGCCTTCGTATACAGACTGATTCTGCTGAAGCTTGCTGCTGACTTTAAGGATTTGTCTTATAAAAACATTCTACAAATATATCCAACAAATACTATTGACTTCAGGGAGCTACTGGAAGGGACCTCGCCAAAGAAGAAAATAGCGAGACAGGAAGCTGCCTGAGAAGACCATGCTTAAAGCATACTGCAGGAGCATCATGCTACAGACGCCTCGAGCCACCTGAAGGAGCAAGCCAGAAGAGGAAGCTCCAGAGCGAAGCAACAGGAGGAAGCTGCAAGGCAGGTATTGGGAGAAAAGTCAAAGTTACCGGTGGAGAGAAGAGAAGAGGAGTCAATAAGAAGAAGACACGTCGAAAGCAAAAAGCTGGCGTGTGTCAGGAGTGCGGCGCATCATTGATGGAAATCTGTCAACCTTCAACGGGCAAATTCCACAACCTATAAAGAGGAGGATTGAAAACTGAAAGTGTGTGAGAGAAAGCGGAAAGGCGCAAGGGAGAAGAAGTGAGGACATCAGAATATCCAAGCTATTAGAGAGAAGCGCAAAAGAAGAGAGAAGAGCTTAAAAGAGAGAAGCGCAGAAAGAGCGGGAAGCCTTAGAAATAGGAGTGTTCAAATAGAGCATATGAAAAGAAGAAAATCTCGAACACTCTACACCCCAAGAAGACGCACACTCAGTCTACCAGTCAAGCAGCAAGCTTCAGCAAATCAGTCTGCAAGCGGAGGCCAAGCTTGTTGCACCCAGTTGAAGAAGAAGGAGATAAACCTCTCTAAAAGATTGTCTCGGAGTACTCAGTGCAAGGAGTAATGTCTTGCTGAGTTTACTACTTTCTAGGAGAGAAAGTGAGGACCTTGGTTGGTAGTGTAGGATCCTTTGTGGGTCAAAGGGAAGTAGCCAAGCATATGTGTGAAGGCTTGCTACTTATTTGTTAAGTGAGAGTTGTAATAGATAGGTCTATGTAAATCAAATAGCTTAACAAATGTTCCCTCCTGAGTGGAGAAAGAAAGGACGTAGAAGGATTACTCCACCTTCGAACCTCTATACATCCTTGCGTCTTTATATGCTTACTGCAGTTCATGTATACTCTCTGATAAGCTACACATATTCTACTCGGCTCTGTGATAAGCTTCCGTAAACGATTCTAATCAGTAACCTCCCAAAAGGTTACTGATATTAGACATGAGCCTATAGAGATAGAAGAAAAGTTTGAAAAGTAGGTAGGCTTATTCACCCCCCTCCCCACTAAGCCTACCTACAGCAGTTTTGGGACCAACAATTGGTATTAGAGCAGGTTGGACCATCCACCAGCTGATTTATCTGATACCAACAAGTGGTATCAGAGCCGGTGGATTATTCATCTTGCTCAATGGTCAATCTGATACCAACAAGTGGTATCAGAGCAGATGGATGAAACAAAAGATCTAATCAATCTATCCAGATCCCATCTGTGAAAAAGAGTCTCTCTCTCTCAAATAACTCTCTCTCACCCTCACATCAGAGATCATTTCATTGTCTTTTGCTTTAAAAGGATATGATTGATGTGAAAACAACAAACAACTAAAAGATAGAAAAACAAGCTGTGTTGTAAAGAAAAGTTGTTCTTGAGGGGGAACAACAAGCTACTGAAGGAAGGACTGCGAAGAAGAAAGCCATACACAAAGAGCAAAATCCCTACTCATCATGGAGAAGACCAACATGGAGCTGATCAACAAAGAAGACTTGCTGCTGAGCAAACAAAGGAAGCTGACATCAACAATCAAGAAACCAGGGAAGAAAATGTTGAGGATGTCAAGCAAAGGAGTAAAAAGAAGAATCTCACTCCAGTTTCCAGACAGAATGAAAGAGGACCTACTCTTTTAAGAAGAACAACAATGATCAGGTACATCGTTCTAACTCTCTTATTATGGTCATAATCATGTTTATCATGATAAGAAACTCAAGTGACTATATTCTCTGATAATGAACTTTAAAAATATTGTCACTTGACTTTAAAAATGAGAAGGAAGGCGGCATGTTTATTTTCATACTATAATGCTTCACTTTCTCATGCAAGCCTCAAAGTAACCTGAAATAGTACTGTTAGTGACCCCATATCTTTAAAGAAAAGACCAAATCAGAGCATAAAGTAAGGGGGAACTTCTAGTACAAATCAAGGAAACTTTGAAGGCAAAAAGGTTAAAATCCTTGGAATAACCCAAATATGGGTATACTGTAAAAAGTCTGCAACAAACCGAACTTTAAGTAGAACAGCATCTTAAAAATAAAAAATTAAAAAATATATATATATATAATAATCTTATATCTTACTGTTATATATGCTTATCTTTTCCATATCTGAAAGAGTTTATACTCTAAAAGATACAGTAAGAAAACACATGTACACACTATCATTTTATGCTTAATATATAAATCTTGAAGAAGCCAAAACTTTTTCTACAGCAACCATGGGCTGTAAAGAAGGTCTAAGCTTCTGAAAGAAACATTAACTCAGAAGGACTCATACTATATGAGTACCTATACAAGCACATTTGACTTGCAGGTACCTTTGACAGAAGGATAATGAATTTAGGGGGAATAATTGACAAATGACAAATTCTGATTATAGGATGCTGAACATCCGGTTGCTGGATACTAGGTCATGGGATAACAGGATGTTGTACACCAAGACACTAGACACTGAGCTACTGGATGCTAAGCTACTAGAAATCAGAACACTTGTCATTAAGTTAATATAAAAGGTAGAAGGACTCAAAGAAAAGATAAATTCTGATGAAAGAACGCTAGACATCAGGACATTGGATACTAGGTCGCTGGATAGCAGGATGCTGGACATCAGGATGCTAGATACCAGGCTAACTGGAGATTAGGTCACTGGATGACAGGATGCTAGATATCAGGATGCTAGATACCAGGGGCAGGATACTAGATCGCTGAACACTAGGTCGCTGGGCACCAGGACGCTAAATACCAGGATGCTGGACACTAGATCGCTGAACACCAGGTCGTTGGGTATCAAGATGCCAAACACCAATAAAATGGATAATAGGTTACTTAACTTCAGAATTTATCATCAAGTCACTGGAAAAGGGGATCACTTGGAGATTACAAGATAGAGCAGTTACTGAAAATTTTCTCGGTAACGTGCGAGCATAAAAAGTGGATCACCTTTCCAGAAATAGACTACCTTTTCAGAACCCTAGAAGAATTTCAGCCGTGCGATCAGAAGAATCCAAAGGTGGAGATCCAACAGTTGACCACGTTATCTCACACAAAGGAGAAAAGACATAAAGTTGTGGAAACTATCAACACCTTTATTGGAAACCGGTGGAGCAGTTAATGAGATCTTGGAAGATCCAACTGTAACAGGGAGTATCTCTATCCCTATAAATACATGTACTCTTTCTTCATTAAGCATTCATAAAAGATATTCTCTCTCTCTCTCTCATCCCTGAGCATAATTTTTGGATACATTTGTAAAATGTTTTAATGAGACAAATCCTTAAAGTAACTCTAAATATGCATACCCAATCTTAGGATAGGTTACTGCAATACAGTTACTACAGAAGATTAAAAGAAATAGAGAAAGTGTCAAAATGAAGGATACTGAAGAGAATGGTTAAAAAGAATCTGGTGAACTGATAAGGATACTATTGACTTCAGGAAGCTACTGGAAGGGACCTCGCCAAAGAAGGATACAGCGAGATAGGAAGCTGCCTGAGAAGACCATGCCAAAAGCATATTGCAGGAGCAGCATGCTACAGACGCCTTGAGCCACCTGAAGGAGCAAGCCAGAAGAGGAAGCTCCAGAGTGAAGCAAGAGGAGGAAGCTGCAAGGCAGGCATGGGGAGAAAAGTCAAAGTTACCGGTAGACACAAGAAGTTACCGGTAGAGAGAAAAGAGAAGATGAGCCAACCAAAAGAGGACACGTGGAAAGCGAAAACGGTCTTGTCAAAACATTCTACAAATATATCCAACAGATACTATTGACTTCAGGGAGCTACTGGAAGGGACCTCGCAAAAGAAAAAAACAGCGGACAGGAAGCTGCCTGAGAAGATCATGCTGAAAGCATATTGCAGGAGCATCATGCTACAGACGCCTCGAGTCACCTGAAAGAGCAAGCCAGAAGAGGAATCTCCAGAGTGAAGCGAGAGGAGAAAGCTGCAAGGCAGGCATGGAGAGAAAAGTCAAAGTTACAGGTAGAAATTACCGGTAGAGAGAAGAGAAGAGGAGTCAATCAGAAGAAGACACATGGAAAGCAAAAAGCTGGCGTGTGTCAGGAGTGCGGCACATCAATGATGGAAATTTGTCAACCTTCAACAGGTAGATTTCACAACCTATAAAGAGAAGGACTGATCACTGAAAGTGTGTGAGAAAAAGAGCAAAGGCGCAAGAGAGAAGAAGTGAGCACATCAGAATATCCAAGCTCACAGAGAGAAGCGCAAAAGAAGAGAGAAAAGCTTAAAAGAGAGAAGCGCAGAAAGAGGGGAAGGCTTAGAAATAGGAGTGTTCAAATAGAGCATATGAAAATAAGAAAAGCTTGAACACTCTACACCCCAAGAAGACGCACACTCAGTCTACCAGTCAAGCAGCAAGCTTCAGCGGATCAGTCTGCAAATGGAGGCCAAGCTTGCTGCACCCAGTTGAAGAATGAGATAAACCTCTCTAAAAGGTTGTCTCGGAGTACTCAGTGCGAGGAGTAATGTCCTGCTTAGTTTACCACTTTCTAGGAGAGAAAGTGAGGACCCTGGGTGGATAGTGTAGGATCCTTTGTGGGTCAAAGGGAAGTAGGCAAGCATCTGTGTGAAGCCTTGCTACTTATTTGTTAAGTGAGAGTTGTAATAGATAGGTCTATGTAAATCAACTAGCTTAACAAATGTTCCCTCCTGAGTGGAGGAAGAGAGGACGTAAAAAGATTACTCCACCTTCGAACCTCTATACATCCTTGCGTCTTTATATGCTTACTGCAGTTCATGCATACTCTCTGATAAGCTGCACATCTTCTACTCGGCTCTGTGATAAGCTTCCGCAAACGACTCTGATCAGTAACCTCCCAAAAGGTTACGGATATTAGACATGAGCCGATAGAGATAGAAGAAAAGTTTGAAAAGAAGGTAGGCTTATTCACCCACCCCCCTCTAAGCCTACCTACAACAGTTTTGGGACCAACGGAGAAGACTACTAAAATAGTGAACAAATTGATCTACAATTCTAATACGTGAAATCAAGTTGTCCATCCTTAGAAATTCGCATACCAGTTCAGTCAAGTAGTCAAGCAGCAAGTTACAGCAGAGTAACCTACACTTAGAAGTTTAACCTTGCTCCTACATAGTTGAAGAAACTGTAAACATATTATTTCAAAAACTGTGTTTAGGAGTGCTTAGTGCTAGGAAGAGTTTCCTGCTAAGCCTTTCGCTCTTTGTAAAAATATTAAGGATCCTAGGTGGGTCATTGGTTAAGTAGGCAAGTAACCTATGTGGTAGAGACTTGCTACTCACTTTGTTAAGTCTGGGTTGTAATAAATAGGGATGTGTAAATCAACAGATTAACAAAGTTCCCTCTCAAGGAGAGGTAGAGAGGACGTAGAAGGGTTAATCCACCTTCGAACCTCTATATATCCTCTGTTATGCTTATATTCTTGCTTTTTGTTGATATATCTGCCTGCTGCATTCTTATATATCTATATCATGTTGCATCACTCTGCACTTGCATTAAAAGCTACTTTCATATCTTGTGTTTTCATCAAAGTAATTTCTGTTGTGCAAAATTCTAAGTTCAAGCTTTCTAGTAACCTTTTAAAAAGGTTACTACTGTATCGTTGAGCAGATAGCTACCCAGCAACCTGTGTAATGAGCTGAACTTCATCTTTGGACATAAGTTTGAAAAATAAGAGAAGGTTTATTCACCCCTCCTCTAAACCTTCTACGACTTGGGACCCACACATTGTATATCGCTCGTGTGTCTATCTATCTTTATATTTGTCAAAGTATACTGCATACTCTTACAAAATGTATTTTCAAAAGCTTACATAAAAGTGTTTCCACTACATAAAACTCTAAGTAGGTTGATACTAAGCAGTAACCATCCTAATAAGTTACTCCAACAACCTCTGAATAGAAAGCTTACTGCAATCCGTTCAGCAACTTGAACGGAAATCTTTATTTGGAGAAAAATTTGAAAATTTTGAGAAGGTTTATTCACCCCACTCTAAACCTTCTATTACTTGGGACCAACAAGTGGTATCAGAACAAGTTCGGTTAAAAATCCAATCTATACTGATCCCCTACTTTTGAAAAATTTAATCTCTTTCGAAAACATACATCATAGACACATCCAATCACAAGTTACCTACGTTTTCCATATAAGAGTATGATGACTTCAAAATCAGGATGCAGACACATCTGTCTGTCATGCACAATGAGATCATGTGGTATGTCATCGCAGAAGGACCACATATCATAACAAAGCTAAATCCAGTCTTTGCAAGAGCTGTTGCTGAAGCAGATGTAAACAAAGTGGATACTGCATGTGCTCGAAAAGCCCAGACATGAGTGGACAACTCATGAAAAATAGAGAGCTAACTTGGACAATGTTTCTAAGAATGCTCTATGCACTACCTTGGACAAAGGAACCTTCAGCAAGGTCAAGACTTGCAAAACGGCCAAGGAATCTGGGATAAACTTGAGTAAATCTACGAAGGCACCAAGCTTACTAAGGAGAACAAAATCTCCACAACCACTCAAATGTTCGAGCTATTCAAAATGAGGCTAGGACAAACTTTGGAACAGCTAGATCTGAGATTCATAGGCATTCTGAACGAGCTGGAATCTCTGGACACGCACTATAATAAGAGAGAAAAGAACATGAAAGTTCTAAGAGCTCTACCTGCTGAAAGGGATAGCAAGACTACTGATATGAGAGTATCCATGGATCTTAAATCCATGAGCACCTTTGATCTCTTCTCTAATTTAAAGGCCTTCGAATTTGACATAAACCAAAGAAAGAAGGAATCTGAAGAAACAAGTTCAAAGGTCATTGCACTGATAGCCAAAGCACCAAAGGATACTGGGAAGAAAAGCAGCAGCAAGCAAGCAGTAAGCTTTGAAGATAATGCTGAAGAGGATATGGATCTTCTCCTAAAAAGGTTTAAAAATTTATGAAGAGCAACTATAGACCAAGCAACTTCAAGAAGCAACCTTCTACACCTTAAGCAAGAAGGATGCTCAACCCAGTGTAAGTGATACTAACTTATGCTATAACTGTTGGAAGCCAGGTCACTATTCAAGGAACTGCCCACATCTTCCAGTGTATAAATATCCTGAATAAGAAAGGACAAAGAGGAGATAAAAGAAACAAAAGCTAAGAGCACTCATCAGTGAAGTAGAAGCCTCGAAGGATGTTGCCCCGATTAAGAAACTCCAAAGTAACAACCTTCATACTCTGAAAGTAACTCTAATGATTCATCATCAGAAGATGAGACACTCATATGCTTAATGGTAAAAGAGCAAAATGATGACAGTGATGAGGTATCTTCTAAAATCTCTGTCAATAAGGAAAATGAAAGGTCTTTAGGCAGATCATGAGTTATTTTGAGCAAATCAACTTGGCTCATGAAGAGCTCAAGGAAGAAAATCTTCAACTCAGAAGTGAGCATGCTATGCTGCTTACTAAGGATTTAGCTTTAGAAAAAGAAAATAGCAAAACATGCAGTGACCTAATAGTTGAAGAAAGCAAGCTCAAACCAACTGTCACTAAGTTGGAAAATGAGTAGAAGAACCTTCATACTACCATAAATAGTTTCAACAAGTTCTCAAAAGACCTAGATGCTATGTTGAACATCCAGCGAAGCCTCAATGAGCATACTAGACTTGGTTATAGTGAAGGTGCTTCAACCTCATTTGCAGGAAC
Source organism: Scutellaria baicalensis (assembly GCA_005771605.1). Taxonomy (NCBI): domain Eukaryota; kingdom Viridiplantae; phylum Streptophyta; class Magnoliopsida; order Lamiales; family Lamiaceae; genus Scutellaria; species Scutellaria baicalensis. Next base: position 34,286,045 of record CM016724.1, on the reverse strand, counting down.
TTCAGGAGCACCTAAGTTTGTACTAGGAGAGACCCTACACCTTGAAGAGGTACATATAAAGTTAGGGGGAACTACTAGTACAAACCAAGATAGCTCCGTAGGCAAGGGAAATAAGCCCTTGATAGAACCCTGTGGCAGTAAGCCTGCAGTAAGCTGGCTGCAGCAACGTAAGTTTGCTGCAAGCTCAGAAAGATGACCACAACCACAACAGGGTAAAAAGAACTTATGCACTACTTGTACCAAGACCCACATATCTAAGAAGGTCAAGTAGGAAGCCACTTGCACACACCAGACTTTAACAGTATCCTGCAAATACTGTTAGAAAATAGAAAGGAATAAACAGATCCAACAACAAATCAATTATTGTGAGGAAATTTGGATCTCCAAGGAAAGAATTAACCCGAAAGGACCCGTACGTTCTTGTATGGGTACTTAAGAAAAAGTGATTATGATGAAGGAACATATGTCAAGGAGCAGCAATGAAGTACAGGTACATTAACAGTGACTGCTCCAGACACATGACTGACAACAAGAGGACACTGACGGACTTCCAGGAATGCAAAGACCTTAAAGTTGTATTTGGTGATGACTCCAAGGGAAGCACAAAAGGAATAGGAAGCTTGAAGCAAGGAAACACCTGCATAACTGAAGTATCCTATATCAATAGCAAAATTTTAAATTGTTAAATTTTTTCCCCTTAATTATTAAATTTTAATTAATATATTTATAAAATAATAGTAAATATATATATATATATACACAACATGATTATGTCATATGATTAGTATAAACAGTGATTTTACAATAATTATTTATATATAAAATTAATATGCATATGAATAATGTATATTATATCATTCACTCCAATATAAAAGGATAATATACATTTTATGATTTAATTTTCATCTTTATATGTAAAAAAATATTAACATTGTCCCATATAGAAGTGCAATATTTACCCATCCAAAATCTCATCCTAGATATGGAAATGAATAAAATTACATTTTCTGTTTAATAATACTTAAAATATTTAATTATGTATATATATAGACATATATACATACAAATAATCAATGTATATATAATACCACTATTAACCTTACATAGTATTAACTAGTTATATTGTATAAGGAAATATAATATTCCATATACATATAAACAACAAATTTGAAATTTATGGTATATTTGTAATGAACTTAATTGGATGACACAATCAATCAAAGAATTTAAAAAAAAAAAATTCCTTAAAAAACATTACTTTCCTCTAGTATTAGGAAATAATCCACTATAAATATGAGAACCAACTAATGAAATTTATTTCATGCTTTCATTTCTCAAATTTTATTTTTCTTTTCTTTCAATTTGTTTTCAAAAAACTTTTGTGTCTACTCAATAGTTCAAATATATCTTCAATTTCAAAATGTAAAGCAACACAAATCCTTAAAAATGTTTTGGACTTCAAAACTTTTCGAGGGCTTACAATCTTAATTTTTCATTTGTTTTTTAATTTATGATCGAGGAGTTTCTCACAATTATACTAGCCAAATTTTTGTTTATTTACTAATTTAACTATTTGATAAATAAAAATCATTTATTTACGTACTAATGTAATATTGAATGAGTTAAGATGTTATAGGATAATATTTTGATTGATTTGTGTTATTCAATATTTTTTAATTTAGTTGATGAATTTTATTTTATTTTTATTTATATAGTGATATGATTGCATATTGACTATTCTTATTCTAATATGATTTTTGTTTGTTAGATTCCTATATGCAGGCGTTGATGAAAGAAAATTGGCTTCAATCGAAGGTAGCGAATAACTTTTGAATGTTTGGAATAGTTTTTGACTTGGTAGATTAGATGATGAAATGTGAAAGCTCACATGTTACAGAACATTATCATACTTGGACAAATATATAATGATATATTTTGATGTATAGATATACAAATATAACTATTGAAACTAGAGTTGTGTTAGTTTTTTGAGAGTTTTATATATATATATATATATATATATATTTGTATTTTTATCATATATATATATATATATAATAACATTTACTAAAAATAATTTGTCAATCTTTTGACACCCAAAAACTTCATCATAAATTTGGAAAAAGTAAATAAATTATAGTGATAAAAATGATATTCATTTTAAAAGGAATATTTAGATCAATGACCTTATTATCATGATTGACCAATAATTTGTGGAACACATTTCCGTAAATACTTTTAATTTTTAAACCTCAATTTCATTTTATTACTTTGTACCATACACGATTATATTGAGATTTAAATGTATTTTCTCATATGGAATTTAAGTATTAAATTTTATAAATTATTTTATTTAAACAAATTATCATCTACCCATAAAGGGTTCACTTTTTTTATATGAAAAAAAAAAGTTAGAAGAACAATCATTTAAACCAGAATTAGAAACAAACTAATGTAAGCCCCGGCCCGCGTGTATTACATTTTTTTATTTTAATACTAATCAAAAATTGTAATTTATAAATAAATTTAATTATTATTTATCATTAATTTTGAGTTTAATTAGTATAAAATTTAAATTTAATTGTGTGAAAAGTTTTGATTATTATTTAATGTAATTGCAAACATCAACTTTAATTAAAATATTTTTCTATAATTTCATAATTTACAATTTTATTATCAATAATAATTATTAGCATTTTGTTATTCAATTGTTATTATTTCATTAAATGATCTATTATAATAAATTATAAATATTAAATGAATTGATTTAAAATTAATTATAATTAAATAGGATTAACTAGAGAGCAACACGTGTCACTCTTGGTTAATCCTTTAGTATATACTAGCGTAAGTCCTGTGTACCACAAGTGTACTGTATTAGTAATTAAGAAAATTACAAACTGAAATTCTTTATTTATAAATAATTAATTATTATTATTTACCATTAATTATTAGCTTAATTAGTATGTAGTTATAGAATTTCGTAAGTTACAATTTTACAATCAATCAAAATTATTAGTATTTTTTTAATTTAATTGTTATTATCTCATTAAATGATTTATATAATAAATTATACTAAATATGAAATGAATTAATTAATAATGAAATTAAAATTAAAATTCTTTAGGATTAATCAGAAAATGACATGTGTTAATTTTTGTTATTCATTTAGTATAGATATAGAAACATTGTCATATAGTTCAGAATACTGATTTAATTGTTTCATTTAGATTATCCGAACAAAATTAACAAATATATAAATTGAAACAAAAAAGTTCAATTTTGATTAGATATGAATTTTGGAACCTTCTCATAATCAATGCGAAAAAACTTAAATTATACAAGCAAACTAATTCATTTAAACCCAAAACGTATGCATAGTAATGAGCATATATAATCTGAATACAATATATAACATATTGATAAAAATTATAAATTAAGGATATTAAACAATATAATTGGTAGAAACATACCGTGATTGTTCATTTTTTATTCTTTTTCTTTCACCTTGGGGTGTATCATACTGAAAATCCCATATCGTACCGAAATAATCAGTATATCGAAATTCGATATATCAAAATTTCGATATTATAGGTAGTCATACCGTTTCGTACCAATATATCGAAAATACCGTCATACAAAAATGAAAATATATATCGAAACTTCGATATACCGAAAATACCGTTATATCGAAATGACGATTATATACCGAAACTTTGATATATCGAAAATACCGATAAATCAAAATGAAAAATATCATATTTATTCATTTATTAATAAGAAATTAATATATATTTTAATTTATTCAATTATTTTCAGTATTTCGGTATATTTGAAATTTTAACAATATCATACTGATACCATACCAAGACTTTCGATATGGATACTATGTCAAAAGTTTCGGTATGCCAAAATTTTGATATTCGATAATCTCGATATTTCGATATTTTTCCCGACCCCTACTTTCACCTCATACATTGAAAATGGTCTAAAAAGATTAATTTGAGATATAGGATTTCATCAAAGAATTTAAATGGATTTCCTTTGTTTTCATGTATACACACACTATATATATTTAAAAACAACATTTTCATTAATCCATTTTTGATATGAGGCCTAATATTTGAAATTGTATATATATGACACAATAGAATTATAAAAAACACAATAAGTGGAAAATAAATGAGGTGTATTGTTTTGAAATTATATTCGCAATTTTTTATTCTATCATGTTAATTTATAACTATAATTACAAAAAACCCACTTATGAAAATGGATAAAAGAAGTTTGAGTTTTATATATGTAAAAATATAGATTATATTATTTTAATATATTATAATTATACTTGTTAAAAATTTAATTATGTGCATCGCATGGGTGAAAAACTAGTAATTTTAATTTCATTCAACATATAATAGTTGAAGTAAAAAGTTTCACGTTATGGTATGTATAATTTAAGTGTAAAAACTAATGCAAAAACTTTTATGCAACGGTTGCACGGATCTGTGCAACCGAGTCGACCCGCTCACGCGCTCCAAATACTCGCTCTCACGTGCCTGCACGCGCCCCCACACGTCTGATACTTGCGCTGAAGCTCACCCAAATTTGTTACAATAGACCTACCTTTATATATAGTTAGACCTACCTTTGTGTTATGTTAAACCTACCTTATGTAGATAGGTCTAACGTAACACAAAGGTATGTCTAACTATACATAAAGGTATGTCTAATACAATGTAATGGTACATGTGTCAAGCCTAGGGTTTTAAAAAAAAAATTAAAGTATGAAATTTGGGCAGAATGGTAGGCTAAACATAACATAAATGTAGGTCTAACATAACATACAGATATGTCTAATATAACGTAATGGTTGGTGCCAAAATTCAAAAATCAAGCGCAAAAAAAAAAAAAAAAAGTTATGAAATCTGGGTAGAACGGTAGGTTTAACATAACCTATTGATAGCTGCAAAATTTCAAAAACCATGCCCGGAAAAAAAAAAAAAAAAAAAAACCCTGACCCGGATCCGACCCGAGTGCATGGATCTCAGATTCACGCACCCGATTCACAGGAGACTTACTCAAAAATAATCTTCATTTTCTTTCCTCTTTTCCTTTTAATTTACAAAATAATGACTTTCATATCTAATTATTAAATATGTATTTAGATGATTGATTAATGTTAAATTTAATTTTAGTCCATTTAAAAAGACACTGTCCAATTTTTGTCTACCATGAAAGTGGTTTCAATTTTAGTCCAATTAAGTTAAAAATAGGGGTAAAATCCTACGCACCCCCTCGTGTTATCGAAATTCGCACGAAACCTTCTTGTGTCAGAGAAATTGCACGAAAAACATCTGAGTTTTCATAAATTCAGTGCGTGTCACCCAATTCCGTCAGACTTGACAGGTGTGGCTTGCACGCGCTTCAGGTGCGAATTTGACTTTTTTTTTTACCCTTTTTTGTGTGTAAAAATACGAAATTACCCCTGTCTTTGATTATATATGTATGCAAGGACCTAAATCTATTTGAATGCATGAAATCTCCCTTCCACAACCTTGCAAATTCAACTCCCACTGCCTTAGGTATGAATTTTTTTTAATTAGTTTCGTTTAATTTATTTCTAATTTGATACAATAAATCGAAGTTCTGGCAAAAGGAATACGATAAGTGAAGCTCGATTAAATTCATTCACTTGATATAATCTTCAACCTCACAGTGTCTAATGACATTTATAAATCAAATCAGATTGAGCACCAAATAATTTTAATGAAAATAAATATCAAAATTAAATATCATAATTAATCTAAAAATTGTAAGTTTGTAAATAAAAAGAATATTATAACTATACATACACAGTACTGATTTCATCCCACCTATACATACACAATACATACAAACACATCTTTTTCACCGTTTCTTCATATCCAGATCTGAGCTCTCTCTTGCTCACCAAATCTCTGTTTCCCCTTCCAAGATTCAAGAAATTCAGGCATGAATTCCCACCATTACAGTGTCCTCAAGCTCTTCACCGTCTCTCCTCCGCCGCAGCCATCCTCCGGATCTGATGTCTCTACTTCTTTCTCCGTTCTGTGCGGCGGTTCTCCCTCTCAATGGCCGCATCTACAAGCGGCGGCATCCCTTTCTCGTCGAATCATCCGAAGCCGAAGCAGCGAGCTCCTCCGATTCCAGCGGCGGCGAGCTCCTTCGATTCCAGCGGCAGCGCCGAGCTCTTGTCGAATCAAATCCGAAGCCGAACCAACGAGCTCCTCCGATTCCAGCTACAGCGACGACCCCTCTCCAGTTTGAAGTCAATCTGAACCAAGGAAACAAAAGAGAGGAAGAGAACGGGGAAAGAGAAGAGAAAAGAGGTAGGAGAGAAAAAAGAGGACGTCGGTGGGTTCGTTCGTCGGCGATGGTTTCGTCGCCGGCAGCATTGGTGGCTGCGGCTGAAGGGGAGAAACACCATTTAGAAAGAGAGAGGAAGGGAGGAGAGATAGGGAGAAAGCAGAATAGAGAGAGAGAGAGAGAGGATAGAGAAAGAATTTGATTTTTTTAATGTATAATTAAAGAAGCAAAATGAGCTGATACGAATTAATTAAAGAGAAGAGAGAGAGAGAGGATAGAGAAAGAATTTGATTTTTTTTAATGTATAATAAGGCTATAACGGGAAGTAAGGTGTCAAAAATTGACGCCGTCAATATCAGTTAAATAGAATGGAGCGTATGTCGATTTTCTATAATCGCACGTGTTCGTCATGCAATTTTCTTCTTATAGAGGGGACCGATGAAAAATTTCTAAAACACAAGGGGGTTTGACGCAATAAACCCTTAAAATAGTCACTATTAAGTCAATTTTTGCTTAATTGGACTAAAATTGAAAACTGCTTCCATGGTGAACGAAATAGTGACAAAAATGGATCAAATAGTGACGATTTTTTGCTTAATTGGACTAAAATTGAAAACCGCTTCCATGGTGGACGAAAATTGGACAGTGACTTTTTAAATGGACTAAAATTGAATTTAACTCATTGATTAATATACAATTACATGCACGTGTGTGTGTATATATATATATATTATTAACATCATAAAATATTGAATAAAACTTATATGCACCTGTGGCACGGATCCTAGATCCGTGCCCCTAACCCGACCCGGTGCGTGGGCCACACCCAGGCGCGCCCACGCGCCCCCACGCGCACCCCCACCTGATATGGTGTGCGCCCACGCACACCAGATTTCACACTATGTGATTCAGTGATAGGTGTTACCTATAGGTGTTATATATGTACTCTGTAGGTGTTATAGTTATATTATATGATTCAATGATAGGTGTTATAGTTATACTCTATAAGTGTTATATATATACTCCTTAGGTGTTACATCTATGTTCTTGAGGTATTACATATATAGAAGATTTCATATTATGTGATTCAATGATAGATGTTATATGTATACTCTATATGAGTTATATATATACTTTTTATGTGTTATATGTATGTTCTTGAGGTATCACATATAAAGAAGATTTCATATTATGTGATTGAATGATAGGTGTTATATATATACTCTATAAGTGTTATATGTATGTTCTTTAGGTGTTATAATATTTTTCATAATACCTGAAGGAATTGTGTTTATTATATATCATAGATGCATGTAATTTTATATCACCCGTAGAGTATCTTTGTAATACCTTTAAAATATTTTCATAACATCTAAAGGAATTGTATTTATTATATCTTATAGATGCATGTGATCTTATATCACCTATATAGTATATTTGTAATACCTTTAGAATATTTTCATATTATATGTCTGATATGTTTAATAAATACTCTATAGGTGTTATATATATACTTTTTAGGTGTTAAATGTCTGTTCTTAAGATTAAGTGATATGTATATATAAATAATAGATTGTAAAATGCGATTTTATCATCTTCTTCCCCAAATTTTCTGCAAATTCATACTACTCAATCATATTTCTACAATTTTATACTTTCATTCAATAACCAACAAAGTTGCATATCAAATTACATATATATACAATCATGAATATATAAACCTTAATGAAGATAAAAGAATAGAGATGAAATAGAAAATTTGAAATTTGAAAAAATTAGAACACAAAACTAGTGGAAGCATCAATGGTGAGTTAGGGTTAACAACAAAATATCCTCCCTCATTAATCGGAAAATGAGGATTTGATAGACAAAAGTTGGGTTCCTTCCTCCTTGACCCCATAAATGATTCCCCATATGTATGTATGTATGTATGTATGTATATGTTTTCGGATCGGGTTGAAGAAGAAGAAGAAGAAGAAGAAGAAGAAGAAGAAGAAGAAGAAGGGTTGAAAAAGAAGGAGAAGAAGAAGAAGAAGAAAAAAAAGGAAGCAGATCGGGTTGAAGAAGGAGAAAGAAGAAGAAGAAGAAGAAGAAGAAGAAGAAGAAGAAGAAGAAGAGAAAAATGTGCTGTGAAGAAGAAGAAGAAGAAGGGCAAGAAGAAGAAGAAGAAGAAAAAAAAATTGAATTAATGGGGGCGGGTCGGGTCAGGTCGGGTTGGGGGCACGGATCCAGGATCCGTGCCCCCGGGGCACATAAGTCCTACTCTAAAATATTTCATCACATCAAGTTATTCCCAATTTTCTTCTATGAGGTTGATATTTGAACAAATCTATACTATATATAAAAAGGAAGAAGTTGGTAAATTTTACACATTTGTCACTCAATTGCAAAATTGAAGATAATTACTGATTTGTCATTGACCAATAGAAAAATTGTGGAAAAAAAAAACTAAAAAACTTTGAGAATCTAATAGAACAAGCTTCATATATATTTTAAATATAATAAGTAGTCTTTTAATTTAATATAGGGGTAAAATGAAATAGAGGAAATTATTTTTGATGGTATTATTATATGATTATGTCTTAATGATATAATTAAAAAATCTGAAATGAAATTTAAACATTGTTAAAATATTTAAACATTTGAAAATTCTGTAATTTTAATATATAAATGTGAAAAATAGGTCTAAAAGCTAAATTTCATTTTACGAAGGGCTGTAAAATGTTTAAAAGTTTAAAAACTATTAAAAATAATAATTAAATTTGAAAGTAAAACTAATAATAATCTAATAATGTTGTGAGGTTAATCTAAAAAAATCCACAAATATCATTTAAAAATAAATTCAAACATATAGATATAACTATAAGAAAAAATATTTTAAAATGGTTTCAAAATTCTAAAGAAAAATATTATTTTAATTGTAAAATGAATTTGAAACCTAAATTTTTTAAATATAAACTAAGTTTTTGAATAAATACAGTGTTTGTAAAATAAATCCATCTAAAAAAATGTAGAAAATTATTTACAAATTATTAAATATAATTATAAGATATAAAGGAACAAAAATATGAATAGAACATATAAATTAACAAATATAATTAATCACTTATAATTAAAGCACACAAAACATAAAACTATTATTATTATTGTTTTTGTTATTGTCGTCGTTGTTGTTGTCATTGTCATCATCATCATCATTAAAAAAATACTGATTTTTTTACAAATCTCAAAATAATAAGATTTCATGAGTAATATTTTAATATCATAAATTTATTATATTATTAATAATCGTATTTGTAATAAATAAATAATAAACCGCGCATCGCGCGAGTATACTGCTAGTCTATCTATATATAAAAGGAGAACAATTGACAAAATTTTCAATTTTACCACTTTCCCTAATAGAAATGTCAAATCAATATTTTAATTAATAAAAAAATTACAAAAACTAATAGTATTTTCAAGGAAATTAATTGTGTTATTTTGTAATCTTTTCAATTATTATTATTATTATTATTATTATTATTATTATTATTATTATTATGATGATGATGATGATGATGATGATGATGATTATTATTATGATGATGTTCATTATGATGTTCATTATCATTACTATTAGTAATTGATAGTATTTGTTGTTGTTGTTGACGAATGTTGTTCATTGTTCAACAATAATTTAATTTTTTTTTCTTTATTTTGTTCACTTTAATTACTTATGCATAGAATTAGGATCTCATTATAAATTTTAAAGTTAAAGAAAATTGAAGAAATTTTTGTGATTATGAGAAATGTTATATATAAACAAATATTTTAAATTTTATATTTTTAACCGGACACTTTTAACAAACTCCAAAACTCACTAACTTATCAAATTATTTATTAGCCATGAATTTTTTTAGCAAATTATTGATTCAAATAGAATGTAAGCTTAGAAAATGTTATTTTTTTTAACTTTAATTACTTATTAATATCTAGAATTATTTTTATTATCAATTTTAAAGTTAAACAAATATTAAGATATTTTTTCGTAATTATGAGAAATGTTGTATATAAACAAATATTTAAAAAACTTATATTGTAAATTTTTGTACCGAACCATGAAAAATATTAAACAAAAAAAAAGAAACAAATAGAATGTGAGTATTTCAGGTTTTTAATTTTATGTTTTTGGTTAATTGTAATTAATCAATGTTTAGAATTGTTATTAGTATTATTATCAATTTTGAAGTTAAAAGAAATATTAATATATTTTTGTAATTATGAAAATGTTGTATACAAATAAATATTTCAAAATTTATATTATTAAATAACCACTTTTCACTCACTCCAAAATTCATTATAATATTCAAATTATCTATTGAGTCAGGAATGTTTTTTTTTTTTTACAAAAGACAAACAAATAGAATGTAAGCTTTCAAATTCGTTGTTTAAATTCTTTATAAATTTTGTATAATTTCTTTAAGTTATTTATAAATTTTATATTTTGACCTTTTAATATTATCAAATATAATTTAGAATAACATGTATAGTTTGTGTTATTTGACTCTAAAATAACTCACCACATAAAAATGAATGCACAAGGAAGCGATAGGATGTGGGTAGAGGCACAATTCAACCAGCGTTTACTTTCTTCAATTAAAATTCCATTTTATCTTATGCTTTTTTCAAATTATGAAATGAAATTATATTCAATAAAAATATGAAAAATATAAAGTATATATTATAAAAATTTTGAAATAATAAAGATATGAAATATTTTTTTAATATAACAACTTTGTTATATTATTATAAATTGTATATATTACCAAAATAAAATCGCGCGGTGAATTACTAGTATATTAAAAACTATCGTAAGTCCCGTGTATCACACGGGTATTTTAATTCTAATTAAGAAATTTAAAATTTGTTATTTATAGAGAAATTTTATTATTATTATTATTATTAATTATCATTAATTTTTAATTTAATTAGTATGAATTTAAATTTTAATTGTGTGAATTTTTTTAATTTTCAATTAATATAATTGCAAATAACAACTTAATTAAAATGTTTGTCCAGAATTTCATAATTCACAATTTTATTATGAATCATAGTTATTAACACTTTATTATTCAATTATTATTATCTCATTAAATGTTCTATTATAATAGATTGTAAATACTAAATAAATTAATTAAAAATTAAATTATAATTAAATAGGATTAACCAGAGAGTGACATGTGTCACTCTTGGTTATTCCTTTAGTATAGATATATATATATATATATATAAATCTTCCATGTAAATCCTTAAATTAGGAAATCATAACTATGAGATGAATTAATACCTTTATTAATTTGTTTCCTTTCTTCTCCTTCTCCTTGCACTCAGTACTCCTCCTTTATTTTATTGTTTCCTATTTTCCTTTCTCAAGTTGAGTTTTCCTTCTCATTGATATGAATGAAAATTTGTTATCTTATATTAGTTTTGAAAAACCGTCTTACCGCCTTATGAGACCTCTAAATTATTATTATTACTTTAACTAGTTTTGTACCCATGCGATGCACGGGATAAAATTTTATAAAATACAATTATAATATTTTTATTTGAGATTTGAAAAAAAAAAGTATATACAAATGTAATATAATGAAATTAAGTAATTTATATATTATATATTTTAAATATTTAATTGTTGGAAATAATCTCTAGGTACCGTAATAAAATAAGATATTGTAATTTTAAACTTAGTTTATATATAAATAAGATGGATATGAATTCTATAGAAATTATCACATTTCAAGTACACTATTCAAGATAAAGGAATAATGTTTACGCAAACAAATCACAACATTAAAGCTATGTTCTATATAAGATAGAAGGAATAATTCAACTAACTACTTTTAAGCATGTTATCTTTAAAACAAATAAATTTTATGATAAAAATCTCAAAAACATAAAAGAAATATAAAAACAAAATATATAATTAATTTCCAATTATTTCTAACCCAAAAGAAAAAAAAGAAAAAAAACAATCTACCTTGTAATGTAAATTTATAGTCTTCTTTATCACTTTTCCATGTAAGTTTTTATTCAGGTTTCTTCACGAAATTCCTGCATAAAGTAACAAAAAACAAAAAACAAAATTACATTAATAATAATCCATATGCAATACCAATAAATAAAACATTCATCTCCAAATATGAATAACGATATGAACTTTAATCGTTAAGAAATGATTTATAAAGTCAAAAAATTATTAACTGTCCATCCAAACTATATGATGTAGATCAAATAAAAATCATAACCAAATAAAATAAAAACCAAAAAAGAAAAAAGAACACAATCCCATGAGCACCATGAAAGCAAAAGATTTGTATTGTAGAATTTGAGAAATTAAAAAGAAAGTGTGAGTCAATTCTAAGTTTTTTCTCTCGGCAAAAACTTTTATGAGTCAGGTGCATGGATCTAAGATCCATGCACCTGACCCGACCCGTTCACTGCGCGCAAAACGCGCCCAAAACGCGCATGCACGCGCTCCCACGCGCTGGAGACTTGGCCTGAAGCTCATCCAGAATTCGCTCAAATAGACCAACCTTTGTATATAGTTAAACCAACCTTTGTGTATAGTTAGACCAACCATGTGTAGGTAGGTCTAACTATATACAAAGGTATGTCTAACATATATAAAGGTATGTTTAACTATATATAAAGGTATGTCTAACATATACAAAGGTATGTTTAAGTATACATAAAGGTATGTCTAACACAACGTAAAGGTATGCTTAACATAACGTAGTGGTATGTGCCAAAATTCAAAAATCAAGCCAAAAAAAGACAAGGCATGGAATCTGGGCAGAACTGGTATGTTTAACATAGCTTAAAGGTATGTCTAACATAACGTAAAGGTATGTCTAACATATACTATTGGTATGTGATTTTTTTCAAAAATCATGAGCGAAAAAAAAAAAAAAAAAAAGAGGGTGCGGTCCCCCCGACCCGGATCCGACCCGGGTGCATGGATCTAAGATCCATGCACCTGATTCACAAGAGACTTACTCTTTTCTCTCATATTTATAGTGCATAATTTGTTCATTAGATATGGAATTGGTGCATTTTGTATGTCATAAATTTAGTTGCTTCCTAATTTATAGATTTTTTTCCCAATTATAATGATTGCAAATAAATGTTCAGTTTCTACTTAATTCCTATACATGAAATCAAATCACATCATTCACAATTAATGTGTTTATTGATAAAATCAAAACGTTTTATTATATTACATTATGTTATACATTAAATATTATTTTTTATTGAATTTTTTTATTTACAAAATAGAAAATCCTGTTCAATATATATAGTATATAAAATCATGATCAAGATAATATCACAATCTTATTTGTTTGCTCATATTATTGTATATTCAATTTTAATAGTGAAATTTAGTAGAGACTTATTTGTATCTTATTTAATGGATGAAAATGATAGCATCAACATCTATTATATTTTTAAAATGACATTTCAAATTATATTAATTTTAAAACAAACCAATATTTCTATGTAATCGATGTCAAATAACTTAGTGTATAAGTCATTAAGAAATTTTTATATAAAATCATATGGAATGCTTAGATGAAAAATCATTTAGTTTGCATCTATAAAATAATTTAACATTTTTTTACATTGAAACATATTAAATTAACATTTTTTTAAATTGAAAATTATTAAATAGAAGAAGGATAGCTAATGACAATAATTTCTTTTTTTTTTTCCCCTAATTTTTAATAATATTCATCCTTATATATAGAAGATTAATGAGGTAATTGACTTTTTTATTTAATGGATAAACAATATATCTTTTCTATAAATATCAAAACAACTTTTGGGTGGAAAAATTATTTAAGGAAATGTTCTTCATATATATATATATATATAAAGATAATGTCACATTATAGAATATTAATATCATAATTAATTAAGTATGATATTAATTTTATTATTACATATGATTTATTATCAAATCAAGTGGAGTTCTTTAATTTCTTTCTATATGATATATTATTACAATATATCTTTTAATTTTTATATTTAGAATTATTTAATTGTTGACGTTATGTATTAATAGAAATTGATAATTAAAGTTGACTTCCAATATTGACAAATATGGTAATTTTATTATATCATATCACTTCCTTAAATATATATATATATATATGTATATATGTATATATCATCATCATGATTTATTATTTATCATTTAACATTTATTTTAATAAAAAAATCATTTCCAATTTTGGTAGGGTGTTTTTGGCGGGAAAAATTTAACATTACTATTTGAGAAAATGTTTGTATTTTTATATATATAAAGATTCTTATCTTATCCATTATTAAAGTCAATTACATTCTAGCCATGCATTTTACACCTAGCCTTAATTATGTGGATAGTAACGAGTGAAAATATACAATTGTCACGTCCTTATAGAATATAATTTTATATTAGCTAATTCATCTTTAATTTTATTCATTTGATATCATGCGTATGGTATAATTTGAATTATTTTCTCTTACATTTAACATATAACCATAATTTATATCAAACAATAATAAATGTAAATGAAATTTGTATCATTTATAAATAAATTGTATGCATGAACTATATTGACTATGAGTTATGAGAGTCTCGGTTCTCACATCCTCCCCTACTTATAAAAATTTCGCCCTCAAAATTTGACAATAATTTTTTTAATATCTAAACCTTGCGCCATCCTCCATTTGTCCATACGACTTATTCTACTTATTGATATTACTATGATGTAACTAAAATTTACTACTTTTTTTTTTTGAACTTAGCATATTACTATTTCTCCATTAGAATATTTAAAACTTTACTCTCATGATGTTTTCAATATCTTATTATCCAATTTTGGATATTCAGAAGGAATTACTACATTGTGGCTAATTTCCATTATATCAAGTAACTTACCTAACACTTCATGTAGTCATTGGATGCAAATGCACGTGTAGCTTTAGAGTCATAGTATAAATTCTGATGTACTACATATATGGAGTGTACCTGTAATACACAGATGGATCCGTTTCACCCTTTTGTCTAGTAAGACAAAGTTCTAGCAAGGACTCTATCCAGTGTCCTCGGTATAGGTTTATTTGGGCACATAATGGTCGTATGTCCTTCTTGTCCGCAAGTAAAGCATACTCTTGTACCCAAAAGACAAACTCCTCTATATGGTTTCCCACAGTTACGACATGAAGGTACTAAACTCATATATTTATATATGTATATATATGTGTGCGCTTTATGATCACAAAAGAGAAGTAAGTTAATGTTACATTGTGTACTAAGAATATATTCTAATACCCATTTTGATGCATAAATATATTTCCAGTGAAATATCATATCACATAGAATAACATATAGAGATCATAATTATTTTTCATAAAGCCGCTGCATTCTTGCCACAAAGGAGCAAGCATAGTAAACAAACATAATGTCATTTTTCATCATTTATACTTATCTACATCATATCTTTTTACTTTCATCCATGATTGTCGAGTGAGTTTAGATCAAGCTCGGTTTCCTCTGTGAGTGTAACACCCCGTTTTCAAGAAAATCTACATTTGCATATTTCATAAAATTTCTTTTACCTTTTAATTGAAAATGATTTGAAGTGAACTTTTATGTTATTTAAAGTCATGATTTAAGTATTATGTTCTGCTCGATGATTTTTACGTATTTTATGAACTAATGTTTCTTTCGAGATTTTAAAGTATTTTGCAGGATTGCTTACGGAGGAAATCGAGCTTGATCTCAACTCACTTGACAATCATGGATAAAAGTAAAAAGATAAGATATAGATAAGTTTAAATGAGGAAACATGATATTAGGTTTTTATGCAAAGATTTTCGTTTATGTCGTAAATGCTTTTATTTTATTAATTTTAATCATGATCTCCATATATGATTCTATGTGATAAAATAATTTACATAAAATGTACTTAGTAAATACTTGTGTATAAATTATGTTATTGTAGTATTATTATTATTATTATATTTAATGTTATTAATGTTAATCTTATATATTTATATATATATACGTGTGTAATATATATATGTATGTTATGTATGTACATTGATTAATTATCTAAAGCACATACATGTATATTATTTATTTTATGTATATTATAGATAATGTTTTGGATATATATTGGAGAGATGAGTCACACCTCTTCAACCCATTGTATCTCCTTCTCTTTCTCTCGATTTTGGTCTTGAGATTTTGAGTAAAGCAGCAAGAATTTTGGGTGTCTTTGAAGAGTAATTCCTCTTACTTTGATTAGTTGTAGATATATATGTATGTATATATGTGTGCAATTGTATTGGATGTGTGCTGTAAATTGAGATGTAGAAAAAGGGGAAAAGTGGGGAAGAAAGGGAAAGCAAGGAGGAAGAAAACAGGGGAAAGAAAGGAAGAAGAAGAGAGGGAGAGGGGGAAAAGTGGAGGAGGTGCCGCCGCGTCGGGCGGCGCCGTGCGAGGGCAGGGGGTGCAGCGCCGCCGTCGGCGGTGCTGCTGTGCGTGTGTGGTGGTGTTTTGAGTATGTGTTGTTGTGTGCGTATTGTATGTATATGTGTGTGTGAGGTGTGCTGCGTGTGAGTGTATGGGCGCCGCCACTCAAGAGTGTGTGGGTGCCGCCGTGAGTGGTGGCGCCGTGTGTTGTGGAGGCCGGCGACGGGTCTGTCGCCGGCAGGAGAGGGCGGCGGCGGCGGCGGCGTAGGGCAGAAATGAAGGGGGGCTGCGTGCCGTGCGAAAAGGGGGAGGGGAAGGTGCTATGCGTGTGTGAGCAGGAGGGGGCGGCGCAGTGTGCGGCGGTGCCGTGCAGAGGTGCGAGCAAGCGACGGCCGAGCGGCGGCGACTGAGTAGGCGGCGGCCGTGCAGGTGAGAGAGAGAGGTCGACGGGGAAGGGGTATTGGGTGCAGGGGCTGGAGTTTGGGAATTAAACTTTTTCCAGGGGCCTTTTTTGCAATTTTTTACTTTTGCTTATTTATGATACAATCCATTATCTTTTGCTTAATTGCTTTTCAGTCCCTACAAATTTTATTAATTTGAATTCAACCCCTGAAATTAGTTTAAGTTGCAGTTTAACCCCAAAAACTTTACAAGATTTTTAATATGATCCCAGACTTTATAGAAACTGTAGAATCACCCCTAAACTTTACTACAATTATAAGTTGAACCCAACATTGTACCGGATATTATTTTATGACCTCAAACCATATTTTACGTGTCATTTTAAGACTAAAATTACTAGTTAAATACCTAAAGTTTAAATTATAGGTATATTTGTTGTTTATATGTGAATCATGTTCAATGATTGTTAATTCTTTGTACAAGCAATTAAAATCTATGAATTTTCAGTATGTTAACCTAAATGAATATATATGATCATATGGATAATATTGTGATTTTAGGAATTATATATGAAATATTAAAATTGTTACATCTTTATATTTTATGTGTCTTTTTAGGATTAAAATTTCTAGTTCAAATATCTAAAGCTTAAGTTATGAGTATGTTGTTTTCTTTTAAATGCTAATCATGTTTAAATGATTCTTATATGATAATGTTATCATCAAAATTTTATATATGAGTCTAATATATGTATATTTAGTATGATGTATGATTAATATAAATATTTGGATAATGTGTATGAAATCATGTTAATGGATTAGCTTACAACTTGTATTTCTATTTTGAGTTGATTACATGATAATTAAAGATTTATAAATTTATGTACATTGGTTATTGTTTTGCTAATTTATTTTGTTAATTGAGGTGTGTATTTCTAAATTATTATACTATGTGGCAAATTATATATCATAATTATTTACTTTGCAAAATCATTTATAGCTAGCAATGCAATTGTGGTTTCTTTAAATTATATAGTATTAAAAGATAATCTATCTTGCCAAATTGAATAAGAAATTGGTATCCTGCATGACAACATAAGTTTATTTTTTTTAGTATTAAATGTTGTGTGTAAAATGTTGGTATACACTATTAATTAGTGATATTATTCCAGAAATAAGATTTGAAAAGTGTTATATTAGTTAAATTAATTTAAGGAATGATTTAAGTAATATAGAAATTAAAGAGAAATTGGGTATAGGATTAGTGTGTTCGGCTAAATAAAGAGTTCGTTAATGGAACAGAGTAAAAATTTAATTTTAAGTCATTTGATAATATCTACATGTTATATGATATTATATGACATAAGAAACTAAACGATTAAGTATGTCGAGTGCAGTTGAGACGAACGGTGATTCCAAAAGCAATCCTCGAGCTGTCATCTTAAAGTGGGTAACTTCTACACTCTACTATACGTTGATAATTAAATTAGTAAGTTATGTATGAAAATCTATGGCTGAAGCTCCGTAGCTATAACCGGTAGTTGCTTCACTATCGGGCGACGACCATAAGGGCCATAGTGCCTGGTCTATGAAAGGTCCAGGGTGAGCATGCCCAACGGACAAGTAGTATGTGATTAGTAATTTAATTATTTCAATATATGTTAGAGTGGGTAATTTCTACACTCTACTATGCGATGATAATTAAATTAGTAAGTTATGTACGAAGCTACGGTTGAAGTTCCGTAGCTGTAACCGGTAGTTGCTTCACTATCGGGCGACGACCATAAGGGCGAGAGTGCCTGGTCTATGAAAGCAAGGTTTAGTGGACGAGCGACTCCCACATTCCTTTATGTTATGTATGGTCCAGGGTGAGCGAGCCCAACGGACGTGTAGTATGTACTTAATAATTTAATTGTTTTAATGAATATTAGAGAGTACAGTTATTCCACTGGGATCCCTCTCCGGAGGTGTCTCATGATTCCACTTTTATTATTTTCAGGTTCGGCGTATGAATACGCGGACGTGTAGTGATCTGAACTGTCTTTCCATCACTCCTGTAATGTTAGAATACCAAAATAATACTTACTTTTAAAAATAATGTCATATTTTGATATGTAAATTATGGTAGATGATGGGCCTAGACTTGTATTTTGGTATAGTATGTTTATTTTATTACGTTATCTCATGTAAGAGTTTGTTTGAACATTTCACATAGAAATGTGGGTAAAACACGAGTTTTGGAAATAATTGTAAAAAAAAAAATGTCTCGTGTTTTCCTTTCAGTCTTCCGCTGTAAACTATTTTATGAATTCTTTAATTAATAAAAGGTGACGACCTGATTTCCAATTAATGGGGATTGGGGCGTTACAGTGAGCAATCCTGTAAAACACTTTAAAATCTCGAACGAAATATTAGGTCATAAAATTATCAAAATCGTCAAGCATAATGTAATATGTAAATCATAACTTTAAATAGCATAAGAGGTCACTTCAAATCATTTTCAATTTTAACGAATAGAAGTTTGATAAAATATGCAATGCAGGTTTTCTTAAAGACAAGGTGTTACAATATCAACTTCAGGAAACAACTGTTCTTTGAGGGCCTCCTCTTCCTGCCTTTCCTCGGCCATCACCTCAGTATTCTCACCCTCGGCTGCAACAGTATGGTCTGGTGAATGACCATAGTCCTACAATTTCTCATCAAGAGCATCAAACTCTGGGGAGGGGATCTATATTGAGGGAGCTCAACCTGGATAGAGAGCTCTGAAAATATAGAACTTGAGGAGGTACCCTCTCCAACTTGGAGTCTGGGCAACAAATGTTGACCTCTCATTTCTCTCAAACTTGCCTTTAAGTCCACTCTCATCATCCTTTCAATTGCCTCTTCAATCCCAAAGGCCTCTGCCTACTTGACTGCAAAAGTCTCCTCATCTCCTGCTCTAATTGTATCTGCAGCAGGATCCTAGATTGGGAGCTCACTCTAATGTTCAGTATCTTGTATCACTGCTTCACCTTTTAATTATCTTGGTGAGAGAGGGGCTGGCTCTGCAATAGCTGTGAGTTGCTCATTTTCTTCTTAGCAGCAAGTTGGGCTTCTGCCTTGGCTGATTCCAGATATTCATTCAATAATCTTTTCTCTACAAATTTTAAAAACATTTTCTCAAGCAGGACATGCAGATCGCTTTCCCTGACCCAATCTACAACCCATGCTTCTTCTTTACTAATTCCTGGACACTGGATCATAACATCATAAGGAAAGTGCCTTTCGCTCCACCATTCCTTAAACATATTCAACAAAATTTCAAATTCACTCTTGACATTCGCTTCATCAACCTCAACCTCCTCCTCCTCTTCGTGTTCTTCTGCCATAATCTCCTCTACTGCTGCAAATACCTCCCTTGTCACATCCATCACCCAATCCATAATCTCATCAGGAAGGGATTCCTCAAGGCATAGGGGTAGATGTTGGGGTGTTGGTTCTGATATGGGTGAGGGTGGTTTTCTGGTTGCTCTGGTGGAGCGGGTTGTTTTGGTTATTCAGGGGATGACTCTTTACTCTCCACATCCCTCATCACCATCCTTCTCCTAAGGACTCATTTTGTGACATGGTGAATAAATCTGGATTTCTTTTATGTACAGGGTGGTGAATCTGTAATCTCAACAATCTCAGTTCTGGTTGGGGTTTCTTTTGTGGTGGCTTTATGGACTTTGGCTGTTTTAGTGGCTTGGCTTTGGTTGGTTTTGGTTGGCTTTTCTTGGTGACTCTTTTTGGTGGGGGTACACTCTTCTCTCCTTCCTCCTCAGAGAGCTTCTTCACTGTCTTTCCTTTCAACAGCAGCCTTTGTTGGAAATATTAGAAGAATGTTTTGATGAGACAAATCCTTAAAGTAACTCTAATAAGCATAACCAATCTTAGGATAGGTTACTGCAATAGAGTTATTGCAGAAGATTAAAAGAAAAGAGAAAGTATCAAAGGAAGGATACTCAAGAGAATAGTTGAAAAGAATCTGGTAAACTAACAAGGATACTTATGACTACAGGAAGTTACTGGAAGAGACCTTGCCAAAGCAGAATAAAACAAGACAGGAAGCTACCTGAGAAGACCATGCCGAAAGCATACTGCAGGAGCAGCATGCTACAGAAGCCTCAAGCCACCAGAAGGAGCAAGCCAGAGAAGGAAGCTCTAGAGTGAAGCAAGAGGAGGAAGCTGCAAAGCAGGCATGGGAAGAAAAGTCAAAGATACCGGTAGACACAAGAAGTTACCGGTAGAGAGAAAAGAGAAGATGAGTCAACCAGAAGAAGAGACGTGGAAAGTGAAAAGCTGGCGTGTGTCAGAAATGTGGTGCGTCAAATGATGGAAATCTGTCAACCTTCAACGGGTAGATTTCACAACCTATAAAGAGAAGGACTGAAGACTGAAGCGGTGTGTGACAGAATGCAAGGGCGTAAGAGAGAAAAAAGCGAGCACATCAGAATATACAAGCTCGCAGAGAGCGCAAAAGTAGAGAGAAGTCTTAAAAGAGAGAAGCACACAAAAAGGGGGAAGTTCAGAGAATAAAAGAGTGTTCAATCAGAGCAGAAGAAAAGAAGAAAAGCTTGAACACTCTACACCCCAAAAAGACTCACACCCAGTTAGTCAAGTTCAGCAGCAAGCTTCAGTAGAATAATCTGCAAATGAAAGCCAAGCTTGCTGCACCCAGTTGAAGAAGAAGAAGACTAACCTTCCTAAAATGGAGCTCTTCGAGTAGTCAGTGCGAGGAGTAAAGTCTTGCTGAGTTTACCACTTTCTAGGAGAGAAAGTGAAGACCCTGGGTGGGTAGATTAGGATCCTGTGTGGGTCAGTGTGGAAAGTAGGCAAGCATCTGTGTGAAGGCTTGCTACTTACTTGTTATAGGTGGGTTGTAATAGATAGGTCTATGTAAATCAACCAGCTTAACAAAGGTTCCCTCCTGAGAGGAGGAAGAGAGGAAGTAAAAGGATTATTCCACCTTCGAACCTTTATACATGTCTGTGTCTTTATCTGCTTAATGCATTACATGTATTCTCTCTGATAAGCTGCACAACTTCTACTCGGCTCTGAAATAGAATAATGCACCCACTCTGATCAGTAATCTCCCAAAAGGTTACTGATATTAGAAATGAGCCGATAGAATGAAAAGAAAAATCTGAAGATAAGGTAGGCTTATTCACCCCCCCTCTAAGCCTACCTACAACAGTTTTGGGACCAACAAGTGGTATCAGAGCAAGTTGGACTGAAGCATCGATTAGCTAATGTATCTGATACAAACAAGTGGTATCAGAGCCGGTGGATTATTCATTCTTGCTCAATGATCAATCTGATACTAACAAGTGGTATCAGAGCGGATGGATGAACAAAAGATCTAAGCGATCTATCCAGATCCCATCTGTGAAGTAACTCTCTTCAGAAAATCTCTCTCTCTCTCACACACACACATCAAAAGATCACCTCATTGCCTTTTTAAATAAATTGATTGATATGAAGACAACAAACAACTAAAAGATAGAAAATCAAGCTAGGTTGTGAAGAAAAGCTGTTCTTGAGGGGGAACAACAAGCTACCGAAGGAAGGACTGCGAAGAATGAAGTCATACACAAGGAGCAAAGTCCCTACTCATCACGGAGCAGACCAACATGGAGTTGATTAACAAAGAAGATATGTTGCAATGGATAAACAAGCAACCATGGAGGAAAATGTTGAGGATGTCAAGCAAAGGAGTAAGAAGAAGAAGCTCACTCCAAACTCTAGACAGAAATAAGAATGAAAGAGGACCTACTCTTCTAAAGGAACAACGATGGCCAGATACCTTATTCAAAACTTGTGCTTTTATTGTTCTGGTCTTGCTCACGTTTATACTGTTTAGGAACTCAAGTGACTAGTTTCAAACGTCCAAGAAGCCAAAGAAAAAAATCTTCAAAAGTGAAGATATTAGGCTTAAAATTATTGTCACTTGAAATTAAGAAGGAAGCATGCATGTTTATTTCCATATTATAATGCTTCACCTTATCATGCAAACCTCAAAGTTACCTAAAATAGTGTTAAAAGTGACCCTACGTTCTAAAAGAAGAGAGCCATAAAGAAAGGAGAAACTTCTAGTATAAATCAAGGTAACTCAGAGGTCAAAGAATCAAGTCCTTGGAGAAACCCAAATATGTGTATGCTGAATATATCTGCAACAAACTGACATTCCCCAAAGGAATCAAGCAGAACAACAACTCCAAAAGGGAATGGAATATTATCTACCTTACTTGTATCATGCTTTACCCTTCTATATTCCATACAAATACAGTAAGAAAATACATGCACACACTATCACTGTTTGCTCTTTAATAGTCTTGAAGGAGCCAAAACTCTCTTGACAGCAACCATGGGCTGTAAAGAAAGCCTTAGCTTATGAAAGAAACTTAACCCAGAAGGACTCATACTCGTGTGAGCACCTATACAAGAATATTTGTTTTGCAGGTACCTCTGACAAAGGGCTACTGAATTTAGGGGGAACTATTGACAAAATGACAAAGCTCTGACTATAGGATGCTAGACACCAGGTTGCTGGAAACTAGGTTGTTGGATAACAGGATGCTGAAAATCAGGACGCTAGACACCAGATGGATGGATACTAGGTCGCTGAACATAAGGTCGCTGTACACCAGAATGCTAGACACCGTGCAACTGGATACTAGGTCACTAGACATCAGAGTACGTGTTATCAAGTCATGGAAAAGGTAGAAGGACTAATCGAGATCAACGAAAAAGATAAAATCTGACAAAAGGATGCTAGACACCAGAACATTGAACACTAGGTCGTTGCATAGCAGGATGCTGGACATCAGGATGCTAGATACCAGGCTGACTGGAAATTAGGTCACTGGATGGCAGGACGCTAGACATCAGGATGCTAGATACCAGTGGCTGGATACTAGATCGCTGGGCACCAGGACTCTAAACACCAGGTTGTTGGACACTAGATCACTGAACACCAGGACTCTAAACACCAGGTTGTTGGACACTAGATCACTGAACACCAGGTCGCTGGGTATCAGGATGCTAGACACCAATATACTGGACACTAGGTTACTAGATATCAGAGCTTATCAACATGTCACTTGTAAAAGGGATCACTTGAAGGTTATAAGATAGAATAATTACCGAAATTTTTCTCGGTAACGTATGAACATAAAATGTGAATCACCTTTCCAGAAATAGATTACCTTTTCAGAACCCTAGAAGAATTTCAGCTGTGCGATTAGAAGAATCCAAAGGTGGAGATCCAGCAGTTGACCACGTCATCTCATACAAAGAAGAAAAGACATAAAGCTGTGGAAACTGTCAACACCTTTATTGGAAACCGGCAGATCAGTTAATGAGATCCTTGAAGATCTAACTGCAATAGGGAGTATCTCTAACCCTATATATACATGCACTCCTTTTTCTTCATAAAACATATAGATATCCTCTCTCTCTCTCTCTCTCTCTCTCTCTCTCTTATCCTCTATGCTTCATGGAACCCGATTGTTGGAAACCCTTCTCTTCATTCCTTCCAAAGAACACATTTTCTACAAATAATCAACCAAGTACACCATAAATCTCATACAATCACCCTTCACGTTTGACACTCGCTAAGCAAACCCTTCTCAAAAGAGTTGATCTTCTAGCTTTCAACTCCCATCTCACCTACAAGAACTTGCACTCAAGTTCTTCTCTTCAAGGTAGGGGGATAGAGCTAAGGACCCCTCTCCAGCTACCCCAGGACGTCATCTCATTGATGATGTCAAAAAGGGGGAAGAAACTACAAAGGGTCATGGAAGATCAAAAGACTTCCAGAGGTGGAGGAAAAGAGATTTCACCTCTTCTATGAGGTGAATTCTCTTTTTAGATGCAAGAGAATCAGAAGGAAGGATAGTTGGAGGGATGAGTGGAGATTGAAGGAAAAGGAAAGGCGGCAGCAAGCTATTGGCATCTGAACTTCTCTGCTTCTTTACACACTTTCCTCCAAACGAATTCCTTCTCTCTCTCGCATCGCCTCTCACACCTTGATAATGAAGAGAATGGTTGAAAATAATCTAGTAAACTAACAAGGATACAACAAAAACGCTTAAAGACAACAATTCTAAAGTGTTGTTGTTATGGGGTATAAGATTGTAGTCTATGTCACTGTTGTCGAAGAGGGGCGCCCAAAGACAACACTTCAAAAGTGTTGTGAAAGTGTTGTCGATATATGCCAAAGTTATCTTTTACATAGAAAAGTCGAACATAGACAACACTTTGGAAGTGTTTGTTATTCTCGTCGTATAAAACAATTCGCAATAATAATGTCGTATAAAACAATTCACAATAATAATGTTTCGACTACTGGGATTTGAACCCTTGCCCGCCACCACTGGGATTTGAACCCTTGTCCACATATATGAAAGCAACTCAAGTACCACTAGACCAAAGATGTACATTGCTTTATTTATTATCTAATATATATATATAAAGTGAAAAAGATAGACCTCCAATTTTCTTATTTTTTTCACGCGGAGTTGACTAACTCATGTACTTTTATAAAAGGTCCGTCTGATAATGAATTATATTATCCACCAAAAATTAGTAAATCAACATATCACCGTTCAAAAGTTTAAATATGAATAAACAATAATTTACTCTCAATATCAATGATTAAATAATATCAATAAAAAAAAATCTCACCAATTTTAAGTTAAGATTCAACAACATCATCAGTATTTGATAAACCAAAAGATGAAAAAGATAAGGAAATTTTAATCATAATAATAATAATAATAAAATAACAATAAATATTAGTATATTCCTCAAATATAATTATAATACTTAATTATTAATAATTATTTTGAACAGGTATGACATCAATTTCAATATAAATTTAGCATTATGCAAAATTAATTTCTTAAGAATTTAAAAATAAAGCAAAGTTAAAAAAAATTACTTTGTAATCATAATAATAATATAAAAAAACTAACGATAAAATAATACATCAACATTATTAATATATAATCATAATTATTAAATATTAAGAGTTATTTTGGAAAAGGTAAGACATCATTTGTATATCAATTTACCACATTTCAAAAATAATTACTTATAATTAAAAGATAACACTTTTCAAGTGTTTCCATAATAAAAAGAGTATGCTTAAAGACAACACTTGTAAGAAATATTGCTATTGTCTAAGAAATGGAGCTCAAACACAACACTTCTCTAAAATTGTTGTCATTGACAGAAAAAAACACGCCGAAAGACAACACTTGTCTAAAAGTGTTGTCATTCGCAGAAAAAAAACACGCCCAAAGACAACACTTCTCTAAAAGTGTTGTCATTGGCAAAAAAAAAAAAACACTCCCAAAGAGATCACTTCTCTTAAAGTGTTGTCATTGGCACAAAAAAACACGCCCAAAGACAACACTTTCGTAAAATTGTTGTTAAAGTGATGTCTTTGAGTAAAAAAAAAAAAAATTTCTCAACACTTTAAGTAAAAAGTGTTGTAAATTTCAAACCACAACAGTTTATGCTTCAAAATGTTGTTGTTGTGGTGTTGTCTTTGACCTTTTTTGTTGTAGTAGAAGCTACTGGAAAAGACCTCTCGAAAGTAGAATACAGCGAGACAAGAATATACCTGAGAAGACCATGTCAAAAGCATACTGCAGGAGCAGCATGCTACAAAAGTCTCAAGTCACCTGAAGGAGCAAACAGAGAAGGAAGCTCCAGAGTGAAGCAAGAGGAGAGACATGGGAAGAAAAGTCAAAGTTACCGGTAGACACGGGAAGTTACCGGTAGAGAGAAAAGAGAAGAGGAGCCAACCAGAAGAAGACACGTGGAAAGCGAAAAACTGGCGTGTGTCAGGAGTACGACGCGTCAAATGATGGAAATCTGTCAACCTTCAACGGGTAGATTTCACAACCTATAAAGAGGAGGACTGAAGACTGAAGTGGTGTGTGAGAGAGCGCAAGGGCGCAAGAGAGAAGAAAGCGAGCACATCAAAATATACAAGCTCGCAGAGAGAAGCGCAAAAGAAGAGAGAAGTTTTAAAAGAGAGAAGCGCAGAAAGAGGGGGAAGTTCAGAGAAGAAAAGAGTGTTCAATCAAAGCAGAAGAAAAGAAGAAAAACTCGAACACTGTATACCCCAAAAAGACGCACACCCAGTCAGTCAAGTTCAGCAGCAAGCTTTAGCAGAACAATCTGCATATGAAAGCCAAACTTGCTACACCCAATTGAAGTAGAAGAAGACTAACCTTTCTTAAAGGGAGGTCTTGGAGTACTCAGTGCGAGGAGTAAAGTCCTGCTGAGTTTACCACTTTCTAGGAAAGAAAGTGAAGGCCCTGGGTGGATAGATTAGGATCTTGTGTGGGTCAGTGTGGAAAGTAGGCAAGCATCTGTGTGAAGACTTGCTACTTACTTGTTAAGGGTGGGTTCTAATAGATAGGTCTATGTAAATCAATCAACTTAACAAAAGTTCCCTCCTGAGAGGAGGAAGAGAGGACGTAGAAGGATTACTCCACCTTTGAACCTCTATACATGCATGCGTCTTTATCTGCTTACTGCATTACATGTATTCTCTCTGATAAGCTGCATAACTTCTACTCGGCTCTGAAATAGACTTCTGCACCCACTCTGATCAGTAACCTCCCAAAAGGTTACTGATATTAGAAATGAGCCGATAAAAGAAAAAAAATCTGAAGATAAGGTAGGCTTATTCACCCTCCCTCTAAGCCTACCTACAGCAGTTTTGGGACCAACAACCTTCCTAGCCTGCTTCTTCTTACCGATGAAAATCTTCCCTCCACCTAAGTACTTCCCCCTTAGAATGGGCTTCCCTTCTTTCACGCTATATCCTAAAGATCCTAATAAGGTGTTGAGGATCAAACCAAACGACTTCTTTCCAACTTCTTTCACCACTTCCTCTCCTATTCTTTCTATCACAAACTGCGCCCAACTAGCTTTTTCCTTGTTAACTATGGCCATCATCAGTATAAATTTCAGATTTGTGCATCTATCATAAGAACCTGATCTATTCTCCACTATGTGACAACAAATATCATGTAACATTTCATATTCAAAGAGAAATACCTTTTTGAAGGACTTGCGAGACATAGCATCAACAGTGTTCTCCCCAGTGAACTTCATCCACATCGCCTCAAGATGTTTTCTCCTTATATTAAATGATGTATGTTGGATACATATGTAGAATGTTTTGAGGAGACAAAACCATTAAGTAACTCTAAATATGCATAACCAATCTTAGGATAGGTTACTGCAATAGAGTAACTGTGACACCCCGTTTTCAAGAAAAATTGCATTACATATTTCACAAAATTTCTTTTAACTTTTTTGAAAATGATTTGAAGTGAACTCTTATGTTATTTAAATTTATGATTTACGTTTACATTATGCTTCATGATTTTAAAGATTTTATGACTTAATATTTTTCGAGATTTTAAAGTGTTTTTGTAGGATTGCTTACGGAGGAAACCGGACTTGATCTCAACTCACTCGACAAACATGGACGAAAGTAAAAAGATAAAATATAGATAAGTTTAAATGAGGAAAAAATGATACTAGGTTTTTATGCAAAGATTATTCGTTATGTCGAGAATGCTTTTATTTAGTACGTGATATTTGAGTTTTTATGGATATCCTATAATGTGTTCATTATATTTATTAGTTATATAAACTTGCTAAATCTTGAATTTGATTGTTTGTTATTAGTAATCAATAGATTCTAACTTATAACCGATGTGCTAAAGAATATATTAGGAACGAGAAAACTAGTTCACAACATCTTTATGGTAAATACTTTGGAAAATAAAGGTTATATGTGTGACATTTATAGATTATCTGGATGTATGTAGATATCTTATCAATAAGATTTAGCAAAATATATTTCTGTGTTATTATGTCACTATACTATATATGTACATGCGTACCTACTGAGATGATAACAAAAAGAAGAAAAAAAAAATGAGAATAGTATAAATGACACTTAAAAAGAAAAAAGGGGAATTATTTGAGATTTAGATCATGAAATGATGAGTCATAAAAGTAGATGGAGGAAACGCCATGTGTCTTATTTAGCTGCTAAAGCATATAGCTTATTCTATAGTATATATATATATATATATATATATATATATATATATATATATATATAGTAAATGAAAGAGAAAGGCAATTAGAACGAAAAGGAGATCGGAGGTATGTCTCTGCAATTTAAAGTTTTGAATTCAAGTTCTTCATTATTTAATTATCTTCTAGTTTATTATATATGATGAGTAGTGGAATCAAAATGATCCAGGTTAAGGGAAATCACCAATTAAGTTGGTAATAGAATTAAGAAATATTGATTACGCCCAATAACAAGTTTGGTTAATTAAATTTGATATTCACTTCATCATATTAAAAATGGTCTTCACTTTACCTAAATCATGATGAAATTGTTACTTAGATGTATTTTGAGTATGTTAATTTCATGCAAAATATTATCATTACTGCTGTTATTTAATTTGGTTTAGAAAATAAAATTAATAAAAAAAAAGGGGAAAGAGGGTAGCAGATCGACATTAATTAGTGAAATTAAATAGTTGATAATAATAAGTTAACTAATAATAATAAGGATAACATGTAGTTTCTTAATGAACTAATTATGAATTTAGATAAGCTAATACAATATTTGATAACCTACTAGTTTTAATCTAACAGTATTCTCTAATAATTTCAAAATAATTTTTAGATAAGGAAGAATTTAGCAGTGGTGATTATAAGGCTTCGAGATAACGCTAAGTTAAGGTAAGTAGAAATTCATTTGCAACTAGAATGCATGAACATAATATTTCGTGTTGTATTTTGATTGGTTGATATTATATGAGTTCGTGTATCCTTGGTGATTAATGTGTTTAAATGATTTTTATATGATAATATTATCATCAAAGCTTCATATATGAGTCTAATATATATTTATATATATTGCATGATGTATGATTAATATAAACGTTTGAATAATGTGTATAGAATCATAATATTTACATTAGAACGAGATTTTACCTTAAGTTACTAATGATTATGTTTAAGGTAAAATAACCTAATATAAGATACAAAAGATCATGTTATATGATAAAAGAAACTAAACAGTTAAGTGTGTCGAGTGCAGTCGAGACGACCGGTGAATCCAGAAACAATCCTTGAGCTATCATCTTAAAGTGGGTAACTTGTACACTTTACTATGCGTTAATAATTAAATTAGTAAGTTATGTACGAGGGTCTACGGCTGAAACTCCGTAGCTATAATCGGTAGTTGCTTCACTATCGGGCGACGACCATAAGGGCGAGAGTGTCTGGTCTATGAAAGCAAGGTTTAGTGGGCGAGCGACTCCCACATTCCTTTATGTTATGTATGGTCCAGGGTGAGCGTGCCCGAAGGACATGTAGTATGTGTTTAGTAGTTTAATTGCTTCAATATATATTAGAGAGTACAGTTATCCCACTGGGATCCCTCTCCGGAGGTGTCTCATGATTATACTTTTAATATTTTCAGATTCGACGTATGATGATGTGGACGTGTAGCGGGCTGAACTATATTTCCATCACCCTTTAATGCTAAAGTACCCAAACAATACTTACTTTTAAGATCAATGCTATATTTTGATATGTAAATTGTGATAGATGATGGGCCTAAACTTATATTATGGTATATATGTGTGTTTTGTTATGTTATCTCATGTAGGAATATGCTTGAACATTTTACCTAGAAATGTGGGTGAGACACGAGTTTTAGAAATTATTATGTTATGTTTAAAAGAAAAAAAAATGTCTCGTGTTTTCATTTTAGTCTTCCGTTGTATATTATCTTTTGAATTATTAGTTACTAAGTAAGTAAAAGGTAACGGTCTGATTCCCAATTAATGGGGATCGGGGTGCCACAGCGTGGTATCAGAGCCGAGGTTAGGGATTTTCACCTCGAACTCTTGGTTGAATGTTTTCAAACGAGGTCTTATGTTTTCAACCGTTATTTGTTTAATCAAGTCAAAATATTATTAAGATTAAGAATTAAATATGTTTCGTGAAGGGAAAGTCAGCAGCCAGCTACCGTTCAGATCATCGTCGAGTAAGTGTTTTAAGTTATGTTTTAAAGATATTTATTGAAGAATGATATGTTCAATGAAAGATGTTTGAATTATGATTTGAGGCATGTAAGAGATTGTCAGATACAATCTTATGATGATATGAAAAGTATGAAATACAGTATGCAATGTTAAATATTGCAATGGTTTGAATGATTTAATTATTTTCTTGTTGTTCGAATAAAATTGTTTCATGCAAAACACATGCGTTTATTCTCTTCATTGGGTGTTATTTTCTATTTTGGGGTTTTATCAAAAGAAATCATTTTCTTTATAAAGCAAGTATTATGGCCCCACCTACTAGACAACAGAGAGAGAGGCAACAACGTGAGGAAGTACGAGATAATAGGGAACAACCTGTAGAGAATAATCCAACCGATACCGGCCTAAAATGCTCAAGAACAACAAAACCCAAAACCACATCAGGTCATCGAATAATTTCGACGTTTCCAGCCACCTAGGTTTAGGGGTAGAGAAGGACCAGCGGCTACAGAAGAATGGATTGCGGAACTAGAAAGAATCTTTGAGCATATGGAGATATCAGAGACACAAAAAGTCTCATGTGCTAGATTCCAACTTGCAGAGGATGCAGGCCAGTGGTGGCAAGAATATGAGCGAACTTTGACACCTGAAGCCAGGAAAACTCTTGAATGGGAAGAGTTTAAAGGGATATTGTTAGATCGTTATTTTCCACAGGCGTTGAGAGATCAGAAGGAGATTGAGTTTATGAATCTCCGACAAGGGACTAGCACAGTGGCTGAGTATGAGCACAAATTTAACTCACTCTCTAAGTATGCACCTCATCTAGTGGATACTGATGATAGGAAATCGAGAATGTTTGAGAGGGGTTTACGCCTAGAAGTTGGTGAGATAGTGTCTGGATTAAGACTTCCAAACTTGATAGACGTGTTTGAGAGGGCACGTATTGTATCAATGAGTTTGGGTCTAGAAAATGAGCAAAAACCAATTATGGGTCAGTTTAAGAGGAAGGCTCCGACACAACCTGGTCCTAGTGGGAATACATTTGTTCGTAATATTCGACCCATGATGCCAGTAGCCTCAAGACCTATGCTAATACCCACCTGCCAGAATTGTGGAAGGTCTCATTGGGGAGAATGCATGAAAGATAAAGACATCTGCTTTTGATGTCACAAATCCGGCCATAGGGCTAGTACTTGCACAACTCAAATGGGCACCCAAACTAGGAGTGGTGGAACCTTTGGGCCTCGTCCGATAAATCCACATAATGTGAACCAGAAGGGCAAGGGCAAACTAAATGCTTTGCCAGGAATCCAGTATGCTGAGGAGGAAGAGAACCCGGAAGAAGGACAGCCAGAAGAAGGTGACGAAGAGAATGAGACAGTAACAGGTATGATACTCATTTCAAATATGCCTGCTTACGTCTTATTCGATACAGGAGCATCCCATTCTTTTATATCTGATGCATTTAGGAAAGAATTTAAACTAGATTGCGTTAAGAATACAAATCTAGAAGTTAGAGTACCTTCTGGTGAGAATATCAAGATCAAGAACATGACAAAGGACATTAGATTGGACCTAGATGAACACAAATTCTTAACTGATCTGTATGTGATAGGAATGAAAGGGTTCGATGCCATTTTAGGAATGGATTGGTTGAGTAAAAACCGAGTTGTGATCCAATGTAAAGACAGAAAGGTGAAGTTAGAAACTCCAAATGGTCAACGATTCACGTTCTTTGGATCAAGAATACAAGGATGCGTACCAATTATTTCTGCGACGAAGACAATCAACCTAATAAGGAAAGGTGGATGTGAAGCATACCTAGTGAACATTAAGAAAAAGAAAGATGAGAAGTTGACACCAGTAGACGTGCCAATAGTGAGGGAATTCCCTGAGGTATTTCCAGAAGATCTATCATGAGTTCCACCCGTCGGTGGAGTTTTCTATTGATTTAGTGCTTGGAGCTGCGCTAGTGTCGAAAGCCCCTTATAGAATGGCCCTTAAGGAGCTACAAGAACTTAAGATTCAAATACAAGATTTGATGGATAAAAAGTTCATTCGACCAAGTTCCTCTCCATGGGGAGCACCAGTATTATTTGTAAAGAAGAAAGATGGTTCATTGAGGAAGTGTATTGATTATCGAGAGCTTAATCGATTAACGATCAAGAATAAGTATCCTCTACCAAGGATTGGAGATTTATTTGATCAACTGAAGAATGCTGGTGTATTTTCAAAGATAGATCTCCGATCTGGATATCACAAATTAAAAATTAAAGAAAGTGATATTCCAAAAACTGCCTTTAGAACTCGTTACGGACATTATGAGTTTACCGTAATGCCTTTCGGAGTTACCAATGCACCTACAATTTTCATGGACATGATGAATCGTGTATTTCATGAATACTTAGACAAGTTTGTCATTGTGTTTATTGATGACATCTTGATCTACTCAAAGGATGCAGAACAACACGAAGGACATCTCAAAACTGTTCTAGAAGTTTTGAAACGAGAGAAGTTGTATGCTAAGTTCAGCAAATGTGAATTTTGGTTGAACAAAGTAGCATTTTTGGGACATGTCATTACGTCTACAGGGATAGAGGTTGATCCTGCCAAGGTTGAAGTAGTCTTAAACTGGAGGACCCCAACAAACGTTAATGATATCCGTAGTTTTGTGGATCTAGCAGGATATTATAGAAGGTTTATCCAAAACTTCTTACGTATCGCGAAACCACTCACACAGCTCACGAAGAAAAGTGAGAAATTTGAATGGTCATCTGAGTGTGAAGCTAGTTTTCAGGAGCTAAAACGAAGGTTGACAACTGCGCCAGTTTTAACAATACCTGATGGATCAGAAGGATTTGAGATATACACTGATGCATCCAAATCAGGGTTAGGATGTGTATTAATGCAACACGGGAAGGTCGTAGCCTATGCACCACGCCAATTAAAAGTGCATGAACATAACTATCCGACTAATGACTTGGAATTAGCAGCGGTCGTACATGCATTGAAGATCTGGAGACACTATTTGTATAGAGTAAAATGTGCAGTGTACACAGATCATAAAAGTCTAAAGTATTTCTTAACCCAGAAGGAACTTAATATGCGTCAAAGGAAGTGGTTAGAACTCGTGAAAGACTATGATTGTACGATTCACTACCACCCAGGAAAAGCAAATGTTGTAGCAGACGCACTGAGCAGGAAAAAGGGACAGCTAACGGTAATGCTCACTCATCAGGAAGAATTGATAGAAGAATTTAGCCGACTAAGGTTGACAATTGTCGATTTAGAACAATCAACTGTGATGTTAGCAGTACTCACAGTTCAACCTACATTAAGGGAACGAATTATCGAACTTCAGTAGAGTGACAAGTTCCTCAGTCTAATGCAAAATAAAGTTCGAGATCAGAAAATCAAGGACTTTTCAATAACCTCAGATGGAGCTTTGGAATTCAGAGGAAGAATCTGCATTCCAAAAGATATTGAGTTGAAAGATGAAATAATGAGAGAAGCTCATATGACTCCTTATACTTCACATCCTGGAGAAACGAAAATGTACAAAGATCTCAGAAGTAACTTTTGGTGGAGAGGCATGAAACGAACAATTGCACAGTTCGTTAGGAGATGTCTTGTAACACCCCGTTATCAAGAAAATTTGCATTGCATATTTCATAAAATTTCTTTTACCTTTTAATTGAAAATGATTTGAAGTGAACCCTTATGTTTTTTAAAATTTATGATTTACGCATTATGTAGTGCTCGATGATTTTTACGTATTTTATGATCTAATTTTTTTTTCTTTCGAGATTTTAAAGTGTTTTTGCAGGATTGCTTACGAAGGAAACCGGGCTTGATCTCAACTCACTCGACAAACATGAACGAATGTAAAAGATAAGATATATATAATATTAAATGAGGAAAAATGATATTAGGTTTGGATGTTATGTTTACTTGATTGTGTCGTAAATGTTTATATTTTATGAAATATGATCATTATTTTTATAAGTAATAAGTTTGATGTGCTAAATTTATTTATTTATTTTAACTTATTAAATCCTTGATTTGATTATTCGTTCCTTTTATTAATTGAGTATCCCTAAAATATATGTTAACACATATATATATAGGTGGAATGAGAAACAAGGTGTTAATAATATATTAATATTCGTTGGTAAATAAAATTTAGAAGGTGAAATTTTGTATCATGAATGTATAATATAAGCTCTAATTCACACATATAATATATATATATATATATATATACACATCTATTTATATTACTAAGATAGAATCATATATATAATATATTAATGGAAAATAAAAATAAATTAAAGGTGATAAAAGTTAGGATAGAATGGTGACTCACAACATCAGTCTACAAATAGGAAGGACATGTGTTCAATTTCAATTAATGACTCATACTTCTTCTATCATTAAAACAATAGTTGGACAAAGGAAGGAATAAGAGGATAAGAAGAGAAACAAAATCAGCTATAACTAGTTGAAATAGCAAGCAAAGAAAGAGAAATCAAAAGTTCACTAAGTTCTACATCTTTGATTTTGAAGGTATTTTGCTTAAACCTTCTTATTTCTTGTTTAAATATGATGTCTTCTTACCTTGAACATATATTATGAAGTCCAAAGATGTTCTTTGGCATTAGATTGAGAATTTGTTGTTTAAAATTTCTTGAATGAAAGAAATAGTTTGCTTGTATGCTAGAATTCGATTCCATGCCCTACTTCTCTGTTCAGTAGAGTTTCAAGAGTTGTAATGATCGATTTAGGCTAAACCCTTTTATCAGACTCTAGAAAACGAAGTGTAGAACATGTATGTTAAATTTCAAAAGATTTGGAGTTGATTTCAATTTACTATGAATTTTCAAACATGACTCTATTTTGCAGCATATTTGTTCCGTTTTTTAGGTCTGATTCAGACCATTATCTTGAACTGTATCCTTAGAATTTTTGTAAGAACTTTTACTATGTTTCAGTAACTATTCTTAGGCAAGTGCAAAATTTTAGTATACACTTTTCGAAGTCTTGTACGATTTATACCAAATTTTACAATATAGACTGTTTCCTGCACAAACAATGCTCTATTTTCTGTCAATTTCTGAAATTCATAACTGTTTATCTACATCGTATTCATAAACCATGGTTTACTATGTTGTAGTACTAGCTCTTAGGAACATAATAAAGTTTATCTTGTGAATTTTGGAGTAGAATAGAATTTATAAGAAATGTTTCAAGTAACCCTGTTTTCAGCCTATTTTGTACACCATTTTCAGTCAACTTGTAAAATTCATATCTAATTATGTGAACCTTATTTTCGATTGAAATTTTTATATGCTATACTTCAGTGTGTTATCTAAAGTTCCTAAAAATATGAAAAGTTTTAATCAATCCTATAAGTTAGGATAAATTCTTAATTTAAGACTGATTTCTAGCTGAAATTCAAGTGGAAAACTAGTTAAATGAATGATTTTTAATTCTTTGTACAAGCAGTTAAAATCTATAAATTTTCAGTATATACTAAAAGAAGATATGTGATCATATGAATAATATTGAGATTTTAGGAATTATATATGAATTATTAAAATTATTACATCTTCATAGGTCACTCTAGGTTTTTAATTGCTAGTTTAAATGCTTAACAATTAAGTTATAAGTATGATGATGTATTTAATGTTCTAATATAACTTAGATGAATTATGTATGATATGATCATCTTTAAAACTCCATGTATGAATGAAATATGTATTAAATAAAGTATGATTATTATAAATGCTTGAATAATGTGTATAGAATCATGTTAATATTTACGTTTAGTATGAAGTCTTTATATTTAATTGCTAATGATTATGCTTTAGATTTAATAACCTAATATAAGATACAAAAGATCATGTTATATGACATAAGAAAATAAACAATTAAGTGTGTCGAGTGCAGTCGAGACGATCGGTGAATCCAGAAGCAATCCTCAAACCGTCAACTTAAGGTTGGTAACTTCTACACTCTTCTATAGCTACGAAGCTTCAGTCGTAGATTTTCATACATAACTTAACATAATTCTATACACATTTATAACTAGTTTTCCACTTGAATTTCAGCTAGAAATCAGTCTTAAATTAAGAATTTATCCTACCTTATAGGATTGATGAAAACTTTTCATATTTTTATGAAATTTAGATAACACACTGAAGTATAACATATAAAAATTTCAATCGAAAATAAGTTTCACATAATTAGATATGAATTTTACAAGTTGGCTGAAAATGGTGCACAACATAGGCTGAAAACAGGGTTACTTGAAAAATTTCTTATAAATTCTATTCTACTCAAAAATTCACAAGATAAACTTTATTATGTTCCTAAGAGCTAGTACTACAACATAGTAAAACATGGTTTATGAATACGATGTAGATAAACAGTTATGAATTTCAGAAATTGACAGAAAATAGAGCATTGTTTGTACAGGAAACAGTCTATATTGTAAAATTTGGTATAAATCGTACAAGACTTGAAAAAGTGTATACTAAATTTTTACACTTGCCTAAGAACAGTTACTGAAACATAGTAAAAGTTCTTACAAAAATTCGAAGGATACAGTTCAAGATAATGGTCTGAATCAGACCTAAAAAACAGAACAAATATGCTGCAAAATAGAGTCATGTTTGAAAATTCATAGTAAATAGATATCAACTCCAAATCTTTTGAAATTTAACATACATTTTCTACACTTCGTATTCTAGAGTCTGATAAAAGGGTTTAGCCTAAATCAATCATTACAACTCTTGAAACTCTACTGAACAGAGAAGTAGGGCATGGAATCGAATTCTAGCATACAAGCAAACTATTTCTTTCATTCAAGAAATTTTAAACAACCAATTCTCAATCTAATGCCAAAGAACATCTTTGGACTTCATAATATATG
The DNA here is from genome assembly GCA_005771605.1 of Scutellaria baicalensis. Lineage (NCBI taxonomy): Eukaryota > Viridiplantae > Streptophyta > Magnoliopsida > Lamiales > Lamiaceae > Scutellaria > Scutellaria baicalensis. The sequence goes on along the minus strand of CM016724.1, from coordinate 34,247,735 downwards.
TTCAAGGTAAGAAGACATCATATTTAAACAAGAAATAAGAAGGTTTAAGCAAAATACCTTCAAAATCGAAAGATGTAGAACTTAGTGAACTTTTGATTTCTCTTTCTTTGCTTGCTATTTCAACTAGTTATAGCTAATTTTGTTTCTCTTCTTATCCTCTTATTCCTTCCTTTGTCCAACTATTTTTTTAATGATAGAAGAAGTATGAGTCATTAATTGAAATTGAACACATGTCCTTCCTATTTGTAGACTCATGTTGTGAGTCACCATTCTATCTTGACTTTTATCACCTTTAATTTATTTTTATTTTCCATTAATATATTATATATATGATTCTATCTTAGTAATATAAATAGATGTGTATATATATATATATATATTTTATATGTGTGAATTAGAGCTTATATTATACATTCATGATACAAAATTTCACCTTCTAAATTTTATTTACCAACGAATATTAATATATTATTAACACCTTGTTTCTCATTCCACCTATTATATATATGTGTGTTAACATACTTTAGGGATACTCAATTAATAAAAGGAACAAATAATCAAATCAAGGATTTAATAAGTTAAAAATAAATAAATAAATTTAGCACATCAAACGTGTTACTTATAAAAATAATGAACATATTTCATAAAATATAAACATTTACGACACAATCGAGTAAACATAACATCCAAACCTAATATCATTTTTCCTCATTTAATATTATATATATCTTATCTTTTACATTCGTCCATGTTTGTCGAGTGAGTTGAGATCAAGCTCGGTTTCCTCCGTAAGCAATCCTGCAAAAACACTTTAAAATCTCGAAAGAAAAAAAAAATTAGATCATAAAATACGTAAAAATCATCGAGCATTACATAATGCGTAAATCATAAATTTTAAAAAACATAAGGGTTCACTTCAAATCATTTTCAATTAAAAGATAAAAGAAATTTTATGAAATATGCAATGCAGATTTTCTTGAAAACGGGGTGTTACATGTGTTAAATGGCAAAGAGTTAAATCGGATCATCAAAGACCATCTGGATTGCTAAACCCATTAGAAATTCCAGAATGGAAATGGGAGCACGTGACTATGGATTTGATTACAGGACTACCAAGAAGCCTTAAACAACACGAAGCTATATGGGTCATTGTTGATTGATTAACAAAGGTTGCACACTTCATACCAGTCAGAATGACGTACTCGATGGATTAATTAGCAAGGCTATATATCGATGGTGTAGTTCGACTACATGGAGTTCCGGTTTCAATTGTGTCTGATAGAGATCCACGATTTACTTCTAAATTTTGGAAGAGTTTACAATCAACAATGGGAACCAAACTGAACTTAGCACTGCCTTCCACCCTAAGACAAATGGGCAATCAGAAAGAACCAACCGAATCCTTGAAGATCTACTTAGGACTTGTGTTTTGGACTTTGGAGGAAGCTGGGAAGATCATTTGTCCTTAGTAGAATTTGCTTATAACAACAGCTACCAGTCAACTATTGGAATGGCCCAGTATGAAGCACTTTATGGGAGAAGATGTAGAACTCCCATTCATTGGGATGAGGTTGGAATAAGTAAAGATCTTACGCCCAGAATTAATAGGAAGGTCCACAGAATCAATCACTAAGATTCGACAGAGAGTCAAAATAGCCCAAGTTCGACAGAAATCTTATGCAGATTTGCGAAGGAAGGATCTGCAATTTGAAATTGGTGAAAAAAGTGTTTCTGAAAGTTTCTCCAATGAAGGGAATAATCCGATTTGGAAAAAAGGGGAAGTTGAAACCTAGATTTATAGGGCCGTTTGAAATTTTGGAACGTATTGGAAATGTCGCATACCGACTTGCCCTCAGTCCAGAATTTTCTGCAGTTCATGACGTCTTTCACGTATCAATGCTACGAAAATATGTGGCAGATCCAAGTCATCACATTGGACTTGAACCATTCGAAATTAAGAAGGATCTAACCTATAAGGAACGACCTATGTCCATTATTGGGAAGAAGATCAAAACCTTAAGAAATAGATATATACCATTAGTTTTGGTATAATGGAATAGGCATGGAAGAGAGGAAGCTATATGGGAGCGTGAAAGTGACATTCAAAATGAGTACCCCGAGTTATACCTGTAACCAAACCAAATTTCAGGATGAAATTTTTAAAAAGGTGGTGGGAGTTGTAACACCCCATTTTCAAGAAAACCTGCATTGCATATTTCACAAAATTTCTTTTACCTTTTTGAAAATGATTTGAAGTGAACTCTTATGTTATTTAAAGTCATGATTTACATATTACATTATGCTTCATGATTTTAAAGATTTTATGACTTAATATTTTTCGAGATTTTAAAGTGTTTTTGCAGGATTGCTTACGGAGGAAACCGAGCTTGATCTCAACTCACTCGACAAACATGGACGAAAGTAAAAAGATACGATATAGATAAGTTTAAATAAGGAAAAAATGATGCTAGGTTTTTATGTAAAGATTATTCGTTGTGTCGAGAATGCTTTTATTTATTACGTGATATTTGAGTTTTTATGGATATCGTATAATGTGTTAGTTATATGTATTAGTTATATAAACTTGCTAAATCTTGAATTTGATTGTTTGTTATTAGTAATCAATAGATTCTAACTTATAACCGATGTGCTAATGAATATATTAGGAATGAGAAAATTAGTTCACAACATCTTTATGGTTAATACTTTGGAAAATAAAGGTTATATGTGTGACATTTATAGATTATCTGGATGTATGTAGATATCTTATCAATAAGATTTGGCAAAATATATTTCTGTGTTATTATGTCACTATACTATATATGTACATGCGTACCTACTGAGATGATAACAAAAAGAAGAAAAAAAAAATGAGAATAGTATAAATGACACTTAAAAAGAAAAAAGGGGAATTATTTGAGATTTAGATCATGAAATGATGAGTCATAAAAGTAGATGGAGGAAACGCCATGTGTCTTATTTAGCTGCTAAAGCATATAGCTTATTCTATAGTGTATATATATATATATATATATATATATATATATATATAGTAAATGAAAGAGAAAGGCAATTAGAACGAAAAGGAGATCGGAGGTATGTCTCTGCAATTTAAAGTTTTGAATTCAAGTTCTTCATTATTTAATTATCTTCTAGTTTATTATATATGATGAGTAGTGGAATCCAAATAATCCAGGTTAAGGGAAATCACCAATTAAGTTGGTAACAGAATTAAGAAATATTGATTAAGCCCAATAACAAGTTTGGTTAATTAAATTTGATATTCACTTCATCATATTAAAAATGGTCTTCACTTTACCTAAATCATGATGAAATTGTTACTTAGATGTATTTTGAGTATGTTAATTTCATGCAAAATATTATCATTACTGCTGTTATTAATTTGGTTTAGAAAATAAAATTAATAAAAAAAAAGGGGAAAGAGGGTAGCAGATCGACGTTAAGTGAAATTAAATAGTTGATAATAATAAGTTAACTAATAATAATAAGGATAACATGTAGTTTCTTAATGAACTAATTATGAATTTAGATAAGCTAATACAATATTTGAAACCTACTACTTTTAATCTAGCAGTATTCTCTAATAATTTCAAATTAATTTTTAGATAAGGAAGAATTTAATAGTGGTGATTATAAGGCTTCGAGATAACGCTAAGTTAAGGTAAGTAGAAATTCATTTGCAACTACAACGCATGAACATAGTATTTCGTGTTGTATTTTGATTGGTTGATATTATATGAGTTCGTGTATCCTTGAGGATTAACGTGTTTAAATGATTTTTATATGATAATATCATCATCAAAACTTCATATATGAGTCTAATATATATTTATATATATTGCATGATGTATGATTAATATAAACGTTTGAATAATGTGTATAGAATCATAATATTTACATTTAGAACGAGGTTTTACCTTAAGTTACTAATGATTATGTTGAAGCAAGAGGAAGGAGCTGCAAAGCAGACATGGGAAGGAAAGTCAAAGTTACCGGTAGACACAAGAAGAAACCGGTAGAGAGAAGAGAAGAGGAGCCAACCAGAAAAAGACATGTGGAAAATGAAAAGCTGGCGTATGTCAGGGGTGCGGCGCGTCAATGATGGAAATTTGTCTACCTTCAACGGGCAGATTTTACAACCTATAAAGAGGAGGACTAAAGATTGAAACGTGTGTGAGAAAGCGCAAGGGCGCAAGAAAGAAGAAAGTGAGCACATCAGAATATACAAGATCGCAGAGAGAAGCGCAAAAGAAGAGAGAAGAGCTCATTAGAGAGAAGGCTCATAAAGAAGAAAGCGCTGAAAAAGAGAAGTAAAAATAGAGAAAAGTGTGTTCAATCAGAGCAGAAGAAAAGAAGAAAAGCTCGAACACTCTACACTCCAAGAAGACGCACACCCAGTCTACCAGTCCAGCAGCAAGCTTCAGCAGATCAGTCTGCAAACGAAGGCCAAGCTTGCTACACCCAGTTGAAGAAGAAGAAGATAAACCTCTCTAAAAGGTTGTCTCTGAGTACTCAATGCGAGGAGTAAAGTCCTGGTGAGTTTACCACTTTCTAGGAGAGAAAGTGAAGACCCTGGGTGGGTAGATTAGGATCCTGTGTGGGTCAGTGTAGAAGGTAGGCAAGCATCTGTATGAAGGCTTGCTACTTACTTGTTAGGGTGGGTTGTAATAGATAGGTCTATGTAAATCAACCAGCTTAACAAAGGTTCCCTCCTGAGAGGAGAAAGAGAGGACATAAAAGGATTACTCCACCTTAGAACCTCTATACATGCTTGCGTCTTTATGTGCTTACTGCTTTAACTACATACTCCATATTAAGCAGTGCATCTTCTACTCGGCTCTAAGATAATCTTCCGCATCCACTCTGATCAGTACCCTCCCAGAAGGTTACTGATATTAGAATCGAGCCGTTAAGGGGGAAGAAAAGTTTGAAAATATAGTAGGCTTATTCACCCCCCCTCTAAGCGTACTACCAAGCCTCTTTTTGGGACCAACAAGTGGTATCAGAGCAGGTTGGACTAAAGCATCCACCAACTAATCTATCTGATACCAACAAGTGGTATCAGAGCAGGTGGATTATTTATCCTTGCTCAATGGTCTATCTGATACCAACAAGTGGGTATCAGAGCAGGTGGATGAAACAAAAGATCTAATCGATCTATCCAGATCCCATCTGTGCCTCTCTCTCAATTATCTCTCTCTGTCTCACCCTCACATCAGAGATCATTTCAATGCCTTTTGCTCTAAAAGGATATGATTGATGTGAAGACAACAAACAACTAAAATCAAGCTGGGTTGTGAAGAAAAACTGTTCTTGAGGGGGAACAACAAAGCTACAGAAGGAAGGACTGCAAAGAAGGAAGCTATACACAAGAAGCAAAGTCCCTACTCATCACGAAGAAGACCAACATGGAGCTGATCAAAGAAGACATGTTGCTGAGCATAAAGAGGAAATCTGAGCTAGAAGGTACGAATCACACCAAAGCTTCAAGACTGCAGCAATGGACAAGCTAGCAACCATGGAGAAAAATGCTGAGGATGTCAAGCAAAGGAGTAAGGAGAAGAAGCTCACTCAATCTATCTCCAGACAGAAACAATGAACGAAAGAGGACCTACTCTTTTAAAAGAACAACAGTGACCAGGTACCTCGTTCCTGTTTTACACTCTTTTATTCTGGTCATAATCATGTTTATCCTGTTAAGAAACTCAAGTGACTATATACTTTGATAATGGACTTTAAAATGCTGTCACTTGACTTTAAAAATGAGAAGGAAGCCTGCATGTTTATTTCCATATTATAATGCTTCACCTTCTCATGCAAGCCTCAAAGTAACCTGAAATAGTACTGTTTGTAACCCCCACATCTTAAAAAAAAAAAGACCATAAAGTAAGGGGTAACTTCCAGTACAAATCAAAGAAACTTTGAAGGCAAAAAGGTTAAAATCCTTGGAGTAACCCAAATATGGGTATGCTGTAAAAAGTCTGCAACAAATCAATCATCAAGCAGAACAACAACTTCAATATATATATATATTTTCATATCATTGTCATCCTTTACTAATATCTCTGTTTATCTTTTCCTTATCTGAACGAAGAGATTCAGTAAAGCAAACACCTGTACACACTATCATTTTGTTCTTAATTTATAATCTTGAAAAAGCCAAAACTCTATCTACAGTAACCATGAGCTGTAAAGAAGGTCTAAGCTTCTAAAAGAAATCTAACCCAGAAGGACTCATACTTGTGTGAGCACCTATACAAGAACACTTGTTTTGCAGGAACACAGATAAAGATCTACTGAATTTAGTGGGAACCATTGACAAAATGACAAAGCTCTGACTATAGGATGCTGGACACCAGGTTGCTGGAAACGAGGTTGCTGGATAACTGGATGCTGAAAATTAGGACGCTAGACACCAGATGGATGGATACTAGGTCGCTGAACATCAGGTCGCTGTACACCAGAATGCTAGACATCGAGCAACTGGATACTAGGTCACTAGACATCAGAATACGTGTCATCAAGTCATGGGAAAAAGGTAGAAGGACTAATCGAGATCAAGGAAAAAGATAATCTGACGAAAGGACGCTAGTCACCAGGACATTGGACACTAGGTCACTGGATAGTAGGATGCTGGACATCAGGATGCTAGATACCAGGCTGATTGGAAATTAGGTCACTGGATGACAGGACGCTAGACATCAGGATGCTAGATACTAGGGGCTGGATACTAGATCGATGAACACTAGGTCGCTGGGCACCAGTCCGCTAAACACTAGGTTGCTGGACACTAGATCGCTGAACACCAGGTCGCTGGGTATCAGGATGCTAGACACCAATATACTGGACACTAGGTTACTAGACAACAGAGCTTATCAACATGTCACTGGAAAAAGGGGGATCACTTGGAGGTTACAAGATATAGCAGTTACTGAAAATTTTCTCAGTAACGTGGGAGCATAAAATGTGGATCACCTTTCCAGAAATAGACTACCTTTTCAGAACCCTAGAAGAATTTCAGCCTGTGCGATCAGCAGAATCCAAAGGTGGAGATCCAGCAGTTGACCACGTCATCTCATACAAAGGAGAAAAGACATAAAGCTGTGGAAACTGTCAACACCTTTATTGGAAACCGGTGGAGCATGTTAATGAGATCGTTGAAGATCTAACTACAACAGGGAGTATCTCTAACCCTATATATACATGCACTCTTTTTTCTTCAAAAAGCATTCAGATATCCTCTCTCTCTCTCTCTCTTATCCCTGCATATCATGGAACCAGATTGTTGGAAATCACTTTATTCATTCCTTCCTCTCTGCACATTCTCTGCAAATAATCAACCAAGCACATCCCAAATCACGTATATTCACCCTTCACGCTTGAAACTCGCTAAGCAAACCCTTCTCAGAAGAGTTGATCTTCTAGCTGTCAATTCCCATCTCACCTGCAAGAACTTGCACTCAAGTTCTTCTCTTCAAGGCAGGGGGATAGTGCAGAGGACCCCTCTCCAGCCACCCCAGGACGTCATCTCATTGATGATATCAAAAAGGGGGAAGAAACTGCGAAGGGTCATGGAAGATCAAAAGACTTCCAGAGGTGGAGGAAAATAGATTTCACCTCTTCTATGAGGTGAATTCTCTTTTGAGATGCAAGAGAATCGGAAGGAAGGATAGTTGGAGGGATGAGTGGTGATTGAAAGAGAAGGAAAGGTGGTAGCAAGCTACTGGCGTCTGAACTTTTCCGTTTCTTTACACACTTTCCTCCAAACAAATTCCTTCTCTCTCTCACATCGTCCCTCACACCTCCCGACAGCTCTTCCCTCTAGCCAAAGAGAAGAAATTACTGGGAGCAGGTGATTGTATCAAGTGAGGGAGAAGGAAAGCAGAAAGAGAAAGAAGCCAGCAACAAACAAGTGGGGAAAAGAAACAAAGGAAAGAGCAAGAAGAAAAGAAGAATGAATCTAGATAGGATGTTTATTGTACTCTGTTTACTGCATTGTTAATGTACATGTTTTATCTAAATAAAATGTCTTATGTTCTTCAAAAAGCTCATTCCTTGTGCCCTTTCTTTTAGACTTATATGTGATTTGTATATGAAAGTAGTATGCTCTATATTGCCATAGTTTATATCTGTTTTCTGTGCTTGAATGGTTGTGTTCTTTTGATCTTTTGTAAAGGTTTTGTCATCATCAAAAAAGGGGAAATTGTTGGATACATTTATAGAATGTTTTGATGAGACAAAACCATTAAGTAACTCTAAATATGCATAACCAATCTTAGGATATGTTACTGTAATAGAGTTACTGCAGAAGATTAAAAGAAATAGAGAAAGTGTTAAAAGGAAGGATACTGAAGAGAATGGTTAAAAAGAATCTGGTGAACTGATAAGGATACTATTGACTTCAGGGAGCTACTGGAAGGGACCTTGCCAAAGAAGAATACAGCGAGACAGGAAGCTACCTGAGAAGACCATGCTGAAAGCGTACTACAGGAGCAGCATGTTACAGACACCTCGAGCCACCTAGAGGAGTAAGCCAGAAGAGGAAGCTCCAGAGCGAAGCAAGAGGAAGGAGCTGCAAAGCATGCATGGGAAGAAAAGTAGAAGTTATTGGTAGACACAAGAAGTTACCGGTAGAGAGAAGAGAAAAGGAGCCAACTAGAAGAAGACATGTGGAAAGCGAAAAGCCAGCGTGTGTCAGGAGTGCAGCGTATCAATGATAGAAATCTGTCTACCTTCAACGGGTAGATTTCACAACCTATAAAGAGGAGGACTGAAGACTGAAAGGTGTGTGAGAAAACGCAAGGGCGCAAGAGAGAAGAAAGCGAGCACATCAGAATATACAAGCTCGCAGAGAGAAGCGCAAAAGAAGAGAGAAGAGCTCATCAGAGAGAAGGCTCATAAAGAAGAAAGTGCTGAAAAGGGGGAAGTAAAAATAGAGAAGAGAGTGTTCAATCAGAGCAGAAGAACAGAAGAAAAGCTCGAACACTCTACACTCCAAGAAGACGCACACCCAGTTTACCAGTCCAGCAGCAAGCTTTAGCAGATCAGTCTGCAAACGAACGTCAAGCTTGTTGTACCCAGTTGAAGAAGAAGGAGATAAACCTATCGAAAAGGTTGTCTCGGAGTACTCAGTGCTAGGAGTAAAGTCCTGGTGAGTTTACCACTTTCTAGGAGAGAAAGTGAAGACCTGGGTGGGTAGATTAGGATCCTGTGTGGGTCAGTGTAGAAGGTAGGCAAGCATCTGTGTGAAGGCTTACTACTTACTTGTTAAGGGTGGTTCGTAATAGATAGGTCTATGTAAATCAACCAGCTTAACAAAGGTTCCTTCCGAAGAGGAGGAAGAGAGGACGTAGAAGGATTACTCCACCTTCGAACCTTTATACACGCTTGCGTCTTTATGTGCTTACTGCTTTAACTATATACTCCATATTAAGCAGCGCATCTTCTACCCGGCTCTAAGATAAGCTTCCCCATCCACTCTGATCAGTAACCTCCCAAAAGGTTACTGATATTAGAATCAAGCCGTTAGAGGGGAAGAAAAGTTTGAAAATATAGTAGACTTATTCACCCCCCTCTAAGCCTACTACCAAGCCTCTTTTTGGGACCAACAAGGTCACTTGGCATCAGCCCTTCAGTAGGCAAATCAAAGGACTTTGTTCAGTAGGTTACAATCTATAGTGTGAGAAGTTCCCTCTATCTTGAAGGTGATGGGGTGTCTAGGTTCCTGTACATTGACACGATTGTAAAACTTCGGGACCAAGCTTTCATCATATGGTTCCTGAACAGCTGAGCACAGCCCTATCAGACTGGTGGCTTGAAGACAGTCCAAGATTTCCGTCATCATTGCATTTTCACATCCAGCATTGATACAACTTCGAATGATGATGTTAGTGCTCACAAGTCTTCCGTCAATGATTTCGGCCATTTCAGCATTTCTGTGAGAACGGTGAGGTGAAATGATTTTGAGAAATCTAGAGAGCAATAGAGAATCATGAGAGCTAGAGAAATAGAAAGGGTTTCTGCAAATATGGAAGCGTAAGGGAAAGAAGGAGAGAGAGAAGATTTAGTATATATATGAGTGAGGATTCTCCCTTTAGACGATCCAATGCTCCAGATTTTGATATGAGTTGAACCGGTGCACGATCTGATGGTTGAGGCTATTTTTACAGGGTATTTTCCTTAGTAAGCTGCTAGTTCAGGGGCTTATTTGCAAAATCCCACCGATAACTTCTAAAAAAGCTGTTTCACGCATTAAATGCTCTAACGTCGCTGATTGATTCTAATTCTTGCTTTGATTACTTTCTTGAACACTCCAAGGTTACCCTGTATAACTCTTGGAGAAATAAATACTTCTTCAATAAATGTTGTCTCTTGGAGTAAGCTTTGTAGTACAACCACCTTCCTACAGTATCTTTCATAGGAGTGACCTATGTAGCAACCTGTTAGGTTGTTCCTGCTGGATAATTTGTTAGATATATATCAAGAATTCCCCCTTAATTCATGCTTTCCTTTATATGTAATTTTTATAATTCCTAACTCATTTCTTAAAAAAGAAAATCTTGATTCACATAAGGGTTTTGTAAAGATATCAGCTAATTACTGATCAGTGTGCATCTTTTTAAGAGATATATCTTTCTTTTCAACATGATCATGAATGAAGTGATGTCTAATATCAATATGTTTAATTCTTGAGTGAAAGACAAGATTGTGTGTGATAGAAATTGCACTTGTATTGTCACACATTATGGGTGTTTGTTTTTCTATGATGTCATAGTCACTTAGTTGTTGTTGAATCCACAAGATTGAGCACAACAACATACTTTGCTTCAGCCGTAAAGGTTGCTGTAGATGTTTGCTTCCTTCAAAACCAAGAAACTAATCTGTTACCCAAGAACTGACAGTTGTCACTTGTGCTTTTCTTGTCTATCTTGCACCCTGCAAAATCAGAATCAGAATAACCAATTAACTTGAAACCACCATCTTTGGGGTACCACAAGCCTACTTCTTGTTTTCCCTTGAGATATCTTACAATCCTCTTAGCTGTAGACGTGTGTGATTCCTTTGGTGTGGCTTGATATCTTGCACACATGCTTACTGCAAACATAATATCAGGTTTGGTTGCTGTTAGGTATAAAAGTGACCCTATTAGCTTTCTGTATTTGGGTATATCAATTGGTTTCCCTGCTTCATCTTTGTCCATGATGACTGAGGTTGCCATAGGGATGCTCACTGTGCTTTCATTTTCCAATCCAAACTTTTTGATCAGTTCCTTTGTATATTTCATCTGGTTTATAAAGATACCTTGATCAACTTGCTTCACCTGCATACCTAGGAAGAAGCTTAGTTCTCCCATCATACTCATCTCAAATTTTCTTTGCATAAGTTCTGAGAACTTTTTACATAGATCTTTGTTTGTTGATCTAATGTCATCCACATATATTTGTACAAGGAGTATGTTTTCTCCATCTTAGATTCTGAAAAGTGTTTTATCCACCTTGCCTTTCTTAAATCCATTTTCTAGGATATACTATGACAGAGTATCATACCATGTCCTTGGAGCTTGCTTTACTCCATACAAAGCTTTTCTTAGCTTGTATACTTTTGTTTCTCGATTATCTTCAAATCCAGGAGGTTGCTCCACATATACTTCTTCAACTAGGAGACCATTTAAGAATGCACTTTTAACATCCATTTGGTAGACAATGAAGTTCTTATGAGCTGCATATGCAAGGAAGATCCTAATTGCTTCAAGTCTTTCTACTAGTGCAAAGGTCTCATCAAAATCTATACCTTCCTCTTGATAGTAACCTTTTGCTACTAGTCTTGCCTTGTTTCTGACTACTACTTCTTCTTCATCCAATTTATTCTTGAAAACCCCTTTGGTTCCTATGACTCCCTGGTGAGTTGGTCTTGAAACGAGATTCCAGACTTGATTCCTTTCAAATCCATTCAGTTCATCTTGCATAGCCTAGATCCAGTTTTTATCCTCTAGAGCTTCTTCTACACTCTTGGGTTTTACATGTGATACGAAGCACTCAAACATAGCTTCATGTTGTTTGGCTCTTCTGGTTTTTACACCAGCTCTGGGATCTTCAATTATTTGATCCTTTGGATGATCTTTTAACCAGGTTCTGCTTGCTTAATCATCTTGGGTGACTTGTTGATTGATCTCAGGTTACTCTTTCTCCACTGTTTGCTGAGTTCCCTCAGTTTGCTGACCTTTTTCAGGTTCTTGTGCCTCTGTAGGATGCTTGGTCTTCTCTGCTGGTTGCTGCATTACCTCAATCTGCTTGCTATTTGATACAGGTTCACTGTCCTCATTAAGCAGATCAGGTTAAACCATATCTATATGTTGAACCTTGTTACTTTTGATACTTGTTTTGTCCAAGGTTTCTCTTAGTTCTTCAACATCATTTGTTCTGCAGTGTGGCTCATCAAATACCACATGCATAGATTCCTCTACCACTAAGGTTCTCTTGTTGAAGATTTTGAAGGCTTTACTTACAGAGGAGTAATCTAGAAAAACTCCTTCATCTGATTTGGCATCAAAAGTCTTTAAATATTCTTTCCCATTGTTCAGTATATAGCACTTGCAACCAAAAGTTTGGAAGTAAGATACATTTGGTGAATAGCCATACCACAATTCATAAGCAATTTTATTTAAATTGTTATTGATTAAGCATCTATTTTTTGTATAACATGCTGTGTTGGTTACTTCAGCCCAAAATCTCTTGGGAATTCCATCTTCTGCCAGCATGGTCCTAGTTGCTTCCTTTAGTGTTCTGTTACTTCTTTCAGCTACTCCATTTTTTTTTAGGTGTCCTTGCTGTTGAGTACTCATGCTTGATTCAATTGTGAGTGCAGTAAGTTTTAATGAATTTGTTTGTAAATTCAGTCCATCTATATTTTCTGATCTTTACTATACTCAGTCTCTTTTCATTCTGCATCCTTTTTAGAAATTCAAGCAGCCTTAGTTGAGTATCTGACTTCTTGGCTAGGAATAGTGTCCAAGTGAATTTTTGAGTAGTCATCTACTACAACTAGTGAGTATTTCTTCCCACTTATACTGATAGGATCTACTGGTCTAAATAGATCCATGTGGAGTAAGTCTAGTATTCTGTCTGTTGACTTCCTGAGCATTGCTCTTGAAGGTAAATTTTGACTTCCTTCCCTTTCTGGCATGCTCCACATATGTTTTCTTTCTTGTAGACAATGTTTGGTAAGCCTCTAACAAGGCCTTTCTTTCCACTTTGTTGAGTGTCTTGAAGTTTAAGTGGCTCATCCTTTTGTGCGAAAGCCAACTCACTTCTGGTGTGATCTTTGTTATGAAGCAAGTAACTGTCTTGATGGAGTTCCAGTCTGTTAAATAGATATTTCCTTTTCTTGTTAATGTGTGCTTCACTTCTTGGGAGTTGTTGTTCTTGATGAGGCACTTGTTGTGGTTGAATTCTACTGAGTACCCCTTGTCACAGAATTGACTTATGCTCAACAAGTTGTATTTTAGTCATTTCACATATGATACTTCTCTAATGCATGTGCTTCCCTTCACCAGATTGCCAATTCCCTTGGTGTTGCCTTTGGAGTCATCTCCAAACACCACCTTGGGTCCTTTGATAGCTTGGAAGCTTGTTAGCAGTTCCTTGTTGCCAGTCATATGTCTGGAGTAGCCACTGTCAATGTACCATACTTCGCTGGTACTCCTTGGCATAAGTTCCTACGAAAGTATCACTCAGATTTAGGTACTCCTACTTGTACGGGTCCTTTCAAGTTAGTTTTCTTTGGAACCCAAATCTGCTTCACAATAATCAGTTTGTTATGAGCTTGTTTAGTTTTCTTTCTTCTGTTAGTAGCTGTAGGATACTGTGGAATATGTGTGTGTGCTTGTGTGTAACCTATACTCTTTCGGTATGGTCTTTTGATGTACTTTGTTGGAGCACTTGCTCTCTTAGAGTTAGACATATAAGGCTTACTACTAGCGGGTGGAGATTGCTTCCTCTGAAACTAAACTTGATGTTGCTACTTGCTACAACTTGCATCATATTGATTTTGATGCAGCCGTTTGCTTCCTGCAGGGTTAATCCATCTGGTTTCAGAGATGGAAAATTTTCCCTTATCTATAGAGTTGCCTGGGTTTGTACTAGTGGTTCCCCCTGTCTCTATGATTACTTCTTTAAGGTGAAGGGTCTCTCTTAGTACAAAACTTAGGAGCTCCTGTTCTTGATAAATATGAGGTTGAAGCTTCCTCACTATACCCTAGTCCAGTATACTCATTAAACCTTCTCTAGATGTTTAGAAGAGCATCCAGATCTCTTGAGGACTTGTTAAAGGTATTGATAGTGGCATTTAAGCTTTTATTCTCATTTTCTAGCTTAGTGACTTGCAGCTTGAGCTTGCATAATTCCGTTCTAATGTAACTGCATGCTTGCACCTTTAGTTTCTATAAAGCTAGATCAGCAGACAAAGAAACATGCTCTCTTAGAAGTAGTTTGTTTTCTTTGTTAAGCTCCTCATGAGCTGAGTTTATCTGCTCAAAGTCACTCATGATCTGTCTAAGAGCAGTGATCATGTTCAACCATTCCTTTTCTTTTGAAATACTAGTTTTAGAGGTTACCTTGATATCACTTACTTTTTCTTTAGTGTTGGCCATTAAGAAGATAAGAGCTTCCTCTTCAGATGTAGAGTTGTCTGAGTCACTGTGTGAGGAGGTTACTTCTCTTGATTCTTCCTTTTAGTGTTTGCTAATGTAACAAATTCTGACTCGCTTATCAAGGCTCATATTCTACTTTTCAAATCTTATCTTTTCCCTTTTTTTTGCCCTTTCCTCTTCAAGATATCTATGAACTTGTGTGTATAGGCATTATTTGGCGTAGTGACCTGGCTTCCTATAATTATAACACAGGTCAGTGTCCCTTACAATGTGTTTACTTTCTGTGTCTGCTGGTGCTTGAAGAGTCTGCTTCTTCTTGTAAAAGTTTGTCCTAGGATTGTTCTTGAAGAACTTTTTAAACTTCTTCATCAGTAGGGCCATGTCCTTCTCAGAATATACTTCAAAGTTCACTGTTTGCTTACTGCTGCTTGTTTTCCCAGTATCCTTGGATACTCTGGCTATTAAAGCAGTAACCTTTGAGCTAGTTTCTTCAGCTTCCATCTTCCTTCGATTAATATCAAATTCAAAGGCCTTTAAATCAGAGAAAAGATTGAATACGAGTTATTGCATGATATATTTTGTCATATTGTGGAGAATCGTTCTGGTGTATATGATCGATGCACGAACCTTAGATTTAGGATCATGATCGCTATAATGAGCAAGGAAAAGGTAAACTGGGCATAGTTTGTGCTGGAAAGACTTGGGAAGAAAGTTCTGAAGGAAGTAGGAAATAAGTCCTATAGGTTGATTCTCAACATCCTGTTGGGAGCCCTAGGATACACTTTGGAGAAGAGAAAGCCCATCCTGAAGGGTAAGTATTTGGGAGCTAGCATGATATATGCTGGGAAGAAGAAGTAGGCCAAGAAGACTGATGTTGTTGAGAAGGAATGGAGTGAAGCAAGTTCCTCGAGTGAGGAGGAAGAAGAAAGCCTACCTCCATCTCCACCAAAATCTGTCACTAAAAGTAAGCATAAAACCACCAAGACAAAAGCAACACCAAAATCCCAAGCCCCCAAGCAAAAGCAACCTGAAGGACAACTTGACATTGTTGAAATAGCTGACTTTCCACCCCAAACCCAAAAATCCAGAAGAGTTTTTCAAAAGGTACCAAAAAGGATCCTCAGGAGGAGAATAGTGATGGAGGGACTAGAGCCTGAGGAGTCCTCCACAGAGCATTCTGATAACCAGCAACCTACCTCTCAACTTGATAGATTATCCTCAACCTCACCCTTAATCGAGCCAACACTCCTATTTCTACCCCCACCTGTCCCCAGTATGGATGATGCCCTTCTTGATGATATCATGAATATGGTAGTGGATGTGGTAAGGGAGGTCTCTGAAGTGGTTGAGACTGCTGCAGGTGGAGCAAGTGAAGTAGAAGAAGAGGAGGAGAAGGAGGTAGAGAAGGTTTTTGTGGATGATGAAAAGGCCAGGGCTGACTATAACCTGTTGTTGAATAAATTCACTGAATTGTGGAACAAGAGACATTTGCCCTTTGATGTCCTCGTGCAGTGCCCTAATTTAAGTGAAGAAGAAGCATGGGTTGTGGATTGGGTAAGAGAGACCAATCTGCATGTTCTTTTAGAAAGTAAATTTTCTAAAACTGTTAAAAAACGGTTTTCGAAAGAATACTTAGAGCAAAGCTAAGACAGAAGCTCGGCTTGTTGCTGATAGAAGAACTGAGCAACCTCTTGTAGCTGAAGATCCCATCCCTCTATCACCAAGGTCCATCAAAGGTAGAGCAGTGATGGAAGTCACTACACAGGAGACTGAGCTCCCGACTTTGGACCCTGTTACTGATATTATATGAGTAGGAGATGAGGAGGCCTTTACGGCTAAGCAGGCTAAAGCCTTTGGTTTAGAGGAGGCCACAGAGAGGATGATGATGTTGGTCCCAAGTAGCAGTAGGCTTAGAGGGGAGGGGGGATGAATAAGCCTACTCAAATTTTGAAACCTTTTCTTTTAAAACAAATGTTAAGTCACTCAAGTAGGTTGCTATATAACGTACTGTCAAGGAAGATACTGCTTTAGCAGTTACCTTTAGTGAACTTAGTGAAAAAGAGTTATATGCACAGCGGAAATTCTTTTTAAGGCTATGCTTTTTCTGAAAACAGTTAGTATGCTTATGAGAGATATGTAGAAAGCAAAGTAAATAAGCAAAGATATAAGATATGAACAACAGAAGCTAAACAGAATGATAAACACAGTGATTTATAGAGGTTCAAGGGTGGAGTAATCCCTCTACGTCCTCTCTACTCATTCACAATAATGAACTTTGAAAAGTTACGTGGTTGATTTACACAAGCATCGCTTATACAACATAAACCTAACAAGAACTGCCAGTCAATCTGTAAGTAACATTGTATAAATTTTGATGATGACAAAACATGTAATAAATTAGGGCCTAGGATCCTATGTATTTAAATTCTGTTGTAAAATCTCTAAGTATAGGATCAGGAGGCTTGATGATCAAGACTAAAGCTTGAAGACCTTGTTGTATAAGGAAAACCTTAAAATGATTAAAGTGTAAGTCACTGCAGAAGGCTGCTGGGAAAGGATACTGGACGCTGACTACATAAGGATGTTGAGTCTGCTAGCTGAATATGAGACAAGTAAGCTAAAGCCAACTGAAGAACCAGGAAGCATCAGTAACCTTTACGGAAGCAGTTACCTCGGAATATGTGTATGAGGTTTACGTTAGGCACAGTCGCAAACTCATCCTATCAAAAGATGCCACGTAATAAAGCAAAAAGGAGTCTAAAGAAATGTCAGACTGAGTGTGGCAATTGCAGCAGATACGTACGATCTCAAGAACCTCGTACGGACTAATCAGAAGAGGCCACGTCGTCCCATGCATACTGCAAGAACGAAGCTCTTTCTAACGGGCAAAATTCTCATCACCTATAAATAGAAGAAGACTGGGACTTGAAAGTAAACCGATCAACTTAAAAAATTTGAAACTAGAATCTCTCACGAATCAAACGTTCAAGCACTTAAATCGTTTCATATCACTATACTCAGATAGTTTCAAGTCCAGTCTTGCAGTAAGCGATCCAAAGCTTAAAGAGCTCATCGTTCTAAGCTTGTTGCCTATGTTGTTGAAAAAGAAAATCTCTTTTTCTTTAGACTGTTAGGAGTTGCTTGATCGGAGGCTGTTCCTGATCAAGTATTTGCTTTCTTAGTAAAAGAACAAGAGCTCTGTGTGGGGTAGTTGAGTTTGGTCACCGTACAGTAACCCTGTGTGGGATTAACTGGCAGTTCTTGTTAGGTTTAGGTTGTCTAAGCGAGTCTTGTGTAAATCAACTATTATACTTAACAAAGTTCCTCATTGAGAAGGAGTAGAGAGGACGTAGATGGATTACTCCACCGTTGAACCTCTATAAACCGCTGTGTTTATTTTTCTGTTATAGCTTACTGCTGTTTATATCTTATCCTGCTTATCTCTTTACCTGCTGCATATTTCTTATAAGCATATCAACCGTTTTCATAAAAGAAGCTTTGGTCAAAAGAATTTCCGTTGTGCATAAAACTCATTTCCTCCAAGTTTAGTAAAGATAACTGCTCAAGTCATAACCTCCAGGACAGTAAGCTCTTTAGCTACCTACCTAAGTGACCTATCATTCTCCTTTAAAGAAAAAGTTTGAAAATTGAGTATGCTTATTCTCACCCCTCTCTAAGCCTACTACCACTTAGGACCAACAAGTGGTATTAGAGCAGGTTGATTAAACGTCCGATCTAACTAATCCATCCTTGATCCCTGCTTTCTGAAAACCCTCTTTTTGCATTAATTTTCATAAGCATACCAAAAATGGATACTCATAAAGTGCACATATTTTTTATTGAAGAATATGATGATTGGAAGATTCGCATACAGGCACATCTATCGGTCATGCATGATGAAATGTGGTATGTCATCACCGATGGACCGCTAAGGATCACCAAAGTGAACCCACTGTTAACCAGGACCGTTGATAAAATAGCGGATAGATAAGGAGGATACAGGTCTGGAAGGGAGATGTCCTCAGGATGTATTAATGGGAGCTGCTGATGAGGAAAAATTAGTAGATGAGTAGGTGGATACCGATGAATGGAAGCTGACTAGCTCCTCCGACAATGATGATTGTGCTCCGAGTGAACAGCGTGCAACCAGAGCCTGAAAAATCCAATACTCTAACTCCATCTCTTTCTGTGAAGGTTGCTGAAGACAGGTTCATTAACAAAGTGCTCAGGCAGTGGAAAATGTTGGCAAGTCTATGACTAAAGCTAGCCGAAAAATGAGAGCTGAAGCAAAGAAGGATCGGTTTAAAGCTACCTTCTTGATTGACACTCTAAATGCAACTCTAGCACAAATTCAGGCGTCGATCAGTTCTCAGAAGCCATCCACTAGCCTTGTCGACACCATCAAAAGCCTAAATGAGAAGCTCAACGCACAAGAGAAAAAGCTACTGGAGATTGAGCTTGAGCAAAAGTCTGTATCTTCTACCCTAAAGTAAATTGACGACTCTCAGTTCGAGCAGAATCAAACCTTAGAGGATCATACTGACATTCTAACCAGTATGCATTCAATGATAAGGTTTGGAGTAGGTTCGGCCTATGATGATGACAAAAAGGGGGAAGATGCAGCAAAGAGGATCGAGCAAATGAAGCAGCAGGATCCTTCTTCTAGCAGACAGCTAGCCATTCTACCATGGAAAGATTCAGGAGAAGATGAAGGAGGCCATGGAGGAAGCTCCAAAGGACACCCAGATAGCAGCTCAACCAAAAGGAAATCTGATGTTATCTCAAAAGTTCATCCTAGTCTTCGCAGAGGAGTAGATGAAAAAGAGGAGAAGAGGAGGAAAGTTGAAGAACTGTTCAAAGCGTCAGATGCTCACATTGAGAAGATGACGAAAGAAAGCCTTTCAAATCTCTACTCTCCTTAAAGGTAACCTAGATTGGAAGCTTTTGCAGCAGATGTGAAGCATGCACTGAAATAACTACTTACCTTCCTGGATAGAAGTCCGGATGCTCGGAGCTCCAGATTCCAAATATGGTAACTTCCTGAAATTGATCTGCCTACACTTATTGTCCAACCTTCCTGCAGATCGAAACCTTCAAACGAGCCGACACTACAAGAAATTCTCTCATAGACTACACCCCTAAAGACAACGGTTTTTTCAAAAAACCGTTGTCGTAGCCAAAATTGGCATTGTCGTAGACAAAACCGTTGTCGTAGGGCGTAAAAATGCGCTCATAGACAACGGCGTTTTATTGGCGTTGTCGTAGAGGCATAGTCGTAGGGTAAAATTCAGCCCTAAGACAACGGTTGTGACTTGAGGTTGTCGTAGTGGTGTAGTCTTAGGTAAAAAATGCACCCTAAGACAACGCTTATGATATGAGGTTGTCGTAGATATGTAGTCGTTGATACCTAAGATGGGTACAATATGAGGTTGTCGTTGAGACGTAGTCATATATCCCCAAGACAACGATAACTTTATAGCGTTGTCATAACCTTATGGTAGCGTTGTCGTAAACTAAATTAACTTGATTTTTTATTTATTATTACTATATGTAAATACGTGTAAAATTTACATAGACAAATTACCCAAAATCAAAATCCCCAAATTTACCCTAGAAATCCCTTCACAATCAATTGGAACCTTAGCTGTCGCCGCCACTGTAGCCGCCGCCGGTGAGGTCGCCGCCGCTCTCCCACGCCGTAGCCATCCCGGCTGTTTTGCGAGCGCACCCATCCCTACTGTCTTGCGAGCGCACCCATCCCCGCTGCTGCACTGCCGCGCGCACCCATCCCCGCCAGGGGCTGCCTCACCGAGCGCACCCACGCCGCTGCCGCCGTCTCTCCGAGCCCACCCATCCCTCCAGCCGCTACCTCTCCGCGCCCACCCATCCCTTCCGCGCTGCTGCCTCGCCGCACCCCGCTGCCTCTCCTCGCGCACCCATTCCCGCAGCGCCACCTCCGTCAACGCCGCTGGACCTGCCTTCAGCTAATATATACAGAGAACGGTGTGCAGCTCAAATTTCTATTCTAATACTTTATGTAGAGTTATTTTTGAATCTACATTTGCTGGGCTTCTTTATTTTCTGCTTAGTTCGAGAATTGAAGGTTTCAAGTTCTATAGAGCTCAGAAAACTGAGAGGATGTCTGGTAAGAATTCTCTCCTCTGTTTTGGCTGGATTTGATTCTGTATTGATCCTTTTATTGTTTGTTTTCCTTGCCTCTGTTGATTCGTCTACTTAGGGTTTCAATGGTGAAATTGGACTTTACTTCTGGTGAATTGCTGCTTTATTGGGACGGATTTTCCAATCCAAATCATTGGCTGTGTGCAAATACTAAATCTTTAAGTTTTTTGAGTTGGTATTTTTGTGGAATTTGTCCAATTTTAACTAGCTATGTGTGCTTGGATATGATTTGGTCGAGGGTTTTTTATTGATTTATCTGAATTTGTGGCAATCTCTATAGAATGTGTGAATATATGTAAGCTTTGGAAAGGGGACGTGAGTGGAAAATATGATTGTAGCATGTTGTCTTGTGCTTCTAAAGCTCCACAAGTACTCAGTGGATTTCTAGCTAGCACTGCTCATCCTCCTCAGGCAGGTGGAAGATTTGTGAGAAGAAATAACATCCAATGTGTGAGTATTCTATCAAGATTTTTACATGAATTTGCTGTGCTTAGTTGGGTACTTGCTTATCAGTGAACAATGTTTGTGAGAGCTAAGTTAGATGTATGTTCTATGTTTTGGTTTACAATTTCACTTTTAAAATTCTTCTACTTGCTGATGTTCAAACATGTATTTGCAAACGGTAATACTATTTTAGGAACATATAAGAAAGGTTCAACAGCTCTAACAATTCTCCACTATGTATCTCTTTTGGGGGTAGACGTAACTTAATGTTTACTGTTTGGTATGTTTCAGATATCATTACTTTCTTTGAATGAAATATATCTCTTACTTGACATCTGTTATTTTAAGGAGTTGGATTGGGAGTCGGTTGCTGCTGGTTTGTTACATGATACAATGGAAGATACAAATGTTGTTACTTTTGAAAGAATAGAGGAAAATTTTGGCCCAACTGTTCGTCACATCGTAGAAGGGGTAACAAAGGTTTTTCCGCACGATTGGACTTCATACATGTCTTTCTTTTCCCACTGGGAGGGTTGGTTCAGATACACCAATTAATTGCGAGTACAGTGGTTTATGAGGCGTAATTGTGGAACAAACGGTATATGGATTAAATTTTTATTTAACTAATTAAATTGAGAAGGGGAAAATATACCTTTTCTTCCTATGAAAGAGTTGCTTCTTATGTAATAATTATGAATAAATGTTCCCAGGCGGAGCAGCACTTTCTGAAACACAATGATACAAGATCTTGGATACAAGATTCAGCTTTGATGCTGTCCATGTGCAAAGAAGTTCCCTGGTACCTTGTAAGAACTGTGTTTTACCTTCCTGCTATGCCTTGAGACTTGAGAGTATGCACTCTTTCGAAATATGCACAAATACTCTTTTGTGTGCCTAATTTTAGGTGTCTTTGTTAGAGCTTCTTAGTGTAGTTAAGCATGGTTTCGATTGTTCAACAAATATTATTTGTAAATTTGGGGCATGCAATGTGACTATCTTTCTTGCTGCTTTTTTCTGCAGGATATGAAGGACATGAGAACGTGCTACAATAGCTTACTTTCAGCTGCTGCTGCTGCTATTGCAAATAGTGCTTATGGTACTTCATTTATTTGATATATTGGCTGAAGTTAAATTTTTAACAGTGAGATTTCATTTTGACCTACGAAATTGTGAGACTGTGCTGCTGTTGTTTTTTCATGGAGGAGCTCCTTTTGACATCTATTCATATCTGATATGCTATTACATCTATTATGTGGCACCCCGATTCCCATTAATTGAAAATTAGGCTGTCACCCTTTACTTACTTACTAATTAAAGAATTCATAAGATAGTATACAGCGGAAGACTGAATGAAAACACGAGACATTTTTTTAAAACATAATATAATTATTTCTAAAACTCGTGTTTTACCCACATTTCTAGGTTAAAAGCTCAAACAAACTCCTACATGAGATAACATAATAGAACAAACATATTATACCAAAATACAAGTCTAGGCCCATCATCTACCATAATTTACATATCAAAATGTAGCATTGTTTTTGAAAGTAAGTATTATTTTGGTACTATAACATTACAGGGTGATGGAAAGACAGTTCAGCTCGCTACACGTCCACGTCATCATACACCGAACCTGAAAATATTAAAAGTAGAATCATGAGACACCTCCGGAGAAGGATCCCAGTGGGATAACTGTACTCTCTAATATATATTGAAGCAATTAAACTACTAAGCACATACTACATGTCCGTCGGGCAAGCTCACCCTGGACCATACATAACATAAAGAAATGTGGGAGTCGCTCGCCCACTAAACCTTGCTTTCATAGACCAGACACTCTTGCATTTATGGTCGTCGCCCGATAGTGAAGCAACTACCGGTTATAGCTACAGAACTTCAGCTGTAGATTTTCATACATAGCTTACTAATTTAATTATCAACGTATAGTAGAGTGTAGAAGGTACCCACTTTAAATTGACGGTTTTGAAAATTGCTCCTGGATTCACCGGTTGTCTCGACTGCACTCGACACACTTAACTGTTTAGTGTCTTATATTAGGTTATTTAATCTAAAGCATAATCATTAGTAATTTAATATAAATACTTCATACTAAACATAAATATTAACATGATTCTATACACATAAATCAAGCATTTATATTAATTATACATCATGCAATATATGTATTAGACTCATATATGAAGTTTCGATTCTGATATTATCATATAAAAATCATTGAAACATGATTCACATATAAACAACAAATATACTTATAATTTAAACTTTATGTATTTTTAACTAGTAATTTTAAAGCTTAAAATGACGCATAAAATATGGTTTGAGGTAATAAAATAATATCCATGACAGTATTGGGCTCAATTTATAATTGTAGCAAGGTTATGGGGTGATTCTGTAGTTTCTATAAAGTTTGGGGTTAATCTGCTATTTAAATTAATTTCAGGGACTAAACTATATTCATTGTAAACTGTAGGGGCTGAAAATGAAATCTGTCAAACTTCAAGGACCAATCTGCAATATGCTGAAAGTTTAACCCTTAAATTATAATTAGGGAAAAGTTTGAATTTACAATTAAGCCCTTGGATCAAACCTAATTTCTAGAATCAAGCCCCTGTCCCAAACAACCCAGCCCCGTCGCACCTTCCCCCTCCAGCTGCCTCTCTCGGCCGTCCTCCCTGCCGGCGACAGGCTCGTCGCCGGCCTCCTCTCCACGCGGTGCCGCCACTCACGGCGGCGCCTCTTCCTTCTCCAACCCACATCAACCATCAACACCGATTAACCCACCCACACTCACAATCCGAATTCACATACGCAACACACACTACTCACACCATATACACATAGCACGGCGGCGCCCCTCGTGGCGCCGCCCCCTTGCCTCTGCATGGCGCGGCCCGTGCGGGCGGCAGCGCCCTTTCCCTTCTTTCCCCGTTTCAGCCGCACACAGACACACACAAAACACACACTTCGCACAGCGTGAACACATGCACGCACACCTGCACAGCAGCGCCACCGGCGGTGGCGCTGCATACCCTGCCCTCGCACGGCGCCGCTCGACGCGGCGGCACCTCCTCCACCTTTCCCTATCTCCCCCTTTCTTCCTCCTTTCTTTCCCCCTTTTTCCTATTCTATAACACACAATAAACACATATACATACGTATACATCTACATCTCAATTTGGGGAAAAAAATAATTGGAATCAATTAATATTGAAGTATAAAACAAGAAAATGAATTAAACCCTTTACCCTTCCACACTCCAAATCCTTTGCAAAAGAAATATGTTTGATGATGAATGAGGAAGAAAGGAGTATCACCCCCATTCTTTGTACAAAAAGGGAGGACACGTGTGAAGAAGAAGGCAAAAGCATGTGTTGACTCATATATCCAAATTTTATCCAAAAGTTTTTTATTATATTCACAAAATAATTAAATATGCATGTATGTGCTTTAGTTGAGTAACGTACATACATAATATACATATACATATATATACATATATACTCATATATATATATATATTTGAATGCTTAATTTATATACTAAAGATAATAGTAATAATAATAATAATATACTACAATAATATAATTTATACACAAGTATTTACTAAGTACATTTTATGTAAATTATTTTATCACATAGAATCACATATAGAGATCATGATTAAATTAATAGAATAAAGGCATTTACGACACGAACGAACAATCTTTGCATAAAAACCTAGTATTATTTAACCTCATTTAAACTTATCTATATCTTATCTTTTTACTTTCATCCATGTTGTCAAGTGAGTTGAGATCAAGCTCGGTTTCCTCCGTAAGCAATCCTGCAAAAATACTTTAAAATCTCGAAAGAAACATTAGATCACAAAATACGTAAAAATCATTGAGCACAACATAATACGTAAATTATAACTTTAAATAACATAATAGTTCACTTCGAATCATTTTTCAATTAAAAGATGTAAGAAATTTTGTGAAATATGCAATGCAGATTTTCTTGAAAACGGGGTGTTACAACTCCCCCCACCTTTTTAAAAATTTCGTACCGAAATTTGGTTTGGCTACAGGAATAACTCGGGGTACTCATTCCGAATGTCACTTTCACGCTCCCATGTAGCTTCCTCTTTTCCATGCCTATTCCATTGTACCAAAACTAATGGTATATTTCTATTTCTCAAGGTCTTGATCCTCTTCCCAATAATGGACATAGGTCGTTCCGTATTGGTTAGATCCATCTTGATTTCGAATGGTTCAAGTTCAATGTGATAACTCGGATCTGCCACATATTTTCGTAGCATTGATACGTGAAAGACGTCTTGAACTGCAGAAAATTCTGGACTGAGGGCAAGTCGGTATGCGACATTTCCAATACGTTCCAAGATTTCAAACCTATGAATCTTGGTTTCAACTTCCCCTTTTTCCCAAATCGGATTATTCCCTTCGTTGGAGAAACTTTCAAAAACACCTTTCATCAATTTCAAATTGCAGATCTGTAACACCCCGTTTTCAAGAAAATCTACATTTGCATATTTCATAAAATTTCTTTTACCTTTTATTTGAAAATGATTTGAAGTGAACTTTTATACTATTTAAAGTCATGATTTACGTATTATGTTGTGCTCAATAATTTTTATGTATTTTATGATCTAATGTTTTTTTTTCTCGAGATTTTAAAGTATTTTTGCAGGATTGCTTATGGAGGAAACCGAGCTTGATCTCAACTCACTTGACAATCATGGATGAAAGTAAAAAGAAGATATAGATAAGTTCAAATGAGGAAAAATAATATTTGGTTTTCATGCAAAGATTATTTGTACGTGTCGTAAAGGCATTCATTTTATTAATTTAATCATGATCTTTATATATGTGATTACATAATTTATATAAATTGTACTTAGTAAATACTTGTGTATAAATTATGTTAATGTAGTATTAGTAAATACTTGTGTATAAATTATGTTAATGTAGTATTATTATTATTATTATATTTAATGTTATTAATGTTGATCATATATATATAGATGTGGACGTGTGTAATATATATATGTAGATTATGTAAGTACATCTATTACTTATCTAAAGCATATATATGTATATTTAATTGCTTTGTGAATATTATAGATAAGATTTGGATGGAATTTGGAGAGATGAGTCACACCCTTCAACCCATTTTTATCTCCTTCTCTCTCTCTTCACTTTGTTTTGAGATTTTGAGTAAAGCAGCAAGATTTTGGGTGTCTTTGAAGAGTAATTCCTCTTGCTTTGATTAATTGTAGATATAGATGTATATATATGTGTGTAATTGAGTATGTATATGTGTATATGTTTGTGGGGTACTGTGAAATTGGAGATGGGGAAGGAAGGAAGAAAACAGGGGAAAGAAAGGAGGAAGAAGAGGGAGGGGCGCCGCCGCGTCGGGCGGCGCCGGCAGAGGAAAGCCGAAGGGGGGAGGGGAGCAGCGCCGCTCACGGTGCTGCTGTGCAGGTGTTTTGTGCAAAGGGTGTGTTTTGTGTGTGTTGTGCGGGCTGAAACAGGGGCGAAGGGAGAGAGCACCGCAGTGCAAAATTTTATATATGAGTCTAATATATGTATATTTTGTATGATGTATGATTAATATATATATTTGGTAATGTGTATGGAATCATGTTAATATTTATGTTTAGTATGAAGTCTTTATATTAAATTACTAATGATTATGCTTTAGATTAAAAAACCTAATATAAGAAACTAAACAGTTAAGTGTGTCAAGTACAGTCGAGACAACCGGTGAATCCAAAAGCAATCCTCGAGCTGTCATCTTAAAGTGGGTAACTTCTAATCTCTACTATACGCTGATAATTAAATTAGTAAGTTATGTATGAAAATCTACGGCTGAAGCTCCGTAGTTGTAACCGGTAGTTGCTTCACTATCGGGCGACGACCATAAGGGCGAGAGTGCCTGGTCTATGAAAGGAAGATTTAGTGGGCGAGCGACTCCCACATTCCTTTATGTTATGTATGGTCCAGGGCGAGCGTGCCCAACGAACAATGTAGTATGTGCTTAGTAATTTAATTATTTCAATATATGTTAGAGTGGGTAATTTCTACACTCTACTATGCGATGATAATTAAATTAGTAAGATATGTACGAAGATCTACGGTTGAAGTTCCGTAGATATAACAGGTAGTTGCTTCACTATCGGGCGACGACCATAAGGGCGAGAGTGCCTGGTCTATGAAAGCAAGGTTTAGTGGGCGAGCGACTCCACCATTCGTTTATGTTATGTATGGTCCAGGGTGAGCGTGCCCAACGGACAATGTAGTATGTGCTTAATAATTTAATTGTTTCAATGAATATTAGAGAGTAGAGTTATCCCACTGGGATCCCTCTCCGGAGGTGTCTCATGATTCCACTTTTAATATTTTCAGGTTCGGCGTATGATGACGTGGATGTGTAGCGAGCTGAACTGTCTTTCCATCACTCCTGTAATGTTTGAATACCAAAATAATATTTACTTTTAAGAATAATGTTAAATTTTGGATATGCAAATTATGATAGATGATGGGCTTAGACTTGTATTTTGGTATTATATGTTTATTCTATTATGTTATCTCTTATAGGAGTTTGTTTGAACGTTTAACCTAGAAATGTGGGCAAAACACGAGTTTTGGTAATAATTGTTTTATGTTTAAAAAAAAATATGTCTCGTGTTTTCCTTTCAGTCTTCCGTTGTAAACTATTTTATGAATTCTTTAATTAATAAATTAGTAAAGGGTGACGACCTGATTTCCAATTAATGAGGATTGGGGCGTTACAAGATCATTCCTTCGCAAATCCACATAAGATTTCTGTCGATCCTGGGCTATTTTGATTCTTTCTCGAATCTTGGTGATTGCTTCAGTGGACCTTTCTATTAATTCTGGGCCTAAAATCTTTCTTATTCCAACCTCATCCTAATGAATGGGAGTTCTACATCTTCGTCCATAAAGTGCTTCATACGGAGCCATTCCAATGGTTGACTGGTAGCTGTTGTTATAAGCAAATTCTACTAAGGACAAATGATCTTCCCAGCTTCCTCCCAAGTGCAAAACGCAAGTCCTAAGGAGATCTTCAAGGATTCGGTTAGTTCTTTCTGATTGCCCATCTGTCTGAGGGTGGAAGGCAGTACTAAAGTTCAGTTTGGTTCCCATTGCTGATTGTAAGCTCTTCCAGAATTTAGAAGTAAATCGTGGATTTCTATCAGACACAATTGAAACTGGTACTCCATGTAGTCGAACTACGCCATCGATATATAGCCTTGCTAATTGATCCATTGAGTACGTCATTTTGACTGGTATGAAGTGTGCAACCTTTGTTAATCAATCAACAATAACCCATATAGCTTCGTGTTGTTTAGGCCTTCATGGTAGTCCTGTAATAAAATCCATAGTCACAACCGTTTTCGTAGGGGTCTAAGACAACGGTTAAAAATCGTTGTCTATGAGTGAAAATTTACTGACCCTTACGACAACCCTGGCTACGACAACGCTGGTTTCTGGCCTACGGCAACGGTTTTTAACCATTGTCTATCAGCGATTTTCTTGTAGTGCGAGTACCTGAAGTACTATATCAAGTTGCAAGGAGTCCATCAT
Source organism: Scutellaria baicalensis (assembly GCA_005771605.1). Lineage (NCBI taxonomy): Eukaryota > Viridiplantae > Streptophyta > Magnoliopsida > Lamiales > Lamiaceae > Scutellaria > Scutellaria baicalensis. Next base: position 34,218,812 of record CM016724.1, on the reverse strand, counting down.
TATTAAAGGAAAAACTCATCGCGAGGGACTCCAATGTTTCAAAAACCTTGCCTGCAGAGGTATGCTTCCACTTCAAGTGAAACTAAAAGGCCGCATGAACAGAGGTGAAACCATTCCCTTCTGCGAGGACTTTTGGTTGAGGTATGATGAAACTCCAGAGATAAAAAGGGTAATGGAGCCAACATAGCAGGAATCCATGCTGAACTGGTGTAAGGGTTCTCGCAATGAAAGAAGACCAAGAGCCACATGGTTAAAAATACCCTGAAGCCTCTGACTCTTGATTCCTGCTTACTGCTCTTTATGTTCTCCCTTGTATCTTTTGCTTAGCTTGTGTTTACGCTATGCTCCGATGTCTCTCTGTTTTATTATCTCAAAAAAACTAACTGTTTGTTCTAAAAAGCTCATTACTTGTGAACTTATACTTAGCTTTTGCTTTGGTACCTTACTGCTTTATATATATATATATATATATATATATATATCTTACTGATCACTCTTGTTATGATACAAGCTTATGTTCTTAAATAAAAACTGATAAGTATTTGATCCTTTTAAAGGAGTTTGTCATCATCAAAAATAGGGAAATTGTAAGGAACATTGTATAGATTTTGATGAAGACAAAACATGTAATAGATTAGGGCCTAGGATTCTATGTATTTAGATTCTGTTGTAAAATCTCTAAGTATAGGATCAGGAGGCTTGATGATCAAGACTAAAGCGTGAAAACCTTGCTGCATAAGGAAAAACCTTAAAATGATTAAAGTGTAAGTCACTGCAGCAGGCTGCTTGGAAAGGATATTGGACACTCACTGCATAAGGATATTGAGTCTTAGCTGAATATAAGACAAGTAAGCTAAAGCCAACTTAAGAACCAGTAAGCATCAACAACCTTTACGGAAGCAGTTACCACGGAATACGTGTACGAGGTTTATGTCAGGTACAACCGCAAACTCATCCAATCAAAAGATGCTACGTAAAAATGCCACGTCAGACTGAGTATCACAATTGCAGCAACAGATACGGATGATCTCAAGAATCTCACACGGACTAATCAGAAGAGGCCACGTCTCCCCATGCATGCTGCGAGAAGGAAGCTCTCTCTAATGGGAAGAATTCTCATCACCTATAAATAAAAGAAGACTGGGACTTGAAAGTAACCTGACCAACTTGGAAAACTTGAAACTAGAATCTCTCACGAATCAAACGTTCAAGCACTTAAATCGTTTCATATCTCTGTACTCAAATAGTTTCAAGTCCAGTCTTGCAGTAAGCGATCCACAGCTTAAAGAGCTCATCGTTCTAAGATTGTTGTCTGTGTTGTTTAAAAAGAAAATCGTTTTTTATTCAGACTGTTAGGGGTTGCTTGATCGAAGGCTGTTCCTGACCAAGTATTCTTAGTAGAAGAATAAGAACTCTGTGTGGGATAGTTGAGTTTGGTCACTGTGCAGTAACCATGTGTGGGATTGACTGGCAGTTCTTGTTAGGTTTAGGTTGTCTAAGCGAGGCTTGTGTAAATAAACCGTTATACTTAACAAAGTTCCTCCTTGAAAAGGGGTAGAGAGGACGTAAAGGGATTACTCCAGCGTTGAACCTCTATGAACCGCTGTGTTTATTTTTCTGTTATAGCTTACTGCTGTTTATATCTTATTTTGCTTATCTGCTTTACCTGCTGCATATTTCTCATAAGCATATAAACCGTTTTCAGAAAAGAAGATTTGGTCAAAAGAATTTCCACTGTGCATAAAACTCATTTTCTCTAAGTTCAGTATAGGTAACTTCTCAAGAAGTAACATCCTGGACAGTAAGGTCTTTAGCTACTTGCCTAAGTGACCTATCATTCTCTTTTAAAGAAAAACTTTGAAAATTGAATTAGCTACCACTTGGGACCAACACAATCCACACATGGTTACTGCACAGTGACCAAACTCCACTAGCTCACACGTAGCTCTTGTTCTTCCACTTAATAACATAAATACTTGATCAGGAACAGCCTCCGATCAAGCAACTCCTAACAGTCTATAAAGATAAATAAGATTTCTTTAAACAACAAGGGCAAGAAGCTTAAAATGATAAGCGCTCTAAGTTGAAGGTAGCTTGCTGCTAGATTAGACTTGAAACTTTCTAGATATTGAAATATGTATAACTTTGAATGCTTGGACATTTGATTCACGAGAGTTTCAGGTTTTAAGTTTCTCGAGTTGGGTTTGGTGTTCTTCAAGTCTCAGTCTTCTTCTATTCATAGGCGATGCGAAATCTGCCCGTTGGAGAGAGAACATTCTTCTTCGCAACATGCTAGGAGCAATGTGGCTTGCTCTGGTTTGTCCATACGAGGTTGTTGAGATTGTACACCTGTTACTGCAATCGCCATACTCAGTCTGACAATTGGTCTGTCCTCCTTTTTGCTTTATTACGTGGCACCTTTTGATTGATTGAATTTACGGTTGTGCCTAACGTAAACCTCGTACGTGAATTCCGAGGTAACTGCTTCTAAAAAGGTTGCTAATGCTTCCTGGTTCTTTAGTCAGCTTAGCTTACTTGTCTTTCATTCAGCTAGCTGACTCAGCATCCTATTGCAGTGACCGTTCAGTGTTCTTTCCTAGCAGCCTGCTGCAGTGACTTTATACTTTGTCATTTTAAGGTTTTCCTTATGAAACAAGGTCTTCATTCATTCTTCAAGCTTTAGTCTTGATCTGCAAGTTTCTTAATCCTATACTTAGAGATTTACAATAGAATCTAAATACATAGGATCCTAGGCCCCTAATCTATTACATGTTTTGTCTTCATCAAAATCTTTACAATTTCCCCTTTTTTTATGATGACAAAACTCCTTTAAGAGGATCAAAGTTTTACCCATATTTCATTTAAGGACAATGAACTTGTATTAGAGCAAATAAGGTAGTAACCAACAGAAAGTAGAAAAACAATGAAGTATCAGAGCAAAAGCTAAGTATAAGTTCACAAGAAGTGAGCTTTTCAGAACATAATGTTAGTTTTAAAGAGATGATAAATCAGGAAGGTATCAGAGCAAAACACAAAAGAAAACTAAACAAGAAGATACAAGGAAGAAAGTAGAGAGCAGTGAGCAGGAATCAGGAGACAGAGACTGCAGATTCTTTTTGTAAGCAACATTGTATAGATTTTGATGAAGACAAAATATGTAATAGATTAGGGCCTAAGATCCTTTGTATTCTGATTCTATTGTAACATCTCTATGAATAGGATCAGGAGTCTTGATGATCAAAGACTAAAGCTTGAAGACCTTGCTGCAAAAGAAAAACCTTATGGCGATTGTAGCAACAGATACTTACTGCAGCAGGCTGCTCGGAAAGGATACTGGACACTCACTGCATAAGGATGTTGAGTTTGCTAGCTGAATGAGAGACAAGTAAGCTAAAAGCCAACTGAAGAACAAGGAAGCATTAGCAACCTGTTTGGAAGCAGTTATCTCGGAATACATGTATGAGGTTTACGTTAGGCAAACTCATCCAATCAAAAGATGCCACGTAATAAAGCAAAAAAGGTGTCTGGAGATATATCAGACTCCTTATGGCGATTGTAGCAACAGATACTTACGATCTTAACAACCTCGTACAAACAAATCAGAAGAGGCCACGTTGCCCCATGTATGCTGCCAGATGGAAGCTCTCTCTCCAACGAGCAGAATTTCTATCACCTATAAATAGAAGAAGACTGGAACTTGAAGATTACCGAACCAACTTGAAAAACTTGAAACTAGAATCTCTCACAATCAAACGTTTAAGCACTTAAATCGTTTTCATATCTCTATTCTCAGATAGTTTCGAGTCTAGTCTTGCAGCAAGCTATATACAACTTAAAGAGCTCATCGTTCTAAGCTTGTTGTCTGTGTTGTTGAAAAGAAAATCTATTTTTCTTTAAACTGTTAGAAGTTGCTTGATCTGAGGCTGTTCCTAATCAAATATTTGCGTTCTTAGTAGAAGAACAAGAGCTCTGTGTGGGCAAGTTGAGTTTAGTCACTGTGTAGTAACTCTGTCTGGTATAGACTGACAGTTCTTGTTAGGTTTAGGTTGTCTAAGTGAGGCTTGTGTAAATCAACCATTATACTTAACAAAGTTCCTCCTTGAGAAGGTGTAGAGAGGACGTAGAGGAATTACTCCACCCTTGAATCTCTATAAACCGCTTTGTTTTTGTTATGGCTTACTTGTTTATATCTTATCCTGCTTATCTGCTCTAACCTGCTTGTCGGAACATATTTATGTACGTTTTGATAAGACAAAACCACAGAATAGTAATCCTCATTCTATAAGCATAACCAATCTTAGGAGAAGTTACTACAGAAAGATACAACAGAGAAAGCTTCAAAGAAAGGATACTGAAGAGAATGGTGAAAAGAATCTAGTAGACTAATTAGGATGCTGCTTACTGCAGGAAGCCACCTGGAAGAGACTATGCTTAAAGCATACTGCAGAGCAGCATGTTACCGAAGACTCAAGCTACCTGACAAGAAGCTACGTGGAAGAGACCATGCCAAAACAGACTGTGAAACAATATGCTATAGAAGCCTCAAGCCACCTGACCGAGCAAGCTAGAGAAGGAAGTTCCAGACAATGAGATTGCCCTTTGATAGGCTGCATCCATAATACCATAAAATGGTATTGATGATGAGTCCATAGGTTGGCTTGCCAACCTTCTTTTCAATCTCTTCCTTGAGCCGGTTGAACACATACTCACCCCACTTCACCTCTTCCTCCTCCATTAGGGCCATCATCATCATGTACCTCAGATTGGTACACTTATCAAAGGAACCTGACCAGTTCTCGATGATGTGACAGCAAATGTCATGGAGCATCTGGTACTCCACTAAGAAGAGCTTCTTGTTGCAGCTCTTGCTCAGGGTCAGTAGATCATCTGAACCCATGAACTTCTTCCAGTACTCCTCTACTTTGTCCTCTCCTTAGGTGGTGAGCTTACTGCCATTCATCCCTACAGCGGGCAGTTGGAAGATTTTTCCAAGGGTGCTGATAGACAACTCGATCGGCTTAGACCCAATGCTGGACATAATCGACTATTTGTCCTCGGAGATCTCATCATTTGCATAGAAAGTGCTGACAAGGTCTTCACAGTAGGGTTCTCTGTAATGAGAACAGAAACCCAAGACCTTGGATTTGTGGAGGCTCTTCAGATGGACTGTATGAGGTCACTAGAGTGACCTTCGTCCTTGATGGCTTTAAGGAGGATCTTCTCGTCTATGAGATGACCATCCATGATTTGTGCATTCTTGTGTGCCATTGAAGAAAAGTGAGAAAGTGAAGAAGAAATTTGCAAAGAGTACAAAGAAAGCACGAAGAGATTGCTAGGTTACTGTTTGCAGAAAGCTTGAGAGTAAGAGAGTATGAGAGTGTAAAAGTTTTTGAATGTGTAGAGGTTCCTATTTATAGTAACACTTCCTGTGTTTTGATCGATAGATGAGATTCAATCTGAAGGTGTTCAGTTTTAATCCTGCGGCGGAGGTTCCTGCATTTAATGCGCTAGTTTGCGTTTTGACTTTTCAAAATTTCCAAGGGACTTATTTGTAAAAATCACCGCCTTTTACTGGGTAACAGGTCCAGATTTGATGCGCCACGTCTCGGGATGTCAGTTATTTTTGAATGTGCGTATTGTAGGTTGATGTGTGATGATTATGTTTCCAGATGGAAGATGGCAGATGTGTCCTCCAGTGGGCTTAATCAGCAGCCTTCTTCTTGGCTCTTTTCCAGGCTCCTTTTCAGTTTCCAAATTTCACATTTTATGAAGCTTCTTGGTTTCCCCCCAAGCTGTAGGATACTTAGTAAGAGTTCATAAGAGGAAGTTAGCTTAACTTAATAATACCCAATTCATTTCTTAGAAATGAAAATCTAGATTCACAGAGGCGTTTTGTGAATATATCAGCTAGTTGTTAGTCGGTGTGAATTTTCTCCAGTGAGATATCCTTCTTCTCCATATGATCTCTAATGAAATGGTGTCGAATGTCGAGGTGCTTTGTCCTTGAGTGGAAAACTGGATTGTGTGTTATTGCTATTGCACTTGTGTTATCACACATGATCGGAGTTTCCTTCTCAATGATATCATAGTCTCGAAGTTGTTGCTTGATCCATAGGATTTGTACACAACAGCTTCCTGCAGCAACATATTCAGCTTCAGCGGTTGAGGTTACTATGGATGTTTGCTTCCTGCATAACCAGGATACTAGGCGATTTCCAAGCATTTGACTGGTTCCGCTAGTACTCTTCCTATCAATTTTGCAACCTGCAAAATCAGAGTCAGTATACTGGATTAGTTTGATTCTTTCTTATTTAGGATACCACAAGCCTACTTCCAGGGTTCCTTTTAGGTATCTGATTATCCTTTTTGCTGCTGTAAGATGAGACTCCTTTGGAGCAACTTGATATCTTGCACACATTCCAACTGCAACATGATGTCTGGCCTTCTTGTAGTGAGGTAGAGCAGTGATCCTATCAGTCTCCTATACTTGGTGATATCAATTGTCTTTCCTTCTACGTCTTTGTCCAAGCTTTCTGATATTGGCATTGGAATGCTCACTGTACCCGCATTCTCTCCATTCCAAACTTCTTGATCAGCTCCTTTGTATATCTCATTTGATTAATGAAGGTTCCTTGATCAAGCTGTCTAACTTGCAATCCAAGGAAGAAACTTAATTCTCTCATCATACTCATCTCACATTTGGATTGCATCAGGTCGGAGAACTTCCTACATAACTCTTTATTGGTTGATCCGAAGATGATGTTATCTACATATATTTTGACAAGCAGGATGCTATCACCATCCTGGATCCTGGACATGGTCTTATCCACTTTGCCCTTCTTGAATCCATTATCCAGCAGGTACTTTGACAAAGTGTCATACCATGCTCTAGGTGTCTGCTTAAGTCTATAGATAGCTTTTCTTAGTCTGTAGACCATCTTGTCAGCATTATCTTCAAATCCAGGGGGTTGTTCTACTTACACCTCCTCTACTAACATCCTATTCAGAAAAGCACTCTTCACATCCATTTAATAAATAGTGAAGTTCTTGTGAGCTGAATAGGCTCGGAAGATCCTGATTGCTTCAAGTCTAGCTACTAGAGCAAAGGTTTCCTCAAAATCAATGCCCTCTTCCTGACAGTATCCTTTTGCTACTAGTCTGGCTTGTTCCTTACAACTTGTCCTTCTTCATTTAGTTTGTTTTTGAAAACCCACTTAGTTCCAATAACAACTTGAAGAGTAGGTCTAGGAACCAGGTTCCAAACTTGGTTCCTTTCAAATCCATTCAATTCTTCCTGCATGGCTTGGACCCAGTTAGTATCATCTAGAGCTTCCTAAGGGTGCTTGGGTTCTACTTGTGGTATGAAACATGCAAACATGGCTTCGTGTGGATTTGATCTTCTTGTCCTTACTCCAGAGGTGAAATCTCCTATGATCAGGTCTCTAGGGTGATCTCTGAGCCATACTTTTCTTGCTTCATCAGCTTACTAAGGTTACTCTTCAGGTATGTCCAACCATACTTCAGGTTCTTGTGTCTGAGTTTGGATCTTGTTAAGTCTGGGATGACAGGATTCCATCCATATGTTAAAGATTTGGTAACTGGACATCAAGATATTCAACATTATTGTTGTTGATGTGAGTTTTACCCAACTCTTCTTGGAGTTCATCTATATTAGCCTTACCGCAATGTGGTTCATTAAAGACCACATGTACAGATTCCTCCACAACAAGTGTTCTCTTGATGAAGATTCTATAGGCTTTATTTACCGCCGAGTATCCTAGGAATACCCCTTCATCAGATTTGGCATCGAAGGTCTTGAACTACTCTTTTCCATTGTTGAGCACGAAGCACCTACATCCAAAGATGTGTAAGTAAGCTATATTGGGAGAGTAACCATACCACAGCTCATAGGGAGTTTTGTTCAGATCCTTGTTGATCAAGCATCTGTTCTGTGTGTAGCATGCTGTGTTGGTTGCTTCTACCCAAAATCTCTTAGGTAGCTGAGCTTCGGCTAACATCGTCGTGATAGCTTCTTTTAGGGTCCTATTCCATCTTACAACAGCTCCATTCTGCTGTGGTGTCCTGGCCGTTGAGTATTCGTGTCTAATGAGACAAAACCATAGAATAGTAACCCTCATTCTATAAGCATATCTTGTAAGGTTACTGCAACAAGGTTACTGCAAAAAGATATGACGATGAAAGCTTAAGAAGAAGGATACTGAAGAGAATGGTGAAAGGAATCTGGTAAACTAAAAAGGATACTGCTTACTTCAGGAAGCTAATTTGAAGAGACTATGCTTAAGCATACTACAAAGCAGCGAGCTTCCGAATACTCAAGCTACCTGACAGGATGCTACCTGGAAGAGACCATGCCGAAGCATACTGCAAAGTAGCAAGCGATAGAAGCATGAAGCCACCTAATCAGTAAGCCTACCTTCTTTTTCAGCTTTTCTTCTATCTCTTTCAGCTCACTTCTAATATCAGTAACCTTTTGGGAGGTTACTGATTAGAGTGGTTTGTGGAAGCTTATTACAGAGCCGAGTAGAAGATGTGCAGCTTATCAGAGAGAATATATGTATGCATGAAGTGCAGTAAGCAGATAAAGACGCAAGGATGTATAGAGGTTCGAAAGTGGAGTAATCCTTCTACGTTCTCTCTTCCTCCACTCAGGAGGGAACCTTTGTTAAGCTGGTTGATTTACACAAACCTATCTATTACAACCCACCCTTAACAAATAAGTAGCAAGCCTTCACACAGATGCTTGCCTACTTTTCCTTGACTCACACAAGATCCTACACTACCCACCCAGGTCCTCACTTTCTCTCCTAGAAAATGGTAAACTCAGCAGGACATTACTCCTCGCACTGAGTACTCCGAGACAACCTTTTAGAGAGGTTTATCTCCTTCTTCTTCAACTGGGTGTAGCAAGCTTGGCCTCCGTTTGCAGACTGATATGCTGAAGCTTGCTGCTCAACTGGTGAATTGAGTGTGCGTCTTCTTGGGGTGTAGAGTGTTCGAGCTTTTCTTCTTTTCATCTGGTCTATTTGAACACTCTTTTCTCTAAGGGTTTTCCTCCTCTTTCTATGCTTCTTTCTTTTGAGCTCTTCTCTCTTCTTTTGCGTTTCTCTCTATGAGCATGACTATTCCGATGTGCTCACTTCTTCTCTCTTGCGTCTTTGCGCTTTCTCTCACTCACTTTCGGTCTTCACTCCTCCTCTTTATAGGTTGTGAAATCTGCCCGTTGAAGGTAGACAGATTTCCATCATTGATGCGCCGCACTCCTAACACACGTCAACTTTTTACTTTCCACGTGTCTTCTTCTAGTTGGCTCCTCTTCTCTTTTCTCTATACCGGCAACTTCTTGTGTCTACCGGTAACGTTGACTTCTTCTCAGGCAACTTCCTATCTCGCTGTCTCGCTGTATCCTTCTTTTGCAGCTTCTCAGGCATGGTCTTCTCAGGCAGCTTCTAAGTGGCTTACTGACATAGGTAGCTTGTAAGGTGTCTATTTCCCTTTCCTACAAAGCTTCCTGTATTTCTGCTTGCTGTTCCCCCTAAATTAGGTAGCTCATTTTTATGACAGACAACTACAGGCACAAATGTAGGTACGTCTGAGTTATTGGCTGTTGAAGTGGAAGCCTCTCTACAGTAACCTATACAAGTGTGATCCTTAAGACTTCTTTGGATATTTAACATTGCATCCAAGTCTCTAGAGGATTTGTTGAAGGTATTTACTGTTTCAGTGATGTTCTTCTTCTCACTTTATAGCATAGTGACTTGCAAATTGAGCTTACTGACTTTAGCTTTGAGGTTACTGCATGCTTGGCTTTTTAATTCAATGGCCAGTAGCCTTTCTAGCGAAGCATGCTCACTTTTGAGCTTTATGTTTTCTAGTTTCAGCCTCTCATGAGTTGAGGTAATTTGCTTAAAGTCACTCATGATTTGTCTAAAAGTACAAATCATATTCAGCCGTTAATCAACTTGAACAGAAGCGTTTAGATATCCTACCTCATCTTCGGAGTCATCATTCTTTGCCATGAGGCAAATTAGGGCCTTATCGTTAAAGGATGAGTCTTCTGAGTCACTATCAGTGGTTGACTTTTCCTTCTTAGGTGTCTTCTCAGGTGTAGATACCTGTCATGTTTCTGCTTCACCGATCAGCGCCCTCAGCTTCTGTCGCTCCTGTCTCTTCCTCTCATGTCTCACATTTCGCTCATCCTTAGGATAGCGATGTACTTCAGGACGTGGGCATTCTCTAGCATAATGACCTCGCTTCCTGCAGTTGTAGCACAGGCCAGTAGCTTTGGCATTAGATTAGGGTGCCTGCCCACTGGTTCCAGTATCATTTCGCCTTTTTCTGAAGCCATCTGTTCTAGAGTTCTTCCTGATAAGGTAGTATATCTTCTTCTGCAGTAGTCTCTAAGGTTGCTGTCTGGCCTTTCGACTTTTTAGCTTCTTGAGGTGACCTAGCGGTTAGTGCGGTAACCTCACAGGTCAGTTTCTGTCTTTCTTCTATTAATGTCGAACTCGAAGGCTTTAAGGTCTGAGAAAAGATCAAATGTACTTATAGACTTTAAATCCATGGACACTCTCATAGCAGTCATCTTGTTGTCCCATTCAGCAAGAAGGGCTCTCAGCACCTTCATGTTTTTCTCCTTCTGAGTATAGATCATATCTAGGGACTCAAGCTTGTTGATGATGGCTGTAAACCTTAGGTCCATTTGTTCTAGGGTTTCTGCAGGTAGTATCTTAAACAGTTCAAACTTCTGGGTAGCTATAGAGACTTTGTTTTCATTGGTGAGCTCGGTGCCTTCACTTATTTGTTCGAGCTTTTCCCAGATCTCCTTCACAGTCTTGCAATTTTTCACCTTGCTGAAGGTTTATTTATCGAGAGTGTGGAATAGTGCATCCTTGGCTACGTTGTCAAGATTTGTTCGTCTTCTCTCTTCGATTGTCCATTCTTTTCGAGGTTTTTCCAGCACAGCAGGATGTGGGATGGCTCCTACATCTCTCTGTCCATCTGCCGCTTCATCAATGGCCCTGGTGAACAATAGGTTCACCTTTGTGATCTTTGGTGGTCCATCAGTGATAACGTACCACATTTCATCGTGCATGGCCGATAGATGTGCTTGCATGTGAATCTTCCAATCATTATATTCTTCAATAGAAAACATAGGCACTTTATGAGTATATATTCTTAGTATGCTATGAAAGGTAATGCAAAATGATGGTTTTCAGAAAGTTAGAATCAGGGATTGATCAGTTAGATCAGATGATTAATCCAACCCGCTCTGATACCACTTGTTGGTCCCACGTGGCAGTAGGCTTAGAGTGGGGGGGTTGAATAAGCCTACTCAAATTTTCAAACTTTTTCTTTTGAAACAAATGTTAAGTCACTCGGGCATGTAGCTATGGAGCTTACTGTCTACGAGGTTACTGTTTTAGTAGTTACCTTCAGTGAACTTAATGAAAAAGAGTTTTATGCACAGCGGAAATTCAAGGTTATATTTTTTCTAAAAATAGTTAGTATGCTTATGAGAGATATGCAGCAAACAAACTAAATAAGCAAGATATAAGATATGAACAGTGTAAGGAACCTTGTATAGAATTTGAAGAAGACAAAACATGTAATAGATTAAAGGTCAGGATCCTATGTACTTAGTTTCTGTTGTAAATCACTTATTTATAGAAAAGGATCAGAAGGCGTGGTGATCAAGACTACATCTTAAAAAGAAAAAGGATGAAGACCTTGCTGCACAAGGAACACTCTAAATGCATTGAAAAGTTTATGCAGCAGGCTGCTATGAAAAGAAAGCTGAAAGATCACTACTAAAAGGATGCTAAGTAAGCCAGCTGACTGAGCGACAAAGATGAATCAAGCAACCTATTGAGCAGCAGTTACCTCGGGAGATGTGTACGAGGTTTACGTTAGGCACGACCGAAATATCATCAAATCAAAAGATGACACGTAATAAAGCAAAAAGGAAGTCTGAAGGAATGTCAGACTAGGTATGGCGATTGCAGCAACAGAGACGTACAATGTCAACAACCATGTACGAACCAATCAGAGGAAGCCACGTCCACTTATGAATGATGAGAAGGAAGCTCTCTATCCAACGGGCAGAAATACCATTACCTATAAATATATGAAGAATGGAACTTGAAGACAACTCGAAACCTGAAACTCTCGCTAACAAAACACTCAAGATATCCAACGATATATTCTTTCAAATCATTAGAAGTTTCAAGTTTAGTCTAAAGCAGTAATCATCTACAACTTAAAGAGCTTATTGTTCTAGTCTTGCTGCTCAAGTTGTTGAAATAGAAATAACATATCATTTCCTAGACTTTTAGGAGTTGCTTGATCGGAGGCTGTTCCTGATCAAGTAGTTACGTTCTTTGTAGAAAGAACAAGAGCTCTGTGTGGGTTATGTTGAGTTTGATCACTGTGCAGTAATCTTGTGTGGGAGTGACCGACAGTTCTTGTTAAGTTAGGTTGTCTAAGCGAGGCTTGTGTAAATCAACCCGTATACTTAACAAAGTTCCTCCTTGTGTAGGAGTAGAGAGGACGTATAGGGATTACTCCACCCTCGAACCTCTGTAAACTGCTGTGTTTACTTTTGTGCTATGCTTTCTACTATTTATCTTGTTATTATTTCTTATCTCTTCTTATATGTTGCATATTGTTCATAAGCATCACAAACTGGTTTTTAGAAAAGAAGCTTTGGTAAAACGAATTTACGCTGTGCATAAAACTCTCTTTTTGTAAATCTGTAAAAGGTAATTGCTCAAACAGTAACCTTCTGACAGTATGCTTTTTAGCTACCTGCCTGAGTGCCTAAGCCTTCTGTATTAAAGAAATGATTGAAAATTGAGTAGGCTTATTCACCCCCCTCTAAGCGTACTACCACTTGGGACCAACAAGTGGTATCAGAGGGGGTTGGATTAAACGTCCTATCTAACTGATCAATCCCTGGTCCCTGTTTTCTTGAAACCCTCTCTTTGTTGAAAAACTCATAACCATACCTAACATGGATTCTCATAAAGTGTCTATGTTCTACATTGATGAATGTGATGATTTGAAGCAAAAAATCAAATCCATTATTCGCCAGGGCCGTTGATGAAGCAGCTGATAGGCAAGGAGATGTAGGAGTCATCCCACATCCAGCTATTTTGGACAAACCTAGAGAAGAATGGACTGCTGACGAAAGGAGACGAGCAAACCTTGACAATGTAGCAAAGAACGCGCTATTCCTAACTCTCGACAAAGGAACATTCAGCAAGGTAAAATCTTGCAAAACCGCCAAAGAAATCTGGGAAAAGCTCGAGCAAATATGCGAAGGCACAGAGCTCACCAAAGAGAATAAGGTCTCTACAGCTACCCAGAAGTTCGAGCTGTTCGAAATGATACCTGAAGAAACCCTAGAACAAATGGATCTAAGGTTTACAGCCATCATCAATGAGCTTGAGTCCCTGGACAAAATCTACACTCAGAAGGAGAAAAACATGAAGGTGCTGAGGGCCCTTCCTGCTGAGTGGCATAGCAAGACAACAACCATGAGAGTTTCTATGGATTTAAAATCTATGACTACATTCGATCTCTTCTCAGACCTCAAAGCCTTTGAGTTCGACATCAACAGAAGAAAGATGGAGATTGAAGGAAACAACTCAAAGGTTACTGCACTAACTGCAAGACAACCTCAGGAAGCTAGGAAATCTAAAGATCAGACATCTACCTTGGAGGCCATCGCAGAAGAAGACATGGCACTACTTCTAAAGAAGTTTCAAAAGTTCATAAGAAGGAACTCACGAACAGATGGCTTCAGGAGGAAGCAAAGTGAAACTGGAACCAGTGGGCAGTCACCCCAATCAAACGCCAAAGCTACTGATCTGTGCTACAACTGCAGGAAGCCAGGTCACTATGCCAGAGAGTGCCCACATCCTGAAGTCCACCGTTATCCAGAGGATGAACGAAAGGTGAGACAAGAAAGAAAAAGACAAGAGCGTCAGAGGCTAAGGGCGCTAATCGGTGAGGTAGAGACATCTCAGGTAGCTACACCTGAGAAGGGACCTAAGAAAGAAGAGTCAACTACTGACAGTGATTCGGAGGATTCATCTTCAGATGAAGAAGCTCTAATCTGCCTCATGGCCAAAAATGATGACTCAGAAGATGAGGTAACATATCTTAACCCTCATGTTCAAGTTAATGAAAGACTGAACATGATTTGTGCTTTCAAACAAATCATGAGTGACTTCGAGCAGATCACTTAAACTCATGAAGAGCTGAGACTAGAGAATGTAAATCTTAAGAGAGACCATGCTTCGCTAGAAAGGCTATTCGCCCTAGAAAAATCAAAAGGCCAAGCATGCAGTGACCTCAAAGCTGAAGTCAGTAAGCTCAATATGCAAGTCACTAAGCTAATATATGAAAAAAAGGTTCTCACCGAAACTATCAATACCTTTAATAAATCCTCCAAAGATCTGGATGCTATACTAAAAATTCAAAGAGGTCTAAAGGATCATGCTGGCATAGGCTATTGTGAAGAAGCTTCCACTTCAAAGGTCAGCACCTCAAGGACACCTACATTTGTGCCTGCAGTTGTCCCCCATCAAAATGAATTACCTAACTCTGGGGGAACTGCAAGTAGAAGTGCAGGAAGCTTTGATGGAAAGGGAAAAAGACCTCTTTCAAGTACCTATGACAGTAAGCCTGTCAGAAGCTGGTTCAGCAACCTAAGTATACTGGAAGCAGGAATCACAGACAGCAGCCTAGAAAGGGTAAAAGGTCTCAAGTTCCTTATCTGCCACAGACCTATGTGTCTAAAACTAATGGAATCTATGTTCCTAAATGGAAAAGGAAGAAACCACTTGCACACAAGAATTATGACAAAAAGATCGTTATAAAGCGAGTATTGGTTCCTAAAAGGAAGATAGAAACTAACAAGAAATGACCCGTACTTGTATAGGTACCTAAAAGGAAGTGATTTCTCTTTGATTGCAGGAACTTGTGAGAGGAAGCAGGAAGAAAATATAGTACATTGACAACAACTGCTCAAGACACATAACAGTAAACCAGAAGAGCCTTATCAACTTCAAAGCTTCCAAAGGACCTAAAGTCATATTTGGAGACAACTCCAAAGGAAGCACAAAGGGCACTGGTGACTTAATTAGAGGAAATACCTACATCAAGTACAACCTCCAGAGTATAAGTCAATTCTGTGACAAAGGTTACTGTGTAGAGTTTAACCTCAAGACTCAGGAAGTCAAGCTCACTGGACCAAGGAAGGGAAACATCTATATTGCTGATTGGGAATCAATAACCACTGCTACTTGTTTCATTGCCAAAATGAACTCCTGAAGCTAGCTGGCTGTGGTACAAGAGGATGAGCCATCTGAACTTTAAAACCATGAATAAGCTAGCTGGGAAAGGATTAGTAAGAGGGATAACTAACATGGTTTACAAAAAGGAAGCTGTCTGTGGAGCATGTCGGAAAAGGAAAAAAGTGAGAAGCTCTTTGAAGAACAAAACCCTTCGTTCTACAAAGAGGATACTAGATATGTTACATATAGATCTCTTTGGACCAATTGATTCGATTAGCATATCTGGGAAGAAATATACCTTAGTGGTAGAAGATGACTACTCAAGGTTCACCTGGACGATCTTCCTTGCAAAGAAATCAGATACTCAGCAACGTCTGCCGGAATTCCTGAAGAAGCTGCAAACCGAGAAGACCCTGAGCATTGTAAAGACCAGAACAGATAGGGGAACTGAATTTACCAACAAATTCATAGAAGCCTACTGCTTAAACAATAGAATCAGACACAAATACTCAGCAGCCAGGACACCTCGGCAAAATGGTGTTGCTGAAAGATGGAATAGGACTCTGAATGAAGCTACAAGGATAATGTTAGCCGACGCAGAGCTACCAAAGAGATTTTAGCAGAAGCAACCAACACAACATGCTACACACAGAACATGTGTCTGATCAATAAGGATCTGAACAAGACTCCCTATGAGCTGTGGTATGGTTACTCTCCCTATATTGACTATTTTCACATCTTTGGACGCAGGTGCTTCATACTTAACAATGGAAAGGCGTACCTCAAAACCTTCGATGCCAAATCAGATGAAGGGGTATTCCTAGGGTATTCATCGGTAAGCAAAGCCTTCAGAATCTTCAACAAGGAAACACTTGTTGTAGAGGAATCTGTACATGTGGTCTTTGATGAGCCACATAAGGCTGAAATTAAGGAACTTCAAAAAGAGTTGGACAAAACTCACATCAACGACAATCATGTTGAGTATATTGATGTGCAGTTACCAAATCTTCTAAATATGGATGGAATGTCACCATCCCAGAATATACATGTTCCTAACTTGTAGGTACCTACTCAGATTCAGGAACCTGAAAATAATCATGAACGTCAAGAAGATCAGCCTGCAGATATGAACCAGAATCCAACAGAAGAGCAACCTCAACAAACTGATGAAGCAAGAAGAAGATGGTTCAAAGATCACCCTAGTGATTTTATTATAGGAGACTTCACCTCTAGAGTAAGAACAAGAAGATCAAACCCTTATGAAGCCATGTTTGCTTACTTCATATCACATGTAGAATCGAAGCATCCTGAGGAAGCTCTAGAAGATACCAACTGGGTTCAAGCCATGCAAGAAGAGTTGAATGGATTTGAGAGGAACTAAGTTTGGTACCTGGTTCCCAGACCCACTCATCAAGGAGTTATCGGAACCAAGTGGGTATTCAAGAATAAGCTAGATGAAGAAGGACATGTTGTAAGGAACAAGGCTAGGCTAGTGGCAAAAACATACTGCCAGGAAGAGGGCATTGATTTTGATGAAACTTTTGCTCCAGTAGCTAAACTTGAAGCTATCTGAATCTTTCTCGCTTATGCAGCTCACAAGAATTTCACGGTGCATCAAATGGATGTAAAAAGCGCTTATGTTGAACAGCCACCCAGATTCGAAGAAAATACTGATAGGATGGTGTATAGATTGAGAAAATCTCTCTATGGATTGAAGCAGGCACCAAGAGCATGGTATGACACACTGTCCAAATATCTGTTGGATAATGGATTTAAGAAAGACAATGTGGATAAAACCCTATTTAGAATCCAAGATGAAGATAGCATCCTGTTTGTCCAGATCTATGTGGATGATATCATCTTTGGCTCAACCAACAAAGAGCTATGCAGAAAGTTCTCCGAACTAATACAATCTAAGTTTGAAATGAGTATGATGGAAGAATTAAGCTTATTTCTTGGATTGCAAGTCAGACAGCTTGATCAAGGAACCTTCATAAACCAAATGAAGTACACAAAGGAGCTGATCAAGAAATTTGGAGTGGAGAACGCCAGTACAGTAAGAGTTCCAATGCAAACGATAGGAACCCTGGATAAAGACGAATGAGGAAAAGCAGTTGACATCACTAAATACAGAAGATTAATTGGGTCACTACTCTACCTTACTGCGAGCAGGCCAGACATCATGTTTGCAGTTGGAATGTGTGCGAGACATCAAGTCGCACCTAAGGAATCCCACCTCACAGCGGCTAAGAGAATAATCAGATACCTAAAGGGAACACAAGAAGTAGGCTTGTGGTATCCTAAAGAAGGAGGAATCAAACTAATTGGGTATATTGATTCTGATTTTGTAGGTTGTAAAATTGATAGGAAGAGCACAAGCGGAACCTGTCAAATGCTGGGAAATCACCTTGTATCCTAGTTCTGCAGAAAGCAAACGTCCATTGCCACTTCTACTACTGAAGCAAAATATGTTGTTGCAGGAAGCTGTTGTGCACAAATCTTATGGATTCAGCAACAGCTTCGAGATTACGACATCGTTCAAAAGGATAATCCGATCATGTGTGATAACACAAGTGCGAAAGCAATTACCCACAATACTGTTTTCCACTCAAGAATAAAGCACATTGATATCCGTCACCACTTCATCAGAGATCATTTGGAGACGAAGGATATCTCACTGGAAAAGATTTATATTGATTAGCAGATAGCAGACATATTCACCAAACCTCTTTGTGAATCAAGATTTTCTTACTTAAGAAATGAATTGGGTATCATTAAGTTAAGCTAACTCTCTGTAATTAAGTGTTCTACAGCTTAGGGGGAAACAAGAAGGCCTTGAAAAATGCTAAATTTTTGAAGCTTCAAAGAAGCCAAGAAAGGATACTGAGAGAGGTCCCTGCCAAAGGTTCTTGATTTAGATAGCTGACACAACTCACTGAAAAGACACGTCAGCAAATGCTACCTGGAAAAACAATCATCACAAAGGAACCTACGAGGCGCATGATCATAAGGAACTGCTAATCCCAAGATGTGGCACATCAAATCAGGGCAGGTTACCCAATAAAAGGCGGCGATTTTTACAAATAAGCTACTCTAGATATTTGAAAAGTCAAAAAGTGAATCAGCGCATTAAATGCCAGGACCCTCAACCACGGGATGAGAAATCGTTCAAATCCTGAGTAGATCTGAGTTGTTGATCAAGACACATGAAGTTTTACTATAAATAGGAATTTTACACTTGATCAAATCTTTTACACTCTCATAGTTTCTAGCTCTCTAACCTTCTGCAAACAAGTAACCTAGCGATCGTTTTTGTGCTCACCTCTAATTTTGAAAACTCACATTCCTTACTACCTTTGAAAAATGGCACCCAAGAACACACAAGTCATTGATGGTCGTCTCATTAATGAGAAGATATTACTGAAGGCCATCAGAGATGAAGGTCACTCCATCGACCTTATGCAGATGATTCTTAACAATCTTCACCAGTCCAGAGTGTGTGGTTTCTGTTCACTCTACAGGGAACCTTACTGCGAGGATCTGGTTACACAGTTCTACACCAATGCAGAAGTATCTAAGGACAAGACAGAGATTGTGTCCAAGATAGGGAAGATCTTTCAGCTTACTACTGAAAGAATTGACAGCAGTGACTTGGCCACCTACAGAGAGGCGATGGTGGAAGAATACTGGAAGAGATTCACAGGCTTCGAGGACCTGTTGACGCTGAATAAGAGTTGTAACAAAAAGCTCTTTTAGGTGGAGTATCAGATGCTCCATGACATCTGCTGCCACATCATTGAGAACCGGTCTGGTTCTATTGACAAGTGTACCAATCTTAGGTACAGAATGATGGTGGCTTTAATGGAGGCTGATGATATCAACTGGACGGAGTATGTTTTCACTAGGCTCAAGGAAGAGGTGGAGAAAAAGGTTGGCAAGCCAAGCTATGGACTTGTGATCACCACCATTTTATGGTATGCTGGTCACGACCTGTCAAAAGGTAAGCCCATTCAAAGGGGCAAGTTTATAGGGTATGGAAGAATTTTTGCAAAGAAGGGAACTAAATTCTCCCCGGTAACAAGGAAGGTTACTGCGGTGAAGGAGAAGGAGACTCAGAGAGGCAGTGCAAGAAAGCACATAGGAGGGGGAAGCCTCGGCGGCTACTACTTCTCTACCTAGGCAGGAGAAGAAGAAAAGGAGTGTGAGGGTGAGAGTGAAACAGGCGGTGAAGAGGAAACTAAGAATTTCTGATGATGAAGCATCGCCATCACCTGTGTTGATGCTTCCTGCTCCTGTGAGCAAGGATAAGGATATTGAATCAGAGATTCAAACCACTGAGTAGATAGAGATTGTTGCACAGAATGTCACTACTCAGCTACAAGAGCAGTTAGGAATAGAGGTAGAGGAGAGCGTTGAGGACTCTGACCCTGAAATAGTCTTGGACACAACCAAGATGAAAGTAGAGTTTTGAAAAGTAGTGGGACAGGTTCACAACATGGTGGAACTGCCGGCACCTTCCCAGCTCGGTTATGTTTCAATGGCGTGAGCTATATGTTGAGAAAGATTGGGCACTAAACTGGGCAGAAGTGTCTTACATAGGGGAGGAAGGGGTACTAGACACAAGATACTTGAAAAGTCTGCGTAGGAGGAAGTGGAAAGACTTTCAAGAAAATTATGAAGCTGAACTAAGATTGGCTGCCATTACTGAAAAGAAGAAGCAAGCTGCACAGCTTGAACTACCTCCACCTTCCCCAAGGACGCTGAAGGGAAAGAAGCCCATCGTGTAACCTGATTTCTACAAAGATGATGTTATACTGAAGGCAGCTGCTGATCAGGTCACTGCTGGCGATGACGTGGGCTTCGCTGAAAACAGGCAGAGGCATTTGAAGTAGATGAAGTGGAGGAAATGATGCTGACACAGATCTTAAATGCCAGTTTGGTAGAAACAAGAATGAGACAGAAGGCCCTGCCCATGCAGCCAGGTGAAGGTTCCTGCATTGGAGCAGCATCTATTGAACAACCATTAACTGTTCCACCAATCAGTCAAAGGATTTCTTCACCACCCGCATCAAAAGATGAATCAAGCGGGGCATACAATCAACTAGTGGATATAGTGGTCTTGCCAGATGATGAGGAGTCCCTGCCCTTGAAGACACTCCTACCATCATGAGAAAGGCTAACACGCCAATGATGGAGCTGCCAACTACTCTGTAGGCTGTAAAATTGGATGTTCTTGCGGTTGTTGCAGCTATTGAAGAAACACTTAAAGCAGCAATCGTTGAAGAAGAAACCTCTATGCCAGAACTCTCTAATGATAACGCACCAATGGAGGTCGATAAGACGGCTGAAGAAATTACACCAATGGAGATAGAAGGTGTAATCTCTGAAGATCCTGCGAATCGTGGAGAAACGATTGCAGAGGAGGCCGCAACAAACTGGCTGCTAACACAGAGACTACTGCTAATAAACTCTAGCAGAATAGGCTACTCCTAAAGAGCATACTGTTGAGGAGTCTTCTCAGCAAGAGACTTCGATAAAATAGAAAATAGTTGATGAGGCGCCGGAGGAGGAAGGGACCTCTGGAGAAGTAATAAGGAGGTTGCAGGCTTGGAAGGGAGATGTCCCTCAGGATGAATTTTTAGCTGATGATGAGGAGGTATCAGCTCGTGGAGGAGCAGACATTGAAAGTTTTATGTCTAGCTCCAGCAGCGATGATGGATCGCCTAGTGAACAGGGTGCATCCGAAACCGAAAAATCCAAACCTCTAACCCTTCTCCTTCTATGCAGAATGATGAGCAAAAATCCATTGACGACGTCTTCAAGGCAATAGGGAAAATTGGTAAATCTTTAAGTGAAGCAAGCCAGAGAATGAGAGCCAAAGTAAAAAAGGATCGGTATCAAGCTTCCTTCCTGATGGATACCTTCAATGCAACCTTGGCAAAACTTCAAATGTCTATCAACTCCCTAACCCCATCTACCAGCCTGGTTAACACCATCAAGAGCATGAACAAAATGCTCAACTCCCAAGGGAACAAGCTAATAGAAATTGAGTTGGAGCAACAATTTGTGACCACTTCCCTCGAAAAGATTAACAACTCTCAGTTTGAACAGAAGCCAACTTTAGAAGATCTTACTGAGCTCTTAACCAGTATGCATTCAATGATAAAGTTTGGAGTAGGCTCGGCCTTTGATGATAACAAAAAGGGGGAAGAGGCAGCTAAGAGGATCGAGTAGAAAAGAAAGCAGGATCCTTCCTCTTGTAGGCAACTAACAATCTTGCCTAGAAAGGATTCAGGAGGCGATGGAGGAGGCCATGGAGGAAGCACCAGAGGACACCAAGATAGCAGTTCAATCAAGAGAAAATCAGAAGCTATCTCAGGTGTACATCCTGGTCTTTGCAGAGGAGTAGAAGAAAGGGAAGAGAAGTGGAGGAGAGTCGAAGATATATTCAAAGCGTCAGATGATCATATCAAGGAAATGGCAAAGAAAAGCCTCTCACAGTTGTATCCTCCTCAAAAGCAACCTGACCTGGAAGCTCTTGCTACAGACGAGAATAATGTACCAGAATTGCTTCGTATCTTCTTTGATGGAAGTCCAAACTCTAGGAATCCTAGATTACGAGTATGGGAACTCCATGAAATCGATCTGTCTACCACTCATTGTCCATCCTTTCTGCAGATCAACACCTTCAAACAAGCAGAATACTTGAAGTATTATATCAAGTTATGCAAGGAGTCCACACTCATTAAAGATAAATCTCACCGTGAAGGGCTCCAATGCTCAAAGACCTTGCTAGCAGGGGCATACTTCCAATCCAGATGAAGCTAAAAGGCAAAATGAACAGAGGGGAAGTCATTCCTTTCTGTGAAGATTTCTAGTTAAGGTACGAGGAGGCCTCGGAGATGAAAAGGCTGATGGAACCAACTTATCAAGAGTTAATCCTCAACTGGTGGAAGGGTTCGAGGAATGAAAGAAAAAGAGCCTCCTGGTTTAAGAGGCCATAAACCTTCCTGTTTTCTGCTCATATATATCTCTCTCTTATTTCTTGTTGCTGATTTGTATTGATATTATACTCAAATATCTCTATGATTTATTAACTCAATAAAAGTATCTGCTTTGATCAGAAAAAGCTCACTACTTGTGAACTTATGCTTAGACTTCTGCTCTGATATCTTATTGATATATATATATATATATGACTTGTTGATCCTTTACAAGGTTACTTGTCTATATAAAATCTGATAAAGACTTTGATCCTCTAAAAGGAAGTTTTGTCATCATCAAAAAGGGGGAAATTGTAAGGAACATTGTATAGATTTTGATGAAGACAAAACATGTAATAGATTAAAGCTCAGGATCCAATGTACTTAGTTTCTGTTGTAAATCTCTTATTTATAGAATAGGATCAGAAGGCGTGGTGATCAAGACTACATCTTAAAAAGAAAAATGATGAAGACCTTGCTGTATAAGGAACACTCTAAATGCATTGAAAATTTCATGCAACAGGCTGCTATGAAAAGAAGCTGAAAGATCACTACCAAAAGGATGCTAAGTAAGCCACCCTCGAACCTCTGTAAACCGCTATGTTTACTTTTGTGTTGTGATTTCTACTATTTATCTTGTTATTATTGTTTATCTCTCCTTATATGTTGCATATTGTTCATAAGCATCACAAACTGGTTTTCAGAAAAGAAGTTTTGGCAAAACGAATTTCCGCTGTGCATAAAACTCTCTTTCTATAAATATGTAAAAGATAATTGCTCAAGCACTAATCTTCTGACTGTATGCTTTTTAGCTACCTGTCTGAGTGCCCAAGCTGTCTGTTTTAAAGAAAAGTTTGAAAATTGAGTAGGCTTATTCACACCCCCCCTCCTTTAAGCCTACTACCACTTGGGACCAACAAACAGTAGAAATCAGCTTTTATATAAGATCATATGCTTATATCAAATCAACAGAAATCAGCAGACAGTAACAGCAAGATATTAAAGCAGAAAATAAGCACAAGATCACAAGTAGTGAGCTTTTTAGACAAAACAGATAGTTTTATTGAGTTGATAAAACATAGAGGTATCAGAGCACAACATCAACACAAACAAGCAAGAGATACAAGAGTGAGCATAAAAAGTAAGCAGTAAGCAGAAAGTAATCAGGGTAACTTCAACCAGAAGGGTCTTTGTCTTCTTTCATACTTCGAACCCTTCCACCAGTTCAGGATGGACTCTTGATAAGTTGGCTCCATTATCCTTTTTATCTCCGAAGTCTCATCATACCTTAGCCAGAAGTCTTCACAGATAGGAACGATTTCCCCTCTGTTCATTCTGCTTTTCAGCTTCATCTGTATTGGTAGTACTCCGCTGCACGCAAGGTCTTTGTAGTGTTGGAGTCCCTCACCTTTGATGATGGTGGACTCTATGCATAATATGGAGTAGTACTTCAGATCCTCCACTCGTCTGAAGGTTTCGATCTATAGATATTCTGGATTCTGGGTGGTAGAAAGGTCAATTTTTGAAAGTTGTCATTCTCTGAAATTAGGGCTCCGAATATTTGGACTTCCATCCAAGTAGGTGAGTAGAGACTTTGGCGCATTTTCTCATTTAACACAAAGGCTTCAAACTCAGGTTGATACTGAGGAGGGTAGAGTCTGGACAAACTTTCTCTTGAAAGCTTCTCATTGTGAGCGTCTAATGCTTTAAAAAGCTCTTCAGTTCTTCTCCTCTTCTCATCCCTTTCTTCTGTTCCTCTTTTAAGACCAAGATGGACTCCTGAGAGAGCATCGGATTTTCTCTTGGTTGTGTTGCTATCTGGGTGTCCTCTGGAGCTTCCTCCATGGCCTCCTCCATCTCCTCCTGAATCCTTCATTGGCAGAGTTTGTTGGATACATTTGTAGAATGTTTTGATGAGACAAATCCTTAAAGTAAATCTAAATATGCATAACCAATCTTAGGATAAGTTACTGCAATAGAGTTACTACAGAGGATTAAAAGAAATAGAGAAAGTGTCAAAAGGAAGAATACTGAAGAGAATGGTTGAAAAGAATCTGGTGAACTGATAAGGATACTATTGACTTCAGGGAGCTACTGGAAGGGACCTCGCCAAAGAAGGATACAGCAAGACAGGAAGCTGCTTGAGAAGACCATGCTGAAAGCATACTGCAGGAGCAGCATGCTACAACGCCTCGAGCCACTTGAAGGAGCAAACCAGAAGAGGAAGCTCCAGAGTGAAACAAGAGGAAGGAGCTGGAAAGCAGGCATGGGGAGAAAATTCAAAATTACCGGTAGACACAAGAAGTGATCGGTAGAGAGAAGAGAAGAGGAGTCAATAAGAAGAAGACACGTGGAAAGCGAAAAGCTGGCGTGTGTCAGGAGTATGGCGCATCAATGATGGAAATTTGTCTACCTTCAACGGGCAGATTTCACAACCTATAAAGAGGGAAGACTGAAGACTGAAAAGCATGGAGAAAAGAGAAGAAGTGAGCACATCAGAATATCCAAGCTCACAGAGAGAAGGGCAAAAGAATAGAGAATAGCTTAAAAGAGAGAAGCGTAGAAAGAGAGGGAAGCATTAGAAAAAAGAGTGTTCAAACAGAGCAGACGAAAAGAAGAAGGGCTCGAACACTCTACAAGCCAAGTGAAGACGCACACTCAGTCTACGAGTTGAGCAGCAAGCTTAAGCAGATCAGTCTGCAAACGGAGGCCAAGCTTGCTGCACCCAGTTGAAGAAGAAGGAGATAAACCTCTCTATAAGGTTGTCTCGAAGTACTCAATGCGAGGAGTAATGTGCTGCTGAGTCTACCACTTTCTAGGAGAGAAAGTGAGGACCCTGGGTGGGTAGTGTAGGATCCTGTGTGGGTCAAGGGAAAGTAGTCAAACATCTGTGTGAAGGCTTGCTACTTACTTGTTAAGGGTGGGTTGTAATAGATAGGTCTGTGTAAATCAACTAGCTTAACAAAGGTTCCCTCCTGAGTGGAGGAAGAGAGAACGTAGAAGGATTACTCCACCTTCGAACCTCTATACATCCTTTCGTCTTTCCCTGCTTACTACATTACATGCATACATGTATTCTCTCTGACATGTTGCACATCTTCTACTCGGCTCTGTAATAAGCTTCTGCAAACCACTCTGATCAGTAACCTCCCAAAAGGTTTACTGATATGAGAAATGAGCCGATAGAGATAAAAGAAAAGTTTGAAAAGAAGGTAGGCTTATTCACCCCCTCCCCCCTCTATAAGCCTACCTACAGCAGTTTTGGGACCAAAAGAATTGCTCGCTGCCTGCAAGAAGAAGGATCATGTTGTCTTCTTTGCTCGATCCTTAGCTACATCTTCCTCCTTTTTGTTAGCACCAAAAGTCGAGCCTACTCCAAACCTATCATTGAATGCATACTTGTTAAAAAGTCAGTATGATCCTCTAAAGTTTGTTTCTGTTAAAACTGTGAGTCATCAATTTTCTTCAGGGTGGAAGATACAGATTGCTGCTTAAGCTCTATATCCAGTAACTTCTTATCTTGTTTGTTGAGCTTCTCGTTCATGCTTTTGATAGCTTCAACAAGTTCAGTGGATGTGTTCATGGAGTTGATAGTTGTCTGTAGCTTTGCCAAAGTCACATTGAACGTGTCAAGAAGAAAGGCAGCTTTAAATTTGTCATTTCTTACCTCAGCTCTCATCAGACGGCTTGCCTCGGTTAGAGACTTGCCAACCTTTTCCACTTCTTGGAGCACATCATCAATGGATTTGTCTTCAGCAGCCTGCAAAAAAAGAGAACAAGTTAGCGTACTAGATTTTTCGGCTCCGATTGCACCCTGTTCATTGGGTGAACCATCATCGCTGTTAGAGGGGCTATATATCTAGTCTTCAAGATCCTCCCCCTCATCGATCACTGCATCCTACATCCTCCTTAATTCTTCAGAAGGCTCTTCTACTAACAATGCCTTCTCAACTTCTGTCTGTGTTATTGAAGTCTCTGAGATAGCAGACTTCTCAACAGTAGGCTCTTTAGGAGCAGCCTCTTCAGTAGTAGATTGGATTTGAACAATCTGAACCATTGGAATTTCTTCAACAACAGGATCTATGTTAGCAGTCTGTTCTGTTGCGGCCTCCTCTGCAATCATCTCACCATGATTCGCACGATCCTCAGAAATTACTCCCTTCATCTCTATTGGAGTAATTTCCTCAGCCGTTTGATCAACTTCCATCGGTGCCTGTTCTTTTGAGGGTATTGGCACAGAGGTTACTTCTTCAGTAGTTGCAGCTGCCAGTATTTCTTCTAGAACCGTAGCAACCGCAAGAACTTCCATAGTGGCAGGAGTGTCTTAAATGGCAGGAACGTCTCCTGCGATATCAGATCTTGTTACCTCCTCATATGGCAAAACCACGATATCCACTAGCTGACTGAATGCCCCGTTGGATTCATCTTTATATGCGGGTGGTAAAGGAATCCTCTGACTAATCGGTTGAACAGTTAAAGGTTGTTCAATGGATGCTGCTCCAAAGGAGGAACCTTCACCTGGCTGGATGGGCAGGGGTCTATGCCTTATCCTTGTTTCCACTAGACTAGCATCCATAGCCTATTTTAACATCCTTTCATCCACCTCATCTACTCCAAATGCCTCCGCCTGCTTTTCTGCAAAGCCCACGTCATTGCCAGCAGTAACCTAATCAACAGCAGCCTCCAAGATAACATCATCTTTGTAAAAATCAGGTTGCTCGATGGGCTTCTTTCCCTTCATCGTCCTTGGGAAGGGTGGGGGTAGTTCAAGCGGTGCGGCTTGCTTTCTCTTGAAAGACTCTCCACTTCCTCCTTTGCAGACCTTTCAAGAACTTTGTCTACAGCACCCTTTCCCCTTAATATCAGACACCTCTGCTCAGTTTAGTGCCCAATCTTCCTCCGCATATAGATCAGTCCACTAAAAAAGATCCGGGCTGGGAAGGTGTCGATAGTTCCACCATGTCATGAACCTTTCCCAATGCTTCTCGAACTCTATTTTCATCTTGGCTATGTCCAAGACTACTTCAGGGTCAGTGTCCTCAGCAGCTTCCTCCTCCTCCAATCCTAACTTCTCCCTTAGTTGAGCAGTGACTTTATGCATAGCCACCTCCGCCTGCACAGTGGTCTGAATCTCTGATTTAGCATCCTTCTCCTTGCATTCAGGACCAGGGAGCATTAACACAGGTGATGGTGATAGTGATCCTTCATCATCAGAAATTCTCATTTTTCTCTTCACAGCCTGTTTCACCCTTACCCTTACACTCCTTCCCTTCTTCTCCTGCCTAGGTGGAGAAGCAGTAGCCACCGAGGCTTCCCCTTCCGACATGTTTTCTGTTGGTCCCAAGTGGTAGTAGGCTTAGAGGGGGGGTGAATAAGCCTACTCAATTTTTCAGATTATCTTACTTTGAAGGTTACTGCTTGAGCAGTTACCTTTAAGTTAGAAATAAAAGAGTGTTATGCATAGCGGAAATACTTTTTCAAAACGATATTTGTTTTCTGAAAACCGTAAGATGATATGAAGAGATAGGTTCAGATATGCAAAAATATAAGTAAGATAAACAACAGTAAAGAACACAACAATTTATAGAGGTTCAAGGGTGGAGTAATCCCTCAACATCCTCTTTACTCCTATATAATGAGGAACTTTCGTTAGGTCAAACGGTTGATTTACACAAGTTTCGCTTAAACAACCTAAACCTAACGAGAACAACTGCCTAGTCTCTCCCTCACAGGGTTACTGCACAGTGACCAATCCTCTAGCCCACACAGGACTCTTGCTCTTCTACCAAGAGCGAAACCCTTAGCCTACACAGGACTATTGCTCTTCTACCAAGAGCGAAAATACTTTATCAGGCACACCCTCTGATCAAGCAACTCTACGCAGTTTAACAAAGAAAATGAAACTCTAGTAACACAGGCAGCAAGCTTAAAGCAGTTGAGCTCTTTAAGGTGAGAGTAGCTTCTTGCGTAGATTGGACTTGAAACTTCTTCGATGTTTGTATATGATCTGCAGTGTATATCTTTGAGCGTTTAGATTGCGAGAGTTTCAGGTATTTTCCAAGTCCAAGTTTTCTTGTATTTATAGGCGATTTGAATTTTGTCCGTTGGAGAGAAGATCTGAACTGCTGCCTCTTTGAAGTGATGTCACATTTCTTGATTTGATCGTACACTATTTGCTCAGGCTGTCACTCAGAAGCTGCAATCGTCGTCCTAGTCTGACACATCTTCTATCTTTCTTTTTTGCCTTTTGATACGTGGCACTTCTTGGTTGGTTGCAACTGCGGCTTGTGCCTACCGTAAAATTTTGTGCACGTTCTTTGAGATAACTGTTACTCCTTAGGTAGCTGTAGCTTCCTGATGCTTCAGTGTCCTCTTCATTCATCTCAGCATCCTTGGTTAATTTGCAACCAGCATCATATCCGAAGCAGTCTGCTGTATTATTTTTGTCTTCGCGGTTTTTGGTGCAGCAAGGTCTTCAATTTCTATTCTTTGATCTTCAAGCCTCCTCATCCTAATCTATAGAATATTACAACGGAATCTAATACATAGGATCCTAGGCTCCTATTCTATTACATGCTTTGTCATTCATCAAAATCTTACATGATGTTCCTTACAATTTCCCCTTTTTTGATGATGACAAAACCTTTTCTAAGAGGATCAAAAACTATAAGTTCAGCAAATAACCAGAGAGTCAAAATACATAAATTCAGATCAAGCGATAAACACAAGTTCACGAGCAGTGAGCTTTATAGAATCAAAAGAGATGTATGTTCATAGTAAGTTTAAACAGGATAAAAAAAAACAATAAACGGAAGAGTATGCATAAATAAAGAGTAATGAGGTTTACTGTGGCTTGAACCAGAAAGCTCTCTTTCTTTCTTTTCTTGGTCCCTTCTACTAGTTGAGGAGAGACTCTTGATTGGTTGGTTCCATCTTCTGTTTCATCTCAGCCGTCTCATCATATCTTAGCCAAAAATCTTCATGGAAGGGAATGGTTTCTTCTCTGCTTAATCTGCTCTTCAGCCTTATCTGTTTTGGAAGAACTCCTCTACTGGCAAGGTCTCTGAAGCATTTGAGTCCCTCCCGATTATTTTTCCCTTTGATATTTATTGATTCTTGGATGGACATTGATTGATAGGCAGAGCAATCCCAAGGAGCTCCCATTCTCGAAAATTAGGATCTCTGCAGTTTGGACTCCCATCTAAGAAAATATGAAGTGACTCTGGTTCATTCCCTTCCTCTGTAGCAAAGCTTCTAGGTCAGGTTGTTTCTGAGGAGGGAAGAGTTTTGACAAGGTCTCGTTTGCAAATCTTTCAAAGTGAGCATCTGATGCTTTAACAAGTTCTTCCTCAACTCTTCTCCTTTTCTCTTCTCTTTCTTCTACTCCTCTTCGAAGACCGGGGTGAACTTCTAAGATAGCTTCAGATTTTCTTTTGATAGACCTGCTATCCTGTTGTCCACCAGAGCTTCCTTCATGGCTTCCTCCGTCGCCTCCTGAGTCCTTCCCAGGCAATACTGCTAACTGTTTACAGGAGGAAGCAGCCTGCTGTCTTCTTTGCTCGATCCTCTTGGCTATCTCTTCCCCCTTTTTGTCAGCATCAAAGTTCGAACCAACTGCAAACTGCTTCATTGAGTGTATGCTGGCTAGCATGTCAGTAAGATCGTCCAAGGTTTGCTTCTGTTCATGCTGAGTGTTTGAGATTTCTTCGAGGGAAGCAGACATAAACTGTTGCTCTAACTCAATTGCAACTATTTTGTTTGCTTAGGAATTGAGCTTGTTGTTCAGGCTTGTGATTGTGTTAGCAAGAGTACAGGATTTTATAGAGGAGATAGACTGTTGCAATTTGGCCAATGTTGCATTCAAAGTATCCAGCTTGAAGGCAGCTTGGAACCTATCTTTTCTTGTCTCAGCTCTCATCATTCTACTTGCCTCGCTCAAGGATGTCCCAAGTTCTCCTAATGCTTTGAGAACATTATCAAGGGATTTTTGTTCTTCAGTTTGTACGGAAGAGGAGGGATTTAGAGGCTTGGATTTTTCAGCTCCAGATTCACCCTGTTCTCTGGGTGACCCTTCATCGCTGTCGAAATTTGACATGAAACTCTCAGTATCTGCACTATAATGAGCTGAATCATCATCATCTGCCACAGTAGTGGGCTCTTTGGGGTTAGTCTCTTCAGCAATAGTCCTTTTCTGAGGATTTTGTTCCTCTGGAATCATCTCAACAGTAGGCTCTTTGTTAGCAACCTGTTCTGTTACAGCATCCTCTGCAGCTATCTCTCCATGGCTCGTAGGATCTTCGGAGATTATACCCTGTATGATTGTAGGTGTCATCTCCTCAGCCAATTTGTCAGTTTCCATTGGTACTGTATCAGTGGAGAGAGTTCTGGCACAGATTTTCTTTCCTCGAGAGTTGCTGCTCGAAGAGTTTCTTCAAGAGTTGCAGCAACTGCGAGTGTATCCAGTTTTGCACCCTCTGGAGTAGCTATTAGCTCCATCATTGGTGTGTCAGCTTGTTCCATAGTGATAGGAGTGCCTCATATGGTATGAACTTCTCCAGCAATATCGGATCTTGTTTCCTCTTCATCTAGCAAAACCACTATGTCAACCAGCTGGTTGTAAGCTCCATTGGATCCATCTTTTAAAGCTGATGGTGAGGGAGTCTTCTGAGTGATTGGAGGAGCATTTAAAAGTTGTTCTATGGGTGTTGTTCTAGCTGAAGACCCTTCACCCGGTTGTATGATTACAACTTTATGCTTCCTCCCCTTTTCCAACAAACTAGCATACATGGCCTATTTCAGCATCCTTTCTTCTGCTTCATCAGTTCCAAAGGCTTCTGCTTGTTTCTCATTAAAACCTATGTCATCACCAGCGATCACTTGTTTAGGTGCTCCCATTAGAATGACATCATCCCTATAGAAGTTAGGTTGCTCAATGGGCTTCTTTCCCTTCAAAGTTCGTGGTGAGGGTGGAAGCAATTCAAGAGGTGCTGTTTGTTTCTTCCTTTCTGCACGAGCAGCCAGTCTCAATTCTGCTTCATAGTTTTCCTTGAACTCACTCCATTTCTTCTTTCGTAATCCTACTAGAAAGCTTGAGTCCAGTACTTTCTCTTCTTCAATGTCAGACACCTCAGCCCAATTCAATGCCCAATCTTCTTCTGTATGTAGCTCTTGCCATTAAACCAAGACCATACTGGGAAGGTGTTGATAATTCCACCAAGTTGTGAATCTTTCCCATTGTTTCCTGAACTCTCCCATCATCTTTGCAATATCCAGGACTATATTGGGTTCAGAGTCTTCTGAACTCTCTTTTTCATCTATACCCAACTGTTTTTGTATTTCAGTAGTTACCGTTCGCACGACCACTTCTGCTTGTTCAGTGGTCTGAATCTCTGGTTCAGTATCAGTAACTTTCCTTGGGGGAGCAGAGAGCATTAACACAGGTGATGGTGACACTTCATCTTCAGAGATCCTCAGCTTCCTTTTCACCATCTGTTTCACCCTTGCCCTCGTACTCCTTACTTCCTTCTCCTGCCTTGGTGGAGAAGAAATGGTTGCTGAGCTTTCCCCCTCAGATGAACTTTCCTGCACCTCCTTCCTTTGAGATCTTTTTTCTTTTACTGCAGGAGCTCTTTTGGTTACTGGGGAACCCTTGGTTCCTTTCTTGGCAAAAATTCTTCCATAGCTTATGAACTTGCCCTTTTGGATAGACTTACCTTTTGACAAATCATAACCAGCAAACCCAAGAATGGTGTTGATCACTAGTCCATAGGTTAGCTTACCCACCTTCTTCTCCACTTCTTCCTTGAGCCTAGTGAACACATACTCGGCCTAGTTTATCTCCTCTGTCTCCATCAGAGCCATCATTATCCGGTACCTTAGGTTGGTACACTTGTCGAAGGAGCCTGATCGATTTTCGATGATATGGCAGCAGATGTCATGGAGCATCTGGTACTCTACTTGGAAGAGCTTTTTGTTGCAACTCTTGTTTAATGTCAGCAGGTCCTTTGAACCTATGAATCTCTTCCAGTATTCCTGCACCATTTCCTCCTCATAGGTGACTAACTCACTGCTGTCTATCCTCTCAGTGCGTATTTGGAAGATTCTGCCTAGGAGGCTGGTGGTAATTTCAATCGTCTTCTTTCCTATCTTGGAAACAATCTTCCTCTTGTCTTTGGATATCTCTACATTGTTATAAAACTGACATATCATGTCCTCACAGTATGGGTCTCTGTAGCGTGAATATAAACCCAAGACTCTGGATTGGTCAAGATTGTTCAGGATTATTTGCATCAGTTCAATGGAGCGACCTTCATCTCTAATGGCTTTTACTATGATTTTCTCATAGACGAGACGACTATCAATAACTTGCATGACTTTGGGTGTCATTTCGAGAGATAGTAGATTAGGTGAGTTTTTTGCAAAAAGTAGAGAAAATCGCAGAAACTATTGCTATGTTGCTAATATGTAGAAGGTTAGAGAGTTTAGAAGATATGAAAACGTAAAATATTTGATCAAGTGTAAAGTTTCTGTTTTATAAGAGAACTTCCTATATTTTGATCAACGGTATAGATCTTCTCGAATTTGAAAGGTCTTTTATCCCGCAATTGAGGATCCATGCATTTAATGCGCTGATTTGCTTTTATCTTTTCATAGATCTTGAGGGACTTGTCTGTAAATATTGCCGCCTCTTATTGGGTAACCTGCCCTGATTTGATGCGCCATGTCTCAGGATTGACAGTTTCTCACTATTGTGCGCTTCATGGGTTCCTTTGTGATGATTAAGTTACCAGGTAGCTTTTGCTGGTGTATCTTTCAATAGGCTTTATCAACTTCCTTCACCAGGGACCTTTGTCAGGATCCTATTCAGTGTCCTTTCTGAAAGTGAATTTTGTGTTTCCCACTGAGTTGTAGAACACTTTAACATACATATTAGTAGGTTTAGCTTAATTAATAATTCCTAATTCATTTCTTAGAAAGGAAAATCTCGATTCACATAGAGGTTTTGTGAATAAGTCAGCTAATTGTTGATCAGTATGAACTTTCTCTAGAGAGATATCTTTCTTCTCGACATGATCTCTGATGAAGTGATGTCTAACATCAATATGTTTAGTTCTTGAGTGAAAAATAGGATTGTGTGTAATTGCTATTGCGATTGAATTGTCACACATGATTGGAGTATCCTTTTTAACAATATCGTAATCTCGAAGTTGTTGTTGAATCCATAGGATTTACGCACAGCAGCTTCCTGCAGCAACATATTCAGCTTCGGCTGTGGAAGTGGCTATTGATGTTTGCTTTCTACAGAACCAGGATACTAGGTGATTCCCTAGTATTTGACAGGTTCCACTAGTGTTTTTTCTATCAATTTTGCAACCTGCAAAATCAGAGTCAGGATATCCAATCAATTTTATATCACCTTCTTTTGGATACCACAAGCCTACATCTTGGGTTCCCTTGAGATATCTGATTATTCTCTTTGCTGCTGTAAGATGAGATTCTTTGGGTGTGGCTTGATATCGTGCACACATTCCCAAAACAAACATGATATCTGGCCTGCTTGCGGTAAGATAGAGCAGTGACCCGATTAGCCTTCTATATTTTGTGATGTCAACTGTCTTTCCTCCTTCATCTTTGTCTAGACCTTTTGAAGTTTGCATTGGGATGCTTACTGTACTGGCATTCTCCATTCCAAATTTCTTGATCAGATCCTTGGTGTACTTCATCTTATTTATGAAGGCTCCTTGATCAAGCTGCTTGCAATCTAAGGAAGAAACTCAGTTCTCCCATCATGCTCATTTCAAATTTAGATTGCATTAAGTTTGAGAATTTTCTGCATAACTCCTTGTTGGTTGATCCAAAAATGATATCATCAACATAGATCTGAACAAGCAGGATGTTGTATCCATCCTGAATTCTGAATAGGGTTTTATCCACTTTACCCTTCTTGAATCCATTGTTCAACAGATATTTCGATAGGGTGTCATACCATGCTCTTGGCGCCTGCTTTAATCCATAGAGAGCCTTTCTCAATCTATATACACCATCTTATTAGCATCTTCTTCAAACCCAGGTGGTTGTTCAACATAGACTTCTTCTACTAGCATCCCATTCAAGAAGGCGCTCTTCACATCCATTTGATATACAGTGAGATTCTTTTATGCTGCATATGCTAGGAAGATTCTAATTGCTTCAAGTCTGGCTACTAGACTTGTTTTGTTCCTCAAAATCTAGCCTTACTTCTTGGCAGTATCCTTTTACTACTAGTCTTGCTTTGTTACTTACAACTTGTCCTTCTTCATCTAGCTTGTTCTTGAACATCCACTTGGTTCCGATAATGCCTTGATGAGTAGGTCTAGGAACTAAGTACCAGACTTGATTCCTTTCAAAGCCATTGAGCTCTTCTTGCATGGCTTGATCCAGTTGGTATCTTGTAGAGCTTCCTCCAGGTGTTTTGGCTCTATTTGTGATATACAACAAGCAAACATGGCTTCGTGTGGATTTGCTCGTCTCGTTCTTATTCCAAACGTGTAATCTCCAATAATTAGATCTCTGGGGTGATCTTTTAGCCATCTTATTCTTGCTTCATTGACTTGCTGGGGTTCCCCCTCAATTGGGTTCTGGTTTAGATTGGTAGTTTGATCATCTTCAGGTTCCTGATTAAATTCAGGTTCCTGTCTCTGAGTTGGTGTTCCATCCATATTTTGAAGGTTTGGTAACTTCACATTATTATATTCAACATGATTGTTGTTGATATGAGTTCTGTCCAATTCTTCTTGGAGTTCCTTAATATCAGTCTTACTACAGTGTGTTTCATCAAAAATCACATGTACAGATTCTTCCACAACAAGTGTTCTCTTGTTGAAGATTCTGAAGGCTTTACTTACTGATGAGTATCCAAAGAATATTTCTTCATCAGATTTGGCATCAAAGGCTTTAAGATATTTCTTTCCATTGTTGAGCACGAAGCACCTGCATCCAAAGATGTGAAAATAATCAACACAAGGTGAGTAACCATACCACAGCTCGTAGGGCGTTTTGTTTAGATCTTTGTTTATCAGGCATCTGTTCTGTGTGTAGCATGTTGTATTGGTTGTTTCTGCCCAAAATCTCTTTGGTAGCTCAGCTTTTGCTAACATTGTTCTTGCGGCTTCCTTCAAAGTTCTATTTCTTCTTTCAGTAACTCCATTTTGTTGAGGTGTCCTAGTTGTTGAATATTCGTGCCTGATTCCATTGTTTAAACATTAGTATTCTATGAATTTGTTTGTAAATTCGGTTCCTCTGTCTGTTCTGATCTTTACTATGCTCAGGCGCTTTTCTGTTTGCAGTCTTCTAAGAAACTCTGGTAGACGTTGCTGGGTGTCAGACTTCTTTGCAAGGAAGATTATCCATGTGAACCTTGAGTAGCCATCTACTACTACTAAGGTGTACTTCTTCCCCGATACACTGATTGGATCAATAGGTACAAAAAGATCCAAATAAAGCATGTCTAATACCCTTTCTGTAGAGCGAAGAGTTTTGTTTTTGAAAGAGCACGTTACTTGTTTTCCCTTTTGACATGCTCCACATACAGCTTCCTTTCTGTAGACAATGTCTGGTAGTCCTCTGACTAGTCCCTTTCTGGCCAGCTTGTTCATAGTCTTGAAATTCAGGTGACTCAGTCTTTTGTGCCACAGCCAGCTAGCTTTAGAGGTGTCTTTGGCAACAAAACATGTGGCAGTGGTTGCTGAGTCCCATTTAGCAATGTAGATGTTTCCTTTTCTTGTTCCTGTAAGCTTGACTTCCTGAGATTTGTTGTCCTAGATAAGGCACTTGTTATGATTGAACTCCACACAGTACCCTTTATCACATAATTGGCTTATGCTTAGGAGATTATATTTCAAACCCTCTACATAAGATACTTCTTTGATGCAGATCTTTCCTTTGATTAGATCACCAATGCCTTTTGTGCTTCCTTTTGAGTTATCTCCAAATATAACTTTAGGTCTTTTAGAGACTTTAAAATTGATAAGACTTTTCTGGTTTCCTGTCATGTGTCTTGAACAGCCACTGTCAATATACCATATTTCTTTGCTGTTCTCAGTCACATGTTCCTTATCTTCAGAGTCGTTGCTTTTGGTCATAAGGCAGATCAGAGCTTCATCATCTGATGATGAGTCCTCCGAGTCACTATTGATAGTTGACTCATCCTTCCTAGGTGTCTTATCAGGTGTAGCTGCCTGAGAAGATTCTGCCTCACCAAGTAGCGCCCTCAACTTCTGACGTTCTTACCTTTTTCTTTCTTGTCTCACTTTTCGCTCATCTTCTGGATATTTGTGGACTTCTGGATATGGACATTCTCTGGCATATTGACCTGGCTTTCTACAGTCGTAGCAGAGGTCAGTGGCTTTGGAGTTTGCATGAGGTGATTGCTCACTGGTGCCAGTTTGACTTTGCTTTCTCCAGAAGCCTCTTGAGTTCCTTTTCATGAACTTTTGAAATCTTTTCAGAAGTAGTGTCATGTCTTCTTCTGCAGTGGCCTCCAGATCAGTTGTTTGATCTTTAGACTTCCTCATTTCTTGAGGTTGTCTTGCTATTAGCATAGTGACCCTTCAGTTGCTTCCTTCAGTTTCCATTTTCCTTCTGTTGATGTTGAATTCAAAGGCTTTGAGGTCTGAGAAGAGATCGAATGTGCTCATAGACTTTAAGTCCATAGACACCCTCATGGTTGTTGTCTTGTTGTCCCATTCAGCAGGAAGCGCTCTCAATACCTTCATGTTTTTCTCCTTCTGAGTGTAGACCTTATCTAGGGATTCGAGTTCATTAATGATGGTTGTAAACCTTAGATCCATTTGCTCTAGGGTTTCTCCAGGTATCATTTTGAACAGCTCAAACTTTTGTGTTGCCGTTGAGACTTTGTTTTCTTTTGTAAGCTCAGTGCCTTAGCATATTTGTTCGAGCTTTTCCCAAATCTCTTTGGCAGTTCTGCAAGTCTTTACTTTGCTGAAGGTTCCTTTGTCAAGAGTAAGGAATAGAGCGTTCTTTGCTACATTATCTAGATTTGCTCTTCTTCTTTCATCAGCAGTCCATTCCTCTCTTGGTTTGTCCAGAATGGCTGGATGTGGAATGGCTCTTGCATCTCCTTGCCTATCAGCTGTTTCATCTGCGGCTCTAGCAAACAATGGATTGACTTTAGTAATCCTCAGTGGTCCTTCAGTGATAACGTATCACATTTCATCATACATGGCCGATAAATGTGCATGCATGCGAATCTTCCAATCATCATATTCATCAATGGAAAACATAGGTACTTTATGAGAATCCATTATGATAATGCTTTTAAAAATAAGGGTTTTCAGAAACGGGGATCTAGGATCGATCAGTCAAATCGGATGTTCTAAATCTTAATCCAACCTACTCTAATACCACTTGTTGGTCCTAAGTGGTAATAGACTTAGAGGGGGGGTGAATAAGCCTACTCAAATTTTCAGATTATCTTACTTGAAGGTTACTGCTTGAGCAGTTACCTTAAGTTAGAAATAAAAGAGTGTTATGCACAGCGGAAATACTTTTTCAAAACGATACTTGTTTTCTGAAAACCGTAAGATGATATGAAGAGATAGGTTCAGATATGCAACAATATAAGCAAGATAAACAACAGTAAATAACACAACAATTTATAGAGGTTCAAGGGTAGAGTAATCCCTCTACGTCCTCTCTTCTCCTACACAAGGAGGAACTTTCGTTAGGTCAAACGGTTGATTTACACAAGCCTCGCTTAGACAACCTAAACCAATGAGAACAACTGCCAATCTCTCCCACATAGGGCTACTGCACAGTGACCAATCCTCTAGCCCACATAGGACTCTTGCTCTTCTACCAAGAGCGAAAATACTTGATCAGGCACACCCTCTGTGTAACGCCCCAATCCCCATTAATTGGAATCAGGCCCTCACCATGTACTTACTAATTAAAGAATTCATAAAATAGTTTACAGCGGAAGACTGAAAGGAAAACACGAGACATTTTTTTTTAAACATAAAACAATTATTTCCAAAACTCGTGTTTTACCCACATTTCTAGGTTAAAAGTTCAAACAAACTCCTATATGTGATAACATAATAGAACAAACATATAGTACCAAAATACAAGTCTAGGCCCATCATTTATCATAATTTGCATATCCAAAATTTAACATTATTCTTAAAAGTAAGTATTATTTTGGTATTCTAACATTACAGGAGTGATGGAAAGACAGTTTAGCTCGCTACACGTCTGTATCATCATACGCCGAACCTGAAAATATTAAAAGTGGAATCATGATACACCTCCGGAGAGAGATCCCAGTGGGATAACTGTACTCTCTAATATTCATTGAAACAATTAAATTATTAAACACATACTACATGTCCGTTGGGCACGCTCACCCTGGACCATACATAACATAAAGGAATGTGGGAGTCGCTCGCTCATTAAACCTTGCTTTCATAGACCAGGCACTCTCGCCCTTATGGTCGTCACCCGATAGTGAAGCAACTACCGGTTACAGCTACGGAACTTCAACCGTACCTTCGTACATAACTTACTAATTTAATTATCATCGCATAGTAGAGTGTAGAAATTACCCACTCTAACATATATTGAAATAATTACATTACTAAGCACATACTACATGTCCGTTGGGCACGCTCACCCTGGACCTTTCATAGACTAGGCACTATGGCCCTTATGGTCGTCGCCCGATAGTGAAGCAACTACCGGTTATAGCTATGGAGCTTCAGCCGTAGATTTTCATACATAACTTACTAATTTAATTATCAACGCATAGTAGAGATTAGAAGTTACCCACTTTAAGATGACAACACGAGGATTGCTTTTGGAATCACCGTTCGTCTCAACTGCACTCGACATACTTAATCGTTTAGTTTCTTATGTCATATAATATCATATAACATGTAGATATTATCGAAAGATTTAAAATTAAATCTTTACTTTGTTCCATTAACTAATTCTTTATCTTTTATGAGCTTCTACAACTAGTGTAATATAAAAGATACCATTAGCTAACATATGAAGTAAAGACTTATAGATAATCTACCCATAGAAATTAAATATAACTAAAGGAGATTCTTAAAGTTTACATACTTCTCTGGTTCATATATAAGTTTAAGCCAGAAATGAAAGTCTTATGGTAATTACCAATCGACCCTTTATTTAGCCGAACACACTAATCCTATACCCAATTCTCTTTAATTTTTATATTACTTAAATCATTCCTTAAATTAATTTAACTAATATAACACTTTTCAAATCTTACTTCTAGAACAATATCACTAATTAATAGTCTATACCAATATTTTACACACAACATTTAATACTAAAAAAAATAAACTTATGTTGTCATGCAAGATACCAATTTCTTGTTCAATTTGGCATGATAGATTATGTTTTAATACAATAAAATTTAAAGAAACCACAATTGCATTGCTAGCTATAAATGATTTTGCAAAGTAACTAATTAAGATATATAATTTGTCACATAGTATAATAATTTAGAAATACACACCTCAATTAACAAAATAAATTAACGAAACAATAACCAATGTACATAAATTTATAAATCTTTAATTATCATGTAATCAACTCAAAATAGAAATACAAGTTGTAAGTTAATCCATTAACATGATTCCATACACATTATCCAAATATTCATATTAATCATACATCATACAAAATATACATATATTAGACTCATATATAAAATTTTGATGATAACATTATCATATAAGAATCATTTAAACATGATTAGCATTTAAAAGAAATCAACATACTCATAACTTAAGCTTTAGATATTTGAACTATAAATTTTAGTCCTAAAAAGACACATAAAATATAAAGATGTAACAATTTTAATATTTCATATATAATTCCTAAAATCACAATATTATTCATATGATCATATATATTTATTTAGATTAACATACTGAAAATTCATAGATTTTAATTGCTTGTACAAAGAATTAACAATCATTGAACATGATTCACATATAAACAACAAATATACTCGTATATAATTTAAACTTTAGGTATTTAACTAGTAATTTTAGTCTTAAAAATGATGCATAAAATATGGTTTGAGGTCATAAAATTATAATATCCAGGACAGTATTGGGCTCAATTTATAATTGTAATAAGGTTATGGGGTTAAAATGCTATTTCAGCAAAGTTTAGGGGTTAAGATATAATTTATGTAAAGTTTGAGGGTCAATCTATTAGTTCCTTAAGTTATGGGGTTAAATTATAGTTTCAGCATAATTCTAGGGTTAAAATGCAATACCTCATATATTAAGGGACTAAAATGCAATAAATATAAAGTCCTAAGGTCATAATATAAATTCAGAAATTTCTAGGGGTAAATCTGCAATCCTTGTAAATTTCAGGGACTCAAGAGCAAAATGCAGAAAGTATAAGGGTTAATTCATAAATAAGGAAAAAGCTGGAAATTGCAGTTTAGTCCCTGAGTTTAATCAAATTCTCAAAAAACCACCCCTTTTCTTCTCAGCCCAATGCCCCTGCTGCTCAGCCACCCGACCACTGCCTGCCGCCACCTGCACAACCTGCCGGCGACAACCCCCGTCACCGGCACACACTCTACACGGCGCTGCCACTCACGGCGGCACCCCCTTCCCCCTGCACAATCCCCGTCGACCCTTCCCCCCTTCTTCCCTGCACAACCCCCGTCGACCCTTGCCGGCGACAGCCCGTCGCCAGCAGCCTTCCCCCATCACCCGTACACCCTGCACGACGCCACCTCGACGCGGTGGCGCCCTTCTCCATCCCACACCACAGCCACGCACACATGTACACACGCACATAAAACCTTCTCCTCCCCCCTTTTCGCACAGCACGCAGCCGTACTCGCAGCGCCGCCAGCGACGGCGCTGCTCTTCTCCTCTACTCACGGCGCCGATTCGCACGGCGCTACCCATCCGCGACGGCACCCTTCTTCCCTACTCTCCCCTGTTTCGGCCGCACCCCATCACCACACAACACACTTCCTTCCTTCCCCATCTCCAATTTCACAGTACACAAATTACACACACATAATTGCACACATACACATATACATATGATGGAGAGCCACCCATGCACAACCATGCAAGGAAGAGGGATCCTTTGATAGTGCATGAAGGTCCGGTTACAAGAGCAAAGGCTAAGAAGCTTAAAGAGGCCTTGATGAACCTTGTTGCTGAAATTAAAGAAAATGTGCAAGAGAAGTCCAAAGAAGGCCCAATGGTGAATGTTATTGGGCTAGAGATCACTTAATATGGTGCACAAATGCTAAATTGGGCTTGAAGGCATAGTTTGAAGATCATGGGCCATCAAATTCGTGGCTAATATCTAGCCCATGGGATGATCAAGACTCTATGCATTCCTTAGTAGTTACAAAAGCATATAATTTGATTTTAATGTAGTTTTAAGTTACAAAAGCATATAATTTGATTTTAATGTAGTTTTAAGTTACAAAAGCCTTATAATGACTACATTAGTGATAGGTATTAATGTAGGTACTTAAGAGTCATTTGTCTACTATAAATAGGTCCTTTGATCATTTGTAATGGGACAACCTTTTTTTGAATCCAAAAATTAAGCTTAAAGCTTTGTGAGTTGAATTCTCTCTTTGTGAGGTTTTCATTTTATCAAGAACTTATCAAGGTCAATTGAGCAAGATCTTGTGGCGTTCATCATACCGAGGTTCTTGGCTGATATAAATAGCCAACGGGTCGAGGTTCTTTCGGTCTAAGTAAGATCAAACTAGATTCTCGATTTGGGGAGATCCGCTGCTTATTCTTATACGTTGGGTTCTTAGATTGTAATATCTAATGGGTCCTCGTTCTATCCACATTAGTTTTGGTATCAGAGCAATCTGGTATTGATCTGAATTTTTTTTTCTTTTCATTTCTTGTTACGTAAAAAAAAAAAAAAACTCCAAGATCATTCATCTTCTTTCCAATTCGTTGCTGCCCTCATAGCAAGATATTGATCTAAAAAAAAAATTCAAAAATTCAGTTTGCAAATTTCAGTCACAAATAGATCCTTATTCTCCTTCATTATAGGACTAAGGGATTGTTAAACGTTGCTGGACATTGTTCAAACCTTATTTGTTCTTGACTTGAGTGGTAAAAGGCTAGAGTGGTGTGAGTTTAATAGAGGGGAGGTAAAAGCCTACGAGTGAATTGTGAGGTATATCTTTGAGGGATACATGAGAGTTTTGTGAGGAAAATATCATGGAAGAAACATCTACAAATCAAGGAGATGCTTTCACCTTTCAAGCTATGCAACAACATTTCGCTAGGATGGGAAACGTTCTTGAGAGCTTGACCGAATGATTGGAGAGATTGGAGCAGCCAACAACAAGGGAGCATAGAAACCCTAATGCAAACCTACGAAGGCAACATGAAGAGTGGGAAACGGAGGAAGGAGAGGATGATGAAGGGGCTGTTCACCAAGTGCGTAGAAGAAGAGGTAGAAGAAGGCAACATGATGAAGTTGATCATGATTTGGGAAGTATCAAGATGAACATACCTACTTTCCATGGAAGAAGTGATCCGGAAGCATATTTGGAGTGGCAAAAGAAGGGAGATCTGATTTTTGATTGTCATAATTACTCCGAAGAGAAGAAGGTGAGGCTTGCTGCAATTGAGTTCACCGACTATGCTATAGTTTGGTGGGATCAATTGGTTACAAATCGAAGGAGATATGGAGAGAGGCCGATTACTACTTGGGCAGAAATGAAATCCGTCATGCGTAAGAGGTTCGTACCCTCTCATTATTTTAGTGAATTGTATCAAAAGCTTCAATCTATGACGCAAGGCAACAAATATGTTGATGAGTACTACAAAGAGATGGAGATTGCCATGATTAGGGCAAATGTTGAAGAAGATCGTGAGGCAACCATGGCACGTTTCTTGAATGGGCTGAATAGGGAGATTGCTAATATAGTGGAGCTTCAACACTACG
This sequence comes from Scutellaria baicalensis, assembly GCA_005771605.1. Lineage (NCBI taxonomy): Eukaryota > Viridiplantae > Streptophyta > Magnoliopsida > Lamiales > Lamiaceae > Scutellaria > Scutellaria baicalensis. The sequence goes on along the minus strand of CM016724.1, from coordinate 34,175,512 downwards.
TGGAGCTTGAGGACATGGTACATACAGCCATGAAAGTGGAGAAGCAACTCAAGAAGAAGGGTTCATTTCAAAGGAGTTCTACACACAACTTTCAGTTCTCAAGCAAAGCCAAGGAAGGTGCATCCAAACCAAATGATGGGGCAACTTCAAAGTCTCAACATGAGGTACCAAAGACCAGATTCACTGAGGCTGAAAAAGGCAAAAGGTAATATCTCAACTTCTTCACGAGCTAGAGATATTAAATGCTTTCGTTGCTATGGTCGTGGGCATATTGCATCTGATTGTCGAAACAAAAGGGTGATGGTTTTGAGAGACAATGGTGATATTGAATCTGAAAGTGAGAAAGAATCAAATGATGATGAGCAACTTGAGGAGACAATACCTGAAAGAGGAGAACTTTTGGTGGTGAGAAGAGTTCTAAACATGCAATCCAAGGTTGATGAGGCAGAATAACAAAGAGAAAACATCTTCCACACAAGATGTTTGGTTAATGGAAGGGTATGCATGTTAATCATTGATGGAGGTAGTTGTGCTAATGTGGCTAGTTCTGAAATGGTGGAGAAATTAAAATTAGTTACTTCAAAACATCCTCATCCGTACAAGCTGCAATGGCTTAATGAATGTGGAGAAATGCGGGTAACTAAGCAAGTTTTGGTTTCCTTCTCTATAGGAAACTATAAAGATGAAATAATGTGTGATGTGGTGCCAATGCATGCTAGTCATATACTTTTGGGCAGGCCGTGGCAGTTTGATCGAAGAGTGAACTATGATGGATATCTTAATCGATATATGTTGAAACATCAAAACAAAACCATCATGCTTGTACCTCTAACTCCACAACAGGTTCATGAAGATCAACTCAAACTATCTCAAGCAAGGAGAGCTAGTGAGATTGAGAGAAAAAAGAATGAGAGTGAGAGACAAGAATCGAGAGAAAAAAAGAGTGGAGAGAAAAACAAGAGGGCTGATGTGAGTCTCTCCGAGGGAGAAAAGAAGTGGAAGGAAGTGAGGACACAAAAAGAGTGAATTTCTTTGCAAAAGGAAGTGAAGTAAAGAAAGCTTTGTTTGAGAAAAGAAGTGTGTTGGTGTTGATACATAAAGAAACTTATTTGAACACTAACGAACTAACTTCTTCTTTGCCTAGTTCTTTTGCGACTCTTTTGCAGGAGTACGAAGATGTTTTTCCAAAGGAGTAACCCGATGGTTTACCACCTTTGAGAGGCATCGAACATTAAATTGATTTTATCCCGGGAGCAACACTTCCAAATAGACCAGCATATGGAGCTAATCCGGAGGAAACCAAAGAGATACAAAGACAAGTGGAGGAGCTGATGGAAAAGGGTAAGGTTTGAGAGAGCATGAGTCCTTGTGCGGTACCTGTCATTGTTGTGCCAAAGAAGGATGGTACATGGAGAATGTGTACTGATTGTCGAGCCATCAACAAAATCACGGTAAAGTATCGCTATCCTATCCCTAGGTTAGATGATATGCTTGATGAGTTGTATGGTTCAATCATTTTTTCTAAAATTGATTTAAAGAGTGGATATCATCAAATTAGAATAAGAGAAAGAGATGAATGGAAAACGGCTTTCAAAACAAAATATGGCTTGTATGAGTGGTTAGTTATGCCTTTTGGTTTAACGAACGCACCAAGTACTTTCATGAGATTAATGAATCATGTTTTACGAGACTTTATTGGGAAGTTTGTGGTTGTGTACTTTGATGACATTCTTATATATAGCAAAAGCATGGAACAACATTTTGATCATGTGCTTGCTGTTTTGGACACTTTAAGAAAAGAGTCTTTGTATGCTAACCTTAAGAAGTGTTCTTTTTGCATGGATAAAATTGTATTTCTTGGTTTTGTTGTAAGTGCTAATGGGATTGAAATGGAGAAGGATAAAGTCAAGGCTATTCTAGATTGGCCGATTCCTAAAAACATTTCTGAAGTAAGAAGTTTTCACGGTCTTGCTAGTTTTTATAGGAGGTTTGTGAAAGATTTTAGCACTATAGCAGCACCATTGAACGAAATTGTTAAAAAAGAAGTTGGTTTTAATTGGGGAGAAAAACAACAAGTTGCTTTTGATCTCCTTAAAGAGAAACTAACTACCGCACCCATTCTTGCATTACCTAACTTTGATAAAATGTTTGAGATTGAATGTGATGCATCGGGAGTGGGTATAGGAGCTGTTTTGATGCAGGAAGGAAAGCCAATTGCATACTTTAGTGAAAAGTTGAAGGGCACTCAGTTGAACTATCCTACATACGACAAGGAGTTGTATGCATTAGTGAGGACGTTGGAGACATGGCAGCATTACTTGTGGACAAGATAGTTTGTTATTCATACTGATCATGAATCTCTCAAGTACCTCAAGGGTCAAGGCAAGCTTGGTAAGAGGCATGCCAAGTGGGTGGAATTCATTGAATCTTTTCCATATGTGATCAAGTACAAAAAGGGAAAGGAAAACATTGTTGCTGATGCACTATCTAGGAGGTATGCATTAATCTCTACTTTGAGTTCTAAACTTCTTGGTTTTGAATCTATTAAGGGGTTGTATGCTAATGATTCTAATTTTGCTTCTATTTATTTGGCTTGTGAGCATTCTGCATTTGAGAAGTTCTATAGGCATGAGGGATACTTGTTTCGTGAAAGTAAACTATGCATTCCTAAATGTTCTATGCGTGAGTTACTTGTTAGAGAAGCTCATGGGGGAGGATTAATGGGGCATTTTGGGGTACATAAAACTTTGGGTGTCTTGTGTGATCATTTTTATTGGCCTAAAATGCGAGTTGATGTTGAAGACATTTGTGCAAAGTGCATAACTTGCAAGCAAGCTAAATCAAGAGTGCAGCCACATGGATTGTACACACCTTTACCTATACCTAATGAACCTTGGGTAGACATATCCATGGACTTTGTTTTAGGCTTACCAAAAACAAAGAAAGGTAAAGATTCTATTTTCGTTGTGGTTGATAGATTTACGAAAATGGCACACTTTATTCCATGTCATAAGAGTGATGATGTAACTCATATTGCTGATTTGTTCTTTAAGGAAGTTGTTCGTTTGCATGGAATTCCAAGAACTATTGTGAGTGATAGAGATGCAAAGTTTTTGAGTCATTTTTGGCGTGTATTGTGGAGTAAATTGGGAACTAAGCTCTTATTTTCTACTACTTGTCATCCACAAACGGATGGACAAACTGAAGTTGTTAATAGAACTTTATCTCAATTACTTAGAATTTTGATTCAAAAGAATTTGAAGAATTGGGAGGATTGTTTGACATTTGCTGAATTTGCATATAATAGAAGTGTTCATTCTGCTACTAATCATTCTCCTTTTGAGATTGTTTATGGTTTCAATCCTCTGAGTCCACTTGATCTTGTGCCAATACCTATTGAAGAGCGTTCAAGTCTTGATGGTAAAGCTAAAGCCGAGCTGATCAAGAAGCTGCATGAAAAAGTTAGACTTAACATTGAGAAGAGAACCGAACAATATGTTAAACAAGCAAATAAGGGTCGCAAGAAAGTCATCTTTGAACCCGGAGATTGGGTATGGTTACACTTGAGGAAAGAAAGGTTTCCAAGTAAGAGAAAGTCGAAGTTGCAGCCAAGAGGAGATTGACCATTTCAAGTGGTTGCTCGAATTAATGATAATGCTTACAAACTTGACCTTCCGGGAGAGTATAATGTAAGTGCAACTTTCAATGTTTCTGATCTATCTCCATATCTTGATGATGCAGATTCGAGGATGAATCCTTTTGAAGAGGAGGGGAATGATGGAGAGCCACCCATGCACAACCATGCAAGGAAGAGAGATCCTTTGATAGTGCATGAAGGTCCGATTACAAGAGCAAAGGCTAAGAAGCTTAAAGAGGCCTTGATGAACCTTGTTGCTGAAATTAAAGAAAATGTGCAAGAGAAGTCCAAAGAAGGCCCAATGGTGAATGTTATTGGGCTAGAGATCACTTAATAGGGTGCACAAATGCTAAATTGTGCTTGAAGGCATAGTTTGAAGATCATGGGCCATCAAATTCGTGGCTAATATCTAGCCCATGGGATGATCAAGACTCTATGCATTCCTTAGTAGTTACAAAAGCATATAATTTGATTTTAATGTAGTTTTAAGTTACAAAAGCATATAATTTGATTTTAATGCAGTTTTAAGTTACAAAAGCCTTATAATGACTACATTAGTGATAGGTATTAATGTAGGTACTTAAGAGTCATTTGTCTACTATAAATAGGTCCTTTGATCATTTGTAATGGGATAACCTTTTTTGAATCCGAAAATTAAGCTTAAAGCCTTGTGAGTTGAATTCTCTCTTTGTGAGGTTTTCATTTTATCAAGAACTTATCAAGGTCAATTGAGCAAGATCTTGTGGCGTTCATCATACCGAGGTTCTTGGCTGATATAAATAGCCAACGGGTCGAGGTTCTTTCGCTCTAAGTAAGATCAAACTAGATTCTCGATTTGGGGAGATCCGCTGCTTATTCTTATACATTGGGTTCTTAGATTGTAATATCTAATGGGTCCTCGTTCTATCCACATCAACATACATCTCAATTACATATATATATATATAGATCTACATCTACAATTAATCAAAGTAAGAGGAATTACTCTTCAAAGACACCCAAAATCTTGCTGGTTTACTCAAAATCTCAAAACAAGTGGAGAGAGAGAGAAAGAGATAAAATGGGTTGAAGAGATGTGACTCATCTCCCCAATATATATTCAAACATTATCTATAATTTTCATAAAATAATTAAATATACATATATGTAGGTGCTTTAGATAGGTAGTAAATGTAAATATATAATATACATATATACATTACACACGTATACATATATATAGGTTATGTAAACTCATATATATATATATATATATATATTACATACGTATACATATATAAATATTTATGCATGCATCTTATTTTCATATATATATATATATATAATTAACATTAATAATAATAATAATAATAATAATAATAATAATAATAATAATAATAATAATAATAATAATAATAATATACCACAATAATATAATTTATACAAAAGTATTTACCAAGTACATTTTGTATAAATTATTTTGTCACATGTAATCACATATAAAGATCATAATTAAATTCCATAAAACAAAAGCATTTACGACACAAACGAATAAGCTTAGCACAAAAACCTAATATCATTTTTCCTCATTTAAACTTATCTATATCTTATCTTTTTACTTTTATCCATGATTGTCAAGAGAGTTGAGATCAAGCTCGGTTTCCTCCGTAAGCAATCCTGTAAAATACTTTAAAATCTCAAAAGAAACATTAGATCACAAAGTACGTAAAAAAAATAAAAAATCATCAAGTACAACATAATGCGTAAATCATAACTTTAAATGACATAAGAGTTCATTTCGAATCATTTTTCAATTAAAAGGTAAAAGAAATTTTGTGAAATATGAAATGCAAATTTTCTTGAAAACGGGGTGTTACACTCTGATCAAGCAACTCCACACAGTCTAACAAAGAGAATGAAACTCTATTAACACAGGCAGCAAGCTTAAAGCAGTTGAGCTCTTTAAGCTAAGAGTAGCTTGCTACGTAGACTGGACTTGAAACTTCTTTGATGTTTGTATATGATCTGCAGTGTAAATCTTTGATCGTTTAGATTGTGAGAGTTTAAGGTATTTTCAAGTCCTAGTTTTCTTGTATTTATAGGTGATTTGAATTTTGTCCTTTGGAGAGAAGATCTGATATGCTGCCTCTTTGGAGTGACGTGACATTTCTTGATTTGATCGTACACTGTTTGCTCAGGCTGTCACTTAGAAGCTGCAATTACCGTCCTAGTCTAACACATCTTCTGTCTTTCCTTTTTGCCTTTTGATACGTGGCACTTCTTGGTTGGTTGCAACTGCAGCTTGTGTCTACCGTAAACTGTTGTGCACGTTCTTTGAGATAATCGTTACTCTTTAGGTAGTTGTAGCTTCCTGATGCTTCAGTCTCCTCTTCATTCATCTTAGCATCGTTGGTTAATTTGTAACTAGCATCTTATCCGAAGCAGCCTGCTGTATTATTTTTGTCTTCATGGTTTTTATGCAGCAAGGTCTTCAATTTCTAGTCTTTGATCTTCAAGCCTCCTGATCCGAATCTATAGAATATTACAACGGAATCTAATACATAGGATCCTAGGCTCCTATTCTATTACATGCTTTGTCATTCATCAAAATCTTACATAATGTTCGTTACACTTTCTTACACTGCTTCTCTCTGAGTCTCCTTCTCCTTCACCGTAGTGACCTTCCTGGTTACTGGGGAGACTTTAGTTCCCTTCTTGCTAAAGATTCTGCCATATCCTATAAACTTGCCCTTTTGAATGGATTTACCCTTTGACAGGTCATGACCAGCATACCATAAAATGGTGTTGATCACGAGTTGTTGGTCCCAAAATTGTTGTAGGTAGGCTTAGAGGGGGGGTGAATAAGTCAACCCTCTTTTTCAACTTTTTCTTCTAACTCTTTTAGCTCACTTCTAAGATCAGTAACCTTTTGGGAGGTTACTAATTAGAGTGGTTTGCGGAAGCTTAATACTGAGTCTAGTTGAAGTTGTGCAGCTTATCAGAGAGAGTGTATGAATGCATGAAATACAGTAAGCATATAAAGACTCAAGGATGTATAGAGGTTCAAAGGTGGAGTAATCCTTCTACATCATCTCTTCCTCTACACAGGAGGGAACCTTTGTTAAGCAGGTTGATTTACATAGACCTATCTATTACAACCCACCCTTAACAAGTAAGTAGCAAGCTTTCACACAGATACTTGCCTACTTTTCCTTGACCCACACAGGATCATATTCTACCCACCCAGGGTCCTCACTTTCTCTCCTAGAAAGTGGTAAACTCAGCAGGACATTACTCCTCGCACTGAGTACTCCGAGACAACCTTTTAGAGAGGTTTATCTCCTTCTTCTTCAACTGGGTGCAGGAAGCTTGGCCTTCGTATGCAGACTGATTCTACTGAAGCTTGCTGCTGACTGGTAGACTGGGTGTGCGTCTTCTTGGGGTGTGGAGTGTTCGAGCTCTTCTTCTTTTCATCAGCTATCCTAGAACACTCTCTTTTCTCAGGCTTCCCCCTTCTTCTGCGCTTCTCTCTTTTGAGCTTTTCTCTCTTCTTTTGCGCTTCTCTCTGTGAGCTTGGATATTCCGATGTGCTCACTTCTTTTCTCTCTGGCACATTCTGTGCTTCTCTCACGCACTCCTCTTTTTAAGTCTTCAGTCCTCCTCTTTATAGGGTGTGAAATCTGCCCGTTGAAGGTAGAGAGATTTCCATCATTTCTGTGCCGCACTCCTGACACATGCCAGCTTTTCGCTTTCCACGTGTTTTCTTCTGATTGACTCCTCTTCTCTTTTCTCTCTACCGATAACTTCTTGTGTCTACCGATAACTTTGACTTTTCTCCCCATGCCTGCTTTGCAGCTTCCTCCTCTGGCTTCACTCTAGAGCTTCCTCTTCTGGCTTGCTCCCTTTGGTGGCTCGAGGCTTCTGTAGCATGCCGCCTGTGCAGTATGCTTTCGGCATGGTCTTCTAGGTAGCTTCCTGTCCTGCTGTGTTTTGCTTTGGCGGGGTTCCTTCCAATAGCTTCCTGAAGTCAATAGTATCCTTATTAACTCATCTGATTCTTTATAATCTTTCTCTTCAGTATCCTTCCACTTGACACTTTCTCTGTTTCTTTTAATCTTCTGCAGTAACTTTATTGCAGTAACTTTTCCTAAGATTGGTTATGCATATTAGAGTTACTTTAAGGATTTGTCTTATCAAAACATTCTACAAATGTATCCAACAATTTCCCCCTTTTTTTATGATGAAAAAACCTTTACAGAAGATCAAAAGATTATAACCTCTCAAGCACAGAAAGCATATTTAAAGTATGACATTTTTTAGCATACTACTTTCATACACAAATCACATATAAATCTAAAAGAAATGGCACAAGGAATGAGCTTTTTGAAGAATATAATACATTTTATTAAGATAAAACGTGTACATTACAATGCAGTAAGCAAAGTTACAATAAACTTCCTATCTAAATTCATTTTTCTATTCTTCTTGCTCTTTCCTTTCTTTTTTTTCCTCTTTAGCTTCTTGCGGGCTTCTTTCTTCTCTAGCTCTTACCGCTTTTGGGTGCAAGGGTCTGCTCCCAATTGATTTTGCTCTTAGTCTAAAGAGAGAGAGATAGAATTAAAGGTGAGGAGAAGAGGCTTCTTCGGAAGAGAGTAGTGAAGCAGAGGAAGAGATCTGAGAACATGGAGAGAATGACACAGTAGCTTGCTGCTACTTTTCATTCCCCATAACCTCACTAACTCCTCCTGTTGTATTAGCTGCTCAAATCCTTGGAAGCAGAAATCATATATTTCCCCTCCAACATCTTCATATGGACGGGCTGGAATCTTCTCTTTTCCTCCATGGAAGACTTTTGATCTTCCATGATCCTTCGCAGTTTCTTCCCCCTTTTTGACATCATCAAAAATGAGCTTAATCTCATTTTTAACTGGAGAAGGATCCTTTATTCTTTTTCTGTCTTCTAAGAGAAGAACCTGGGTGGTTGCCCTCAGGTTCCCTTAAGGTTGAGGTGAAAAGAGAATGCTAGAAGATCAAGTCTTCTGAGGAAGACTTGCTTAGCAAGTGTTAAGCGTGAGAGGTGAAAATATGAGATTTGAGGTGTGCTTGGTTGATTATTAGCAAAGAATGCGTCTTTTGGAAGAGATGAAGAGAAGGGTTTCCAAAAATCAGGTTTCATGATGAACATAAGGATGAGAGAAAGGGAGAGGATATCTTTTTATGCTTTATGAAGAGATAAGAGTGCATGTATTTATAGGGAAAGAGATACTCCCTGTTGCAGTTGGATCTTCCGAGATCTCATTAACTGCTCCGCCGATTTTCAATGCATGTGTTCACAGTTTCCACAGCTTTATTTCGTTTCTCTTTGATTTGATTGTATCTGTGGTTAGCGGCTGAGTCTCTACCCTTGAATTTTTCTGATCGTACGGCTATCGTTCCTTTTAAGGTTTTTGAAAAGATAGTCTGTTTCTGGAAAAGGTGATCTTCTTTAAATGTACGCACGTTACCAAGAAATATTTTCTTAGTAACTGTTTTGACTTGTAACATCCAAGAGATCCCTTTATCCAGTGACTTGATGATAAATTCTAATGTCAAGTAACCTAGTGTCCAGTACATTGGTGTCTAGCATCCTGATACCCAGCGACCTGATGTTCAGCGACCTAGTGTCCAGCTTCCTGGTATTTAGCGTCCTGGTGCCCAGCGACCTAGTGTTCAGCGATCTAGTATCCAGCCCTTGGTATCTAGCATCCTAATATCTAGCGTCCTGCCATCCAGCGACCTAATCTCCAGTCCGCCTGGTGTCTAACATCCTGATGTCCAGCATCCTTCTATTCAGCGACCTAGTTTCCAATGTTCCGGTGTCTAGCGTTTCTTTCGTCAAAAGTTTATCTTTTTCTTTTGTGCCCTTCTATCTTTTCTACTGACTTAATGACAAGTGCTCTGATTTTTATTATCTTAGCATCCAGAAGTTTGGTATCTAGAATCTGGGTGTACAGCGTCCTGTTATCCCATGACCTAATATCCAGTAACCGGATGTTTAGCATACTAGAGTCAGAGTTTGTCATTTTGTCAATTGTTCCCCGTAAAATTAATAGCAGTTTGTCAGATGTTCCTACAAAATGAGTGTTCTTGTATAGGTACTCATACAAGTATGAGTCCTTCTGGGTTAGATTTTCTTTCAGAAGTTTAGACTATCTTTACAGCCCGTGATTGCTATAGAGAGAGATTTCACTTCTTGAAGATTAAAAGTTAAGAACAGAAAGGACAGTGTGTGCAGGTGTTTTCTTACTATATCTCCCTTTTAGAGTATGATCTCTCAGATATGGAAATAATAAACTGAGATAACAGTAAGAGAGAAAAAAAAAGGTTTTTGGAGTTGCTGTTCTGCTTGATTCCTTAAGGAATGTCAGTTTGTTGCAGACTTTTTAAAGCATGCCCACACTTGGGTTACTCCAAGGATTTTAACCTTTTTGCCATCAAAGCTTCCTTGATTAGTACTGGAAGTTCCCCCTTACTTTATGGTCTCCTCTTTTAAGATGTGGGGTCACTAACAGTACTGTTCCAGGTTACTTTGAGGCTTTGCATGAGAAAGTGAAACATTATAACATAGAAATATGCATGTAGGCTTCCTTCTCATTTTTTATTTTTAGAATCAAGTGACAACAGTTTAAAGTCCACTATCTTAGAGTAAAGTCACTTGATTTCTTTGACAGAAAAGGCATGATTATGATCAAAAATAAAGATTATAGAATTAGAACGAGATACCTGATCATATTTGTTCGTTTGAAAGAGTGGATCCTCTTTCATTCTTTGTTTCTGTATGGAGATTGATCTGGATGATGGATTGAGCTTCTTCTTCTTGCTCCTTTGCTTTGCATCCTCAGTATTTTCCTCCATGGTTGCTAGCTTGTCCATTGCTATAGTCTTGAAGCTTCCTCTGTATGTTCAGCAACACATGTTCTTTGTTGATCAGCTCCATGTTGGTCTCCTCCATGATACATAAGGACATTGCTCCTTGTGCATGGCTTCCTTCTTCGCAGTCCTTCCATGGCAGCTTGATGTTCACCCTCAGAAATAGTTTTGCTTCACAACACAGCTTGATTTTCTACATCGTTTAGCTTTTTTTTTGTCTTCACATCAATCATATCATTTTAGAGCCAAAGGCAGTAAAATGATCTTTGATGTGGGGGTGAGAGAGAGAGAGAGAAAGAGATTTTTTAGAGAGAGGCTTTTTCACAGATGGGATCTGGATAGATCGATTAGATCTTTTGTTCATCCATTTGCTCTGATACCACTTGTTTGTATCAGATTGACCATTGAGCAAGGATGAAAAATCCACCTGCTCTTATACCACTTGTTTGTATCAGATGGATTAGCAGATGGATGATCCAACCTGCTTTGATACAACTTGTTGGTCCCAAAACTGTTGTAGGTAGGCTTAGAGAGGGGGGAGGTGAATAAGCCTACCTTCTTTTTCACCTTTTTCTTCTAACTCTTTTGGATCACTTCTAAGATCAGTAACCTTTTAGGAGGTTACTGATTAGAGTGGTTTGCGGAAGCTTAATACTGAGCCGAGTTGAAGTTGTACAGCTTACCAGAGAGAGTGTATGAACGCATGAAATATAGTAAGCAGATAAAGACGCAAGGATGTATAGTGGTTCGAAGGTGGAGTAATCCTTCTTCGTCCTCTCTTCCTCTACACAGGAGGGAACCTTTGTTAAGTTGGTTGATTTATATAGACCTATCTATTACAACCCACCCTTAACAAGTAAGTAGCAAGCCTTCACACAGATACTTGCCTACTTTCTCTTGACCCACATAGGATCCTATTCTACCCACCCAGGGTCCTCACTTTCTTTCCTAGAAAGTGGTAAACTCAGCAGGTCATTACTCCTCGCACTGAGTACTCCGAGACAACCTTTTAGAGAGGTTTATCTCCTTCTTCTTCAACTGGGTGTAGCAAGCTTGGCCTCGTATGCAGACTGATTTTGCGGAAGCTTGCTGCTGAATGGTAGACTGGGTGTGCGTCTTCTTGGGGCGTGGAGTGTTCGAGCTCTTCTTCTTTTCATCAGCTCTCCTGGAACACTCTCTTTTCTAAGGCTTCCCCCTTCTTCTGTGCTTCTCTCTTTTGAGTTCTTCTCTCTTCTTTTGTGCTTCTCTCTGTGAGCTTGGATATTCTGATGTGTTCACTTCTTTTCTCTCTAGAACATTCTGTGCTTCTCTCACGCACTCCTCTTTTTCAGTCTTCAGTCCTCCTCTTTATAGGGTGTGAAATATGCCCGTTGAAGGTAGAGAGATTTCCATCATTTCTGTGCCGCACTCCTGACACACGCCAGCTTTTCGCTTTCCACGTGTCTTCTTCTGATTGACTCCTCTTCTCTTTTCTCTCTACCGGTAACTTCTTGTGTCTACCTGTAACTTTGACTTTTCTCCCCATGCCTGCTTTGCAGCTTCCTCCTCTGGCTTCACTCTAGAGCTTCCTCTTCCGGCTTGCTCCCTTTGGTGGCTCGAGGCTTCTGTAGCATGCTGCCTGTGCAGTATGCTTTCGGCATGGTCTTCCAGGTAGCTTCATGTCCCGCTGTGTTTTGCTTTGGCAGGGTTCCTTCCAGTAGCTTCCTGAAGTCAATGGTATCTTTATTAGTTCATCCGATTCTTTATAACCTTTCTCTTCAGTATCCTTCCATTTGACACTTTCTTTGTTTCTTTTAATCTTCTGCAGTAACTTTATTGCAGTAACCAATCCTAAGATTGGTTATGCATATTAGATGTACTTTAAGGATTTGTCTCATCAAAACATTCTACAAATGTATCCAACACAATTCCATAAGTTGGCTTGCCAACCTTATTCTCCACCTCCTCCTTGAGTTTGCTGAAAACATATTCAGCCCAGTTCACCTTCTCAGCCTCCATTAGAGCCATCATCATCCTGTACCTGAGGTTGGTACATTTGTCAAAGGAACCAAACCGGTTCTCGATGATGTGGTAGCAGATGTCATGGAGCATCTGATACTCCACCTGGAAGAGTTTTTTGTTGCAGCTATTGTCGGGTCAACAGGTCTTCGGAACCTCTGAATCTCTTCCAGTACTCTTCCACCATCTCCTCTCCATAGATGGCCAAGTCACTGTCATCCATTCCTTCAGTGAGAAGCTGAAAGATGCTTCCTATGAGACTAGTAGTAATTTCGATCATCTTCTTTCCCATTTTGGACACGATCTTTGTCTTGTCCTCAAACACTTCTACATTGGTATAGAATTGCCTAACAAGGTCCTCGCAATACGGTTCATTGATGTGTGAGCAGAAACCCCACACTCTAGACTGGTGGAGGCTGTTTAGGATCATCTGCATAAGGTCGATGGAATGACCTTTATCTTTGATGGCCTTCAGTAGGATCTTCTCGTCAACGAGATGACCATTCATGACTTGAGATTTCTTGGGTGCCATTTTGAATAGTAGGAGGGAAAGTGAGTTTCTGCAAAAAGTAGAGATAGAGAATAAAAAAGATTGCTAGGTTACTGCTTGCAGAAAACTTTAGTGTTAAGAATATGAGAGCGTAAAAGATTTTGATCAACTGTAAAATTCCTATTTATAGGAAATCTCCCTGTATTTTGATCAAGGGCTTAGATCAACTTGGATTTTGAATGGTTTATCATCCTGCGGCTGAAGTTCCCAGCATTTAATTTGTGGATTCACTTTTTGACTTTTCAAAGATCTTGAGGGACTTATTTGCAAAAATCACCACCTTTCATTGGGTAATCTGTCCTGATTTGATGCACCACATCTTGAGATTGACAGTTTCTTTCGATGGTGCGCTTCGTGGGTTTCTTTGTGATGATTGTTTTTCCAGATGTCATGTGCTAACGTGTCTTTCAGTAAGCTTTGTCAGCTACCTACATCAGGAACCTTTGGCAGGGACCTCTCTCAGTGTCCTTTCTTAACTCTTTTTTAGCTTCAAAAATTTCACATTTTTCCAAGTCTTCTTAGCTTCCCCTTAAGCTGTAGGACACTTAAGAAGAGTTTATTAGACAGAGTTAGCTTAGTTTAATGATACCCAATTCATTTCCTAGATAAGAAAATCTTGATTCACAAAGAGGTTTTGTGAATATGTCAGCTAGCTGCTGATCAGTGTGAATGTTTTCCAGTGAGATGTCCTTCTTTTCTACATGATCTCTAATGAAGTGGTGGCGAATATCAATGTGCTTTGTTCTTGAGTGAAAAACAGGATTGTGGGTAATTGTTATTACACTCGTCTTGTCGCACATTATTTGTGTTTCCTTCTCAATGATGTCGTAATCTCGAAGCTCTTGCTGAATCCATAAGATTTGTGCACAGCAGCTTCCTACAGCAACATATTCAGCTTCGGCGATAGAGGTGGCTATGGAAGTTTGTTTCCTGCAGAACCAGGATACTAGGCGATTCCCCAGTATTTGGCAGGTTTCGTTGGTGCTCTTCCTATCAATTTTGTAACCTGCAAAATCAGAATCAGTATACCCAATCAGTTTGACTCCTCCTTCTTTAGGGTACCACAAGCCTACTTCTTGGGTTCCTTTTAGGTATGATGATCCTCTTAGCCGCTGTGAGGTGGGACTCCTTGGGAGCGACTTGATATATCGCACACATTCCAACTACAAACATAATGTATGGCCTGCTTGCAATAAGGTAGAGTAGTGACCCAATTAATCCTCTGTACTTGGTGATGTTAACCACTTTTTCTTCTTCATCTTTATCCAGGCTTCCCGACGTTGGCATTGGAATGCTTACTGTACTGGCGTTCTTCATTCCAAATTTCTTGATCAGCTCCTTTGTATACTTCATTTGATTTATGAAGGTTCCTTGATCAAGCTGCCTGCGTTGCAATTCAAGGAAGAAGTTTAGTTATCCCATCATACTCATTTCAAACTTGGATTGCATCAGGTCGGAAAACTTCCTGCATAGCTCTTTATTGGTTGAGCCAAAGATGATGTCATCCACATAAATTTAGACAAACAGGATGTTATCTTCATCGTGGATTCTAAATAGGGTTTTATCCACCTTGCCCTTCTTGAATCCATTATCCAGCAGGTATTTTAACAGAGTGTCATACCATGCTCTAGGTTCCTGCTTCAGTCCATAAAGAGCTTTTCCCAATCTATACACCATCCTATTAGCATTCTCTTCGAAACTGGGTGACTGTTCAACATAAACCTCTTCCGCTAACATCCGAGTCAAGAAAGTGCTCTTTACATCCATTTGATACACAGTGAGATTCTTGTGAGTTGCATAAGCTAGAAAGATTCTAATAGTTTCAGGTCTGGCTACTGGAGCAAAAGTTACATCAAAATCAATGCCCTCCTCCTGGCAGTATCCTTTCGCCACTAGCCTAACCTTGTTCCTTACAACTTGTCCTTCTTCATCTAGCTTATTCTTGAATACCCACTTAGTTCCAATAACTCCTTGATGAGTAAGTCTGGGAACCAGGTACCAAACTTGGTTCCTCTCAAATCCATTAAATTCTTCCTGCATGGCTTGAACCCAGTTGATATCTTCCAGAGCTTCCTCAGGGTGCTTGGGTTTTACATGTGATATGAAGTAAGAAAACATAGATTCATGAGGATTTGACCTTCTCGTCCTTACTCCAGAGGTGAAATCTCCTATAATCAAGTCTCTGGGGTGATCTTTGAGTCATCTTCTTCTTGCTTCATCAGCTTGCTGAGGTTGCTCTTCTGTTGGATTCAGGTTCATATCTGCAGACTGATCTTCTTGAGGTTACTGATTATTTTCAGGTTTCTGAATCTGAGTAGGTACCTGCAAGTTAGGAATATGTATAGTCTAGGATGGTGGCATTCCATCCATATTTTGAAGATTTGGCAACTGCACATCAATATACTCAACATGATTGTTGTTGATGTGAGTTTTGTCCAACTTTTCCTGAAGTTCCTCTATATCAGCCTTACTGCAATATGGTTCATCAAAGACCATATGTACAGATTCCTCTACAACAAGTGTTCTCTTGTTAAAGATTCTGAAGGCTTTTCTTACCGATGAGTATCTTAGGAATACCCCTTCATCTGATCTGGCATCGAAGGTTTTGAGGTACTCTTTTCCATTGGTAAGCACGAAGCACCTGCATCCAAATATGTGAAAATAAATAATACTAGGAGAGTAACCATACCACAGCTCATGGGGAGTCTTTATCAGATCCTTTGTTGGAAACATTTAAGTACGCTTTGATGAGACAAAACCTTAAAGAAACTAACACTCATTCTATAAGCATAACCAATCTTAGGAGAGGTTACTGTAACGAGGTTACTGTAGAAAGATAGATCAGAGAAAGTGTTAAATGAAGGATATTGAAGAGAATGGTGAAAGAAATCTGGTTAACTAAAAGGATACTGATGACTGCAGGAAGCTACTGGAAGAGACCTTGCCGAAGCAGATTGCAAAGCATCAAGCTACTAGACAGGAAGCTACTTGAGAGACCATGCCGAAGCATACTGCAGAGCAGCATGCTACAAAAGCCTCAAACCACCTGACAGAGCAAGCCAGAGAATGAATCTCAAGAGTGAGCACGAGGAGGAAGCTACAAAGCAGGCATGGGAAGAAGTCAAAAGTTACCTGTAGAGAGAAGAGGAATGGAGCTAATCAGATGAAGACACGTGGAAAGCGAAAAGCTAGCATATATCAGAAGAAGTGTGGTGCATCTAATGATGGAAATCTACCTACCTTCAACGGATAGATTTCCTAATATATAAATAGAAGAAGACTGAAGACTGAGAAGTGTGCAGAAGAGAGGACAACGTAAGAAGAAGAAGAGAGTGCGTAGTCCAAGAGAGAAGAGCACAAGAGAGAGCTCAAAAGTGAAAAAGCGCAATAAAATAAGATAAGAGCGCAAAAGAGAGCTCAGAAGAGAAAGCTCAAAAAGAGGGAGAAGGGCATGCAGAAAAGAAGAAGAAAATAGTGTATAAAAGATAACAAGTGACAAGAAAGCTCATACACTCTATGCCCAGAAACGCACACTCAGTCACACAATCCAGGAAGCAAGCTACAGCAGATCAACCTGCAAAAGAAGCTTAAGCTTGCTGCATCTAGTTGAAGAAAAAGAAGATAAAACTTTTAAGGACTGTCTCGAAGTGCTTAGTGTGAGGAACAAAGTCCTGCTAAGCTGTCCACTTTCTGAAGAAGAAAGTGAGGACCCTGAGTGGGTTGGGCAGGATCCTGTGAGGATCAGTTAGGAGAGAAGGCAAGCAGCTGTGTGGGCTTGCTACTTACTTGTTAAGTGATTGTTGTAATAGATAGGGCTATTTAAATCAACAAAGCTTAACAAACGTTTCCTCTTGAGAAGAGGTAGAGAGGATGTAGAAGGATTACTCCACCTTCGAACTTTTGTATATCCATGCATTTATCTATGCTTACTGCTCTATATGCCTATCTTACGTTAAAAGCGTGTCTTGCATATTTGATCTTTACAGAAGAGAAAGCTTCCGCATATAACTCTGATAAGTAACCTCCCAAAAGGTTACTGTCTCCCTACCAAAGCCTCCTAGAAAGAAGAAAAGTTTGAAATATGAGTAGGCTTATTCCCCCCCCCCACCCCCCACCCCCTTTAAGCCTACTGCCACTTGGGACCAACAAGTGGAATCAGAGCAGGTTGGACTAAACATCCATCAAATGATATCT
Organism: Scutellaria baicalensis; assembly: GCA_005771605.1. NCBI lineage: Eukaryota > Viridiplantae > Streptophyta > Magnoliopsida > Lamiales > Lamiaceae > Scutellaria > Scutellaria baicalensis. The sequence continues at coordinate 34,158,245 of CM016724.1, read as the reverse complement.
GATACCAACAGGTGGTATTAGAGCAGGATGGATGATATGTAAGATCTAATCGATCTATTCAGATCCAATCCTTGATAAACATCTATCTCTCTCTCTCTCTTTCTCTCTCTCTCTCTCTCTCTCTCTCTCTCTCTCTCTCCCCCTCACATCATAGATCAGTGAAATCTATTGCCTTTGTTGAAAGGATATGATTGATGTGAAGATAACTGGCAGCTAAAGGATATAGAAAATCATGCTGAGTTGTGAAGAAAAGTTGTTCAGAAGAAGGAAGCTGGTGAACAGTAAGCTATGTTCAAGGAACATGCTGCTAAACAGGAAGCTGTGCATAAGGAGCAAGCTTCTACTTAAATTAAGAGCAGATTGACAAAGTGAAGCTGGTTGCTGATCATGAAGAGGAAGCTTATACAAAGGAATCAAAGTGAAGCTAGGAAGTATGGACCATACTGGAGTTTCTAGTCTACAACAATGAGCGAACAAGCAACCTTAGAAAAAGATGCTGAAGAAGTCAAGCGAAGGAGTGTAAGAAAAGAAGCTCACTCCATCAACAAGACCATCCTCCAGAAAGGAAGCAAGAGATGAAAGAGGATCTACTCTTTAAACCAACTCTCAAGAAAAGAATAACGATGACCAGGTACCTCGTTCTAATTTACTCTTTTGATTTCGGTCTCGCTTATTTTTATCCCGTTAAAAAACTCAAGTGACTACATGAGAACCAACGATCAAGAAAGCCAAATGAAAGAATCTTCAGAGGACTGAAGATAACAGGCTTGAAAGACACTGGTCACTTGACTTGAGAATAAGGAGGGAAACTTGTACGATAAATTCCAAAGAAGATGCTTCACCTACTCATGCAAACCTCAAGGTTACCTAAAATAGTACTGAAAGTGACCCTACTTCTTAAAAGAGAACCATAAAGTAAGGGGGAACTTCTAGTACAAATCAAGGTAACTCAGCAGACAAATGAGTTAAGTCCTTGGAGAAACCCAAAGAATATGGGTATGCTGTAAAAAGTCTGCTACAACCAATCATTCCCTAAAGAACAAGCAGAACAGCAACTCTAAATGGAAAGAAATTTGTCTGTCTTACTAGTATCATGGTTTATCTTTTCTATACGTAAAAGAGTTCATACTTTAAAGAGATACAGTAAGTAAACACCTGGACATACCTTCTTTTGCTTACTAACAAAAGTCTTATAGGAATCAAACTATCTCTACAGCAACCATGGCTGTAAGGAAAGTCTAAGTTCCTGAAAGAAACTTAACCCACAAGGACCTATACTTGTATAGGTACCTATGTAAGGATATTTGTTCTGCAGGTTCCTTCAACAGGAAGCAAACACCAAGAAAACAACTGAAGCAAGATGTGATTGTCATAGGAGTCTGAAAACTCAGAAGAAGGTCAACTCACCCTCAGACAATAGGCTACTGAATTCAGGGGGGACCTTTGACGATATGACAAAGCTCTGACAACAGGACGCTAGACACCAGGATGTTGGATACTAGGTTGCTGGATAATAGGACGCTGAAAATCAAAACGCTAGACACCAGATGGGTGGATACTAGGTCGCTACACATCAGGTCGCTGTACACCAGGACGGTAGACACCGAGCCACTGGATACTAGGTTACTGAACATCGGAGTACTTGTCTACAAGTCACTGGAAAGGAGGTCACTGGTGGCTTACATCTCACCAAACAGCAAGCAGTTACCTAAAAGCAATCGGTAACGTGTGCGCATGAAAAGTGGACCACCTTTTTCACAACCCTTGGATATCAGTCGTGTGATCAAGAAAATCTAAGGGCTAAGAATCAAGTGTTGACCAAACACTCATGTAATCACCTCATGCAGAGGAGAAAAGAAATAAAGCTGTGGAAACTGCCAACAACTTTATTGGGAACCGGCGGAGCAGTTAACGAGATCTTTAAGAAGATAAACTTAATCCTCGGATCTCATGGAACACTCAAAACATGGAGTAACTCAAACTTTATAAATACATGCACTTCTTATTCTTCATATCCATTAATATATCCTCTCTCTCTCTCTCTCTCTCTCTCTCTCTCTCTCATCCTTAAAACATAATGGCACCAGACTGTTAGAAACTATTTTCTCTGTTCCTTTCTCACCGCACATTCTCTGCAAATAATCAACCAAGCATACCACAAATCACGAAGAGTCACTCCTTACGCTAGACACTTTCTAAGCAAATCTTTCTCAGAAGACTCAATCTTCTAGCTTACTGCCCTCACCTCAATTCCAAAGAACTTTCACCCATGTTCTCCTCTTAGAGGCAGGAGATAGAGCGGAAAGATCCCTCTCCAGTAACCCCAGAGCTTCAGCTCGTCGATAATGACAAAAAGAGGGAAGAAACTGCGAAGGATCTTGGAAGATCAAAAGTCTTCCAAAGGTGGAAAGGAGAAGATTCCAGCCCATAAAGGGTGTTGGATGAATTTTGCTTACAAGGGGCTAAGCTGGAGTAACAGTAGAAGGAGTTCATGAGATTATATCGAGAGAGGCTGCAGCAAGCTAGTGCAGGCCAGGGCTCTTTCCCTCTTCTCAGGAACCTCCCATCTTTTTTCATTCTCTCCTCCGAATAAGCGCTTCTTTACCTTTTTGCGCTCATCTCCTAAATCAAAGAAGAAAACCAATTGGGAGCAGGTTCTTGCACCCAAAAGAGGGAAAATGTAGACTGAAAAAAGAAGCTGGCAGCAAGCTAAGGGGAAAAGAAAGAAAGGAAAGAGCAAGAGAAAGAAGAATGAGTCTAGATAGGATATTTACATTGTATTTTCCTTACTTCGCTGTATTGTAAATGTTTCATCTATATAAAATGTCTTTTATTCTCTAAAGCTCTCTCTTTGTGACCTTTCTTTTAGACTCACATGTGATTTAAAGAAAGCATTATGCTATAACTTTACATATCATACAATCTGTTTTATGTGCTTAAGTGATTATGATCTTCTGTAAAGGTTTTGTCATCATCAAAAAGGGGGAAATTGTTGGAAACATTTAAGTATTTTTTAATGAGACAAAACCTTAAAGAAAGTAACCCTCATTCTATAAGCATAACTAATCTTAGGAGAGGTTACTGCAACAAGGTTACTGTAGAAAGATAGATTAGAGAAAGTGTCAAAGGAATGATACTGAAAAGAATGGTGAAAGGAATCTGGTTAACTAAAAGGATACTGATGACTGTAGGAAGCTACTGGAAGAGACCTTACCGAAGCAGATTGCAAAGCAGCAAGCTACAAGACAAGAAGCTACCTCAGAGACCATGCCGAAGCATACTGTAGAGCAGCATGCTACAGAAACCTCAAGCCACCTGACGGAGCAAGCCAGAGAAGGAATCTCAAGAGTAAGCATGAGGAGGAAGCTACAAAGCAGGTATGGGAAGAAGTCAAAAGTTACTGGTAAAGAGAAAAGGAATGAAGCCAATCAGATGAAGACACGTGGAAAGTGAATAGCTAGCGTATATTAGAAGAAGTGCGGTGCATCTAATGATGGAAATCTACCTACCTTCAACGGGCAGATTTCCTAATCTATAAATAGAAGAAGACTGAAGAATGAGAAGTGTGCAGAAGAGAGGACAGCAGAAGAAGAAGAAGAGAGCACAAGAGAAAGCTCAAAAGAGAAAAAGCACAACAAAATAAGAGAAGAGCGCAAAAGAGAGCTCAAAAGAGAAAGCTCAAAAAGAGGGGGAAGGGTATGCAGAAAAGAAGAAGAAAAGAGTGTACAAAAGATAACAAGTGAGAAGAAAGCTCATACACTCTATGCCCAGAAACGCACACTCAGTCACACAGTCCAGGCAGAAAGCTACAGCAGATCAACCTACAAAAGAAGCCTAAGCTTGCTGCATCCAGTTGAAGAAGAAGAAGACAAACCTTTTAAGGACGGTCTTGGAGTGCTTAGTGCGAGGAACAAAGTCCTGCTAAGCTGTCCACTTTCTAAAGAAGAAAGTGAGGACCCTGAGTGAGTTGGGTAGGATCCTGTGTGGATCAGTTAGGAGAGTAGGCAAGCAGTTGTGTGGGCTAGCTACTTACTTGTTAAGTGAGTGTTGTAATAGATAGGGCTATGTAAATCAACAAAGCTTAACAAATGTTCCCTCTTGAGAAGAGGCAGAGAGGATGCAAAAGGATTACTCCACCTTTGAACCTCTGTATATCCATGTGTTTATCTAGGCTTACTGCTCTATATGCCTATCATAAGTTAGAAGCATGTCTTGCATATTTGATCTTTACAGGAGAGAAAGCTGCCGCATATAACTCTGATAAGTAACCTCCCAAAAGGTTACTGTCTCCCTACCAAGGCCTACTGGAAAGAAGAAAAGTTTGAAATATGAGTAGGCTTATTCATCCCCCCACCCTTCTCTAAGCATACTGCCACTTGGTACCAACATCCTTGTTGATCTGGCATCTGTTTTGTGTGTAGCATGCTGTGTTGGTTGTTTCTGCCCAAAATCTCTTTAGTAGCTAAGCTTTGGCTAACATTGTCCTTGTAGCTTCCTTCAGAGTCTTATTTCGTCTTTCAACAACCCCATTCTGCTGAGGTGTCCTAGTTGCTGAGTATTCGTGCCTGATTCCGTGGTTTGAGCAGTATGCTTCTATGAATTTGTTGGTAAATTCAGTTCCCCTATCTGTTCTGATCTTTACTATGCTCAGGCTCTTCTCGGTTTGCAGTCTCTTGAGGAACTCTGGCAGACGTTGTTGTTTATCAGATTTCTTTGCAAGGAAAATCGTCCAAGTGAACCTTGAGTAGTCATCTACTACTACTAAGGTATATTTCTTCCCAGATATGCTAATTGGTTCAACTGGTCCAAAGAGATCCATGTGTAGAATATCCAGTATCCTATCTGTAGAACGAAGGGTTTTGTTCTTGAAAGAGCTCTTTAGTTGTTTCCCTTTCTGACATGCTCCACAGACAGCTTCCTTCTTGTAAACCATGTTAGGTAGCCCTCTGACTAGCCCGTTCCTAGCTAGTTTATTCATGGTTTTGAAGTTCAGGTGGCTCATCCTCTTATGCCACAGCCAGCTAGCTTCAGGAGTTTCTTTGGCAATGAAACAAGTAGCAGTAGTCACTAATTCCCAATCAACAACATAGATGTTTCCCTTCCTCGTTCCAGTGAGCTTGACTTCCTGAGTTTTGTTGTCCTTAATCAAGCACTTGTTGAGATTAAACTACACACAATAGCCTTTGTCACAAAATTGACTTATGCTCAGGAGGTTGTATTTTAAGCCTTCTACATGTGATATTTCTTTGTTGCAGATATTTCCTCTAATTAGGTCACCAGTGCCCTTTGTGCTTCTTTTGGAGTTGTCTCCAAATATGACTTTAGGTCCTTTGGAAGCTTTGAAGTTGATAAGGCTCTTATGGTTCCCTGGCATGTGTCTTAAGTCGTTGTCAATGTACCATATTTCCTTGTTGCTTCCTGTCACAAGTTCTTGCAATCAAAGAGAAATCACTTCCTTTTAGGTACCCATACAAGTACGGGTCCTTTCTTGTTAGTTTCCGTTTTCCTCTTGGGAACCCATACTTGTTTTATAACAATCTTTTTGTTATAACTCTTGTTGGTTCCTGAATTTTTACCAGTATCCTTGGAATACTACATGTGTGCTTTGTGTGCAAGTGATTTCTGCCACTTAGGAACATAGGTTCCATTAGCTTTAGACATATAGGTCTGTGGCAAATAGGGAGCTTGAGACCTTTTGCCCTTTCTAGGCTGTTGTCTATGACTCCTGCTTCCAGCATACTTAGGTTGCTGGAGCTTGCTTCTGACAGACTTACTGTCATAGGTACCTGAAAGGGGTCTCTTTCCCTTTCTATCAAAGCTTCCTGCACTTCTACTTGCAGTTCCCCCTAAGTTAGGTAATTCATTTTGATGGGGAATAACTGCATGCACAAATGTAGGTGCCTTCGAGGTGCTGGTTATGGAAGTGGAAGCTTCTCCACAGTAGCCTATACCAGCATGATCCTTTAGACTTCTTTGGATATTTAGCATAGCATCCAATTCTTTGGAGGATTTATTGAAGGTATTGATAGTTTCAGTGAGAACCTTCTTCTCATTTATCAGCTTAGTGACTTGTAGACTGAGCTTACTGATTTCAGCTTTGAGGTCACTGCATGTTTGGCTTTTTGATTTTTCTAGGACAAGTAGTCTTTCTAGCGAAGCATACTCTCTCTTAAGCTTTACATTTTCTAGCTTCAGCTCCTCATGAGTTGAAGTAATCTGCTCGAAGTCACTCATGATTTATTTTAAAGCACAAATCATGTTCAGCCTTTCATCAAATTGAACAGGAGGGTTAAGATATATTACCTCATCTTCTGAATCATCATTTTTGGCCAAGAGGTAGATTAGAGCTTCTTCCTCTGAGTCATTATCAGTGGTTGACTCTTCTTTCTCGGGTGCCTTCTTAGGTGTAGCTACCTAAGAGGTCTCTATCTCACCGATCAGCGCCCTCAGCCTCTGGCGCTCATGTTTTTTTCTTTCTTGTCTCACCTTTCGTTCATCCTCTGGATAATGGTGGACTTCAGGATGTGGGCACTCCTTGGCATAGTGACCTGGCTTCCTGCAGTTGTAGCACAGGTCAGTAGTTTTGGCATTTGACTGGGTGACTACCCACTAGTTCCAGTTTCATTTCGCTTCTTCTTGAAGCCATCTGTTCTTGAGTTCCTTCTAATGAACTTTTGGAACTTCTTCAGGAGTAATGCCATGTCTTTTTCTGTTGTGACCTCCAAGATAGTTGTCTGATCTTTAGACTTCTTAGCTTCATGAGGCTGTCTTCCAGTCAGTTCAGTAACCTTCGAGTTTCTTCCTTCAATTTCCATCTTTCTTCTGTTGATGTCGAACTCGAAGGCTTTGAGGTCTGAGAAGAGATCGAATGTGCTCATAGATTTTAAATCCATGGACACTCTCATGGTTGTTGTCTTGTTATCCCTCAGCAGGAAGGGCTCTCAGCACCTTCATGTTTTTCTCCTTCTGAGTGTAGATCTTGTCAAGGGGCTCAAGTTCATTGATGATGGTTGTAAACCTTAGATCCATTTGTTCTAGGGTTTCTCCAGGTACCATCTCAAACAGTTCGAACTTCTGGGTAGATATAGAGACTTTGTTTTCTTTAGTTAGCTTAGTGCCTTCACATATTTGCTCAAGCTTTTCCCAGATTTCTTTGGCGGTCCTACAAGTTTTCACCTTGCTGAAGGTTCCTTTATCGAGAGTGAGGAATAGTGCGTTCTTTGCTAAGTTGTCAAGGTTTGCTCGCCTCCTCTCGTCAGCAGTCCATTCTTCTCTTAGTTTTTCTAGAACAGTTGGATGTGGGATGTGTGGCACCCCGATCCACATTAATTGGAAATCAGGCCATCACCCTTTACTTATTTACTAATTAAAGAATTCATAAGATAATTTACAGCGGAAGACTGAACGAAAACACGAGACATTTTTTTTTCTTTTAAACATAATATAATTACTTCTAAGACTTGTGTCTCACCCACATTTCTAGGTAAAATGTTCAAACTTATTCCCGTGTGAGACCATATAACAGAACACACATATATATATATATATATCATAATATAAGTTTAAGCCCATCTCTATCATAATTTACATATCAAAATACAATATTGTTTTTGAAAGTAGGTATTATTTTAGTACTTTAACATTACAAGGGTGATGGAAAGACAGTTCAGCTCGCTACACGTCCACATCATCATATGTCGAACCTGAAAATATTAAAAGTAGAATCATGAGACACCTCCAGAGAGGGATCCCAGTGGGATAACTGTACTCTCTAATATATATTGATGTAATTAAATCATTAAGCACATACTACATGTTCGTTGGGCACGCTCACCCTGGACCATACATAACATAAAGGAATGTGGGAGTCGCTCGCCCACTAAACCTTGCTTTCATAGACCAGGCACTATGGCCCTTATGGTCGTCACCCGATAGTGAAGCAACTACCGGTTATAGCTACGGAGCTTCAGCCGTAGATTTTCATACATAACTTACTAATTTAATTATCAACGCATAGTAGAGTGTAGAAGTTACCCACTTTAAGTTGACGGTTCTAGGATTACTTCCGGATTCACCAGTCATCTCGACTGCACTCGACACGCTTAACTGTTTAGTTTCTTATGTCATATAACATGATCTTTTGTATCTTATATTAGGTTATTTAACCTCAAGCATGATCATTAGTAATTTAATGTAAACACTTCATCCTAAATGCAAATATTAACATGATTCTATATATATTACTCAAGCATTTATAATAATCATACATCATGCAATATATATATATATATATATATAAATTAGACTCATATATGATGTTTTTATGCTGATATTATCATATAAAAATCATTTAAACATGATTAGTATATAAAAGAAACTCATATACTTATAATATAAGTTTTAGACACTTAAACTAGCAAATTTAGATCTAAAGTGACACATGAAGATATAATAATTTTAATAATTTGTATATAATTCCTAAAATCACAATATTATTCATGTGGTCACATATCTTATTTTAGTATAACATATTAAAAATTCATACATTTTAACATCTTGTACAAGGACTTAAAAAATCATTCATCTAACTAGTTTTTGCACTTGAATTTTAGCTAGAAATCAACCTTCAATTAAGAATTTATCCTACCTTATATGATTGGTGAAAACTTTTCATATTTCTACAGACTTTAGATAACACACTGAAGTATAACACAAAACTTTCAAGCACGAATAAGGTTCACGTAATTAGATATGAATTTTACAAGTTGACTGAAATTAGTAACATAGGCTGAAATCAGAGTTTCTTGTAAAATTCCCTATAAATACAACTGCGCTCCAAAATTCATGAGGTAAATTTTATTATATTCCTAAGATCAAGTTCTACAACATCTTAGAATATAATATATGAATATGATGTAGATAAACAGTTATGAATTTCAGATTGACAAAAAAACAGAGCATTGTTTCTGCAGAAAACATGTTATCTTATAAAACTTGGAATAAATCGTACCAAACTCCAAAAATTTCATACTAAATTACTACAGGTACCTAAGAAAAGGTTCTCAGACATATTATAAGATCACACAAAATTTCGAAGAATACAGTTCAATCAAATTGTCTGATTCAGACCTAAAAATAGTATGAATTTGCTACAAAAACAGGGTCATGTTTGAAAATTTATAGTAAATTGTGATCAACTCCAAATCTTCTGAAGTTTCATATAAATGTTCTACACTTCATATGCTAGACTTTGATAAAAGGCTTAGCCTAAATCGATTCTTACATCTTTCAGAAAAATTCAGAACTGTGAAGTAGACCATAAATTGGAATTGTAACATGGAAGAATGCTATCTTGTTTCATTCAAGAACTTATAAACAATAAATTCCTAATCCAATGCCAAAGAACATATTGGACTTCATAATATATACTCAAGGTAAGAAGACATCATATTTAAACAAGAAGTAAGAAGACTTAAGCAAAATACCTTCAAATCGAAAGAAAAGAAAAGAGGTGTATTGTTTTGATTGCTTTCTTATTTTCCCTACCAAGCTCAAGTCTGAAAGTGTCGTCTGTCTTTTTCTTGGGTAAACATGTATAATGGTCCTCTCTTATGACATTCTGTAGAAGGTTAGTAGGAGGTGTATATACGTGAAGTAGGATGTGTAAGATGAAGCAAGAGGTGTAAGAGTGAAGTAGGAGGTGGCAAGTAAATGGATTAGTCATCAACTTTCTCTTGCATGCAAAAGTAAATCTATTTCCCTTTTTTCCTTTCTTTTCCTTTTCTTTTATATATTTATTTATTTATTTATTTTCCTTTATTATTTTGTACTCCCTCCGTCCCGGTCCAAGTTACCTACTTGGACCGGGCACGGAACCTAAGAAAATGCAGTTGACTTGTTGTTTTAGGTTACTTTTTGATTAAAAAAGTGTTGTTTTATGCTTTTTGCCCACCTTTTTTTACTTTTTGGTTACTTTTTGCTTACTTTTTGATTAAAAAAATGTTATTTTTTTACAATTTTGGGGTTGGCAAGTTCGACTGGGACGGATGAAAATGGCAAGTAGGCAAGTTGGAGCGGGATGGAGGGAGTATTATATATTTTATACATATACACATATATATATACACATGTATACTAAAGAAAATAATTAAATCAAATTGATATTACAATAACATAATTTATAAAAAAAAACATTTACTAAATGAATTTCATTACGAAAGAAGGTAATTTAATCATATAATTTACATGTGTAAATGAACATATTTAGATATATATTACGATGCATAAATTCATGTTCAAGTAATATGTGTTATCACATGGAATAACATGTAAAGATCATAATTAAATTTCATAAAATAAAAGCATTTACGACACAAACGAATAATTTAGCATAAAAACCTAGTATCATTTATCCTCATTTAAACTTATCTATATCTTATCTTTTTATTTTCATTCATGTTTGTCGAGTGAGTTGAGATCAAGTTCGGTTTCCTCCGTAAGCAATCCTGCAAAACACTTTAAAATCTCGAAAGAAATATTAGATCATAAAATGTGTAAAAATCATCGAGCACAACATAATACTTAAATCATAACTTTAAATAACATAATAGTTCACTTCAAATCATTTGCAATTAAAGGTAACAGAAATTTTTGTGAAATATGCAATGTAGGTTTTCTTGAAAACGGGGTGTTACAGGATGACTCCTGCATGGCCTTCTCTATCAGCTGCTTCATCAATGGCCCTGGCAAATAATGGGTTTACTTTGGTGATCCTTGGTGGTCCTTCAGTAATGACATACCACATCTCATCATGCATGGCTGAAAGATGTGCCTGCATGCGAATTTTCCAATCATCATATTCTTCAATGGAGAACATAGGCACTTTATGAGAATCCATGTTTGGTATGCTTATGAATTTTAAAACAAAGAGAGGGTTTTTAGAAAGCAGGAATTAGGGATTGATCAGTTAGATCGAACGTTTAATCCAACCTGCTTTGATACCACTTGTTGGTCCCAAGTGGTAGTAGGTTAAGAGGGGGGTGAATAAGTCTACTCAATTTTCAAACTTTTTCTTTTAAAAACGAAAGATAAGACACTCAGGCAGATTGCTAAAGAGCTTACTGTCCTAAAGGTTACTGTTTGAATAGTTACCTTTAATGAGCTTAGAGAAAATGAGTTTTATGCACAGCGGAAATACTTTTAGACCAAAGCTTCTTTTCTGAAAACCATTGATATGCTTATGAGAGATATGCAGTAGATAAGAGCAGATAAGCAATAACAAGGATAAGAACAGCAGTAAGTTATATCAAAAATAAACACAGCAGTTTATAGAGGTTCAAGGGTGGAGTAATCCATCTACGTCCTCTTTACTCCTTCTCAAGGAGGAACTTTGTTAAGTATAAGGGTTGATTTACACAAGCCTCACTTAGACAACCTAAACTTAACAAGAACTGTCAGTCTTTCCCACGCAGGGTTACTGCACAGTGACCAAACTCAACTAGCCCACACAGAGTTCTTGTTCTTCTACTAAGAACGTAAATACTTGATCAGGAACAACCTCCGATCAAGTAACTCCTAACAATCTATGAAAGTAAATAAAGTGGTTTTCTTCAACAACACAGGCAACAAGCTTTTTTATAGTAAGCTCTCTAGATAGAATGTGCTTGCTGCAAATAGACTGGACTTGAAACTTCTAAGTAATGAAAAGATAGTGTGTTGGATAGCTTGAGCGTTTTGATAACAAGAGTTTCGGGTTTCAAGTTTCAAGTAATTTCCAAGTCCAGTTCTTCTATTATTTATAGGAGATGAGAATTATGCCCGTTGGAGAGAGCTTCCTTCTCGCAGCATGCATGGGGCAATGTGGCTCCTTCTGATTTGCTCGTATAAGGTTGTTGAGATTGTACATATCTGTTGTTGCAATCACCATACCCAGTCTGACATATCTTCAGACTTCCTTTTTGCTTTTGATACATGGCATCATTGGATTAGATAAGTTTACGGTTGTGCCTAACGTAAACCTCGTACATGAATTTCGAGGTAACTGCTTCTGAGCAGGTTGCTGATGTTTCCTGGTTCTTCAGTTGGCTTCAGCTTACTTGTATCTCGTACAGCTAGCAAACTCAGCATCCTTATGCAGTGAGCGTCCAGTATCCTTTTCAAGTAGCTTGCTGCAGAGATTTTATACTTAGATCATTTTAAGGTTTTATGCAGCAAGGTCTTCAAACTCTAGTCTTGATCATCAAGCCTCCTGATCATATACTTAGAGATTTCACAATAGAATCTAAATACATAGGATCCTAGGCCCTAATCTATTACATGTTTTGTCTTCATCAAAATCTATACAATGTTCCTTACAAACCCTGTACGTAAGCTGACAATGTAATAATTTTTTAAGTACAAAGGATTGCTATAGTAAGCAGGAAGTTTGCTACAGCAAGGACTTCGAAGAAGCAAGATCGCTTCGACAAAAAGTACGCACTACGAAGAAGCAAGGTCGCTCAGGAAGGAAACAAGGACTTCGATGAAGTAAGAGCAACCACGAGAAGTAAGCTAGTCGCCCGACAAGGTCACTTCCAGCAAAAGGAATTACAGTGGCTAAGGTTAAGGAGAAGTCACCCGATCTTGGAACATGTTTCGTTACCAGTAAAGACATTGTCCCGAGGGCCAATTAGATTTTGACAAGCAACCTGACGGAAGACATACCTGCTCTGTGGCACATTAAATGTGTGTACTATGAAGATCAACTTTGTAGTAGAAAGATCACCGTATTAAATGCTGGAACTGTCACACTTCAATGGGCAGATTTCCTAGCACTATAAAAGGAGATTGAGTGAGAATTGAAAAAACAGGCTTGTAGAAATCAAGATCTGAATTTCCAAACACTTACATTCACATTCAAAGCTATAAACTTCAGTCACCCAATCTAAGTGCAGCAAGCTCATAAACCTCATATCCACAGAAGCTAGTTGCAGATCCGTTGAAGAAATCTTATATCTTTTTATGTTAGATTGTATAGGAGTACCTAGTGGAAGGTTAAGAACATGCTAGTGTTTTCACTCTTGAAGAAAGAGTAAGAGTCCTGTGTGGACTAGTTTCATCCTATGTGGGTCTTGATCAAAGATAGAGCACAACCTGTGTGAAGACTGTATATCCTTTGTTAAATTGTTTGTAATAACTAGGCTGTGTAAACCAAGCAAGTTTAACGAAGTTTCTCCTTGTGAAGGAGTAAAGTGGATGTAGAGGGATTACTCCACCCTCGAACCACTCTATATTGTTTGGCTGTTTTATCTGCTTATCCCTTTGCATATCTAAACTGTAGCATCTCTTATATATGTCATATTGCATTCAAATCGCTTTTGAAGACATTGCTTTAAGGTTTTTTCCACTGTATTTAACTCTAGAAGTTCAAGCAAGCTGAGTCTGTGAAGCAAGATGTGAAGCTGAAAGCTCACTCTTGAACTTACCTGCTTTCGAAGTAAAAGTTTTCAAAGATTTGAGTAGGTTTATTCACCTTCCCCCTTTAAACCTACTGCTACTTGGGACCAACACTTTTAGTGCAAATGATAAATGATGCTTAAGAGAGAGAGAGAGAGAGAGATGCAGTTAGACAGATATGATAAGCAGGATAAGAATGCAAGCGATATACAGAGGTTCGAATGTGGAGTAACCCTTCTACGTCCTCTCTACCTCTTTACCCAGAGGGACCTTTGTTATAACAGTTGGTTTACACAGCCCTAATTATTACAACTCAAACCTAACAAAGAGTAGCAAGTTTTCCACACAGGTACTTGCCTACTTTACCAACCGACCAACACAAGATACACAGGTACTTTTTAAGAAGAGTGAAAGTTTAGTAGGAAACGATTCCTAGCACTAAACACTCCTAAACAGTCTAGAATTAAAAGAGTGTTTTTCTTCTTCAACTTGGAGGCATCGAGCTTTTAAGTCTACGTGCAGGTTACTCTGTTGTAGCTTGCTGCCTGGACTGAGTGACTGAAACTTTTGTGTTTTGAGCTTGAGTGATTTAGCTTGAATCGCGTAGAGTGCTTGGAGTTTCAGTTATTGTTTCAGTTACCTCTTGTCTTCTATTTATAGACTTCGAGAATCTACCCGTTAAAGTGAGGCAAAACTTTGTCATTAATGGTCTTGATCTTCATTGTACAGTTCATTAAATGCGGCTAACTTTGGAGCATCCTTCTCATCCACATGGCATATCCTGATTTGTTGCTTTTGTCAATGTGTCTACTTGTAACCAGCAACATTTCCTTTGCTTTTGATTTAACTCTTCATAAGAGTATCCTTTGGATATGTCGCTAATGACCTCAGGCTCCTAAGTTTATGATGTTGTAGAGTAACCTTCAGAGGTTGATGCACTGACTTTCATACCTTAGCCAGTTTTCGCAATGTATTCAAACAATAACCTTTTTAACTTAATCTAACTCACTTAAACAACGTGAGAAATGGGGTGCTCTACTTTCCTATTACAAAGTATTGGTTTATGTCTCATCAAAACTAAACGTTGATTATCCTAACATAAACCATTACTGTTTCCTAGTAGGTGCATGTAGCCCACTCATGTTTTTTTTTTTTTTACAACTAGCAGTATATTCGTGCGATGTACAGTTTGTCGGTCATATACGATTTTTTTAATTTTGAAATTTTATTATTTTAATAATATTATCTTAACTTATATATATATATAAAGAAAATGTTGATATTTTATCTTTAATTCACTTTAAATAGTTTATAATTTCAGAATGCAAAAAATAATATATAAATGTAATTATATGTTAAATAGGGAATTAGAAAATCGATTTTGAAATAGGAGGTCGTTGGATAACCATCACTCTAAAAGTCCACATTCAATGATTCATGTCTTGTTTAAGAGGGAGTTCTACAACTTTCATGTTGAACATTTTATTCAATTCTGCTTTTACCAAAGTAGAATATTACAAGAAGTTGAAAGTCGTGTTAAGAACATCCTAATTTTCGTCTTGACAAAGTTCGAGTATTATGGGCATAAATTCATGTAAGAAATGGATCTTGGACTGAAATTAGTGAAATTGGATAGCTAACTTCAAGGGTTACAACTGTTATGATTAAATAAAAGTCTAATTCGAGCACATAACTTGTCAAAAATAGTCTTGAAGTCAAAACCCGGGTGAGGTCGCGTCCCAATGCATAGATTGATGGAGATGTGAAATTCTAGAGTTCGACCCGGGCGGGTCATGTGTTTTTCTGCACGAAATTTTGTTTTGTTGTCCAACATGGGTCGGGTCATCCGAATCCGATCGGGCCGTGTTTTGATTGGCGGTTCAAAATCCCATTTCGACCAGGGCTATACTCCAAACACAATTGTGAGGTATAAATTGTGACTTTGTGACTAAAAATAAAAGGAGATTGATAGATCAATAAGGATTCATTCATAGATTCTTACACATCCATATCTAGAGAACAAGTAAGAAAGAAGGAATTGAACATTTAAGAATCAAGAGGAGCAACCAATGATCACGAATTCAATAAGCTTTTCTCTAATTTATTTCTAGTTTTGATAATGTCGTTTTGTAATTTATTTTGCTTTACGAACATAATTTTTGGCTAGGGATCTCATGATCCTAGGGCACGAGAGTAGTTATATGGATTTCTTGTTGAATATTTAGTTTTAATCTTTCCTCTAATCCTTGATATTTTATTCATGCTTCTTTGTGCTTATTCAATGTATGTGTTCTGGCCAATTTTATGCATGCTCTAATTAATTGGATTGAGATCGAGAGAAGAAATCTAATTATAGATTTGGAAATGCATGACTCAATTAATTGTCTAGATCGAGAGATTGGTAATAATTGGGGTGAGAATACGATCTTAGAAGCTTTTAGGAGTTGATTATTAACTGCGAGGTAGAGATACAAACATTAATAATGAATCAATGGGTTAAGTTGCTCGAAAGAGAGGTTAATCTATCATCGTGATTGCTCTTATAAAATAATTTGGATTTGAGGTTGATTTTTGCTAGATTAGTAAACTTGATTGAAGTAGAATGAAATCATAGTCTTAGGATCCTTGTTTGAATCTTGATTTTCTTGAATCTTGTTTTGTTTGGTATTTTATTTCATTTATTTGTTTTTAGACATAGGATAATTAAATTTAATTCTCTCAATTCAGTCATCTAGATAAAATTGGATAAATTAATTAGGTAGTTAATTAGGTTCGAATTCACTAGTCTCTATGGTATCGATTTTGCTCACCCTATCTATAGTTGACACCGTACACTTGCGATACAGACTTGAAATAGCCCTCGAACAATATATAAATATAAGAACTTGTGTATTGATGTTTTTACGAAATTATTTGTTTGTTCTAAAAAAACTTGAAAAACATGAGGTAAAAAAATGTAAAAAGAATTTAAAGTGTCCATATGAAGTATAAATGTAATAATTTTACAACATTAGTGATGTTATTATACTAAAATAAATCTTAAATTAGTTACATGTACCTAAAGGTAAACACTAGTGATGTTATTATACAAAGAAAACCTTTAATAAGATATATATATATATGGCAAAAACTTTTATGAGTCAGGTGCATGGATCTAAGATCCATGCACCTGACCCGACCCGTTCACGCGCGCAAAACGCGCCCAAAACGCGCCTAAAACGCGCATGCACGCGCTCCCACGCGCTGGAGACTTGGCCTGAAGCTCATCCAGAATTCGCTCAAATAGACCAACCTTTGTGTATAGTTAAACCAACCTTTGTGTATAGTTAGACCAACCATGTGTAGGTAGGTCTAACTATATACAAAGGTATGTCTAACATATATAAAGGTATGCTTAACTATATATAAAGGTATGTCTAACATATACAAAGGTATGTTTAAGTATACATAAAGGTATGTCTAACACAACGTAAATGTATGCTTAACATAACGTAGTGGTATGTGCCAAAATTCAAAAATCAAGCCAAAAAAAGACAAGGCATGGAATCTGGGCATAACTGGTATGTTTAACATAGCTTAAAGGTATGTCTAACATAACGTAAAGGTATGTCTAACATATACTATTGGTATGTGATTTTTTTCAAAAATCATGAGCGAAAAAAAAAAAAAAAAAAAAAAGAGGGTGCGGTCCCCCCGACCCGGATCCGACCCGGGTGCATGGATCTAAGATCCATGCACCTGATTCACAAGAGACTTACTCTATATATATATATATATATATATATATATATATAACAAATAGACTAACATAAGTGGGTTATTTGAGCCTTTTCCCTAAAAAAAAATCAGTATATTGCAACCCTTAAATCATCTTGAAAACAACAAACACATCAATACAAATGTGTCAAATCTATTTATTGCTCATCAAGCGCATAGCAACATAGCTTTTCTAAGGAGAAAAAGGATCAAAACAATAATAAACAAACCAAGCCAATCATTTACATATAACAACGAGGAAAACTTCCAACTTCCAGGATCAGGTATCCTCAACTCTTGAATGAAAAACAAAGCTTGGGAATGTAGTGGTTATGTCCCTATTGTAAAAAAAGAACAAACAAGTAAAAAATCAAAATTAGTACGAAACGCGACAATCCTTTTCCTCGTTAAACTTCTAACATTGTTACAGTTTGAAGACAAAAATTTATTAACAAGTACACACCTCTAGCTTAAAGTTTTATAAAGTTGTGCACTTGAGTCACAAGATGGATATCAAAGCCATATAATACAAACAAACATCAATACATTTACTACCATGATTGATGATTCATCATGTCCATTGTTGAATCCTGAACACAACCCAAAGAACAAACTCAAGGTACGGTTCAAGGTGATCTTCACAGAGCATGAGCAGTTTTCTTGTCTTTCAAGTTAAGTTCCAGTTTCCACGAGGACATGATTGATTTTCGTTTATACAATGGTTTTCAATAAACTAGCATCAAAATAGCAACTTCACTTTCTAGAGGAGGAAAACTAAACGGGGTGTCTCCATTTCTACCCATTATCATAAGGGAACATGGAAAATATTCAATTGACAGAACACATGTTTTCTACCCAAAAATCAAAAGGTCAAATAACAAATAATCAAAAAGGAAAATAAATCTTGATGGTAGTAGGCTAATTACCTTCGAGAAGTTAGATCAAGATGGTACATAGCTTCAAAATTTTAGATCATGAAACTTGTTACTATCAAGATCTTTTTCGGAAAACAAAAATTATGGGAAACTTAGATCTCATGGTTTAACCTTCAATGTCTAAGATCTCGAAGCTAATTACCTTCGAGAAGTTAGATCATGATGGTACACAGCTTCTTGATATAGTATCAATTGAGATATATACAAAAGAAATAAATTCTTAAACTTATGCTTAAAAAACATGCAACTTTGAAATTAAATAGATAATCAACTAAAAGAGAGTATAAAGATAATCGAGATTTAAGAGAAGATAGATGAGAGAAAGAACCAAGATGTGAGAGAATGGAGATGAGAAAGAAATCATTTTCTGCAAATTTTTAAGAGATACGATAGACATGGTGAGTGAGATAACTAAAAGGGTCATTCAAGGCATTTAGAAAGACTGGGCAAAAACTTGTTTTGTATTTATATAGTGGAAAAAACACTTGTTTTGTGATGGAGATTGGGTAGAAGGCATATTTTCACAAAATAAAATACCAACTCTAGTTTTACTTCTATTAATAAAGAGAAACAATTCCTATTTCCTATTTGATACTTTAAGAACACTATGGTCCGTAAGATACCAAAATCCATATAACAAGCATCATTTGGGCTCATTAATCCATATTTCACATTCACGGCAGTCATGGTTCAGCATTATCCATAGCTTACTAACTACAGAAAAGGAATAATTAAATTAGGTACATACTTGAGATATTGAAGAGTCATATTTTTCAAAAGAGATGGATGCCGCATAACAAGACTTCTCCATTCTTCTTTATCAATTTTACCATCATGCTTTGTATCAGCTTCCTCAAAGGTCTGAAAAGAAAACCAGAAACCCTGTAAAGTAATGATACTACTTCCAAAAAATAAAAAAACCAACCCTGTTAAATTCGTTTAAATGTCAATTTCAAAAAACACACTTTTTTGGGGGATGAAGGATTCTTTTTTGCCCACAGGAGAATAGGTGGATAATGTTTTTTATGGATCTTCTCCAAAGTATGTGGAACCTTATCTAGAATTTTAATTCCATTGTGATAAACAGAAAGAGGAACAAAATTAAGATGTAAGGTTGAGTTACAAAAACAGGTTGACAAACAACCTTGTCAATGATGCTCTCAATAACTTCATCAGACAGGTTCATCCCAGATTCTGCAAGAGTAGCAACCACCATTTGCTTTACCTGTTGAAAGCAAAACATCAGATATGCCAGAATCAAAATCAACTTTAAAAAAAATAAGAAATTGAAGTATTTGAAAAAATTAAGGCAAAGTTTCACATCTCAGTGCATATAACAAAGAAGCCACTAACTCTTGCCAAGTGATAGAGCTAACCAAAGGTCCGTGTGTCCAGGTTAAGCCCAAATGGTGTGACCAACATAATGATAACTACTCAACTAGCAAACTACTAAATAAGTGCAAGGCTTTATTAATGATTTTTCAGTTTCACACGACCCAAAGTTATACAATTAATTGAATAGCAAACTGACCTGAACTTCAGCTGAACTGTCAGTAAAATCATGGTAAAATTTAACCAAAGTTCCACTTCAAACTTAAATCTTGTTCAATTAATTGTGCCTATAAATCCCTTGAAGGATCTTATTACGTGTTGAGTTAACCAATTCCTTGATTCAGCAGCAGGACTTTAGTATCCTGTAAGCATGAAGAATCTATATAGCAAATGCCAGAAATGGAATATGCTTTTACAAGTTGCTAATTGTCGGATTCAACATGAAATCACCAAGCTAACAAAAATCCATGGGTTTATGCAAAAATAATTAGAGGCTGTCTTAGATGACTCTCACAAAGACTATATGCAAGACAGTATGAAAGAGACATACACAAAAATAACATTCCTGCTACAGATTCAAAGAGTCAAATCACAGAACAAAACAATTTTGAGATCTCTGAAAATGCTGCATGCCCGAATTTGGTAGTACAACATCACTGATGGATAACATATAGCAGATATTCTGAGAATGGATGGTCTACTTTTCCAATGAGTTCAGAAGATGTAGCTCTAGAGCCTTCAGATAGCAGGAAGCTCCATCACGGTGAACATTAAGTAAGGACAATTAAAATTTCTCAGGATTTTCATGTAACTGTTATGTACTAATCAAAAATAGATATAGCCAACATAAATGTTAGAGACAAAATGCAAATTTATGCATATTATTGTAATAAATATAAGAAATCATGACTAAAAGCAAATGGCTCATAGGTTGGCCTCACATACATGTGACAAAATGTCAAACTCTTAGGCTTCAAATAACCCGTGTATATTCAACTAGAAAAACAAAAGGATGAAAGCAATTTCACAGAGTTCTACAAACAATATCTCAACTCACAATAAGAAGTTGACAATAAACATCATCAATCTACTTGTGGAATTCAGGAAATATATTTTGCCAAGAAAATAATAACACCTACAAGACTATTTATTTTACCTCTTGCCTCTCAATAAACCCTTGCTGCTTGAGATCATACAGTTGAAAAGAAACTGCAGTAAGAGAGGATGAAGTTGTTAAGATACAATGTAAAGCAACAAAGGTGCTTGAAATATTAAACAAGATCTGTTGATAGAATAAATTCTAAAAAATGTATACATTCAATCTTATCATCAACAGGAGCATGAGGATGGAATACGGATAGTGCATGAGCGAACTCCTCAAACCCAAGAATTCCATTATGTTTTGTGTCAAACAAGTCAAATACCTGCTTGCAAAATTGGAGAAAATGAGAAGACTTGAATAAAAATATTTTTTATATACCAAGAAATTCATCGAGTAAAATTTACTAGAGATACCTCCTCAAATATCCTATGTCTGGCTACAACAAATTATATTATTAGACATATATAAACATAAGGAGACTAACAATAAAACAAAAATCTGTCTCAATTCAACCCAAAAAAACAATAATCCAATTGAAGTACCTTAATATCTACACAAGCTTGAAAATTTTTACAAGCGCACAATCAGTTTTTTTGGGATGTTTGAAAAAACTTGCCTTTGAAGAAGTTATATAATTTAGTGATTGTCCAAAAAATGCTTAGTAGTAGAAGAGATTAATGCTTGAATAGAAAGTGATTAGTTGCAAAAATTAAATGTTGAAGTATTTGGTAAGGAAGCTTTTCAATGTAAAAGACAAGAGTAACTTTATATCGATGTTTAGTAATATTATAGTCGGTTATCAGAAATTTTGTCAAGGCCAAAAAAGTTAAAAGAATTTTTTTTTTTTTTTTTGTACTTATTAACAAAAATACCAAAAGCACCCTGGACCTGCATAGGATTTTTTTAACTATGACAGATTAAATTTAAACAGAGTCAGGACCTCAAAATACTCTAAATTAGATTCTGAAGAATTCCAAAGCTGTGAGAATCTGTGAAAAACTTTTGCAAACACCCCTTAAATCTCTTGAAAAGCTGATACATCTTTTTTCACATTAATAACAATATACACATACGTAGATAAATACATGCATATCATTGTATCATCTATCAATAATCTACTTGATCTAATAAAATGTAACACCAAATGAACTAAAGCATGCAAACAAAATTAGGGGAAAAAAATAAGTATTAAACGAAAAGAAAATTGATATTACATGTTAACAGCACCATTTACTAATAACATGCCAGAAAAGCCTTAAATTGGAATAATTGATTACAAACATATTAATCGAAAATTTTGAGTACCCGATCAGCAAACAAGCTCTCTTTTTTGTTTGTCTTGAACAATGCCAACTGAAATTCTTCCTGCAAAACAATGTTGAAGAAATTATATGTGTGATCTCCAAAAGAATATTTTACAATTCCGGTAAAAAGAGTATATACAGATCATCTTAGCAATCTTATATTAGACCTTGTTGATCAGCCCGTCATCAATCACAGCACTGCTAATCTTTTTAAAAAGCTCATACAGTGCTTCTATTTCACTTACACTAACTGCACAAAAAAAAAAAGGAGAAATCACAGAGTGAGGCGCAGCTTACAGAAAATCTTCCAGAAATGAGCTTATGAGAAATAAAATCTAGGACCACTCATGGTTATCATTTCTTCTACTGAAACCTTTATTCACACAACACTGGGATAAAATTTGAATTTGATGGAGATCATGAAATGGAAGCTTGTTGTCACTACCAATCCAAGTCAGACAACAATTTTGAACAACAATATGCAAAGTACTTCAAGAAGTGAGGCTATAGGTATGACTTCATGGGTCAGGTAGCATGAAAAAAATTTGATATCATAGTGAGGCTATAGGTATGACTTCATGGGTCAGGTAGCATGAAAAAATTTGATATCATAGTGAGGCTATAGGTATGACTTCATGGGTCACTTACACTAACTGCACAAAAAAAGGAGAAATCATAGAGTGAGGCGCAGCTTACAGAAAATCTTACAGAAATGAGCTATGAGAAATAAAATCTAGGACCACTCCTGGTTATCATTTCTTCTACTGAAACCTTTATTCACACAATACTGGGATAAAATTTGAATTTGATGGAGATCATGAAATGGAAGCTTGTTGTCACTACCAATCCAAGTCAGACAACAATTTTGAACAACAATATGCAAAGAACTTCAAGAAGTGAGGCTATAGGTATGACTTCATGCGTCAGGTAGCATGAAAAGTTTTAATAATAGAACCCAAACTGACAATGAAATGCTACAATCGCATAGCCATGCTCTCCACAAGCTTTACTATTCCTTTTTATTTTTTAATTTTATTTTGCTTTACAGTGAGACATTAGGGAATCAATAAGCATACACACTGTCTCTCGTGCAAGAATCTCAGGATCCTCCAGGCCCCGTGATTGCCTATCAAGTTCACAACACTGAAGTACAGAAGCACATAAATGCTTGATCCCTTCTAAGCACTGCAACATGGTATTTCATGCACATTATTACACTCCATTTCTGGCAAAAAGGACAGCAAAAAAAGGAAAAAATAATGATTTAGCAGGATGAGTTCATCAGAAAGGGTGAATATTATTTATAACGAAAACAAATCAAGAACCTTCCTATCATTCTCCACTTATGGTGCTCAGACAAATACTCAACTTGCATAATTTTGTAACTTGAGATATTTACACGCAACTGCCTGAGATCATAGTACCAAATAGAACAGTCAGAAATATAAAATTTACGATTTTCCAGAATAACTTAAAAAATGTCTACATTAGAATCTTTCGCCACAAAAAAGTAAAGATATTTTCTCCATAACCAGATACAAAATTGCAGCAATTTTGTTGGTTTGATAAGAAGATAATCTCTCAGGACAGGCCTGTAAGTATATGATAACAAATCAACTAATAGATATCATAATTAAACACAATTACCAGAAAATTCCTCTGAAAATTCCTCCTTGCTAGCTGATAGCCTTACCAAACAATTTGAAACTATAATTACTTAATTACATTCACTAACTTGTACAACAACTCAGGAATTCTATTGAAAATACATTTCAGAATCATACTGAACGTCTAACCGATCCCATATCCGTTAATTTCATAGCATAAAATGATACAATGAATAAATTCCACAAGATTTCGAATAGATTTAATAACAAGATATTAATTAAACCTCTAAATCTTTATCAATGATATTATAGGACTGAACAAAATCGAGATTTAAAGGCCATACCCTTGATGAGAACAAAACTTGAAACTCGAATCGATGGGGTTGAACTGCTATTGGATTGACAGTGTAAGGAAGCAACAAATCTTGTCAATATTCTTAAAACAAATTTCGATGAAATTTTATGTCGTTTTTCCAATTTGGGATCAGAATAATTTGACGGCTGGCAGGATGTTGATGCGGCGTCGTTTTCAGGAGCTTTGTCCACTGCAAAATAGTGCCGTTCTTTTCAGGATATTGTCATGTGTACATTTTTATATTGAGTTAATTGCGCCAAATCCCCTTGTGTTTATGAAATTTTGAACCGGTCCCCCTATAAGAAGAAAATTGCATGATGAACACGTGTGATTATAGAAAATTGACACACGTTCAATTCTATTTAACTGATATTAACGACGTCAATTTTTGACACCCTACTCCCCGTTGTACCCTTATTATAATTTAGAAAAATCAAATTATCTCTATCCTCTCTCTATTACTTCTCTTTAATTAATTCTTTAGTTATCACCTCATTCAAATATTGTTGAAGTTCAGCAATCTCTATTCTGCTTTCTCCCTGTCTCTCCTCTCTCCCCTCTCCCTTCTCCTCTCTTTCTAAATGGTGTTTCTCCCCTTCAACTGCAGCCACCAATGCTGTCGGCGAACGAACCCGCCTCCGTCCTCTTTTCTCTCTCCCACCTCTTTTCTATTCAATTTCCCCCCTCTCTTCCTCTCTTTTGTTTCCTTGGTTCGGATCAACTTCAAACTGGAGAGGGGTCGTCGTCGTCGCTGGAATTGGAGGAGCTCTCTGGTTCGGCTTCGGATTTGATTCAACGAGAGCTCGGTGCTTCCGCTGGAATCGAAGGAGCTCGCCGCCGCTAGAATCGGAGGAGCTCGCTGGTTCGGCTTCAGATCTGATTCGACAAGAAAGGGATGCCGCCGCTTGTAGCCATTGAGAGGGAGAACCGCCGCACAGAACGGATAAAAAAGTAGAGACATCAGATCCGAAGGATGGCTGCGACGGAGCTCTCGTCGAGGAGGGCTGTGGCGGAGGAGGCATGAAATGAGGCAGAGAAGGGGCAGAGAGACGATGAAGAGTTCGAGGACACTGTAATGGTGGGAATTCATGCCTGAATTTCTTGAATATTGGAAGGGGAAACAGAGATTTGGTGAGCAAGAGAGAGCTCAGATATGGATATGAAGAAATGGTGAAGAAGATGTGTTTGTATGTATTGTGTATGTATATGTGGGATGAAATTAGTGTGTATGTATAGTTATAATATTCTTTTTATTTACAAACTTACAAGTGTTTAGATTAACCAGTAGTCATCCGCCCGACGTTTGCTTTATTATATAATCTAATAATTTTTATTATTAATGATATAGTGTAATTTATACTGTATCTAAAATGTTAAATTCTTTTTAATGTTTTTTATAATCTATATTGTTATAACGCTAAATGGTTTTTTTATTTTTTTGTAATACAATTACTTATCAATGGATTTGGATAATCAAGATGACAATCAAATCAGTATTGGTAATATCTCGTTATATCTGAAAAAACTTCCATCTTGATTTTTTTTCTTTGATATTTCTAACCTCCATTTTATGCTAGTTCATTCTCATTAAGTGAGAGTGGATATATACGAATTGCTTATATAGTATGGTGGTTTTCATATTGATTTTTCTTCTTATTTTCATCACTAATTTTGTTTTTCTTTTGATAATTTTAACCTTGATTTGATGCTAGTTCATCCTAATTAAATAAGAGTTATTATTTATACATTGCTTATATACAATAACTTCCATTTCAATTTTTCTTCTTATTTTCATCACCAACTTTTTTTCTTTTTTTGATATTTCTAACCTCCATTTCATCTAGTTCATTCTCATTAAGTGAGTAGGTATATATACATACATTGCTTAAATGCGAAAATGATTTTCACCTCAGTTTTCATCTTATTTCCATCACTAATTTTCTTCCTCTTTCGATATTTCAAGCTCCATTATTTTCCTTTTTGTTCTGATATTTTAAACCTCCATTTCAATAAGCCAGCTCATCATCATTTAGTGAGACTTCCATCTTCATTCATGCATTGCTTATATAGAGGTAGGACAATGACTTGTAGATGAAGTCTAATTCTAATGGCTTAATATGGAAGTTTGATTCAAAATTATTAAATTAATTTAGAAAATCAAAATGGAATTAAAAAAATGGAATTAAAAATAAAAACGTAAATTGTCCAATAAATTTTTAGGAGTTTGTCCAATAAGATACCTAAATTTTTTTTCTATTTTTTCTAGTTTGCATTTTCCCTTTTTTTCCTATTGGCTAATAGTTTTGCAATTGAATGACAATTGGTAATAATCACCAACTATTGTCATTTTACATATAGTATAGAAATGAATTTACATAATTACATTTTTCATATTCTTTTATGTATATTGTAACTTGTAATATTAAAAATATCGAATGCTTATACTTTCTTCTTACATTACACATTACGTAGTATATACTTCTGACATAAAATACTTTTGTATTAACTTCTAACTTCATAAAACATTTACATATTTATATTATCTTAAACATTTATGTTTAATTACATGAATTTCAAAAATTCTATTAAATATGTTATCACAAAATATATATTAAAATAAAAAAGACGTTTTAAAAAGAAGACACG
Source organism: Scutellaria baicalensis (assembly GCA_005771605.1). Classification (NCBI taxonomy): domain Eukaryota; kingdom Viridiplantae; phylum Streptophyta; class Magnoliopsida; order Lamiales; family Lamiaceae; genus Scutellaria; species Scutellaria baicalensis. The sequence continues at coordinate 34,131,774 of CM016724.1, read as the reverse complement.
TGAGTATGTTAATATGAAAAAAAAAATTCTACAATAAATTATATTATATCGATTTTATTTACTTTATAAACATTTAACTTAAGTGATATTTTATAATTTATAATTATTTAAACAAAAATTTAATAGTATGCGTAATATAGATACATAAAAAAGATAATTTCTCTCTCTCTCTCTCTCTCTCTCTCTCATTATAATGTATTATTAATCAAAAATTATATATATATATATATATTTCTTTTATTTTTTAATATAATATTTGATAGCTTATCAAGAAAGTCATGTAATTTAAAATTATTAAATTAATTTAGAAAATTAATGAAATCTTGAAAAATTAAAAGAAAAGGAAATTTTTTTACACATCATCAAATTGATGTGACATTTTTAGGAGGGAAAATGGCAAATTAGAAATTTTCTCCAACCTGCTTGCTTTTAGTATAACTAGCAGTGTACCCGCGCGTTGCGCGTATTGTCATATGATTCAATCATTTTGTTATAAAAGTATGGATACTTAATACAAAACATAGATAACGTAATATATCCTGATAAAAACAAATATTCCAGGTTACAATAGGAATTCGATATCTCCAAATTTAAATATGTTTATATTAGAATTCCAAACTAAAATAATACATAACATTATTATGAGTATGACTCTACTATATATTAGGACTTTTATTTACCTATAATCTTTTTCCTTAATTTCGCTTCATCTATGCTACACTAATAGCAGGTCCGCAGTTTTACTATAATTTTTTTGTATAAATGAACACGAAATAAGTAGATGCAATTGCCTTCTATAGTACAAACTTTTTCAAATACGTTTATCATGAAATTGTCTTCTGAAATAGTAAAATTATTCTTATCATGAAATAAAGCAAAATAAGACTAATAAAAACAATCTAAACAATAGTTCTTAAATAATACATCACCACAATCCAAAGATACAACGATACTCATCCCTAAAAAACCTATAAATTATTAAAAACTTCTTTATAGACAACATTTCTAGTTGTGGTACTGCATTGACCATCTTTATCCAAAATTAAAATTTTCAATCCATTGCGCTGTGTCACGCGAGAAACAGCAACATATAATTGACCGTGACTAAAAACTGGTTTCTTCAATAATAAGCCAACATGTGATAAAGATTGCCCTTGAGCCTTATTTACCGTCATTGCATACGATACAATCAAAGGAAACTGTCTTCTCTGAAATTTGAAGGGCAGTCTTGGATCAGACGGTGTTAATGACATCCTTGGAATCAAAACCTCGTGACCTGCATTATTTCCACCAAGTATTTTTGCCTGTAGCACATGTTTTCCAAGTTTTGTTATAACCATTCGTGTACCATTACACAACCCAAGAGAATGATCAATGTTTCTCAAAAGCATTACAGGAGTACCAACTTTCAATAACAATTCATGATTTGGAACACCTGAACATCTAATTCCATTCAAAAATTCTGTTGTGTGCAAATCAGCAAACACACTACCAGATGTACATGTACTGTCTGAGCTTAAGTATTTTTTCCCATCACTTGAACTCAACGAAGTCATGTACTCATTGATGCTATCAACCACATCAAGTGTTGGTGCTAATACAGCCCGTTCCCTCAAATAATTTTGCACATCAGCACAATCCAATCTTAGTGGATATGTACTATGTACAATAGCTGCAATTGGATCCATCGAGCTTCTCAACAAAATATCATCAGGTATTTCAACCTCCAAAAATTCATCACGACGCACTCCGATTGTACCATCACCAATACCAGCAATCCAATCTGAAAAATCCTGCAACTCCTTTAATTCAACATCTGAAAAGGACGGATTATCAAGTCTCATATTTCGTGTCAAACGAAGAACCCGACAATGCTGCCAAATTTTAGATGAATTTATTGTTGCATGAACAATGTCCTGTCGAGTTCCCTTTGGTATGACAGGCAATATTTGGCGAAAGTCTCCCCCAAACACAACGGTCTTACCACCAAATGGTCTATTTTTATTACCAGGATCTTGCACTTGCATGATATCTCTTAAGCTTCTATCAAGAGCTTCAAAACAGTGTTTATGCATCATGGGTGATTCATCCCATATGATAAGTTTTGATCGAATAAGAAGTTCTGCCAACGGACCACCCTGTCGTATATTACAGGTAGAGAACTCATCAATATTGATCGGTATAGCAAATCGTGAGTGTGCAGTCCTTCCACCAGGTAATAGAAGCGATGCAATGCCACTCGAAGCAACATTAAGAACAATATCTCCTTTAGACCTAATTGCCGCAGACAATGTCTTCCAAACATATGTTTTCCCAGTTCCACCATATCCATAAACAAAGAACACGCCTCCATTCGATGAATAGGCAGCATCCATAACAATATCATAAACTTCATGTTGCTCTTCTGTCAACCTAAAGAACAATGTATTGTGCTCATCCAACAAAGCAATGCGATCATACTGGAGCTCTTCGTATACCAACTTGTTTTGTAAGTATGAAACAGTGCCCATATCTGGAAATGGCATTGTATCAAAATCTCTCAAACTCTTGCCAAATTTCTGCATCATCTTCTCAATCTCTACCAAAGAAAGATTCTTGATCTCTTCTTCACTCAAAGTCAAACCTAAATGAGAAGACTACCAAATTATTAAAAAAAAATTACAAATAAAATTTCAACAAAAATCCAACCAGTATAGGTACACAACAAATAGTAGACTATACCTGCATGATTCAATATATGACGCTGTCGATGTAAAATATCGTCTGACAAATAAACCCAACACCTGTCCCATACGTCTCTTGGTTCACTCAAGCTATCTGAAGCAAGTAATGTAGTAAACAAAAACCGTAATGAATGTGCAGAAGCCCAATAGCTTGCCTCAGTTATACCATCCACATATTCTCTATCATCATCTAGTATACCGTAAGCATAACATGTCTCACGAAAAGTGTTATATGTAACTCCATCAACTGTTCTTATGTCCTTATATCCAGTTGGTCCCTTAACAATATTAAGAAGACACCTCAAATAATACTTCTCACCACTTCCAGGTGCAATGTAAAATATTCGACCCAAAGAGAATCCTCTTTTCCTAGGTGTCCATTCTCGTCCATCCCGCTTCCAAACAAATTTCTGTGGAAATTCTGCATATGTAAGCTTTCTTGCATCTTCGTACTTCTTGTTCGCCTCAAACCAAGCTAAGAACATACTATGACCAATAGATGGACGATTAACAACACCTTCAATCTCATCTTCATCGGAGAACAAAACCGTCTGCTCATCTGGAAGATGAAAACTCAAACGCTCCACTGGAGTGCTCTTATACTGAATTTCAAATCCAAGTATCCTCCACATAGCCTCACATGGAGATATATAACGACAATCATAATATATATCAATCTCATCCACAGTTTCACCAACCTCACCATCAACTGCATTGTTATAGAAAGTGGTTGAAATTCGATCATGCCCTTTATTCACATACTTGAATAGATATTTGATTGCTCGTGACTGATTACACCACTCAACATTTAAATGAGCTTTGTACTTGAGCAATAAATATCTATTGTGTGGAACAACAAATCTATTGTCAAGCTCCACACCATTTCTCAATATCTTACGACCATTATCTCTCCTACGATAAATTGGATAACCATCTTGATCAATTGTTGTTGTATCAGCAAAACGCTTAGGAAAATGCTTCACACACTTGCCTTCTTCCATGCATGGAGAGTTTGGCTTGATCACACCACACGGGCCATGTATCATGAAATCACGTACCACATCATAGTACATAGGATCATCTTTCATATTAGGTATTTCAGCCGAGATTATAGTATCAATATCATCTGGTGTCGGGTATTTATCACGTTGCTCCAGAAATAGAAGAATATGAGCATGTGGCAATCCACGTTTTTGAAACTCAACAGTATAAATAACTGCATAAAACAAATCAATTAATTCAGAAGAAATCAAAACAAAATTAGTGCATACGTGTGACTATGTCTATATATGTACGTAATTTGTATACCTGATCTAACAGAACCAAATATCTTATTAGATTTGAGGTCCTTGATCAATAACTCCAATTTCATCTTAAAAACACGACACACTATATCAGCACGATCTTCAGCCTTCAAACCTCTTTTATCAAGAAAACGTACAATTTCAGGCCATTTCGGATTACACGTAAATGTCAAGAATAGGTCGGGGTACCCCGCCCACTGACAAATTGTCATGGCATCTTGATAATTCTGAATCATATACCTAGTCCCACCAGTAAATGAAGGAGGCAGTATAACCCGTTTTCCCAAAAATCGCATATCAGTGTCACCTCGAAGAAATGACTCAGCAAGACCCTTATACATCTCGCAACGCAACTGTTTTTGATGCAAACGAATATAAGTTAGTCTCGCAGACTCTATCATAGTGAATGCATCAACTATAAATTGTTGGGTCAACCTTCTTGAACGAAAAATAGTATTACGTTGATTCTCTCTCTCGTGCAACCGATAGGAGAACCACTCCCTAATACTAACCCTCTTTCTACCCCCACTTTCTGACCCTTTCACATCTGAAAACGCAATGTCCTCTCTATACCCATCCTCTCCATACGGGAACAACAAAGGATATTGAAGAGCTAGGTACGCAACATGGAGTTCATTTATCCTTTTCAATCTACCAGTCTGTGTCTCGACTATTATGTCCCTCTCGCCAAGACATTCATCAAAATCTCCAACTACTATGGCTGCAACTTCAGAAACCGATGGAAGGTTATATTGTCGACCATCTCGACCTCGACGACCAAATAACTTCAGTCTAATATCCGATAAACAATTATCTCGAAACTTTTCACCGACAAATCGAAATGATTTCACTAACACATTATGTTCATCAAGCATACTCCTCAACTCTGACACAATAGAGCCATGTAAGCTTTCCATATTATCATTACCCCTGCTCATGTAGAAAAAACATGATAAATAAATTAGAAGAAAATTAATATATATCATCGTAGATAACTACAATTTTTCCAAAATAAAATGAAATTGCAATAAAAATTAATACAAACCTAACACACTTGATTCGATTGCTGATTTCATTTTCAGTGTCATAAATGTAGAGTTGAGCAAATTTCGGAGCTGAACCTTCTACAGGTAATAAACTACCAATTAGATGATAATTTTGCCCATGTAGCTTGAAAATTGGCGGAGACTTCCCCTGGTTAGTAGAATAATCAATTTTGCCACCCATTGAGGTAAAACTAAACATATTATTATAGGATCTTATATTATCCAAAAAATGTTTGCTTCTCTCATCACTCCCATGAAGTAAATCATGGAGCACCTTAGGAGGTTCCATCAACGGAGGAAGTTGGATCTTCCCTTGATTACAACACAGAGAATATTTTGGAAATCGGGCATTAAAATATGACCTCAGCCGTTCGTCATACCAAAACAAAGCACCACAAAACTCACATGTGTATGTTGGATCACCATTATCAATATAATCTGCAACATTTTAACATATTAGAACAACTATGTTTATCTATCATACAAATACAAAAAAAAATATCAATGTTAAAAACCCAGGCTAAGAATGTAAACCTATTCTCCCTTGCTCAACCGAAGGCTGTACTCTAGCACCTGCAAAGTCATCTTTTGTCAATTCAATCACAACAGGGGAATCAATAACTGAGGTAGAACCAAAATTCTCCTTCAATCGATCTTCATATATATGTGTAGATACAATCCGCACTAAACCTGTAGAACCAACTACCACATGCAACACATAAATAATTTAGCACAATAAATTCAAGTGAAAACACAATGAAAGCGATATGCAATTACAGACCAAAAGATATTAAAAAAAAACTCACCACCATTATTCACATCATCAGGCAAAGTTAACGAAGGTGCAGATACAACATTTTTCGACACTCGCTTTGAGTCATGCTCTTGATAAATGTCTAAACCAAAAAAAAAAAAAAACACACTTCATGAGCATACCATGTTCTTTAACACACCACATTTAATTTCATAACACAATTTAGAAATATAATCCCAACAAAACCAAAAATCAATTTATTTAATTTTAAAAAAATACAACAAAATTGAAAATAGATAATGATGATTAGGGTTGACCTAATAACAATCAACCTAATTAACCACAAAACTAAACTACACTACTCATTAACTTCGAGACACAAAAACCTAGACAAAAAGTAAACCCTATCTGCCCCCTTCACTTCTTCCACTCCCACACACCACTGCTGTCGGCGCCTCCACCATTCCCTCATCTCCCACCTATCTGAACAGATACTACAGAACTAAGGAGATATTCACTTATCTCCGGTGAAACCACAAACCGTTCATAGATCTTCACCTCACCTTGTTCAGAATAGATGAATCGGTGAAACAACAAACCCCCTCATAGCTCGTTGCGCCGACAGTAGCTCATCGTTGCCTATATGCTGAAATTCTATAGAAATCTTCATACGGTAACACAAAAATGTTGGGTATCTACTGCATGCATAGACTGTGATGATCTAAGTTTTTTTAGAGTATTCTATATGTTAGGGGTTTGGAAATAAGATGAGATCTGAGTCTATATAGCAATATTGTGCTGATATTCTTCTTTATATGAGTCTATTTCCTACAGCATGTCAAAATATGTTAGATCTGAGTTTTGAAGCATATTCTTACATGTTGGGTATATACTGCATGCATAGACTATGATGATCTCTGTTTTTTAGAGTATTATATATGTTAGGGGTTTGGAAATAACATGGCGATCTGAGTCTATATGGCAATATTGTGCTGATATTGTTCTTTACATGACTCTATTTCCTACAACATGTCCAAATATGTTAGATCTCAGTTTTGAAGCATATTCTTACATTGATCCAAGTTGTTTATGTGTGTTCTTGCCTAAATGAGTTGTTCAAAAAATTTCATCGTTGTTTCTGATTAACAAATGCTGAAAATCTGAACACTATGTTTGAAATCTGAGTAAATATGCAAAAAAAAAGTTGTGATACTTCCTAATCTCAAAATCTATAAGTTCATGATGTCCAATGATGTAAACTAAGGAATCTCTGTCATATCCGAAGAAAATTCCAGTGCATGAAATAGAAAATAAATACTCGTTTGTATAATTTTATTGTCCTGAAACTGAAATGGTGCATATTGATAATTTATGGACTAAAAAACTAAGAAAATATTGGTGATATTAATATACAGTTCTTGCATGTTCCTGCCTGTTACATAACTGTTGGATATATACTGCATGACCAGAAGATGATGATTTTCCTTCTATTCTAGGTTAAATCTGTTTTTGGTTTGGAAATATGACAGTCATCTGAGTCTATAAGTCAATACAGTGCTCATGTTGTTCTTGATCTGAGTAATTATCCTATTTCATGTTCAAATATGTAACATATGAGTTCTGAGGAATATTCTTATATTGATCCATGTGTTTTATGTGTTTTCTTGTGTATAAGACTTGTTCAGGACATTTTATCTTAGTTTTTCTTTTTTTGATTGCCAAATGTTGGAAATCTGAGTCAATATGCCTATAGAAACTTGAGACAACTCATAAATATATATATTTCCACTGCATGACTTAGGAATTAATAGTGTCTGTGTATAATCTTATTATCTACACATATGTTAGAACAATGTGTTTTGTTATGTGATGATCTAATTTCTCAATTATTGTTTGTTCATACCAATTACATATGCTTAGGAAACTTAACATGGCTTGATGACTGATATGTCTTGCTTAGGAAACTCAAATGCTCATTTGCAAATGATATCATATCCCAGGTATTTATATGACATATAAAAACAGATTTGTATTTACTGCCTATATGCTCATATTGTAATGATACCAATTTTATCTGAGTCTATATCTCATATCATGTTCAAAAAAGCTAAATCTAAGTTCTGAGAAATATTCTTACATATATCAATGTGTTTCTACAATTTTAAAATCTAACATTCTAGCTCATATGTATATTTGCCTATAACAGACTTAATTTTCTAAGTATATATTCCATTAGCTTTAGCAAATTATGTCTGTTTTCCTTCTATTCTAGGTTAAATCTGTTTTGGGTTTGGAAATATGACAGTCATCTGAGTCTATAAGTCAATACAGTGCTCATGTTGTTCTTGATCTGAGTAATTATCCTATTTCATGTTCAAATATGTAACATATGAGTTCTGAGGAATATTCTTACATTGATCCATGTGTTTTATGTGTTTTCTTGTGTATAAGACTTGTTCAGGACATTTTATCTTAGTTTTTCTGTTTTTGATTGACAAATGTTGGAAATCTGAGTCAATATGCCTATAGAAACTTGAGACAACTCATAAATATATATATTTCCACTGCATGACTTAGGAATTAATAGTGTCTGTGTATAATCTTATTATCTACAAATATGTTAGAACAATGTGTTTTGTTATGTGATGATCTAATTTCTCAATTATTGTTTGTTCATACCAATTACATATGCTTAGGAAACTTAACATGGCTTGATGACTGATATGTCTTGCTTAGGAGACTCAAATGCTCATTTGCAAATGATATCATATCCCAGGTATTTATATGACATATAAAAACAGATTTGTATTTACTGCCTATATGCTCATATTGTAATGATACCAATTTTATCTGAGTCTATATCTCATATCATGTTCAAAAAAGCTAAATCTAAGTTCTGAGAAATATTCTTACATATATCAATATGTTTCTACAATTTTAAAATCTAACATTCTAGCTCATATGTATATTTGCCTATAACAGACTTAATTTTCTAAGTATATATTCCATTAGCTTTAGCAAATTATGTCTATTAAATGAAATTATACAATGTCCTTCCCCAATATAATCATTTATCTCAGTTATATCTGCATATAGCATGTGAATCACTTATCTGCATATATTTAATGTTTTATATGTTAGACATTCTGGTGATTACAGTGACATTGCAACACTAACATATAAATATTCCACTAACATGAAAAACTTCCAATTCTGAGCAATATGCCTAAACTAAATTTCAAGTTTCAGTTTGTTCAAATCAAATGCTCAACTGCAGATGATGGGTATTTCACTGGTATGTGCCTCATTTATGACTCAATCTTGTTTACTTAATATACTAAAATGATGACATGCAAATAATTTCTGCATATAGAGAATGAAATTTTTTTTTGCATAACTGCCTATCAAAACAAATTTCAAAATACTGACTATATGTTTTTAGTATGTTGCCATAACCTTTTTCTGAGTCAGTTTCCTATATCAAGTCAGAAAGTGTTTGATAAAGTTGTTAAATTTATCCATGTGTTTCTACAATATAATATCTTGCATATCAGATATGTTCTTTAATCTAACCATGTGTTTTAACAATGTATGTTCTGCATATTACATATGATCAACAAAAATTCTTATCTCTTTCAATGATAAAGGTTCTAATTTATGAAAATATAATGGAGATTTGAGTTCTAACCTAAATCTAAGTTCTGATAAATATTCTTAAATATATCAATGTGTTTCTACAATTTGAAAATATAAAATTCTAGCTCATATGTGTGTTAGCTTATAACATACATAATTTTCTGAGAATATAATCCCTTAGTTTTAGCAAATTCTTTTTATTAAATGAAATTATACAATGTCAATCCCCAATATAGTAAAATTAGACTATAAAAACAAATTTGTAATTTCTGACTCTATTTCTATATCATTTGAACAAATCTTAAATCTGATTTGTAGGCATGTTTTTTAATATATCAATTTGTCTGTGCAACATCAAAATCCAATACTCTACCTCATGTATGTCCTTGCCTATAAGAATTGTTCAACACACATTGCTTTTTTTTAGACATGCCTATACTAAACTGCAAGTTTTAGTTTGTTGAACTCAAATGCTCTACTACAAATGATGGGTATTTCACAGGTATGTGTCTGACATATGAATCAATCCTGTTTAATTAATATACTAAAATGATGCATGCTAATCATTTCTGCATACAATCAAAACAAATTTTGCATAAGTGCCTTACATTGATCCAAGTTTTTTATGTGTGTGCTTGCCTAAATGAGCTGTTAAAAAAATTTAATCATTCTTTCTGATTAGCAAATGCTGAAAATCTAAACACTATGTTCGAAATGTGGGTAAATATGCAAAAAAAAAAAAAAAAACAGTGATACTTCATAATCTGAAAATCTATAAGCTCATGATGTCCAATGATGTAAACTGAGGAAAGTTGTCATATCCAAAGAAAATTGCAGTGCATGATATAGAAAATAAATACTTTTGTGTATAATTTTATTGTCCTGAAACTTAATTGGTGCATATTGATAATTTATGGACTACAAAACTAAGAAATTTTTTCTGATATTAATCTACAGTTGTTGCATGTTCCTGCCTATTAGATAAATGTTGGATATATACGGCATGACCAGACAATGATGATTTTCCTTTTATTCTAGGTTAAATCTGTTTGGGGTTTGGAAATATCACAGTCATCTGAGTCTATAAGTCAATAATGTGCTCATATTGTTCTTGATCTGAGTAACTATCCTATGTCATGTTCAAATATGTTACATATGAGTTCTTACATTGATCCATGTGTTTTATGTGTTTTCCTGTCTAGAAGAGTTGTTCAAGAGATTTTCTCTTAGTTTTTGATTGACAAAATCTGGAAATCTGAGTCAATATGCCTATAGAAACTTGGGACACCTCATAATCTGAAAATCTATTTGTTTATCATGTGCAATGATGTTACCTAAAGGAATGTATGTCATATATATATATATATATATATATATATATATATTTTTCCACTGCATGACATAGGAATTCATTGTCTCTGTGCATAATCTTATAATCTACACATATGTTAGAACAATGTGTTTTGCTATGTGAGGATCTAATTTTCCCTTCTTGTTTGTTGCTGCCAATTACATATGCTTAGGAAAGTTAACCTGTCTTGCTTAGGAAACAAATACTCATTTGCAAAGAATATCATATCCCAGGTATGTGTATGACATATAAAAACAGAATTGTATTTACTGCCTATATGCTCATATTGTAATGATAAATTTTTTTATCTGAGTCTATTTCCCATATCATGTTCAAAAAAGATAAATCTAAGTTCTGAGAAATATTATTACATATATCAATGTGTTTCTACAATCTGAAAATCTAATATTCTAGCTCATATGTGTGTTTGCCTATAACATACTTAATTTTCTGAGTATATATTCACTTAGCTTTAGCAAATTATGTCTATTAAATGAAATTATACACTGTCCTTCCCCAATGTAATCAGTTATCTCAGGTATATCTGCATATATCATGTGAATCACTTATCTGCATATATTTAATGTTTTATATGTTAGACATTCTGGTGATTAGAGTGAGATTGCAACACTAACATATAAATATTCCACTAACATGAAAATATTCCAATTCTGAGTAATATGCCTAAATTTACTTTCAAGTTTCAGTTTGTAGAACTCAAATGCTCAACTGCAGATGATAGCTATTTCACAGGTATGTGCCTAATTTATGACTCAATCTTGTTTAATACTATACTAAAATGATGACATGCAAATCATTTCTGCATATAGAGAATGAAAACAAATTTTGCATAACTGCCTATAAAAACAAATTTCAAATTACTGACTATATGTTTTTAGTATCTTCCCATAACCTTTTTCTGAGTGAATTTCCTATATAATGTCAGAAAGTGTTTCATATCAGTTCTCATGAAAGTTGTTAAATTTATCCATGTATTTCTACAATATAATATTTTGCATATCACGTATGTTCTTTAGTCTAACCATGTGTTTTAACAATGTATGTTCTGCATATTACATATGATCAACAAAAATTCTTATCTCTTTCAATGATAAATGTTCTAATTTATGAAAATATACTGGACATTTGAGTTCTAAGCTAAATCTAAGTTCTGATAAATATTCTTAAATATATCAATGTGTTTCAACAATTTGAAAATATAAAATTCTAGCTCATATGTGTGTTAGCTTATAACATACTTAATTTTCTGAGAATATATTCCCTTTGTTTTAGCAAATTATTTTTATTAAATGAAATTATACAATGCCAATCCACAAAATACTCATTCATCTCAGCAATATCTGCATATCCATGTGAATTTCTTATCACCCTTTTTATGAGTCTATTTACTATATCATGTGAAAAAAAGTGAAATATGATTATAAGATGTGTTCTTTAATCAATAAATGGATTTTTAAAATGTCAAAATGTAATATTCTAATTATTGTTTCTTCTTTCCTGCTTGATATATTGGACATTCTGGACATTAGAGTAACATGGCAACACTAAAATGAAAATCCTCCAATTCTGAGTAATATGTCTGTACTAACTTGCATGTTTCAGTTTGTTGAACTCAAATGCTCAACTGCAGATGATAAGTATTTAATATGTATGTGTCTGATATATGAATCAATCTTGTTTAATTACTATACTAAAATGATGCATGCTGATCATTTCTGCATATAGACAATCAAAACAAATTTTGCATAACTGGCTATAAAAACAAATTTCAAAATACTGACCATATGCTTTTAGTATACTACCATAACCTTTTTCTGAGTCAAATTCCTATATAATGTCAGAAAGTGTTTGATATCAGTTATGAGGAAAGTTCTTAAATTTATCAATGTGTTTCTACAATATCATATTTTGCATATCAAGTATGTTCTTTAGTCTAACCATGTATTTTAACAATGTATGTTCTTGCATATTACATATGATCAACAAAAATTCTTTTCTCTTTCAATGATAAATGTTATACTTCATGAAAATATGCTGGAGATTTCAGTTCTGAGCTAAATATAAGAACTGAGAAATATTCTTACATATATCAATGTGTTTCTAAAATTTGAAAATATAGCATTCTAGCTCATATATGTGCTTGCCTATAACATACTTACTTTTCTGATTATATATTCCCTTTGCTTTAGCAAATCATATATATATATACATATATATATTTCCACTGCATGACATAGGAATTAATTGTCCCTGTGTATAATCTTATTACCTACACATATGTTAGAACAATGTGTTTTGCTATGTGAGGATCTAATTTTCCACTTCTTTTTTGTTCCTGCCAATTAGATATGTTTAGTAAACTTAACCTGTCTTGCTGACTGATATGTCTTGCTTAGGAAACTCATGCTCATTTGCAAATGATATCATATCCCACGTACATATAAAAACTGATTTTTATTTACTGCCTATATGCTAATATTGTGATGATACCAATTTTATATGAGTCTATTTCCCATATCATGTTCAAAAAAAAGCTAAATATAAGTTCTGAGAAATATTATTACATATATCAATGTTTTCTACAATCTGAAAATCTAACATTCTAGCTCATATGTGTGTTTGCCTATAACATACTTAATTTTCTGAGTATATATTCCCTTAGCTTTAGCAAATTATGTCTATTAAATGAAATTATACAGTGTCCATCCCCAATATACTCATCTATCACATCACATGCAACTCATATAGAAATACGAATACTTAATACAAATTTTGCATATCTGATATAACTTTTTATGACTGTATTTCCTATATCATGTTTTAAAAAATTAGATATCTGTTCAGAGAAATGCTCTAACATGTATCAATGTTTGCTTACAATGAGAAAATCAAAAATTCTAGCCTATATGTTCATACTAACTTGTAAACTTGGCTGCTCTGAGTATATTCCTTTACAGTGTGCATACATACATGTTAAATCTAAGACCTCTTGAAAATTATCTATCTTGAATGAAATTATCTATCTTTATATCTCAAATGATTTCATTTCCCACATCATGTGAAAAATGTTTAATCTGATCTCTACAAATACTCTTACCATATGTTCTTACAGATTAGATATGTTAAACACAAATATGATTTTCTTTAAACTGATATAACTTAGAACCTTGACCACTATGTTCCAGATTAGAGTAATATGATCATGCTGAACTGAAATACTCCATGTTCATGTGAAAAAATGCTACCTCTAAAACTCCATTTTTTTTTTTACTCCATTTCCTATATCATGTGGAAAAATGTTACTATGAATGTCCTTATAAATGACATTTTTCAATCTCAGGAAATGCTTATGACAAAAGGGCTTCAGATAAAGGAACAAAAGAAAACAAAGCAACGAAAATAACGGTCTGGATCAAAAATAAGAGGTAAGAGCTGTACTATGTTCCTCTAATTCTTATCCATACAGAATTCTTAATCTGAAATGAAACTTAGATCAATGAAGAATCTACAGCACTTAAAAAAACACATTAACTCACTACATAATGATCTAGGACATATATGTTCAGTGTAAATATCTAAACATACATTCACCAATATACACAACTGTTTGAACAAACCTTCCGTTGATCGTTGTTCCCCACCACGCTTCTTGTTAATCACAGTGCTGTGTGTAAGCTTTCTCATGTAGCTTTCACTGCAACTTATATCATGACATTTCACAAATAATCAGTTCACAATGGTTCATCTTCTTAGATTACTAAGGGTTTAATCAAAAAAAAAAAAAAATGCCAACACTACCTTCAAAACCTCTCCTCTATTGCCCAGATGATTATAGAAATGAGAAGATAAGACAGTTACTGTGTGAAAGAAAATGTTTAGTTGATAAACTCATGATAACTCACCTAGGAATACGAAAGGTTTATATTTAAAAATACATTACTCAACTGACAAAATGCTGTGCTGTTCAATATGTGTATTTATTACAAACCTGACAATAAACAATAATAACCTACAAAATACAACAACCCTAGCAGACACATTACCAAAAACATTACTTTTCAGTGAGCATTTTCCAAATAAACTGCTTAAAAATGTTTTAACAAAATCCATTTACCATATTTACAAACATTGCTTAACTGATTGATGTCATACTAACTTGTTTATTTATTACTATGCAGGACAGAAGAACAACAATGGCTGCATTGGCATATAAAAAACAGATTTCCTACAAAGCAGCTAGTGTTAGATAAATAATCAAGGTAATTATTTCAGATCCTGATATAAACAGCATCCATAAACACACAAAATTGAATAATGGCTTAAATAGTGTAGCAATTGTTGCTGTGAATTGTTTGAAATATGGCAATGTCATATATAATATCTGTTAACATATGTGATCATAGGATTAGAAGTTCATTGTATAAATCTGAGAATTATACTACATGCTGTGATAATATGATAATAAATTCTTGTCTATATCTGATAATTCCTGTGCTGAACTCAATTAATCTAATAATGGCTTAAAAAACATGAAATGTTGTTGGAACTTATGCTGTGAATTGCTTGAAATATGGCAGTTGCATGTAACATATGTGATCATAGGATTAGAAGTTCATTGTGTCAATCTGAGAATTCCTACTAAATGATGTGATAATATGATAACAAATTCCTGTGTAGATGTGAGATTTTTTGTGCTGATCCATGTATGATAGATTGAATGTTTTGTAATTATGATATATTTACATGCATAAGATATAATTCATTTCAAATGTGCATTTGAAAATCCCATACATGCCACAAAAAACATGTTACATGCATCTGCATCATGTGCAGCTGGGAAACTTAATATTGAGTACTAAGAGTTATAAATTCATAAAACAATAACAGCTAAAACATAATACATAAGAAGATTCATTGCCCAAAAAAACCAAACATTGTTTGCAAATAAATGGTACCAACAATAACCACTGAATTGTTCACCTAGCCAAAAAGATTAAACCCTAGATACTCCACATCTAAACATCCTCACAATTCTCCTTCTTAACAACAAAATGCTCTTCAACAGCATCTGTACTTAAGAACTCATCAGCCAGTTTACGCTTTAGGGATTTCTTCATAACTGTATCTTCCTCTTCCCCTTTATTAATAACACATTTATCACTTGGAGTGCTCAAAAACAAAGTTGAAGAATCAACCTGTAAAAAATATACAAAAACTTAGAAACACAAATATTATCAAAAAAAAAAAAAGATATACATTTAAACAAACCAACCATCTCAGATTCATCTTTAACCCTAAAGTTATACATCAAATCTGTTCCCTGTAAAATAAATTCAGACCATGACCAATTAAACTGAAAACTTACAATTGCAACACTAAAACACTAATATACAAATGGCAAAGTACCTGATCTGCATCAACTGAAACAGCAGTAGGATCCACATCACTCTTTATATCTTTAACAGTATAGGTCCCATTAAACCTAGATACCTGATTTGGTGCAACCTGGACCTTAAAAAAAAGTTCCTTGTCCAGCAAATTGGCAATTTCACTTGGCAGTAAATGATCAGTATCCATAATCTGCTTAAATTTAAATCCAAAATTCAATACAATTCCAAAATATAATCAAAATGCCAAACAAAGTTCTTTAAATCTATTAAAATATATCATACATATTGTTCACGTAACTCCAGAGCCGTTCTCCCTATCAATTCAACACAATGCTTATCCTAAAGAATGGGGTATGCATTATCAGTTGAATCCTGAACCAAAACCTTAATTTTGAACCTACAAACAACAAAAATCAGATCAGTTTACATTAATTAAGAATCTGAGTAACATACACAACAATTTTACCAAATAAACATATCTCTTACTTTAAAATATAATTAACAAACTACCTTATATTACCAGCTACTAAAAACTCATCACAGATAGTGCAATAAAACCTTTCATCCACTTTAGTCAGACCCTTGAAACACTTAGGGCAGGCAGTGTACCACCAATCATCCAAAGACTCAATACACAGAATCTTAGCATTGATCCAGAAAGTCCCCACATAATACAAATAAAAATTAAATCCATTAAACAACACAACTTAACAGATCCAAATTATTATAGTAAAACTAAAGTACTTTATTGACATAAACTTACCTTGCCACTAATCCGGACCTGCTCAATTGTACGCACTACAAAATCCTCTTCCAAAGACTGCCCACCACCAAAAATAACAGTTCCAAATTGCTTGCATTTGGCTGCTACCTCAGTACACTCACCATCAGCAAAACTTCAACACAAATACATTTAAAGTTTAATTAACAGAAATGAAAACAAACAGGAAAATTCATTTCAGTACAAACCATTAGATAGTTAACATACCCAGCCTTAAAAACAGAAATTTCTTCAAGATCACCATCAAGAATCAGCCTTGTAGCATTATAGGTAGTTGAAATAGAGACAGAATCTTACACAAACAATAAAATAGAATTTCAGCCTCCCAAATACTATATAACACATAACATAACATAATAAATTAAATTATCCAATGCACAAAAATTATACCCCTAAAAAGCTTTCTACGGCAGAATTGTACAATCATAATAGGTGCTTCACCTCCTCTTTCAACCCTCTCCATCATTTGATCAACAAAATGCTCCCATAAAGTGCAACTTAGACGATTACCACTAAAGAAAAACAATAACCAAATTAAGAAAAAACAGTGTACAATAAGATAAATAAGTTCAATTAAAAAAAATTACTAACTCATGATCTTCCAAAACAACTTCCATCCTCTTTGTCTCATTTTCATTGTTACTACGAACAGAAGGTCGATTCAAACTAACAACCCGACCGATCACATCTGCAAATAATATACCATATATATTCAGTAAAACATAAAATCTGATCCAACAGTAACAATCAACCAAAAAAAAAAAAAAAACTCACCAATCAACACAATTTCATCAATATCCTCAGCATTGCATACTTCATTAAATGGTCTGAATAAAAACATATATCTTGGGAAAGAAACATCAATGAACTCAGTGACCCTAGTATCATTGATAAAGACCAGCATATATCTGTTTGTTGTAGTCTTGAATCTCATCTTGTTGTTAGCCACAACAAAGTTCTTCACAGCACACAAAGCACCTTCTCTTAAGTTCATTCCCAACCTAGGAATTAAATCATTCCTGATGCTTGCATGGATCCTCTGCCCCTGTTACAGAAATGAAAAAAAAAATCAGCAACTAAAAACAGCTTCATATGTTGATACAACATAAACATTTTGATGTGGAATAAAAAAATTGTCCATACATCACTGTCATAGAATATGCATTCAACACTACGAATCTTATTACGATTTCCAAATGCAGGCATTTGATACCAACGAACTACACGAAGCTTTAAAGCCCATTGAGTCCTCCATGGACCAATGTCACGCAGCAGGTTGAAACATGGAGCCCTGAAAATAATGAATTCAAATCAGATATGAACATATGAACATATGTGCTCAAAAAAGAGAACAAAGGTACATACATTACACCCTATACACTGCAGATGAACCTGACTTCTATTAAACTGAAATGCACTTCACTTATAAACTGTGTATCTTGCAGGTAGTTCTCTCCTTGGTCCCAGCTGCAGCAATTTATAGCTCTTCAGTATTGGAATTCGAGCAGTCCCTAAACACACCAATGCAGGTAATGATAGCCTATCCATACAGCTCTCAACATGCTGCATAAACAATGCAACATGATTCCAAACTAATTTCAGTTAAAGTGTGCTGCATTTACATGTACAGAGTAATGATTGCCTACAAAATCTCATTAATTAGCTAGTACTGCCTTTTGTGATTATTTATTGTTTTATTGCTTATTGAAATTTATTTAACTGCTTACAAAATCTCTTTAATTAGCTTGTAATCCCCTTTGTGATTATTTACTGTTTTTGTATTGGGTATTGGAAATGATGCTGCATAAACCCTTAAATACTCCTCATTATTCAACATATTTATTCAGCTTAAACTTTATGACTAATGATTGCCTACAAAATCTCATTACAAAACACTACAGATGAACCTCACTTCTTATAATCTGAAATGCACTTCAATTCTTATAAAGTGTGTATCATGCAGGTTGTTCTCTCATTGGTCCCAACTGCAGCAATTTACAGTACTTCAATACTGGAAATTCGAGCAGGTACCTGCATATAGCATATTTTCCAGGAGAGTAGTTCTAGCTGTCATGCCTATCAATACAGCTCCCAACATGCTGCATAAACAATGCAACATGGTTCCAAACTAAGTTCAGTTTAAGTGTGCTGCATTTACATGTACAGAGTAATGATTGCCTACAAAATCTCATTAATTAGCTAGTAGTCCCTTTTGTGATTATTTATTGTTTTTGTATTGCTTATTGAAATTTTTTTTACTGCTGCAAAAAACCTGATTGGTGGCAACATATTTATTCAGGTTCAACTTTATTGCTGATGATTGCCTACAAAATCTCATTAATTAGCTAGTAGTGCCTTTAGTGATAATAAACTGTTTTTGTATTGCTTATTGAATTTTAAAATACTGCTGTACAAATTCATGATTGGTTGCAACATATTTATTCAGGTTCAACTTTATTGCTGATGATTGCCTACAAAATCTCATTAATTAGCTAGTAGTGTCTTTAGTGATAATCTACTGTATTTGTATTGCTTATTGAATTTTTAAATACTGCTGTACAAAATCCTAACTGGCTGAAACAAATTTATTTAGCCAGAAATACTGCAATAAACATCATTCCAATGCATCCTAGCAGCCCTCGAAAACTGAACAGTTTCAAAAAGGTTGCAAAAAGAAACAACTACACTTTCTACACAAATAATGCCTGCATTGAAAAATAAACCCTACAATCTGTACAACATTTTTTCAAGGAAAATACTGCAACAAACACAACAATTACATCTGGACGAATCAAAACGGGACAACACAGACGGGCAAAGAGGCGGGAAAATGGCAGTATAGTAAATATTACAAACTGTCTTGCTATTAGTATAGTATAGATATAGACTAGCAGTGCACCCGCGCGATGCGCAGCTTGTTATATAATATAATAATTTTTATTGTTGATAATATAGTATAATTTATACTGTATCTAAAATGTTAAATATTTTTTTAATGCTTTTTGTAATCTAGATTATTGTACTGCTAATTTTTTTTTTTTTGTAATGCAATTATTTATAAACAGATTTGGATAATCAAGATGACAATCAAATTAGTATTGGTAATATCTCATTTTATCTGAAAAAACTTTCCATCTTGATTTTTTTTTACGTTTCTAACCTCCATTTCATGCTAGCTGTAACACCCCGTTTTCAGAAAATTTGCATAGCATATTTTTTATTTACAAATTCATTTTTTAAAAAAAATTGTTGTAAATAATCTCTATATATCAAGCTTTATGTTTTATCAAAAGAAATGAGCTAATGTTTCTTTAAGTATAAAAAGTCTTGCAGGATAGCTACCCGAAGAGACCGAGTTAATCATGATGCACTCAACACACACGGGTAAAAGGATCGTATAAAAAATAATATAGATAAGTTGAATTTTAATAATTATTAAAAGAAGCATGACTAATGTGTTCAATTATAATTATGTGAAATTTATATTATATAGTTTTATGTGCAATCA
Source organism: Scutellaria baicalensis (assembly GCA_005771605.1). Lineage (NCBI taxonomy): Eukaryota > Viridiplantae > Streptophyta > Magnoliopsida > Lamiales > Lamiaceae > Scutellaria > Scutellaria baicalensis. Next base: position 34,111,260 of record CM016724.1, on the reverse strand, counting down.
ATTATGTGACTCTATGATGTATAATATTGTACATACTTTCATGCATAATTAGATGATCAAATATTATGAAGACTTTAATTTAAAGATGTCTAAATTGATTTCAAGTAATGTCCATAATCTTACATGTCATCTTATTTATGTGTGACACTATAATTTTTCCCACACATATATGATAATTAAGTTTACATGAATTAAACATTATAGGTAACAATTACATCAATATTCAAACTACTATGATCATCATTACGAACTCTTTTGTGTCATATTAGATGACACTACACTCAACCTCTCACATACCTCCATCAAATCCACAACAAGTCTCAATGTTTTGAATAATCACACCTTTAGTGGATAAATACTACAAGAGGTGATCTACATGTTTATACATATTAATTTACATTATTTTTACAAGATCTACATGTATAATACATGCATTATACAATGATTATACACTATATATATATAGATATGTGAAGGGGGATAGACATCCCATCCCTCTCATTTTGATCTCTCTCTCTCTCTCTCTCTCTCATCCACTTGCTCCTCCTTCTCTCTACCCTTTCTTCCCTTCATTACAAAAGTACCTTCACTCCCACCTTCAAACAAGCTGCCATTTTCAAGAGTTAAGTGAAAAAGGCAAGATCCTTCCAAGAGACAAGAGGAGAAATTAAGCTCAAAGTACAATTTTCCTCAAGCAACATCTCAAGAACACATAATTTGTTTGCAAATCAAAAGGTAGTTTGCTAAATCTCACAAATCATTACCTTAGAAGCATGATTAGGTTCTAAATATTGAAATGCATGTTGAAAAAGTATTGCATGTTTGCTTCCCCTCATCTAAGGTCATTGCATGTGTGATCTAAGGGTGATTCTCTACTAATGTGATGAAATTTGTTGGGTCTATGTGTTTGATCTTCAAAATTATGTCACCATTAGTGTTGATTGAACAAATACATGTTGAATTAAGCTTTGCATGTTTGATTCTCTTACCAAAAACACATTGCATGTAATATTTAAGGAAGATTGTGAGGAATTTGTTAAATGTCTTGTTCTAAGTATTGATCTTCAAAATATGTGAATCTTGAGTGTTGATTGTACAATTGCATGTTGATTTGGCCTTTGCATGTTTGTTTATCTAGCCTAAGATCATTGAAAGTGTATTAAACTGAGTGATGATGCTTTCTTGAGGTTAATGGAGTCTTAAAAGTCGAATTATCAAAGAAATAAGTGGATCTAATCAACTTGTGAAAAACTTTTAATTTGCAGTCCCCTTTTACGAATTTTATCAAATCATATGCTTATATTTTTTTCAAAAATGTTTTAGAATATTATTCTACATGAAGTCTTCAGTGTATGGTAAAATTTTGGTAATGTTTGGAGTAGTTTATGATTTATAATGAATTTTCAAAGATTGTCCAATTTCAGACCCGGAATGTGCAGTTTCAAACCATAGAAAAATACTTTTATAAAATCGGTCAATGAATATTTTAAAAAACTGTTCCAGTATGTTGTACTAAATAAAGTCATGAGTATATGTCTAAAATTTGGTAATGTTTAATGAAGTATAAAAATTGTAATGATTTTTCAAACATAGTATAGTTTCAAGATGAAATTCTAAAGTTTTGGACTTTAGAAGAATAATCTTAGAAATTTGATGAGTTATAATTATTCCGAACTGTTTTAATATGTTTTAATACATGATGTTGTAAGTTTAAATTATTAATTTCAAAAGATTTTAATAACTATGTGATTTATGGTGAAGTTTATAAATCAGACTGATTTAGAGTACCTTCCAAACAAATGTTTGGGTACAATAGGTTAATTATTAAAGCTTGTGTGTTTGGAACTTATATCTATTGCTATAGTATGACTAACTAAGAGGTATTATGTGAATGATGATTATTTTCATGAATTTTAAATGTTTTTTTATAAATATGAAAATCATTATATGTTAATGAGTGTATTTCTATCTATAAGTTACTACCTTTTGAATCTATTGTTATCTATGATTAAAAGTGAGATTCAACCATCTTTTGAAAATTATTTTGAGAAATAAAATGTGAGCTTATGTGTAAGGTGATTAACCTTTAGGTTTTAAAGTAATGTAATAGAGTTTTATGAGTTCAGAAGGTCTAAATAGTTTTCTTTCAAATGATTAATTGATGTATGTTCTATAGAATGTTATGAAGTCTATAAGATTATTTTGTTATATCTTGTCATGATATACATATGTGGCATGAATGATATGTATGTTAGGTTATATAGCTGCCCAAGACATGACTCCATGATATTATGTTTATTAAGACACACTAATGAACCTCGAATAATATGTTAACTAAGTACACATGAGGATGAATATGTATGTGTTTGTATGATATGATGGAGATGTAATTAATCAAAGACTAAATGTTAATGAAAGTGCCAAGTGCAGTACGAGACGACCAGATACTTCAGTAGCTATCTCCGCTTCAAGTGGAATCTTCAAAAGTGGGTAACTTCTACTCTCTACTACGTGTTGATAATTAAATCAGTAAGATATGTATGAAAATCTACGGAGGGAAGCACCGTAGCTATAACCGGGAGGGCTTCAAGCCAGGCGACGACCATAAGGGACAAAGTGTCTGGTCTATGAAAGCAAGGTCTAGTGGGTTAGTGTGCCCACATTCCTTAATGTTATGTAACCATAAGGGCGAGAGTGTCATGTCTAATGTTATGAGGGTCCAAAACGGGTGAAAGTGCCTGTTGGACATGTAGTACGTGCTTAATAATTTAATTGTTTATATGTATGAGAGAATATTGTTATCCCACTGGGCTTCCTCTCCGGAGGAGTCTCATGATGTTACCTTTAAATCTTTTCAGGTTCAGCTTACAACGAAGCGGATGTGTAGCCAACTGTATGGACTCCTCCCAATAAGTATATGTTTTGATTAATGTTAATATGTATGTTTTGATGGTGCTTAATATTTTCTGAAACCTTTCATGTTGGTTTAACTATTTATGTAAGATTTTCATATGTTTTAAAATATTTCAAGGTTTTGACTTACAAATGTGGGTAACACACAAGTCGGATGTTTGCATCTTTATCCTTTATATTTTAAAAGGAAAAAAAAAACTCATGTTTTCTAATTAAGTCTTCCGCTGAGTTTCTTTACGAAAAGAATTTTTAATCATTTTATTTTTTCCTTATACAAATATTTTATTTTGAGCATGTAATGTCATGGTAGTGTCTCAATCCCCCAAATACTGGGTTGGGGTGCTACAGTGTTGTATCAGAGCCGAGGTTGGGTTTTTCCTCCTCGGATTATAAGTCAAAACATTGTTCCTTTAAAGCGATGCTTATCTTTTGAAGTAATACATGATGAAAAAAAAAATCATAATGTTGCTATGTTTAAGAAATTCAACAATTTATGGGAGGTCTGCAGCGAAGCTAAACATCCGTACCGTTCCGAGGCAAGCACACATGAGTAAATGTTAAAAAATGGTTTTCATGAAAGTAAAGTTATGAGAATGTTTCTGAAGGATGTTTTATGTATATGGTATAAAGGAAATGTTTATGATGAACATGAATGATGAACATGAATGATGACCATGAGTCAATGATAAGGAAGTAAAACATGAATGATGAATGATTCTATGAAGTATATGATGGATTTCTCTTATTTAAATGCTATGATCATCCTCTTTGCATTTAAAATTACCTTCAAATGCTTGTTTTATGAAAACTTTATATGTGCTTTAAAAGATAAAGTTACTTTATGAATAAGCATACATTATTCTACAAATGTACCCTCGAAGTTGTAAGACTAGAAATGACTTAGAGTTCATTCGTTGTTTGAAAAATATTTCCTAAGATAGACCAAGATGAGACTCATAAACAACATCTAGAGATGGAATATAGAGACTCTTATCAGTTTGAGTGAGAGGACATTCGGGAGTTCATAGCTAGGATTACCCTTTCTCGTGAGAGCTCGTTTGAAAGGGATGAAGGAAACCGATATCAAGGCGGCGGAGCATCTCAGAGACAGAGTGAACCCATTGTTTAGAACTATAGCCCAGACAGTGTTCGGGCGACTAGTGGTTTATGATTGCGAGGTTGGAGCACGGATCGACTTTCGAGCATATTGCTTGAGTCTTCAAGAGGCGATAGATCATTACGAGGCATGTTTGAGGGAGGCGATCGAGCTAGAGGCAGAGGCACATCGCTACACGGTGCGAGCAAATAACTGGGAGCTTCATATGCATACTATCAAAAAAACTCTAATTAAGACTTATGATGAGTATGAAAGACTCGATGCGCGCAACCTAGAGTTGTTTCAATGAGCTAAGTCCATTAGATCATCACTCGAGTTAAAGAATGATCAGAGTAGCGCAATGGAAGCGTGATGGGGAAAATGAAACAAGGATTGATGCATTGTACTTCTCAAGTGTACCAACACATTTTGTATTCGATACGAGGACTTTACACTCTTTAATGATGATACTTGTAAGAAAGAATATAGATGAGCTTTCATAGAAGATATCATTAGGAGAAACATCAAAATAAGAACTTAGCTAAGAATTTTAGGTGGGCTTGAGATGAGTATGTGTTTTGATGCCGACTATATGCGATAAGAATAAAGGGCGTTGGCGTATACAAGGATGGAACGAGAACATTATGTAAGAACAAAGTTGCAGTTCATTGGACGAAACAAGAAATGGATTTAGGAACACCTCCTAACCATCGTTTTACCTTTTACGAAGTGAGAACTGTATATCATGCACCAGGGTCAAAAGCAAGGATGTGAAACATGCAAGCAAACATTGTATCGATTGAGTAAAAGAAGTGACACATCTAACATTTTGATGTTAAGAATTTCACAACATCATATGAAAGACCTTTATGAATTTTCATCTATTCGACTCATGGGGTTCACTTGCGATTTGATCTCCGAAGTTGTGCCAATTCCAAAGACACCATATCGAATGACGCCGAAGGAGCTGCAAGAATTGAAGGTTGAATACTAGATCTTTTGCATAAGACATTCATCTAATTTAGTGTCTCACCTAAGGGAGAGCCTGTGTTGTTCGTGAAGAAGAATGATAGATCGATTAGAATATGCTTTGATTATCAAGTAGCTCTCTTAGGACACGAGGCCACATTACAAGGATAAGGATGACCCTCCGTCTTATTCAAATGAAGTTCGCAACTTCCTTGGTCTGGCAGGGTACTACAGAAGATTCACCCAGAATTCTTACCTTTATCTAAATCTCTCACATGACTTAGAATCATTTATAGAAGCTCACACGTCGAATATCTAACATTACCTATATGGAAAACGTGTGAAATATACGCAGATCATGAGAATCTCGAATACATCTTCATGCAAAAAGAAGTCGACACACATCAAAGAAGATGAAGAACCTATAAAAGTACTACGTGTACTAACCGCTATTCCCAAGCAAGATAAACGTTGTGGAAAACGCAATCAACATGACAATTCATTGTATATTCGACAAGATGAAGCTACCGTTCGTTTACCCAACATGAACAACAATAAATCCAGTTGCATAGACAACCAAACCGACTCTGATCAAGGAATACTTGGCAAAGCTTAAAGGAAATAACAAATTCCTCAAGTTGATGCGAAATACGTTTGAGATGAACGACTAGAGATTTTTCTTTTGTTAATCTCGGATGAAGTTATGACGTTTAAGGTAATTTTGTGTACCGAAGAGTGATGAGATACAAAGTGAGGTATTGAACGACGTATACCTCGTTTTACACCATGCATCCGTAAAGACGAAGATGTATAGAGGCCTTAGACAAAACTTTTGATAGAAAGGAATGAAGAAGTCAATAGAACAATTTGATTGGCAGATGTCTCACCTATTGAAGAATCAAATCCAATCGTTAACGACTTGCTGGATTACAGAATCAGTTGAAAGTGCCGGAATGGGAGTGGAAGTATATATCGATAGATTTTGTTATAGGCATATCAAAAAATTTCTCAATAACGTGAGGTGATGAGGTCATTATTGTTACGTTGACCAAAGTTGCTCGTTTTATTTCAGTTAAGATAATGTATTCCATATTCGATTGGCAAGATGGTACATTGATGAAAGGGTACGACTACGTGAAGTACCAGCTTCGTTTGTATCTCACCAGGACCTCTTTTCACCACACTTTTTTTTGGAAGATGCGATAGCTGGACACAAAACTACACTAAAGCAATGCCTTTCACTCGCAGATGGACAACAAATAGGAGAGAACAAATAGAATTTCGGAGAATCTACATAGGACGTGCGCGTTTATTCACAAGGAAGTAAGGAAGAATATTTGTCGTTTTAGAATTCGCTAACAACAACGGTTATCAGTCTACCTTTTGAGTGATATCGTATAATTTGCTATATGGAAGGAGATATCGAATACCAATTTATTAGGATGAACCTGAGTTAATAAGATGATTGGTCTCAAGTGTGGAATGATATGTGGAAGCAATCACTAAGATCTAGATACAGCATGGGCTTTTCAAAATCACAAAATTTTACGACAACTAACGAATGAAAGATTACAAGATAAAGGAGAAAGTAATACCTAGATTTTGCGTTTATGAAAGGAATAGTTCATTTTGGGAAAATGAGAAAGTTAAAGCAAAGATATATAAGACTATATCGCATACTGTTTTACCTTAACACTAGAGTTATCCGCAGTTTATAACGTCTCCACACTTGTTGATGCCTCAAGAATACATACCAAACCCTAGTCACCTCATTAGACTTGAAAAACCTGAAGTTGATATGGACCTCACCTATGAAGAACAACATGTAGGGCTTTTTAGAAGAAAGATCAAATATTCTTTAAGGAATAACAAATACCACTAGTCTTAGTACAATGGGTAGTCATGAGAAAAGAGATACAAAATGAGAACGTGAAGATTAGATTTTAAGATCTAACCTTGAGCTTAATGCTTAGTAAACCCAAATTTTGAGGACGAAATTTTTTAAAAGGAGGAGGGATTGTAACACCCCGTTTTCAGAAAATTTGCATAGCTATTTTTTATTTACAAATTCAGTTTTTTAAAATGATTTATTGTAAATAATCTCTATATATCAAGTTTTATGTTTTATCAAAATAAATGAGCTAATCTTTCTTTAAGTATAAAAAGTCTTGTAGGATAGCTATCCGAAGAGACCGAGTTAATCGTGATGCACTCGACACACACGGGTAAAAGGATCGTATAAAAAATAGTATAGATAAGTTGAATTTTAATAATTATTAAAAGAAGCATGACTAATGTGTTCAATTATAATTATGTGGAATTTATATTATATAGTATTATGTGCAATCAATTATGTGACTCTATGATGTATAATATTGTACATACTTTCATGCATAATTAGATGATCAAATATTACGAAGACTTTAATTTAAAGATGTCTAATTGATTTCAAGTAATGTCCATAATCTAACATGTCATCTTATTTATGTATGGCATTATAATTTTTCCCACACATATATGATAATTAAGTTTACATGAAGTAAACATTATAGGTAACAATTACATCAATATTCAAACTACTATGATCATCATATATTACAAACCCTTTTGTGTCATATTAGATAACACTACACTCAACCTCTCACATACCACCATCAAATCCACCACAAGTCTCAATGCTTTGAATCATCGCACCTTTAGTGGATAAATACTACAAGAGGTGATCTACATGTTTATACATATTAATTTACATTACTTTTACAAGATCTACATGTATAATGCATGCATTATACCATGATTATACACTATATATATAGATATGTGAAGGGGGATAGACATCCCACCCCTCTCATTTTGATCTCTCTCTCTCTCTCTCTCTCTCTAGCCCATTTTCTCCTCTTCTCTCTACCCTTTCTTCCCTTCATTACAAAAGTACCTTCACGATCTCATCTTCAAACAAGCTGCCATTTTCAAGAGTTAACTGAAAAATTCAAGATCCTTCCAAGACAAGAGGAGAAATTAAGTTCAAAGTACAATTTTCCTCAAGCAACATCTCACGAACACATAATTTGTTTGCAAATCAAGAGGTAGTTTGCTAAATCTCACAAATCATTGCCTTAGGAGCATGATTAGGTTCTAAATGTTGAAATGCATGTTGAAAAAGTATTGCATGTTTGCTTCCCCTCATCTAAGGTCATTGCATGTGTGATCTAAGGGTGATTCTCTACTAATGTGATGAAATTTGTTGGGTCTATGTGTTTGATCTTCAAAATTATGTCATGATTAAACAAATACATGTTGAATTAAGTTTTGCATGTTTGATTCTCTTACCAAAAACTCATTGCATGTAATATTTAAGGAAGATTGTGAGGAATTTGTTAAATGTCTTGTTCTAAGTATTGATCTTCAAAATATGTGAATCTTGAGTGTTGACTGTACAATTGCTTGTTGATTTGGCCTTTGCATGTTTGTTTATCTTGCCTAAGATCATTGCAAGTGTATTAAACTGAGTGATGATGCTTTCTTGAGGTTAATGGTGTCTTAAAAGTTGAATTATCAAAGAAATAAGTGGATCTAATCAACTTGTGAAAAACTTAATTTGCAGTCCCCTTTTACGAATTTTATAAAATCATATGCTTAGATTTTTTCAAAAATGTTTTAGAATATTATTCTACATGAAGTCTTGAGTGTATGGTAAAAGTTTGGTAATTTTTGGAATAGTTTATGATTTATAATGAATTTTCAAAAATTGTCCAATTCCAGACCCAGAATGTGCAGTTTCAGACCATAGAAAAATATTTTTATAAACTCGGTCAATGAATATTTTAAAAAACTGTTCCAGTATGTTGTACTAAACAAAGTCATGAGTCTATGTCTAAAATTTGGTAATGTTTAATGAAGTGTAAAAATTGTAATGATTTTTCAAACATAGTATAGTTTCAAGATGAAATTCTACAGTTTTGGACTTTAGAAGAATAATTTAAGAAATTTGATGAGTTATAATTATTCCGAACTATTTTAATATGTTTTAATACATGATGTTGTAAGTTTAAATTATTAATTTCAAAAGGTTTTAATAACTATGTGATTTATGGTGAAGTTTATAAATCAGACTGATTTAGAGTACCTTCCAAACAAATGTTTGGGTACAATAGGTTAATTATTAAAGCTTGTGTGTTTGGAACTTATATCTATTGCTATACCATGACTAACTAAGAGGTATTATGTGAATGATGATTATTTTCATGAATTTTAAATGTTTTGTTATAAATATGAAAATCGTTATATGTTAACGAGTGTATATCTATCTATAAGTTACAAGCTTTTGAATCTATTTTTATCTATGATTAAAATTTTTATCTATGATTAAAAGTGAGATTCAACCATCTTTTGAAACTGATTTTGTGAAATAGAATGTGAGCTTATGTGTAAGGTGATGAACCGTTAGGATTCAAAGTAATGTAATAGAGTTTTATGAGTTCATAAGGTCTAAATAGTTTTCTTTCAAATGATTAATTGATGCATGTTCTATAGAATGTTATGAAGTCTATAAGATTATTTTGTTATGTCTTGTCATGATATACATATGTGGCATGAATGATATGTATGTTAGGTTATATAGCTGCCCAAGACATGACTCCATGATATTATGTTTATTAAGACACTAATGAACCTCGAATAATATGTTAACTAAGTACACATGAAGATGAATATGTATGTGTTTGTATGATATGATGGAGATGTAATTAATCAATGACTAAATGTTAATGAAAGTGCCGAGTGCAGTACGAGACGACCAGATACTTTAGTAGCTATCCTCGCTTCAAGTGGAATCTTCAAAAGTGGGTAACTTCTACTCTCTACTACGTGTTGATAATTAAATCAGTAAGATATGTATGAAAATCTACAGAGGGAAACACCGTTGCTATAACTGGGAGGGCTTCACGCCAGGCGACGACCATAAGGGCTAATGTGTCTGGTCTATGAAAGCAAGGTCTAGTGGGTTAGCGTGCCCACATTCCTTAATGTTATGTGACCATAAGTGCGAGAGTGTCTGGTCTAATGTTATGAGTGTCCAAAATGGGTGAGCGTGTCTGTTGGACATGTAGTATGTGCTTAATAATTTAATTGTTTCTATGTATGAGAGAGTATTGTTATCCCACTGGGCTTCCTCTTCGGAGGAGTCTCATGATGTTATCTTTAAATCTTTTCAGGTTCAGCTTACAACGAAGCAGATGTGTAGCCAGCTGTATGGACTCCTCCCAAGAAGCATATGTTTTAATTAATGTTGATATGTATGTTTTGATGGTGCTTAATACTTTCTGAAACCATCCATGTTGGTTTACCTGTTTATGTAAGATTTTCATATGTTTTAAAATATTTCAAGGTTTTGACTTACAAATGTAGGTAAGACACTAGTTGGATGTTTGCATCTTTATCCTTTATATTTTAAAAGGAAAAAAAAAAGCTCGTGTTTTTTAATTAAGTCTTCCACTGAGTTTCTTTACGAAAAGAATTTTTAATCATTTTATTTTTTCCTTATACAAATATTTTATTTTGAGATTGTAACATCATGGTAGTGCTTCAATCCCTTAAATACTGGGTCGGGGTGCTACACTAGCTCATTCTCATCAAGTGAGAGTGATTATATATGCATTACTTATATTATAATGGCTTTCATCTCGATTTTCCTTCTTATTTCAATCACTTTTTTTTTCTTTTGATATTTCTAACCTCCATTTGATGCTACTTCATCCTAATTACATAAGAGTTATCAATATACATTGCTTATATTGTACAATAACTTTCATCTCAATTTTTCTTCTTCTTCTTTTGATATTTTTAGCCTCCATTTCATCTATTTTGTTGGAAACATTTAAGTATGTTTTGATGAGACAAAACCTTAAGCAAGTAACTCTAAAGCATAATCAATTTTAGGAGAGATTACTGCATAGAGTTACTGCATTAAGATAAAGATCAGAGAAAGTGTCAAAGGAAGGATACTGAAGAGAATGGTTGAAAGGGAATTGGGTGAACTAATTAGGATACTGATAACTGCAGGAAGCTACTGGAAGAGAACTTGATGAAGCGGATTGAAGAGCAGGAAGCTACCAGATAGGAAGCTACCTGAGAGACCATGCCGAAAGCATACTGCAGAGCAGCATGCTACAGAAGCCTCAAGCTACCTGAAGGAGCAAGCCAGAGAAGGAAGCACCACAGTGAGCGCGAGGAGGAAGCTACACAGCAGGCATGGGAAGAAAGTCAAAAGTTACCGGTAGACACAAGAAGGTTACCGGTAGAGAGAAGAGAAGAACAACCAATCAGAAGAAGACACGTGGAAAGCGAAAAGCTGGCGTGTGTCAGAAGAAGTGCGGCGCTATCAATGATGGAAATCTATCTACCTTCAATGGGTAGATTTCCTAATTTATAAATAAGAAGAAGACTGAAGACTGAATAGAGAGAAGAAGAGAGAGCTCAAGAGAAAACGCGCAAACAGAAGGGAGCACAAGAAGAGAGCTCAGAAAAGAGGGGTAGGCTACACAAAAGAAAAGAGAGCCAAGTGGGGAGCAAAAGAAGAAGAGAGAAAAGAGAAGCTCAAACACCCCACACCCCAAAGACGCATAATCAGTTTCACAGTCGAGGCAGCAAGCTACAACAGTTCAACCTGCAAAAGAAGTCTAAGCTTGCTGCCACCAGTTGAAGAAGGAGAAGACACACCCTTATCTAAAGGACTTTCTTAGAGTGCTTAGTGCGAGGAGCGAGTCCTGCTAAGCTTTCCACTTTCTGAAGAAGAAAGTGAGGACCCTGGGTGGGTAGAGTCGGATCCTATGTGGGTCAGTGAGGAAAGTAGGCAAGCAACTGTGTGAAGGCTTGCTACTTACTTGTTAAGTGAGAGTTGTAATAGATAGGGCTATGTAAAGCAACTAGCTTAACAAATGTTCCCTCTTGAGAAGAGGCAGAGAGGATGTAGAAGGATTCTCCACCTTCGAACCTCTGTATATCATGCGTCTATATGTGCTTACTGTTTTACTTGCATACTCTATGTTAAGTAGCACATCTTCTATACTTGGCATATAAAAAGTGAGAAAAGCTTCCGCAACCACTCTGATCTGTAACCTCCCAAAAGGTTACTGATTCTGGAACTATGCCGATAGATGGAAGAAAAGTATGAAATTATAGTAGGTTTATTCACCGCCCCCTCTAAGCCTACTACCACACTTATTTGGGACCAACATATTTCATTCTCATTAAGTGAGTAATTATATATACATACATTGCTTATATGGGAAAATGACTTTCATCTCAATTTTTCTTCTTATTTTCATAACTAATTTTCTTCTTCTTTTGATATTTCAAGCCTCCATTATTTTCTTTTTGTTTTGATATTTTAAATTTCTATTTCAATAAGCTAGTTCATCCTCATTTAGTGAGACTTTCATCTCCATTCATGCATTTCTTATATAGTAGTAAGACAATGACTTGTAGATGAAGTCTAATCTTGATGGCTTGATATGAAAACTTTATTCAAAATTATTAAATTAATTTAGAAAACCAAAATTAAATTTTAAAAAATTACTCAAATTGTTTTTAGGAGCTTGTCCAATAAGATACTCAAAAGTTTTTTCTTTTCTTTTTTAGTTTTCTTTTTCCCTTTTTTCCTATTAGCTAATAGTTTTTCTATTGAATGGTAAATTGGTAGTAATCACCAACTATTGTCATTTTAGATATAGTATATATATAAATTTAAATAATTATATTTTTCATATTCTTTTATGTATATTGCAATATTAAAAAAATCAAATACTTATACTCACATTACAAAGTATATACTTCTAACATAAAATACTTTCGTATTAACTTCTAACTTCATAAAACTTTAAATATTTATACTATCTTAAATATTTATGTTTAAGTACATGAATTTCAAAATTGTTCTATAAAATATTTTATCACAAAATATATATTAAACTAAAAAAGTCGTTTTAAAAGGAAGACACATGAGTATGTTAATATAAAAAAACAAATTTTCTACAATAAATTATATTATGTAGACTTTATTTACTTTAGAAACTTTTAACTAAGTCTTTTATAATTTATAATTATTTAAAAAAATTAATAATATGTGTAATATAACACATAAAAATATAATTTCTCTCTCTCTCTCTCTCTCATTATAATGTAACATTAATCAAGAATTATATATGCTTTCCTTTTATATTTTATTATAATATTTGTTAACTTATCAAGAAAGTCATGTAATTTAAAACTATTAAATTAATTTAGATAAACAAAATAAAATCTTGGAAAAGTAAAATAAAAAGAAATTATTTACACATCATCAAATTGATGTAACATTTTTCGGAGGGAAAGTGACAAATTAGTAATTATTGTCAATTGCTTGCTTTTAGTATAATATAGATATAGATTATGATATTTAATTTTGACATTTATTTTCATTAAAATCATTTCGTGCTCAATCTAATTTGATTCATATATGTCATTAGGCACTGTGAGGTTGTAGATTATATCAAGTGAATGAATTTAATCGAGTTTCATTTATCGTATTCCTTTTTGACAGAACTTTGATTTATTGTATCAAATTAGAAATAAATTAAACGAAACAAATTTTTATGATTAATACTTAAATTATAAAGATTATTTTTTTGGATTCATGTTGCAGATTTAATAACAATCATGGCTGAAGAATTTTTTTTAAAGATGTGAAGGATATGATGTATTTAAATAGAGGATTTGATGTATTTAAAATAATGTAAGATATTCAAATAAATATAATGAAAAGTTAGGGATAATTTTGTCTTTTCACATCCAAAATAGGGTAAAAAATGAGCCAAATCGCACATAAGGCGCGTGCACAACACTCTCGTCAAGTATGACGAGTTTCTGAAATCCCAGGTGTTTTTCATGCAATTTCTTTATCACGGGGGGTTCGATGCGAATTTTGATAACGCGAGGGGGTCTCGGGGATTTTACCCCTTTTATATTATCATGGTTAGAGATCTTGGCATGTGTACACTTTATATTTCAAATGATAGAAAAAAAAATATTTATGACATTAAAAGTGTACACATGACAACATTCTAAACATGAGGGTAATACCCTCAGACTATGTTTATTCACAATCCAACCCAACTCAACCTTCTAATAAAAAAATCATCTTTCTTTCATCCACATACACAATTTACAAATTAACCCAACCTCTAATTATTTAAGCCTTTTTAGTGACACCAATCCAACCTTTAGAAAAAAAGGTTCAAATAAGCTACTAATGTTTACTCTTAGGTTCAATTATCCCATTGAAGTATTTTTAGGTACAAAAATGCCATCAATGTTTACTTTTAAGTACTTATGACCCCCCACTTAATATTTATTTATAATATAATATACCAATAATGTTTTAAATTTAAAATAACTTAAACACTTTACTTTATTTTCTTTTTTGACCTCATATTTTGATATACTTTAGAATAAAACAACTATTTTATGAAAACATAAATATAATTAGATTATTATATATACGTATGTGTTGGTTCCAAAATTGTTGTAGGTAGGCTTAGGGGGAGGGAGTGAATAAGCCTACCTTATCTTCAGATTTTTCTTTTTCTTCTATCGGCTCATTTCTAATATCAGTAACATTTTGGAAGGTTACTGATCAGAGTGGGTGCAGAAGTCTATTTCAGAGCCAAGTAGAAGATGTGCAGCTTATCAAAGAGAATACATGTAATGCAAGCAGATAAAGACGCAAGCATATATAGAGGTTCGAAGGTGGAGAAATCTTTCTACGTACTCTCTTCCTCCTCTTAGGAGGGAACCTTTGTTAAGCTGGTTGATTCACATAGACCTATCTATTACAACCCACCCTTAACAAGTAAGTAGTAAGCCTTCACACAGATGCTTGCCTACTTTCCACACTGACCCACACTAGGATCCTAATCTACCCACCCAGGGTCTTCACTTTCTCTCCTAGAAAGTGGTAAACTCAGCAGGACTTTACTCCTCGTACTGAGTACTCCAAGAACTCCCTTTTAGAAAGGTTAGTCTCCTTCTTCTTCAACTGGGTGCAGCAAACTTGGCTTTCATTTGCAGATTGTTCTGCTGAAGCTTGCTGCTGAACTTGACTGACTGGGTGTGCGTCTTCTTAGGGTGTAGAGTGTTCGAGCTTTTCTTCTGCTCTGATTGAACACTCTTTTCTTCTCTGAACTTCCCCCTCTTTCTGCGCTTCTCTCTTTTAAGCCTTCTCTCAAATGGGTTCTTTTCTCTTCTTTTGCGCTTCTCTCTACGAGCTTGTATATTCTGATGTGCTCGCTTTCTTCTCTCTTGCGCCCTTGTGCTCTCTCACACCCGCTTCAGTCTTCAGTCCTCCTCTTTATAGGTTGTGAAATCTGCCTGTTGAAGGTTGACAAATTTCCATCATTTGACGCGCCGCACTCCTGACACACGCCAGCTTTTCTTTTTCCATATGTCTTCTTCTGATTGGTTCCTCTTCTCTTTTCTCTCTACCGGTAACTTCTTGTGTCTACCGGTAACTTTGACTTTTCTTCCCATGCCTGATTTGCAGCTTCCTCCTCTTGCTTCACTCTGGAGCTTCCTTCTCTGGCTTGCTCCTTCAGGTGGCTTGAGGCTTCTGTAATATGATGCTCCTGTAGTATGCTCTCAGCATGGTCTTCCAGGACAGCTTCCTGTCTCGCTGCATTCTGCTTTGGCGAGGTCTCTTCCAGTAGCTTCCTGTAGCTATTAGTATCCTTTTACCAGATTCTTTTCAACCATTCTTTTCAGTAGCATTCATTTGACACTTTCACTATTTCTTTTAATCTTCTGTAGTAACTCTATTGCAGTAACCTATCCTAAAATTGGTTATGCTTATTAGAGTTACTTAAGGATTTGTCTCATCAAAACATTCTTCTAATATTTCCAACAATTTTCCTTTTTTTTATGATGATAAAACCTTTACAGAAGATCAAAAGAATATAACCTTTCAAGCACATAAAGCAGATGTAAAATATGGCAATATAGAGCATATTACTTTCATATACAAATCACATATAAGTCTAAAAGAAAGGGCACAAGGAATGAACTTTTGAAGAAAGAGGAATTTTTATTTAGATAAAACATCTATATTACAATGCAGTAAGCACAATACAATAAACATCCTATCTAAATTAATTCTTCTTTTCTTCTTGCTCTTTCCTTTCTTTCTTTTCCCTTTTAGCTTGCCGCTGGCTCCTTTCTCTTTCTGTTTTCTTTCCCCCCTCACTTGATGCAGTCACCTGCTCCCAGTAGTTACTTCTCTTCGGCTAGAGGGGAGAGCTGTTGGAAGGTGTGAGAGGCGATGCGAGAGAGAGAATGAATTCGTTTGGAGAAAAATGTGTAAAGAAGCAGAGAAGTTCAGACGCCAGTAGCTTGCTACCGCCTTTCCTTCTCCTTCAATCTCCACTCATCCCTCCAACTATCCTTCCTTCTCATTCTCTTGTATCTCAAAAGAGAATTCACCTCATAGAAGAGGTGAAATCTCTTTTCCTCCACCTCCGGAAGTCTTTTGATCTTCCATGACCCTTCGCAGTTTCTTCCCCCTTTTTGACATCATCGATGAGATGACGTCCTGGGATGGCTGGAGAGGGGTCCTTAGCTCTATCCCCCTGCCTTGAAGAGAAGAACTTGAGTGCAAGTTCTTGCAGGTGAGATGAGAGTTGAAAGCTAGAAGATCAACTCTTCTGAGAAGGGTTTGCTTAGCGAGTGTTAAACGTGAAGGGTGATTGTATGAGATTTGTGGTGTACTTAGTTGATTATTTGCAGAAAATGTGTAGTGAGGAAGGAATGAAGAGAAGGGTTTCCAACAATCGGGTTCCATTAAGCATAGAGGATAAGAGAGAGAGAGAGAGAGAGAGAGAGAGAGAGGATATCTATATGCTTAATGAAGAAAAAGGAGTGCATGTATATATAGGGTTAGAGATACTCCCTGTTGCAGTTAGATCTTCAAGGATCTCATTAACTGCTCCGCCGGTTTCCAATAAAGGTGTTGCAGTTTCCATAACTTTATGTCTTTTCTCCTTTATATGAGATGACGTGGTCAACTGCTGGATCTCCACCTTTGGATTTTTCTGATTGTACAGCTGAAATTCTTCTAGGGTTCTGAAAAAGTAGTCTATTTTTGGAAAGGTGATTCACTTTTTATGTTCGCACGTTACCGAGAAAATTTTCGGTAACTGCTTTATCTTGTAACCTTCAAGTGATCCCTTTTTCCAGTGACATGTTGATAAGCTCTGATGTCTAGTAAACTAGTGTCTAGTATATTGGTGTCTAGCATCCTGATACCCATCGACCTGGTGTTCAGCGATTAGTGTCCAGCAACCCGGTGTTTAGCATCCTGGTGCCCAGCGACCTACAATCAAGAGCCATGTTGGTTAAGGATAAGAGAAAGTAAATGAATGAAGACGTATATGTAAAGGGTGCATGTATTTATATAGTATGAGATACTCCCTGTTTTGGGTGAACTATTGATCGTATGGTTGAGGTTGGATTTTTAAAGATGTCATTAACTGCTTCGCCGGTTTTCAATAAAGTTGTTGGCAGTTTCCATAGCTTCGCTTCTTTTTGCCTCTACATGAAGTGATTACTTGGATGTATGGTTAACATTTGATTCTCAACCCTTAGATCTTCCTGATCGCACGGTTGATATCCTAAGGTTCTGAAAAAGGTGATCTACTTCTGAAAAAGGTGATCAACTTTTCATGCGCACACGTTACCGAGTGTTTTTCGGTAACCGCTAGATTTAGTGAGATGTAACCCACCAGTGATATCTTTTCCAGTGAGTTGATGATAAGTGCTCTGATTGCCCAGTAACCCAGTATCCAGCAACTTGGTATCTAGTATCCTGGTATACAACAACCTAGTGTTCAGCGACCTAGTATCCAGCAACCTGGTATCTAGCGTCCTGATATCCAGTGACCTGTTATCCAGCGACCTAGCCAGTAGTCTGGTGTCTAGCATCCTGTTGTCAGAGCTTCATTTGTCATTCCTTAACTTCGTCAAAGCTTTTCCCCCTGGATTCAGTAGCCTATTGTCTTGGGTGAAGTGACATTCTTTTAGAATTTTTAGCTTCCTGTGGCAATCACATCTTGCTTCTATTGTTTGGGTTGCTCTTGGTGTCTGCTTCCTGTTGATTTTGCAGATATGTTTCTTGAAGTTTACTTTAGTTCTTGTAGGACCTTTTTGAGCCTGAAGATCTTCTTCTTGGTTGCTCAGAGGTCTAAAGGTTGCTTACCTTCTGTCAAAGGTACCTGCAGAACGAATATCCTTACATAGTCACCCATACGAGTATGGGTCCTTTTGTGTTAGTTTTCTCTCAGGAATCCAAATTTTCATTACAATCGATAGTTGATATAGTAGTAGTTTGTTCCTCTAAGACTTTTGCCAGTAAGCATAGGATAAATTCAAGATTAGGTGTGTGCAGGTGCTTACCTACTGTATCTCTCTGGAGCATGAACTCCTTCAGATATACATAGGACAAATTTTGATACAAGTAAGGTAGATGATTTTCTTCCCTTTCAGAGTTGTTGCTGTCTGCTTGATTTCTACAGTGCTGCAGACATCTTATACCCTATTGAGTTACCTTGATTTGTACTATAAGTTCCCCCTTACTTTATGATTATTAAGATGTAGGGTCACTTTCAGTATGAATTTAGGTACTCCTGAGGTTTCTGCATGAGTAGGTGAAGCATCCTTATTGGAAATCAACGTACAGGCTTCCCTTCTCATCCTCAAGTCTAGTGACCAGAATTTTTCAAGCCTGTTATCTTCAGCCCTCAGATCACTGTTACTCTCTTTCGAGCTGAGGATTATTTCATTTGGCTTTGTTGAATTTTAACCCGCTCAGGGTCACTTGAGTTTCTTAACCAGATATAGATATTCAGAGCTATCTTGACATAGGATATATTAGTGCAAAATTTAGAAAGAGGTACCTTGTCATCGTCGTTCTCTTCTTAAGGGATGGCTTATCGAGTAGACTTTTGCTTCCTTTTGAAGAGTGGACTGTTTGAGAGAGTGTGCTTCTCATCTTACTCCTTCGGTTAACTTCTTCAGCACTTTCTTCCAAGGTTACTGTCTGCTCATCGCTGTCGTCTAGAGGCTCCAGTAGCTTTGTTTTGTAACAATTTTCTTCTATCCAAGCTTCATATTCAGCAGCTTGCTTGACTTGTTGATCTGCTTCACTATTTTTCTAAGTAGAAGCTTGCTCCTCATGCACAGCTTCCTGCTTAGTAGCCTGTTTCTCGAGCATAGCCTACTGTTCACCAGATTCCTACTCATGAGCAGATTTACTTCACAAATCAGTCTGCTCTTCTATTTTCTTCTTAGCCGTTGTTGTCTTCACATCAGTCATACTTTTCAAAGAAGGTAATTGATTTTTTTGGTCATATTTGTCTATGATGAGAGAGAGAGAGAGAGGTGTTTTCAATGACAGAATCTTGATTGATCAGTTAGATCGGATGTTTAATCCAACCTGCTCTGATACCACATGTTGGTCCCAAGTGGTAGTTAGAGGGGGAGGGTGAAATAAGCTTATTCTATTTTCAAACTTTTTTTTTCTAAAGGCTTTCGTCCAGAAGCAGTAACCTTTTGAGAGGTTACTAAGGAGTTATCAGAGTTATAATGCGGAATTCTTTCTTTCATTGAAAACACAAGTATAGAAGATATGCATCTAATATTGGATATGCAGTTTTAAAAGTAAGCACAAACAGACACATAGATATACATAAGTTCGAAGGTGGAGTAATCCTTCTACATCCTCTCTGCCTCTTCTCAAGAGGGAACATTTGTTAATCTTGTTGATTTACATAGCCCTATCTATTACAACACAGACTTAACAAGTAAGTAGCAAGCCTATTCACAGTTGCTTGCCTACTTTCCTATCTGACCCACACAGGATCCTACCTGACCCACTCAGGATCCTTACTTTCTTCTTCATAAAGTGAACAACTTATCAGGACCCTAGTCCTAGCACTAAGCACTCCGAGAAAGTCCTTAAAAAGTTTGTCTTCTTCTTCAACTAGATGCAGCAAGATTTGGATTCTTTTGCAGGTTGCTCTGCTGTAGCTTGCTACAAGACTGAACGACTGAGTAATCTAGTGTTTCTATGGTTTAGAGTATTTGAGCTTCCTTCTCTTCTTTTGATCTTCTATATACTCTTTTTTTTTCCCCCTCTTCTTCTTTTTCTTCCACACGCTGCTCTCACTTCTTCTATAATCTCTTCTCTTTACTTCTCTTCTCTTCAGTCTTCCATTTATAGATGTACGAAATTTTCCCGTTGAAGGTGGGTAGGTTCCTAACATTAAATGCACCATACTCTTTCCGATACACTCTAGATTTTTGCTTTCCACGTATCTTCATCTGATTGGCTCCGTTCCTTTTCTCTCTACCGGTAACTTTTAGCTTTCTTCCCATGCTTACTTTGTAGCTTCCTTCTCATGCTTGCTTTGGAGCTTCCTTCCCAGACTTGCTCTGTCAGGTGGCTTGAAGCTTCTATAGCTTGCTACTTTGCAGTATGCTTTGACATGGTCTCTTTCAGGTAGCTTGAGTCTTCGGTAGCTTGCTGCTTTGCAGTATGCTTCGGCATGGTCTCTTCCAGGTAGCTTCCTGCAGTTAGCAGTATCCTTTTTAGTTTACCGGATTCCTTTCACCGTTCTCTGTAGTATCCTTTTTTTGAAGCTTTCTCTTCCGTATCTTCCTGCAGTAACCTTGTTGCAGTAACCTTATAAGATAGGTTATGCTTATAGATTGAGGGTTACTTTTCTAAGGTTTTGTCTCATCAAAATATACTCAAATATATTCTAAAACGATGTACTTCAGGATGTGGGCATTCTCTGGCATAGTGACCTGGTGTTCTACAATTATAGCATAGGTTAGTAGTCTTGGCATTAGACTGGGGTGCCTGCCCATTGGTTCCAACGTCATTCTGCCTCTTTCATAAGCTGTCTGTTCTAGAATTCTTCCTGATGAACTTCTGGAACTTCTTCAGGAGTAAGGTCATATCTTCTTCTGCAGTAGCCTCTAAGGTAGCTTTCTGATCCTTTTACTTTTTAGCTTCCTGAGACGACTTAGCTATCAGGGCAGTAACCTTCGAGATTCCTTCTCAATTCTCAGCATTTCATCTATTGATCTCGAACTCGAAGGCTTTAAGGTCTAAGAAGAGATCAAACGTGCTCATGGATTTTTAGTTCATAGACACTCTCATGACTGTTGTCTTACTATCCTATTCGGCTGGAAGGGCTCTTAACACTTTTGTTGGTCCCAAAACAGCTGTAGGTAGGCTTAGAGGGGGAAGGGGTGAATAAGATTACCTTCTTTTCAAACTTTTCTTCTAACTCTATCGGCTCATTTCTAATATCAGTAACCTTTTGGGAGGTTACTGATCAGAGTGGTTTGCGGAAGCTTATTACAGAGCCAAGTAGAAGATGTGTAGCTTATCGGAGAGTATGCATGTAGTGTAGTAAGCATATATAGAGGTTCGAAGGTGGAGTAATCCTTCTACGTCCTCTCTTCCTCCTCTCAGGAGGGAACCTTTGTTAAGCTGGTTGATTTACATAGCCTTATCTATTACAACCCACCCTTAATAAGTAAGTAGCAAGCCTTCACACAGATGCTTGCCTACTTCCTCTTGACCCACACAACATCTTAAACTACCCACACAGGGTCCTCACTTTCTCTCCTAGAAAGTGGTAAACTCAGCAGAACTTTACTCCTTGTACTGAGTACTCCAAGACAGCCCTTTTAGAAAGGTTTGTCTCCTACTTCTTCAACTGGAGACAGCAAGTTTGGCCTTCGATTGCAGACTGATCTGTTGAAGCTTGCTGCCGAACTGATAGACTGAGTCTGCATCTTTGGGGTGTGGGGTGTTTGAGCTTCTCTTCTCTCTCTTCTTCTTTTGCACCCCACTTGGCTTCTTCTTCTTTTTGATGTAGCTTATTCCTCATTTTCTACGCTCTTCTCCTGTGCTCTTATCTTCTTCTTTTCAGCTCTTGTGCATTCTCTCTCTTCTTCTTCATGGTTTCAGTCTTCAGTCCTCCTCTTTATAGGTTGTGAAATCTGCCCGTTGAAGGTTGACAGATTTCCATCATTTGACCCGCCGCACTCCTGACACACTCCAACTTTTCGCTTTCCACGTGTCTTCTTCTGATTGGTTCCTCTTCTCTTTTCTCTTTACTGGTAACTTCTTGTGTCTACCGGTAACTTTGACTTTCTTCCCATGCTTGTTTTGCAGCTTCCTCCTCTTACTTCACTCTGGAGCTTCTTTCTCTGGCTTGCTCCTTCAGGTGGCTTGAGGCTTCTGTAGCATGCTGCCCTTGCAGTATGCTTTCGACATGGTCTCCAGGTAGCTTACTGTCTTGTTACATTCTGCTTTGGCGAGGTCTCTTTCAGTAGCTTCCTGTAGTCATAAGTATCCTTGTTAGTTTACCCGATTCTTCTTTACCATTCTCTTTGGTATCCTTCATTTGACACTTTCTCTATTTCTTTTAATCTTCTGTAGTAACTCTATTGCAGTAACATATCCTAAGATTGGTTATGCTTATTAAAGTTACTTTAAGGATTTGTCTCATCAAAATATTCTTCAAACGTTTCCAACAACTTTCATATTCTTTTCTTTCAAGGTGTAAATTTTATCCAGGGACTCCAGCTCATTGATGATGGTTGTAAAACTCAGGTTCATCTATTCAAGTGTCTCTCCAGGCAGCATCTCAAATAGTTCAAACTTCTGGGTTGCTATAGAGACTTTGTTTTCCTTAGTAAGCTCGGTGCTTTTACATATCTGCTTGAGCTTTTCCCAGATATCTTTGGTTGTTCTGCTTGTCTTCACCTTACTGAAGGTACCCTTATCCAGAGTGAGAAATAAGGCGTTCTTAGCTACGTTGTCGAGGTTTGCTCGTCTTCTCTCATATGTTGTCCATTCCACGTGTGGTTTCTCTATCACAGCAAAGCATGGAATAGCTCCTGCATCTGCCTATCCTTTGCGGCGGCATCAATAGCTCTGGTGCATAGAGGGTTCATCTCCGTGATCTTTGGTCGTCTATTAGTTATGATGTACCACATTTCATCTTGCATCGCCGACAGATGTGTCTACATACGTATCTTCCAATCATCATATTCTTCAATAGAAAACATGGGCACTTTGTGAGAATCCATTCTCAGTATGTATGAAGAGAAATGCAGATGCTGATTTTCAGAAATCAGGGATCAGGGATTGATCAGTTAGATCGAATGTTTAATCCAACCTGCTCTAATACCACTTGTTGGTCCCAAGTGGTAGTAGGCTTAGAGGGGGGGTGAATAAGCTTACTCAAATTTTCAAACTTTTCTTTCAAATAGAAGTTACACAGGAATGTAGCTCGGAAGCTTACTGATCCTGAGTTTACTGCTTGAGCAATTACCTTGTGAACTTAGTCAAAACTAGTTTTATGCACTACAGAAATTCCTTTGAAAATGATGCTTCTTTTTTGAAAACAGTTAGGATGCTTATGAGAGAGATATATCAAGTAAAACAGTTAAGCAGGATATATATAGAAGAGCAGCAGTAAGCTTAAAATAGAGAGCTTAACACAAAGATATATAGAGGTTCAAGGGTGGAGTAATCCCTCTACGTCCTCTCTACTCCTTAACAAGGAGGAACTTTGTTAAGTAAAAATGGTTGGTTTACAAAAGCCTCTCTTATACAACCTAAACCTAACAAGAACTGCCAGTCAATCCCACACAGGGTTATTGTACAGTGGCCAAACTCAACTAGCTCACACAGAGCTCTTGTTCTTCTACTAAGAAAGAAAATACTTGATTAGGAACAACCTCCGATCAAGTAACTCCTACAGTCTATTGAAAATAAATACGGTGTTTTCTTCAACAACATAGACAACAAGCTTAGAATAGATAGCTCTCTAAAACAGAATATGCATGATACTATAGACTGGACTTGAAACTTCTAAAGATTGAAGGATTGTGCGTTTAGATAGCTTGAGTGCTTTGATTGCAAGAGTTTCAGGTAGCTTTCAACTCCAGTTCTTCTACTATTTATAGGCGATGAGAAATCTGCCCGTTGGAGTAAGCATCCTTCTTCGCAGCATGCATGGGGTTGAACATGTTACGAAAATATGTGGCAGATCCAAGTCATCACATTGGACTTGAACCATTCGAAGTTAAGAAGGATCTAACCTATAAGGAACGACCTATGTCCATTATTGGGAAGAAGATCAAAACCTTATGAAATAGAGATATACCATTAGTTTTAGTACAATGGAATAGGCATGGAAAAGAGGAAGCTACATGGGAGCGTGAAAGTGACATTCGGAATAAGTACCCTGAGTTATTCTTGTAGCCAATGCAAATTTTGGGATGAAATTTTTAAAAGGTGGGGGGAGTTGTAACAACCGTTTTCAAGAAAACCTGCATTGCATATTTCACAAAATTTCTTTTACCTTTTAATTGAAAATGATTTAAACATGTGCCATTATGTTATTTAAAGTTATGATTTACATATTACATTATGTGATGAAACATATTGCTTGAACATGAATATATGCACCATAATGTGTATCAAAATATGTTCTTTTACACAAGTACATTTTATGAATAAATTACCTTCTTTTGTAATGAAATGTACTTAGTAAATACTTTTGTATAAATTATGCTATTGTATTATTATTACTATTATTATTACTATTATTACTATTATTATTACTATTATTACTATTATTATTACTATTTATTACTATTATTATTACTAATTATTATTATTATTATTATTATTATTATTATTATAAATACAAAAATAAGTATACATGTATAAATAAGTGAGCTTGTAAGCAACACATCCTACTTCACTTCCAACACCTCATGTTTCATCTCTGGCAGTTGAAGATGATGAGCCTAATAGAGTTGCTGAAATCTCAGATGAAAGGATTGCTGAAAGCTGCAGAATACATCAGAATAAAGGCGCTAATGATAAAATCAAGTTGCAGCAAACAATGAGGTTGCAACATAGCAAAAAGAAAGAAACGAGACTGAGACTGACACTGCAAAGAAAGATACTAAATCTAACTCCCTAGGACCCGTACGTGTATGGGTACCTAAACCTGAATGATCATCTTGCAGATACAGTCACCAGGTAGCAGCGGAGATCCATGCTACATTGATAATGGCTGCTCAAGACACATGACTAGCGACAAATATTCTCTGAGCAACTTCAAGGAATGCAAAGGACCAAGAGTGGTGTTTGGGGATAACTCAAAAGGAAACACTTTGGGTACAGGAAGATTGATCAGAGGAGATGTACAAATCAATGATGTGTCATACATGAAAGGGTTAAACTACAACTTGCTGAGCATTAGTCAATTCTGTGACAAAGGGCATATAGTAGAATTCTTCCAAAACCAGTGCCTAATCAAAGATGCAGCAAGCAAAGAAGTCATGCTTGCAGGAACGAGGAAAGAGAATATATACCTTGTAGACTGGAACTCACCAACAATACAGACATGCTTTATTGCGAAATGATCAACAAAAGAAAGTTGGCTATGGCACAAGAGGATGAGTCATCTGAACTTCAAGATGATCAACAAGCTGGCTAGGAAAGGACTTGTGAGAGGATTACCTTACATTGCATATAAAAAAAGGAAAGCATATGTGGAGCATGTCAAAAGGGAAAGCAGATCAAAGTATCCTTAAAGGAAAAGTTTCAGCGATCATCGTTCAATATCTTGGATTTGTGCACATGGATCTCTTCGGTCCCATTGATCCTACAAGTCTGAGTGGTAAGAAATACTCCCTTGTAATCATTGATGATTACTCAAGGTTTTCTTGGACCATATTTCTAGCAAAGAAGTCAGAAACAGAATCAAAGCTTCCAGAGTTCATGAAAAGAATTCAAAATGAGAACAACTCAAATATTGTGAAGATCAGGACTGATAGAGGAACAAAATTTACCAATAAATTCATTGAGAAATACTGTCTGGAGAAGAAAATTCAGCATGAGTATTCTGCTCCAAGAACCCCTCAGCAAAACGGTGTAGCTGAAATAAAGAATAGAACCCTCAAAGAAGCTGCAAGAACAATGCTTGCAGAAGCTGCCATGCCAAAGAGGTTTTGGGATGAAGCTACCAACACTGCATGCTACATGCAAAATCGATGTCTAATTAACAAGGAGTAAGATAAAACACCCTATCAAATCATGTATGGATACTCTCCAAATGTATCATACTTTCACTTCTTTGGATACAGATGCTATTTGCTAAACAATGGAAAAGAACATCTCAAGGCATTCGATGCAAAGGCAGATGAATCTATATATTTCTCAGATATTTTTCATGAGCAAAGCCTTTCGAGTCTTTAACAAAAGAACTCTCATAGTTGAAGAATCCATACATGTGGTCTTTGATGAACCACACTATAATGCTGCAAAGCTAGAAGATCTAAAGAAGAAACCTGAAGGAGTCAATCCCAAGACCTAAGTTTCTTACATAGAGAGCTCTCATCTTCCCATACTCTCTGAAAGATTTGACAAAGAAAGGAACTTGGATGCATCAAATTCAGATACTGCAAGACA
This sequence comes from Scutellaria baicalensis, assembly GCA_005771605.1. Taxonomy (NCBI): domain Eukaryota; kingdom Viridiplantae; phylum Streptophyta; class Magnoliopsida; order Lamiales; family Lamiaceae; genus Scutellaria; species Scutellaria baicalensis. The sequence continues at coordinate 34,084,687 of CM016724.1, read as the reverse complement.
GGTTTGAGCAAGCCAAGATGCAGCAATACAGTATATAGAGGAACAACCTACAGCTGAGCAGGATACATAATATCCCGTGGGAGAGGATTTTACAGCACTGCAACCTGAAGATGCTGAAAAAAGACAAGAATACACAGATTCAGATAGAACATGGCTAAGGAATCACCCAAAAGATCTCATCATTGGAGATCCAAGAGTTGGTGTAAGAACAAGAAGAGCAACTCCTCATGAAGTACTGTCTGCATGCTTCATTTCATGAATCGAGCCTAAAATGACAGAAGAAACTCTTGAAGACAGCAACTGGATTCAATCAATACAAGAAGAACTAAAAGGATTCGAAAGAAATCTAGTATGGAAGCTTGTACCCGTACCATCACATCAAGGAGTTATCGGAACAAAGTGGTTATTGAAAAACAAGCTAGATGAGTCCAGATTAGTTGTAAGAAATAAAGCTAGGTTGGTTGCTATGGGGTATTGTCAAGAAGAAGGTATTGATTTTGATGAGACATTTACCCCCGTTGCATGCCTTGAAGTTATAAGAATCTTTCTTGCATATGCTGCTCACATGAACTTCAATGTCTATCAAATGGATATGAAAAACGCATTTCTGAATGGACTTCTTGTGGAAGAAGTGTATATTGAGCAACCTCTAGGATTCGAAGATGATGTTGCAAGAAAAGTCTACAGGTTGCAGAAAGCACTGTATGGACCTAAATAAGATTTCAATCATGTCCTAAAGAATCCCATCTTGCACCAACTAAAAGAATTATCAAATATCTAATGGGCACTCAAGATGTCGGCCTATGGTATCCAAAAGAAGAAGGATTCAGCTTAAAGGGTTATTTAGACTCTAACTTTGCAGGTTGTAGAGTGGACAGGAAAAACACAAGTGGAAGTTGTTAATTCTTAGGCAATAGGCTTGTCTCTTGGTTCTGCAGGAAGCAAACCTCTATTGCTACATTCACTGTAGAAGTTGAGTACGTTGCTGCATGAAGCTGATGTGCTCAAATCCTCTGGATACAGCAACAACTCATAGACTATGGCATTGAAGAAAAAAAAAACTCCAATCATGTGTGATAACACAAGTACCATAGCAATAACTCACAATTCTGTCTTCCACTCAAGAACCAAGCATATTAACATAAGACATCATCATGTTTAAAAGAAGGATGTTGTTTTTGAAAAGATCTATATAGATCTACAGCTCACTGATATCTTCACCAAACCTCTTAATGAAGCAAGATTTTCAACCCTGAGGAATGAGCTCGGAGTTATCAATATATGTGAGGGGGAACACTGCTTACAACGACGCTAGGATGCAAGGATGCAACAATATAAGATATGCACAAGCTAAGGGGGAACTATGCTGCATACAACAAAATGGAACTGCTCAGGATACAACATTTATATGCGTGCAACACGTGTCTGTGGAATAATACTTGAAACAGCGCATTAATCACTTAGTGCTCGGAGCAATAATTTTTTTTGGTGTTTAATGCTGAAACCTCGGATAAAATAATGATCATGATTAGAGCGGAAAATATATGTTTTTACATTAAATGTGAAAACACTTTTTTGTCAGTAATTGCAGGCGCGCGCGTAAGCAATAGTTCAACTTACCTAGTATTTACAAAACTGTCACTCAACACTTTTAATAGATTTCCGGATGTGTGACACGTCAGCAGCATGGATTGATCCTAGCCCTAAAACGATTCAAATTCTGGGAAGTTTTCAACAAAACCGATTTTCATCATTTTCTCAAAGATCATTCTTACTCTAACACTCAAACCTTGATTCTCTCTCTCTCTGTGCAAATATTTTCAAACCCTAAAAATCTCGAGCTTCAAACTACAATGGCGCTTCCAGTGAAAAATACCATAGTCGCAGGGAAGATTGATAAGCCTCACCGGCTTACTGCAGAACCAGGAATATTACCCTGACTATATAGAGAACATCTTCAAGAAGCTGTAAGCCACAAAGATTACAGGTTTTGTTCAAGACCATGGATGCGGCTATTCTGAAGCATCTGTGAAGAACTTCTACTGCACTGCTCGGACAAGTGAATCAGGGAAGAACATTGTCTTCTCTGTGCAAGGAAAGGAGTATGAGGTTTCAATAAAAACCATTGGAGAAGCCTTCAGCATCGATACAGAAGGCTTAGGTATACAGGCACTGCAGCAGTTTGGGGAAGATAGATCCTAGGAGATGTGGGAGCTCTTCACCGGTGAAGTGAACGGTAAAATCAGAAGGAGCATGTAACACCCGTTTTCAAGAAAACCTGTATTGCATATTTCACAAAATTTCTTTTACCTTTTAATTGAAAATGATTTAAACATGTGCCCTTATGTTATTTAAAGTTATGATTTACGTATTACATTATGCTTTATGATTTTAAAGATTTTATGACTTAATATATATCTTTCGAGATTTTAAAGTGTTTTTGCAGGATTGCTTACGGAGGAAATCGAGTTTGATCTCAACTCACTCGACAAACATGGATGAAAGTAAAAAGATAAGATATAGATAAGTTTTAATGAGGAAAAATGATGCTAGGTTTTTATGCTAAGCTTATTCGTTTATGTCGTGAATGCTTTTATTTTATGAGATTTAATTATGATCTTTATATATTATTTTATGTGATGAGACATATTGTTTGAACATGAATATATGAACCATAATGTGTATCAAAATATGCTCTTTTACACAAGTACATTTTATAAATAAATTACCTTCTTTTGTAATTAAATGTACTTAGTAAATACTTTTGTATAAATTATGCTATTGTAGTATTATTGTTATTATTATTATTAATCTTTTTATATATAAAAAAAATAAGTATACATGTATAAATAAATAAATATATATATATATTATATGTGTGTGTGTGTGTGTATAAAATGTACTAAATAAAAAGGAAAAAAAAACAAAAAGGAAATAAAAGTATATCAAAACATGCAAGTTGATGAGTGAGCTTGTAAGCAACACATCCTACTTCACTTCCAACACCTCATGCTTCTTCTCTTACACCTCCTACTACACCTTATCATGTACTCCTCATTCCGTAACTTAAGCAAGAAAAAGAAGAAGCAGCTTTGGGAGATAGGAAAAGGTGTGGCGGATTTCATTGTTCTTCACTTTTAACTTTGAAGGTGTTTTGGCTTAAGTATTCTAATTTTGTCTTTAAATTCTGATGTTTTCTGACTTATGGCATATATTATGAAGTCCAAAGATGATCTTTGGCATTGGATTAGGAACTTATTGTTTATAAGTTCTTCAATGAAACAAGATGACATGCTTCCATGTTACAGTTCCAATTTATGGTCTGCTTCACCGTTCTGAATTTTTCTGACAGATGTAAGAATCGTTTTAGGCTAAACCCTTTTATCACAGTCTAGCATATGAAGTGTAGAATATGAATATTAAATTTCAGAAGATTTGCAGTAAATTCATTCTGTTTTTAGGTCTTAATCAGACCACTCTATTGCACTGTATTCTTTGAAATTTTGTGTGATCTTATCATATGTCTAAGAACCTGTTCTTAGGTACCTGCAGAAATTTAGTATGCAATTTTTGGAGTTTGGTATGATTTATTCCAAATTTTATAAGATAACATGTTTTCTGCAGAAACAATGCTCAGTTTTCTATCAATTTCTGAAATTCATAACTGTTTATCTACATTATATTCATATGTTATTTTCTACTATCTTGTAGAACTTGATCTTAGGAATATAATAAAATTTACCTCATGAATTGTGAAGCACAATTGTATTTATAGTGAATTTTATGCACTCATTTCAGTCAATTTGTAAAATTCATATCTAATTATGTGAACCTTATTCGTGCTTGACAATTTTATGTGTTATACTTCAGTGTGTTATCTAAAGTCTGTAAAAATATGAAAAGTTTTCACCAATCCTATAAAGTAGGATAAATTCTTAATTGATGGTGGATTTCTAGCTGAAATTCAAGTGGAAAACTAGTTAGATTAATAATTTTTAATTCTTTGTACAAGCAATTAAAATCTATGTATTTTCAGTATATTATCCTAAATAAATATATGTGATCATATGAATAATATTGTGATTTTAGGAATTATATATGAATTATTAAAATTGTTACATCTTTATGTGTCATTTTAGGACTAAAATTGCTAGTTTAAATATCTAAAGCTTAGGTTGTAAGTATATTGGTTTCTTTTATATGCTAATCATGTTTAAATGATTTTTATATGATAATATCAGCATCAAAACTTCATATATGAGTCTAATATATATATTGCATGATGTATGATTAATATAAACATTTGAATAATGTGTATAGGATCATAATATTTACATTAGGGACGAAATATTACCTTAAGTTACTAATGATTATGCTTTAGGTTAAATAACCTAATATAAGATAGAAAAGATCATCTTATATGACATAAGAAACTGATCAGTTAAGTGTGTCGAGTGTAGTCGAGGCGATCAGTGAATCCAGAAGCAATCCTCAAACCATCAACTTAAAGTGGGTAACTTCTACACTCTACTATGCGTTGATAATTAAATTAGTAAGTTATGTATGAAAACTATGGCTGAAGCTCCGTAGCTATAACCGGTAGTTGCTTCACTATCAGACGACGACCATAAGGGCGAGAGTGTCTGGTCTATGAAAGCAAGGTTTAGTGGGCGAGCGACTCCCATATTCCTTTATGTTATGTATGGTCCAGGGTGAGTGTGCCCGAAGGACATGTAGTATGTGCTTAATAATTTAATTGCTTCAATATATATTAGAGAGTACAGTTATCCCACTAGGATCCCTCTCCGGAGGTGTCTCATGATTCTACTTTTAATATTTTTAGGTCCGACATATGATGACGTGGACGTGTAGCAGGCTGGACTGACTTTCCATCACCCCCGTTAATGTTAAAGTACCAAAACAATACTTACTTTTAAGATCAATGCTATATTTTGATATGTAAATTATGATAGATGATGGGTCTAGACTTATATTTTGGTATAATATGTTTGTTCTATTATGTTATCTCATGTAGGAGTATGTTTGAACATTTAACCTAGAAATGTGGGTGAGACACGAGTTTTAGAAATAATTATATTATGTTTAGAAGAAAAAAAAATGTCTCGTGTTTTCGTTTTAGTCTTCTGCTGTAACTTATCTTATGAATTCTTTAATTAGTAAATAAGTAAAAGGTGACGGCCTGTTCCTAATTAATGGGGATCGGGGTGCCTTAGAGCACCTTGAAGAAAGCCCTCAAGCCAAAGTATATACTGCTGCATGACATTTGCGCCTATATTATTGAGGGCAGATTGGGGTGCTATGACAAGTGCACCGATCTCCGGTTTATGATGATGTCGGTGATCATAGCCGAAGAATCTGTCAACTAAAGCAGGTTAATCCTTTAGAGGATTTAAGAAGAAGCTTCAAAGGCTACTCATCGGAGAAGCTATCACTACAAGAAATCGCCAATAGACAACACTGAATAGACAACTGATTTGTCTAAACTGTTGTCGTTACTAATATTTACAACAGATATTAAGAAATCTGTTGTCTTTTAGCATGTTTTTGCGCTAATAGACAACATATTTTATGCTCTGTTGTCTATTCCCATGTTTTCTCGAGAATAGACAACAACTTTAACAACACTTCATATATGTTGTCTATTAGCGTGCAATTTACTCATATACAACTGATAATATCTGTTGTTAAAAGTGTGTTGTTTATATGCTAATATAATATACAACTGATAATATCTGTTGTTAAAAGTGTGTTGTGACTATAAATTTATATAATTATATAATTAATATATATATATATATATATATATAACATACTACAAATTTATATATTTTTGTTTAATTTATAATATAATCTTTATTATATGACTAAGTGTGGAATTAAATCCCTTAAACACATTATAATATATGAGTTTCCTAAACATAATTTAATAGAACTAATGAAAATATATACATAAGTGTTGGTAGAATGAAAAAGAGATCCCAAAACTAATGAAAATTAAATTAATTTGAATATAAATTAATAAAACTAATCAAAAAAAGAAAAAAGAAAGAAGAAAAAAAAAGAATTTGAAAATAGAGGGAAAATCGAAAAACCCTCCCAAAACCCCCCAAAATCCCCAAAACCCATTTCAATGTTCTAGGACACAATCAACAATCCCAGAAATTCGATTAAGCAACGGAGGAAGTTCGGAGTTATTATTGACGGCGAAGCAGAACAGTCGGTGGAGACGGCGAAGCAGCGACGGCGACGGCAACGAATTCGAACACAGCGATGGTGTCGAATTCGAACACAACGACGTCGACGGCTATGATAACTAAGTAGCGACGGCAAATAGAAGCAAAGGAAAGCTAGGCTGTTGTCTTCGAGCAGTCGACGGCGAGCTACCAATGAATTTGAGGTCTTGCTTGAATCACCAGGTTAGTTTTGGTCTTGAATCTACGAATACACAAGCTCAAACTTTCTTAATTAATGGAAGCAGTTTGAAAGCACTTTCACTGTGGATTTTGGTATGTTTTGAACCCACTAATGGAAGCAGTTTGAACTTGGATCTCATTCTAAGGCATGCCCAATCAGTGTCAGTCGCATGTTCAGACCTATCCAAGCCATTTCATCATAGAAGTTGGAATCAGTGGCAGCTGAAATTGCTCAGAAAATTGGTCTGGAGTTACCTCCAGTGAACGTCTATGCTATCGTTTCTCGTTATATTAGGGAGTTATCTCTTCCTCTTGGGGAATTACTTCCTCTGGCATGCCACATATCTGAATGGTCTATGCCTTCTGAATTATATCTATTATCGAATGAGGCTAGAATTCCTGCACGAATATGTGTGATGTCAATACTGATTGTGGCTGTAAGGATTCTTTTTGACATAAATGGTTATGGAGTGTAGGAATCCAGTTTGTGTAAAAATGGAGATACTGAATCAAAGAGAGATTCAAATACAACAAAGAATGCAAATGAAGACTCATCTTCCCATAAATCAGAGCCTACTGGTACTAAGTCAGGTGTTCTGGATTCTAGATTGAGTGCTGTGGAGGTTTTACAGATTCTTGAAGCCAAATATGATGAACTTGATGATGTACATGGTAAGTTTTATAATGATCTCGAGTCTGAAATGAATGCAATTTTTATGTTGAGTTTTTTGGTGACTTAGCTAAGCTACCTTACTGTCCTCCCTTGGCAGCATATTCCTACGACTTGTCTTCATACCTCCAGTACTGCAAGGATGTAGTTTTTTCTGGATTACACCCATCATATGAGGATATTGAAGAAGAAAAATTACTGGATGAGTTCTGGGAGTTTTATCAGAACAACAAGGTAATTGGTCAAGTTTTTTTCTATCTATTTTTTTGATGTTACTTCGTTAACATGTTTACAAGTTTTGAGAAAATCAAAATATTTACAACACCGACCCCTCCTGAGAAATATAACCAGGAGGGTAGCTTTGACTAGAAATTTTAAGTGTATTTTTGGAGTTTGACATTATTTGTGGCTTTACCTCATGGTTAAAATAAATCATAGTACTTATGCATATTACTCAAATTTGGGAGGAACATTGGTTATGTTACAAATGAATTCTACTCTTATTTATTGTGAAGAGTTGTCTGGTATATTAGTGTGTGCCTAGCTGAATTTGTCGTTAGATTCAACATGTTGAAGCAGAATCGAGATATTATTAACATGTAGTTTATGTTTTCCAAGGTGATTCATGAGCTCTACAAACTTGCAAACATGTGGCAACTAATCCTGTTTGATATTTTTACATTATAAATGACATTGAATACCCGCAACTTCTTTATCTTCTGGTTTCAGGGTGCTGGAACATCAGATAGAAACAAGAAATCTAGAGACGTGGCTGAAAGTAGAAAAAAAGAAGTTAGAAAAAATCGGAGTGATATAGCACTTGCAGCACATAAAAACCGATGATTGTTCAAACTGTAGCCTAGATCAGGATGGATCCTCTCATTTCGATCCAAATTCAGCAGATCAAACTTCAGAAGAATCTCCCAAATTCAAGTGAACTCCCAAGGTGAAGACAAGAAAACAGAACTCATGGAAAAAAGAGCACGTGTTTTGGCAATTAGGTTGTACCATGCGAAGCCTATTCATTTGGTCTTGGTGCCTTGCAATATAGGGTGAGTAAGAGAATTATGAATGTGTGTTAAGTTTACAAACTGAAGTTTGACTATGCCCATGCAATTTAACTATTATTATAACATGTTAGTGAACATTGGATTCTTACTATGATTGATCTACACAAGGAGATTGTATATATCCTAGATTCTCTTGGTCCTCGCATCCGAGATCTTGACTGGAAACATATTGTGAATATGTAAGTTGGTAGATACAACTCATTGTTGATAATAATCGGCTTAGTCACATTCTAATTGTAGAAATTATATTCATATCTGCAGGGCAATAACATTTTTTAATGTCAGCAAGCAAAAGAGAGGTAAAAAGAATCCAATGTGGGAGCTGCTAAAGGTAAATCTACTTGTAATTGACTACTTCTTTAATGATAACTTCTTTTCATTACATTTAATTTCTAATATAGGGTCCTCGCCAATCTGATGCACTGCAATGTGGTTATTATGTAATGCGTTCAACGAGAGAGATAACTGAAAAGGTTAAAACATTTGATCAGGCTTCACTACGATCAATAGTATTCTTCTAACCTTTTCGTTATTTTCAAGTTTATTTTCTTCTGATTATCTCTTTGTTAGCAATGATTACATGAGTATGTGAGACTGGCTTGTGGTTATTAACAGTTCACACAAAAAGAATACACTGAAGAAGAAATCGATGAAGTGCGATCTGAGTGGGTGGATTGCGTGCAAGATTACATATAAGGGATACGGTTAGAACTTCATATGTTTTTTTATAAGAATGAATTCATTGTGTAAATCAACCTTTTGATCTAACAAAGTACCTCCTTGAGAAGGAGAAGAGAGGACGTAAAGGGATTACTCCACCCTTGAACCTCTATAAATCGTTGTGTGTTTTACTGCATTATTCTATGTTGATATCTGTGCTTATCTGCTCTTATCATCTGCATATCATCCTCAAGCTCTGTATTGGTTTTCAGAAAATAACTATTATTTAAAAAGTATTTCCACTGTGCATAAAAAACTCTTTCTGATTTTAAGAAGTTTAAGGTAACTGCTCAAGCTGCTACTTTCAGGACAAAAAATTCTTATAACAACCTGCTAGAGTTTACATCAAGAAGAAAAGTCTGAAAATTTTGAGTAGGCTTATTCACCCCCTCCCCTCTAAGTCTACTACCACTTGGGACCAACAAGTGGTATCAGAGCTGGTTGGATTAAACGTCTGATCTAACTGATAAATCCTAGATCCCCTCTTTCTGAAAACCCTTGTTTTTATAAGCATAATCTGTTGGTCCCAACTAACAAGAATGAACACAGCGATATATAGAGGTTCGAAGGTGGAGTAATCCTTCTACATCCTCTCTTCTCCTATACAAGGAGGGACCTTCGTTAGGTAAAACAGTTGATTTACACAAGCCTCACTTAAACAAGCTAAACCTAACGAGAACTACTGCCAATTTATCCCACACAGGGTTACTGCACAGTGACCAAACTCATTTAGCCCACACAGGACTCTTGCTCTTCTACCAAGAGCGAAACCTCTAGCCCACATAGGACTCTTGCTCTTCTACCGAGAGCGAAACCTCTAGCCCACATAGGACTCTTGCTATTCTATCGAGAGTGAAACCTTTAACCCACACAGGACTCTTGCTCTTCTACCGAGAATGAAAATACTTGATCAGACACACCCTCTGATCAAGCAACTCCATTTAGTCTAACAAAGAGAGTAAAACTCTAGTAACACAAGTAACAAGCTTAAGGCAGTTGAGTTCTTTAAGCTGAGAGTAGTTTTTTGCTTAGACTGGACTTGAAACTTCTAAGGATTAAGAGATTGTGCGTTCAGGTTCCAAGTTTTTTCAAGTTCCAATCTTCTTCTACTTATAGGCGATTTGAATTTTGTCCGTTAGAGAGAACATCTGGTTTGCTGCCTCTTTTGGAATGACATGACACTCCTTGATTTGATCGTACACTATTTGCTCAGATTGTCACTCACAAGCTGCAATCGCTGTCCTAGTATGTCATTTCTTCAGACTCCCTTTTTGCTTTTTGATACGTGGCATTGCTTGGTTGGTTGCAATTGCGGCTTGTGCCTACTGTAAACTTTTGAGTGCATTCTTTGAGATAACCGCTACTTCTCAGGTAGCTGGAGCTTTCTGATACTTCAGTATCCTCTTCATTCATCTTAGCATCCTTGGACAATGTGCAACCAGTAGCCTATCTGAAGCAGCCTGCTGTAGATTATTTGTCTCTCCGGTTTTGTGCAGCAAGGTCTTCAATCTTCAGTCTCTGATCTTCAAGCCTACTGATCCTGATCTAAAGAATATTATATTGTGATGTAATACATAGGATCCTAGGCCCTAATCTATTATATGTTTTGTAATTCATCAAAATCTTATACAATGTTCCTTACAATTTCCCCCTTTTTGATGATGACTAAACTTCTTCTAAGAGGATCAAAGACTTATCAGATTTTATTTAAAAACATAAGCTTGTATCAGAGCAAGAGTAATCAACAGAATGCAAAGACAAGGTATCAGAGTAACAATACAAGTTCACAAGGAGTGAGCTTTTCAAAACTGAATGATAGGGAGCTATCTTCATCTCTTAAACAGGGAGGCTCGATCCTCTTTGATGCATCTTCCAAGAGATCCCTTTGTCCTTGACGATAAGTTCTAATGTCCAGTAACCTATTATCCAGTATATTGGTGTCTAGCATCCTGATACTCAGCGACCTGGTGTTCAACGATCTAGTATCCAACATTCTGGTACTTAGCGTCCTTTCGTCAGAATTTTATCTTGTTCCTTAATCTCGATTAGTCCTTCTACCTTTTCTTATGTCTTGATGACACGTACTCTGATGTCTAGTGACCTAGTATCCATCCATCTGGTGTCTAGCGTCCTGACTTTTAGCATCCTGTTATCCAGCAACCTAGTTTCCGGCAACCTGGTATCTAGCATCCTATGGTCAAAGTTCTATCATTTTGTCAATGGTTCCCCCTTAATTCAGTAGCCCTTTGTCAGAGATACCTGTAAAATAAGTTTTCTCGTATAGGTACTCACACAAAGTATGAGTCCTTCACGGCTAATGTTCCTTTTAGGAGCTTAGACTTTCTTTACAGACCATGGTTGCTGTAGAGAGAGTTTAACTCCTTCAAGACTTTTAAAGAGCAAAAATGATGGTGTGTGTAGATGTTTTCTTACAGTATCTCTTTAGAATATAGAAATGGTGAAGCATGATACAGGTAAGATAAAAAAATTTCTACTCCCTTCTAGAGTTGCTATTCTGCTTGATTTCTTTAGGGAATGTCAGTTTGTTGCAGACATATTCAGCATACCCGTATTTGGGTTTCTCCAAGGATTTGATTCTTTGACCTCTGAATTATATTAATTTATACTAAAAGTTCCCCCTTACTTTATGACTCTTTTTTTAGAATGTAGGGTATAGCACAATTTTAGGTAACTCTGAGGTTTGCATAATAAGGTGAAGTATGAGCAGGACCAATAAATAAAAGCACAAATTAGAACGAGGTACCTGATCATTACTTGCAAAGAGTAGATCCTCTTTCATCTCTTGCTTTTTCCTGGTGAGTGATCTGTTTGATGGAGTGGTCTTACTCCTTTGCTTGACATGATTGCCCACACAGGACTCTTGCTCTTCTACCAAGAGCGAAACCTCTAGCCTACACAGGACTCTTGCTCTTCTACCAAGAGCGAAACCTCTAGCCCACACAGGACTCTTGCTCTTCTACCAAGAGCGAAACCTCTAGCCCACACAGGACTCTAGCTCTTCTACCGAGAGTGAAATTACTTGATCAGGCACACCCTCTGATCAAACAACTCCATTCAGTCTAACAAAGAGAGTAAAACTCTAGTAACACAGGCAGCCAGCTTAAGGCAGTTGAGTTCTTTAAGCTGAGAGTAGCTTGCTGCTTAGACTGGACTTGAAACTTCTAAGGATTAAGAGATTGTGCGTTCAGGTTCCAAGTTTTTTTCTAGTTCCAGTCTTCTTCTACTTATAGGCGATTTGAATTTTTTCCGTTAGAGAGAACATCTGGTTTGCTGCCTCTTTGGAATAACATGACACTCCTTGATTTGATAGTACACTGTTTGTTCTGGTTGTCACTCAGGAGCTGCAATCGCTGTCCTAGTCTGTCATTTCTTCAGACTCCCTTTTTGCTTTTTGATACGTGGTATTGCTTGGTTGGTTGCAACTGTGGCTTGTGTCTACCGTAAACTTTTGAGCGCATTCTTCGAGATAACCGCTACTTCTCAGGTTGCTGGAGCTTTCTGATACTTCAGTATACTTTTCAAGTCGCATGCTTGGTTGGACAATGTGCAACCAGTAGCCTATCTGAAGCAGCCTGCTGTAGATTATTTATCTCTGCGGTTTTGTGTAGCAAGGTCTTCAATCTTCAGTCTCTGATCTTCAAGCCTAATGATACTGATCTAAAGATACTGATCTAAAGAATATTACATTGTGATCTAATACACAGGATTCTAGGCCCTAATCTATTACATGTTTTGTCATTCATCAAAATCTTATACAATGTTCCTCACATAATCATCATGGACTCTCATAAAGTACCTATGTTTTCCATTGATGAATATGATGATTGGAAAATTCACATGCAGACACATTTGTCGGCCATGCATGATGAAATATGGTACGTTATCACCGAAGGACCACCGAGGATTACGAAAGTAAATCCATTATTTTCTAGAGCTGCTGATGAAGCAGCTGATAGGCAAGGAGATGCAGGAGCCATTCCACATCCAGCCGTTCTGGACAAACCAAGATAAGAATGGATTGCCGATGAAAGAAGAAGAGCAAACCTTGATAATGTAGCAAAAAACGTTCTATTCCTTACTCTTGACAAAGAAACCTTCAGCAAGGTAAAAACTTTCAGAATTGCCAAAGAGATCTGGGAAAAGCTTGAGCAAATATGCGAAGGCACTGAGCTCACAAAAGAAAACAAAGTCTTAACGACAAGACAAAAGTTCGAGCTGTTTGAAATGATACCTGGAGAAACCTTAGAGCAAATGGATCTAAGGTTCACAGCCATCATCAATAAGCTCGAGTCCCTGGATAAGATCTACACTCAAAAGGAGAAAAACATGAAGGTACTGAGAGCGCTTCTTGTCGAATGGGACAGCAAGACAACAACTATGAGAGTGTCTATGGACTTAAAGTCTATGAGCACATTCGATCTCTTCTCAAACCTCAAAGCCTTTGAGTTAAGAAGGAAGGAAGATGGAGACTGAAGGAAGCAACTCGAGGGTCACAACATTAACAACAAGACAACCTCAAGAAGTGAGTAAATCTAAAGATCAAATAACTAATCTGGAGACCACTGCAGAAGAAGACGTGACACTACTTCTGAAAAAATTTCGAAAGTTCATGAGAAGGAACTCAAGAACCGATGACTACAGGGAAAAGCAAAGTGAAACTGGAACCAGTGGGCAGTCACCCCTATTCAAATTCCAAAGCCACTGACCTCTGCTACAACTGCAGAAAGCCAGGTCACTATGCCAGGGAATGCCCACATCCAAAAGTCCACAAATATCCAGAAGATGAACGGAAAGTGAGACAAGAAAGAAAAAGACAAGAACGTCAGAAGTTAAGGGCGCCACTCGGTGAGGCAGAATCTTCTCAGGCAGCTATACCTGAGAAGACACCCAAGAAAGATGAGTCAACTACCGATAGTGACTCGGAGGATTCATCATTAGACGATGAAGCCCTAATCTGCCTCATGGCCAAAAGTGACGACTCTAAAGACGAGGGAACAAGAAGTGCCTTATCAACTTCAAAGCTTTCAAAGGACCTAAAGTTATATTTGGAGACAACTCCAAAGGAAGCACGAAAGGCACTGGTAACCTAATCAAGGGAAAGATCTGCATCAAAGAAGTATCCTATGTAGAAGGCTTAAAGTATTGTCTCTTGAGCATAAGCCAATTCTGTGATAAAGGGCACTGTGTGGAGTTTAATCACAATAAGTGCCTAATCAAAGACAACAAGACTCAGGAAGTCAAGCTTACAGGAACTAGGAAAGGAAACATCTACATTGCTGAATGGGACTCAGCAACTACTGCTACATGTTTCATTGCCAAAGGCACTTCTGAAGCTAGCTGGCTATAACACAAGAGACTGAGTCACCTGAACTTCAAAACTATGAACAAGTTGGCCCGAAAGGGACTAGTCAGAGGACTACCAGACATTGTTTACAAAAAGGAAGCTGTCTGTGGAGCATGTCAATAAGGAAAACAAGTAAAGAGCTCCTTAAAAAACAAAACTCTTCGCTCTACTGAAAGGGTATTGGATATGCTTCATATGGATCTCTTTGGACCAATTGGTCCAATCAGTATATCTGGAAAGAAATACACCTTAGTAGTAGTAGATGACTACTCAAGGTTCACTTGGACGATCTTCCTTGCAAAGAAGTCTGACACTCAGCAACGTCTACCGGAGTTCCTGAGAAGACTTCAAACAGAAAAACGCCTGAGCATAGTAAAGATCAGAACGGACAGGGGAACCTAATTTACTAACAAATTCATAGAAGACTACTATTCAAACAATGGAATCAGGCACGAATACTCAGCAGCCAGGACGCCTCAGCAAAATGGGGTTGCTGAAAGATAAAATAGAACTTTGAAGGAAGCCACAAGAACAATGTTAGCTGAAGTTGAGCTACCAAAGAGATTTTGGGCAGAAGCAACCAACACAGCTTGTTACACACAGAATAGATGTCTGATAAACAAGGGTCTAAACAAGACGCCCTACGAGCTATGGTATGGTTACTCCCCCTGTGTTGACTATTTTCACATCTTTGGATGTAGGTGCTTCGTGCTTAACAATGGAAATGAATACCTTAAAGCCTTTGACGCCAAATCTGACGAAGGAATATTCCTGGGATACTCATCAGTGAGTAAAGCCTTCAGAGTCTTCAACAAGAGAACACTTGTTGTGGAAGAATCTATACATGTGATCTTTGATGAATCACATTGTAGTAAGACTGATATTAAGGAACTTCAAGAAGAATTGAACATAACTCACATCAACAACAATCATGTTGAATATATTGATGTGAAGTTACTAAACCTTCAAAATATGGATGGAATATTATCATCCCAAACCACATATGTCCCTAACATAAAGGTACCTCAAGATGATCGGACTGCAGACCTGAACCAAAGCCCAATTGAGGGGGAACCCCAGCAAGCCGATGAAGCAAGAAGAATGTGGCTAAAAGATCACCCCAGAGACTTAATTATCGGAGATTACACATCAGGAGTAAGAACGAGAAGAGCAAATCCACACGAAGCCATGTTTGCTTGTTTTATATTACAAATAGAGCCAAAACATCTAGAAGAAGCTCTACAAGATACCAACTGGGTTCAAGCCATGCAAGAAGAGCTAAATGGATTTGAAAGGAATCAAGTCTGGTACCTGGTTCCCATACTTACTCATCAAAGTGTCATTGGAACCAAGTGGGTATTCAAGAATAAACTAGATGAAGAAAGACAGGTTGTAAGGAACAAGGCTAGACTAGTGGCAAAAGGATACTGCCAGGAAGAGGACATTGATTTTGATGAAACCTTTGCTCCAGTAGCTAGACTTGAAGCAATCAGAATCTTTCTAGCATATGCAGCATATAAAAATCTCATTGTATATCAAATGGATGTGAAGAGCGCCTTCTTGAATGGGATGCTGGTAGAAGAAGTTTATGTTGAACAGCCACCCGAGTTTGAAGAAGATGCTGATAAGATAGTGTATAGATTGAGAAAAGCTCTTTATGGATTAAAGCAGGCGCCAAGAGCATGGTATGACACCTTGTCAAAATACCTACTGGATAATGGATTCAAGAAGGGCAAAGTGGATAAAACTCTATTCAGAATCCAGGATGGAGATAGCATCCTGCTTGTTCAGATCTATGTGGATGACATCATTTTTGGATCAACCAACAAAGAGCTATGCAGAAAGTTTTCAAACTTAATGCAATCCAAGTTTGAAATGAGCATGATGGGAGAATTAAGTTTCTTCCTTGAATTGCAAGTTAAGGAGCTTGATCAAGGGACCTTCATAAATCAGATGAAGTACACCAAGGAGCTGATCAAGAGATTTGGAATGGAGAATGCCAGTAGAGTAAGCATTCCAATGCAAACTTCAAAGGGTCCAGATAAAGACGAAGGAGGAAAAGCAGTTGACATCACAAGATACAGAAGACTAATCGGGTCACTGCTCTACCTTACCGCAAGCAGACCAGATATTATGTTCGCTGTGGGAATGTGTGCAAGATATCAAGCTGCACCCAAAGAATCTCATCTTGTAGCAACAAAGAAGATAATCGGATATCTCAAGGGAACCCAAGATGTAGGCTTGTGGTATCCGAAAGAAGGTGATATCAAATTAATTGGATATACTGACTCTGAATTTGTAGGTTGCAAAATTGATAGAAAAAACACTAGTGGAACTTGTCAAATGCTAAGGAATCGCCTAGTATTTTTGTAACACCCGTTTTCAAGAAAACCTGCATTTGCATATTTCACAAAATTTCTTTTACCTTTTAAATTGAAAAATGATTTGAAGTGAACTTTTATGTTATTTAAAGTTATGATTTACGCGTTACGTTATGCTTCATAATTTTTAAGTATTATGTGGTACTCAATGATTTTACGTATTTTATGAGCTAATGTTTCTTTCGAGACTTTAAAGTATTTTGCAGGATTGCTTATGGAGGAAACCGAGCTTGACCTCAACTCACTCGACAATCATGAATGAAAGTAAAAAGATAAGATATAGATAAGTTTAAATGAGGAAAAATGATATTATATTTTTTTTATGCAAAGATTTTCGTATATGCCGTAAATGCTTTTATTCTATGGAATTTAATCATGATCTTTATATATATTTTTATGTGATGAAATAATTTACATAAAATGTGCTTAGTAAATACTTGTGTATAAATTATGTTAATGTAGTATTATTATTATTATTATTATATTTAATGTCATTAATGTTGATCTAATATATATAGATGTGTACGTGTGTAATATATATATATATATGTATATTATGTATGTATATTTATTAATTATCTAGAGCATATATGTGTATAATATTATTTTATGTATGTAATAGATAAGCTTTGGATTTGTTTGGAGAGAAGATATTTTCCCTTTTCACATACGTGCCTTTTTCTTTATATTAAGCTAGGGATGATATTTTCCTTCTTCCTCATTCATCATCAAACTTTTCATTTTGCAGAGAGATAGTGAAGAAGGGTAAAATTTAATTCATTTTCTTGCTTTATGTTTCAATTTTTAATTCCTTTCAAGCTTTATTCCTAAATCAAGATGTAGATATATATATATATATATATGTAGGTGCAAGTGTATAGATGTTTTAATTTTTGTGTGCTGTTGAGATGGGGAAGAAAAACAGGGAAAAATGGGGAGGAAAACAGAGGAAAGAAAATAAGAAGAAGAGGGGGAAATAGGGAGAGACGGGGGGAGGCGCTACCGCACGGAGCGGCGCCGAGCGGAGACGAAGAGGGTGGTGCCGCTCACGGGCCGCCGTAGTGTGTTTTTATGTGTGTTTTGTGTGTATTTGTGTGTGTATCATGTGTATATATATATGTATGTATATATGTGTAATTGTGTATGTGTGATATGGTGTTTTGTTGCTGTATATTGGGTAGTAGAAGAGGGGGAAGATTGGGGAGAGGGTAGAGGAAGCACCGCCGCGTCGGGCGGCGCTGCTGTGTGGGCGTGCGGGTGAAGGGGGCGGCGCTGCGTGGTGAGAAGTGGATGTTGAGTGTTGTGCGAAGCTATAGAAGAGAGGGAGGAAGGGAGGTGGAGCGCCGCCACGGATGGGCGGCGCCGAGTGTTTTCGGAGAAGGGGGCCGCTGCTGCCGACGGAGGACAGCAGCGGCGGCGGCTGTTCTGGGGAGAAAAATGGAGGGGGCTGCCGTGTATGTGTGTGGGTGTGTGGGGGCGCCACCGTGTGCGGCGGCGCCGTGCGAGGGAGAGGGAGAAGCCGCTGCTGCCGGCGGAGGGCAGCAGCGGCGGCGGCCGATTAAGGAGATGGAGCAGGCGACGGGTTTGGGGAGTTGAAGGCAGGGAGGGGTCTGATTTTGTAAATTAGATATTGTGCAGGGACTTAGTTGCAAAAAAAAAAGTTATATTCTTTGTAAATTAATTAGTAAACCCTTTACCTTATGCTTATTTATAGTTTAGTCCTTGCAATTTAATTAATTATTGTTCAACCCTTTAACTTTTGTATTCTGCATTTCAACCCCTGAAATTAGAGGAACTTAGATTTTAACCCCAGAACTTTATAGAAACTGCAGAATCACCCCATAACCTTTCTACAATCATAAATTAAACCCAATACTGTACTGGATATTATTTTATGACCCCAAACCATATTTTATGTGTCATTTAAGATTGAAATTATTAGTTAAAAATATCTAAAGTTTAAATTATAAGTATATTTGTTGATTATATGGAATCATGTTAATATTTATGTTTGGTATGAAGTTTTTATATTTAATTACTAGTGATTATGCTTTAAATTAAATAACCTAATGTAAAATACTAAAGATCATGTTATATGACGTATGAAACTAAACGATTAAGTATGTCGAGTGCAGTTGAGACGACCGGTGATTCCAAAAGCAATTCTCAAGCTGTCATCTTAAAGTGGGTAACTTCTAATCTCTACTATACGTTGGTAATTAAATTAGTAAGTGTGTATGAAAATCTACGGCTGAAGCTCCGTAGCTATAACCGGTAGTTACTTCACTATCGGGCGACGACCATAAGGGTGAGCGTACCCGGTCTATGAAAGGTCCAGGGTGAGCGTACCCAACGGACAAAGTAGTATGTGCTTAATGATTTAATTATTTCAATATATGTTAGAGTGGGTAATTTCTACACTCTACTATACGATGATGATTAAATTAGTAAGTTATGTACGACGGTCTACGGTTGAAGTTCTGTAGCGGTAACCGGTAGTTGCTTCACTATCGGGCGACGACCATAAGGGTGAGCGTACCCGGTCTATGAAAGCAAGGTTTAGTGGGCGAGCGACTCCCACATTCCTTTATGTTATGTATGGTCCAGGGTGAGCGTACCCAACGGACATGTAGTATGTGCTTAATAATTTAATTGTTCAATGAATATTAGAGAATACAGTTATCCCACTGGGATTCCTCTCCGGAGGTGTCTCATGATTCCACTTTTAATATTTTTCAGGTTCGGCGTATGATGACGTGGACGTGTAGTGAGCTGATCTGTCTTTCCATCACCCTTTCATGTTAAAGTACCAAAACAGTATTTACTTTCAAAAACAAGGTTATATTTTGGATATGTAAATTAAAGTAGATGACGGGCCTTAACGTATATTTTGGTATGATATGTTTGCTCTATTATGTTATATCTTATGGGAGTTTGTTTGAACGTTTAACCTAGAAATGTGGGTAAAACACGAGTTTTGGAAATAATTGTTTTATGTTTTAAAAAAAAAAAAAGTCTCGTGTTTTCCTTTCAGTCTTCCGCTGTAAATTATTTTATGAATTCTTTAAGTAAGGAAATGGTGACGACCTGATTTCCAATTAATGGGAATCGGGGCGTTACAGAGTGGTATCAGAGCTGAGGTTTAGGGATTTTTACCTCGGACTCTGGGTCAAATGGTTTCCAAAGATGTCTTATGTTTTCATCTGTTATTTGTTTAGTCAAGTTAAAGTATTATAAAGTTTAAGAATTAAATATGTTACGTGAATGGAAAGTCAGCAGCCAACTACCGTTCAGATCATCGTCGAGTAAGTGTTTTATGTTATGTTTCAGAGATATTTTATGAAGAATGATATGTTCAATGAAAGATGTTTGAATTATGATATGATGCACGTAAGAGATTGTCAGATACAATCTTATGATGATATGAAAAGTATGAAAGAAAGTATGTGATGTTAAATGTTGCAATGATTTGAGTACTTCGATTATTTTCTTGTCGTTCGAATAAAATCGTTTCATGCAAAACACATGCATTTATTCTCTTCATTGGGTGTTATTTTCTATTCGGGGGTTTTATTAAAAGAAATCATTTTTCTTTATAAAGCAAATATTATGGCCCCACCAACTAGACAACAGAGAGAGAGACAACAACGTGAGGAAGTACGAGATAATAGGGAACAACCTGTTGAGAATAATCCAGTGACCGACATGGCTAGGGAATTCTTTGCCCAACTAGCAGGATTCATGCAACAACAACCGATACCAACCCAAAATGTTCAAGAACAACAAAACCCGAACCCACATCAAGTCATCGAACAATTTCGACGTTTTCAGCCACCTAGGTTCAGGGGTAGAGAAGGACCAGCAGCTACAGAAGAATGGATTACGGAATTAGAAAGAATCTTTGAGCACATGGAGATATCAGAGACACAAAAAGTCTCATGTGCTAGATTCCAACTTGCAGAGGATGCAGGCCAGTGGTGGCAAGCATATGAGCGGACTCTGACATTTTAAACTATGAAAACTCTTGAATGGGAAGAGTTTAAAGGGATATTGCTGGATCGTTATTTTCCACAGGCGTTGAGAGATCAGAAGGAGATTGAGTTTATGAATCTCCGACAAGGGACTAGCACAGTGGCTGGATATGAACGTAAATTTAACTCGCTCTCTAAGTATGCACCTCATCTTGTGGATACTGAGGATAGGAAATCGAGAAGGTTTGAGAGAGGTTTACGCCCAGAAGTTGGTGGAATAGTGTCTGGATTAAAACTTCCAAATTTCGGAGACGTGTTTGAGAGGGCACGTATTGTATCAATGAGTTTGGGTCTGGAAAATGAGCAAAAACCAATTATGGGTCAGTTTAAGAGGAAGGCTCCGACCCAATTTGGTCCTAGTGGGAATACTTTTGTTCGTAATGTTCGACCCATGATGCTGGTAGCCTCAAGATTTATACAAGTACCCACTTGTCAAAATTGTGGAAAGTCTCATTGGGGAGAATGCATGAAAGATAAGGACATCTGCTTTCGATGTTATAAACCCGGCCATAGGGCTAATGCTTGCACAACTCAGATGGGCACTCAAGTTAGGAGTGGAGGAACCTTTGGGCCTCGTCCGATAAATCCACAGAATGTGAATCAGAAGGGCAAGGGCAAACTAAATGCTTTGCCAGGAATCCAGTATACTGAGGAGGAAGAGAACCCGTAAGAAGGACAGCCTGAAGGAGGTGACGAAGAGAATGAGACAGTAACAGGTATGATACTCATTTCAAATATGCCTGCTTACGTCTTATTCGATACAGGAGCATCCCATTCTTTTATATCTGATACATTTAGGAAAGAACTTAAGCTAGATTGTGTTAAGAATACAAATCTAGAAGTTAGAGTGCCTTCAGGTGAGAATATTAAAATCAAGAACATGGCAAAGAACGTTAGATTGGATCTAGATGGACACAAATTCCTAGCTGATCTGTATGTAATAGGAATGAAAGGATTCGATGCCATTTTAGGAATGGATTGGTTGAGTAAAAACCGAGCAGTGATCTAATGTAAAGATAGAAAAGTGGATTTAGAAACTCCAAATAGTCAACGATTCACGTTCTTCGGATCAAGAACAGAAGGATACGTACCAATTATTTCTACAATGAAGACAATCAATCTAATAAGGAAAGGTAGATGTGAGGCATACTTAGTAAACATTACTAAAATGGAAAATGAGAAGTTGACACCGGCAGATGTGCCAATAGTGAGAGAATTTCCTGAGGTATTTCCTGAAGACCTCTCGGGAATTCCACCCGATCGATCGGTAGAGTTTTCTATTGATCTAGTGCCTGGAGCTGCACCAGTATCGAAAGCCCCTTATAGAATGGCCCCTAAGGAGCTACAAGAACTTAAGATTCAAATACAAGATTTGATGGATAAGAAGTTCATTCGACCGAGTTCCTCTCCATGGGGAGCACCGGTATTGTTCGTAAAGAAGAAGGATGGTTCATTGAGGATGTGCATTGATTATCGAGAACTTAATCGATTGACGATCAAGAACAAGTACCCTCTACCAAGGATTGAAGATTTATTTGATCAACTGAAGAATGCTGGGGTATTTTCAAAGATAGATCTCCGGTCTGGATATCACCAATTAAAAATTAAGGAAAGTGATATTCCAAAAACTGCCTTTAGAACACGTTACGGACATTATGAGTTTACTGTAATGCCTTTCGGAGTTACCAATGCACCTGCAGTTTTCATGGACATGATGAATCGGGTATTTCATGAATATTTAGACAAGTTTGTCATCGTATTTATTGATGACATCTTGGTCTACTCAAAGGATTCAGAACAACACGAAGGACATCTCAAAACTGTTCTAGAAGTTTTGAAACGAGAGAAGTTATATGCTAAGTTCAACAAATGTGAATTTTGGTTGAATAAGGTAGCATTTTTGGGACATGTCATCACGTCTAAAGGGATAGAGGTCGATCCCGCCAAAGTTGAAGCAGTTTTAAACTGGAGGACCCCAACAAATGTCAATGATATCCGTAGTTTTCTGGGTCTAGCAGGATACTATAGAAGGTTTATCCAAGACTTCTCACGTATCGCGAAACCACTCACACAGCTCACAAAGAAAAGTGAAAAATTTGAATGGTCATCTGAGTGTAAAGCTAGTTTCCAGGAGCTAAAAAGAAGGTTGACAACTGCGCCAGTTTTAATAATACCTGATGGATCAGAAGGATTTGAGATATACACTGATGCATCCAAATCAGGGTTAGGATGTGTATTGATGCAACATGGGAAGGTTGTAGCCTACGCATCACGCCAATTGAAAGTGCATGAACAGAACTATCCAACTCACGACTTGGAATTGGCAGCAGTTGTACATGCATTGAAGATCTGGAGACACTACTTATATGGAATAAAATGTGCAGTGTACACAGATCATAAAAGTTTAAAGTATTTCTTCACCCAGAAGGAGCTTAATATGCGTCAAAGAAGGTGGTTAGAACTTGTGAAAGACTACGATTGTACCATTCACTACCACCCAGGAAAAGCCAATGTTGTAGCAGACGCACTCAGCAGGAAAAAGGGACAGCTAACATTGATGCTCACTCATCAGGAGGAATTGATAGAAGAATTTAACCGACTAAGCTTGACAATTGTTGATTCAGAACAATCAATTGCAATGTTAGCAGCACTCACAGTTCAACCTTCATTAAGGGAACGAATTATCGAACTTCAGCTGAGTGACAAGTTCCTCAATCTTATGCAAAGTAAAGTTCGAGACCAGAAAATCAAGGACTTTGCGATAGCCACAGATGGAGCTTTGGAATTCAAAGGAAGAATCTGCATACCAAAAGATATTGGGTTAAGAGACGAAATAATGAGAGAAGCTCATATGACTCCTTATACTTCACATCCTGGAGAGACAAAGATGTACAGGGATCTCAGAAGTAACTTTTGGTGGAGAGGCATGAAACGAACAATTGCACAGTTCGTTAAGAAATGTCTAACTTGCCAAAGAGTTAAATCCGATCATCAAAGACCATCTGGATTGCTAAACCCATTAGAAATTCCCGAATGGAAATGGGAGCACGTGACTATGGATTTCATTACAGGGCTACCAAGAAGCCCTAATCAACATGAAGCTATATGGGTTATTGTTGATCGATTAACAAAGGTTGCACACTTCATACCAGTCAAAATGACGTACTCGATGA